>CM035406.1:182036893-182486893 GCA_020310875.1 Ceratopteris richardii
AGCATTTTATGAGATGGACGAAGATCGTGATGGTGAAGAAATGAAACGACAATGTTGGAGGGCTCAAGTCTCATGATTGGCAAACGTTTTTAAAGCTTGTGCTCCCTATAGCTTTAAAAGATTCTCTTTTGAAGGATGTGCGAACAACCATTTATAAATCAATTCCTTGGTACGATGGATCTCTTCTAAAGATAAAAATAGATATAGCATAGAGAGTGCAAAATTCAATGCTATACAAGCTCTTTGTATGGTAGAGAAATACTTTCCCAAAAGTATTCTCACAATTCAGCTTCATTTACTAGTTCATGTGGTAGATGAAGTGGCAATAGCAAGAACTATCCATAGTCAATGGATGTTCTTCTTAGAGCGCTTTATGAAGACATTAAAAGGGTTTGTTCGACAGAGAGCACATCTAGAGGGCAGCATGGAAGAGGGATGGCTCGTACAAGAGTTTCTTGTATTCATAAGTAAGTTTCGGCACATGTTGGAACCACAAATGCCTCACTTATGGAGCGATGATGAAGATGTTCATCTCATAGGCGATGAAGCTCAAGGTAAAGGGATGCAAAGAAAAATGGATGCAGCTTTCAAAGAGAAAACAATGAAGTTTTGCATCATTAACTCTGAGTCTATGCAGAAGTGGTTAGAAAGGTATGATCTTACCAAGGAGACCAACGCAAAGGAAAGAGCTCAGTTTTGAAAGAATCGTTCCACTCGATGCTTGCCCCTTATAAAAAGTGTTCAACCTCTTCCACCCTTTCCAATGAGCAGATGGCTAGATACAGCGGTTTCACAAGCAAATGCAGCAGGTGAACATATCTCTGAAGAAGAAGAAGAACTCACAAATGGATGTGATTGGGAGTATTCTAAATATGTTGCACTATGGTCTCATGGATGACACTTTTGGATCACACAATTCGACAAAAATAGGCCTAGGTTTGATAGTGAGGTGATGGTGAACTTTCTCCAAAAACTGTAGAGCTAGTGCAAGAGATGATAATGCTTAAGAAGGCCAACTAGATTATTGTGAAGTAATTCAAGATATCTTGAAGCTATCCTTGAGGAAGTTTGATTACTTTGTTTTTTATGTGAAATGGCTCAAAATATTCACTTCTAAAAGAAATGCAACAGTGAGGAAGGATAAGAGTGGTTTGCTTCAAGTCGACTCCCCAAAACTATGGATGGAGAGATACAATTGTACATCCCGAATACTATGAGAAAATTGTTTTTATCCAAATTCAAAAGAACCAGAGTGGCTATTTGTTACATACACATACACATACACATACACATACACATACACGTACACATACACATACACATACACAAACACATAGACATACACATACACATACACATAAACATACACACACACATACACATAAACATACACATACACATACACATACAACATACACATAAAAATACACATACATATACACATACACATACACATACACATACACATACACATACAAATACACATACACATACCCATACACATACACATACACATACACATACACATACACATACACATACACATACACATACACATACACATACACATACACATAAACATACACATACACATACACATACACATACACATACACACACATACACATACACATACACATACATATACACATACACATACACGTACACATACACTTCCACATATACACACATACACATCCACATATATACACATGCACACATACATGTACACTTACACATACACATATACATAAACATACACATACACATGCACATACACATACACATACACATACACATACAAATACACATACACATACACATACACATACTTACACATACACATACTTATACACATACACATACACATACTCATACACATACACATACGCAGACACTTACACATAGAGAGACATACACATACACATACACATACACATACACATATGCATACACATACACATACACACACACACCCATACACATACATATACACATACACATACACATACACATACACATACACATACACATATGCATACGCATACACATATGCATACACATACACATACACATACACATACACATACACATACACATACACATACACATACACATACACATATCTATACACATACACATACACATACACACATACACATACACATACACATACACATACACATACACATACACATACACATATGCATATGCATATGCATACACATACGCATACGCATACACATATGCATACACATACACATACACATACACATATCTATACACATACACATACACATACACATACACATACACATACACATACACATATCTATACACATACCCATACACATACCCATATGCATACGCATACGAATATGCATACACATACCCATACACATACACATACACATACACATATGCATACACATACACATACACATACACATACACATACACATATACATATACAGACACATACACATACACATACACATACACATACACATATGCATACACATACACATACACATACACATACACATACACATGCACATACACATACACATACACATACACATGCACATGCACATAAACATACACATACACATACATATACACATACACATACACATACACATATGCATACACATACACATACACATACACATACACAGACACATACACATACACATACATAGACACATACACATACACATACACATACACATACACATACACATACACATACACATACACATACACATACACATACACATGCACATACACATGCACATACAAATAGACATGCACATACACATACACATACACATAGACAACATACACATACACATACACATACACATACACATATAGAACATACACATACACATACACATACACATACACATACACAAACACATACACATGCACACACATACACATTCACATACACATACCCATACACATGCACATACACATACACATACACATATGCATACACGTATGCATACACGTACACATACACATACACATACACATACACATACACATACACATACAGATACACATACACATACACATACACATACACATACACATACACATATACATACGCATACACATACACATACACACAGATACAGACACATACACACATATACAGACATATACACATACACATACACATACACATAAACACACACACATACACATACACATATACATACACATACACATACACATACACATACAGATACACATACACATTCACATACACATACACATACACATACACATACACATACACATACACATACTCATACAAATACACATACACATACACATACACATACACATACACATACACATACACATACACATAAACATACACATACACATAAACATACGCATACACATACACATACGCATACACATACACATACACATACGCATACGCATACACATACACATACATATATGCATACACATACACATACACATACACATACACATACACATACACATACACATACACATACACATACACATACACATACACATACACATACATATACACATACACATACACATACATATACACATACACATACGCAGACACATACACATACACATACGCATACACATACACATGCACATACATATACACATACACATACACATACACATAGAGATACACATACACATACACATACACATACACATACACATACGCATACACATACACATGCACATACATATACACATACACATACACATACACATACACATATAGGTCAGTTATGTATGTTGTAGATCAAGCTTTCTTACCTAGTCAGAAGCACAAGGAAAAGAGAGCTTATTTAGTAGTATGGACAAGTGTGCTTTTGTTACATAGTTGAAGAAGGAATACAAAGATGAGAAGAAAACAAAAAGGAAAAAAAAGGTTGCAAATATTGGAAGGTAAAATGATCATGTCGTAAAAGTTGTCCTAAACTAGTTGCAAAAGAGGGAAAGGATAAAGAGGCTAGAATGGTTGTTGCTACAGCTAAAAGCGAGTATGGTAATCTTGTTCAAAATGAAAAATGTGGATTTACTTCAATGCATGTATTTTTTAGAATTAGATTTTTGGTGCTCTAATGATGGGGCAACCAAACATAATACCTTGTAGCATAGTTTCTTTTGTTCAATTAAGTTGGCCTCTATAGGGAGCATCACCTATGCTAACAACTCATCTTATTCTATAATGGGAGTTAGTAAGATCATTATAACTACTATTGATGGAAGTTCTTTCACATTGTTAGATGCTTACATGTGCTAGGGATGAAGAAAAAGTTATTGTCAATTTTAGCGTTAGCCAAGTTTGGCTTGCTTTTAAAATCTGTTGGTGATAGATGTATAGTCCATGATCTCTCAAATGGAAAACTTATTATAGTTTTGGAATCTTATTTCATGGGCTATATAACCTCCTAGACTATGCAAAATTTGTGAATAATTCAACATGTGCACTTCACGATTCTCAGGCTATCTCATATGCAAAACTTTGGCATGCTTGCTTTGTTCAAATGAATTTTTCTAGTTTGCTACACATGTAGAAATCGGAAATGGTGTCATATCTACCCAAACTTAAGTCACCTTGTAAATATTTTTTTGAAGGCTATACTTTTGGAAAAATGTAGTATTCCTCATTCCCAAAAGATGGTTTAGTTCAAGGTGCTAATAAAATTACAACTTTTCATAGTGATGTTTTCGGTCCTATGCAATCAACGTCTCTTGAGAACTACCTTAATTTTATGGCTTTTATTGATAATTTCTTTAGGCATACATGGATGTATCCATCCAAAGCAAGGCCTAAGGTTTTTATGAGCTTCAAAGAATTTCTCGTTATGGCTGAAAATGTTGAGTAGCTTTTGCAAACACATGTATGCCGAGGATAGTACAGAAAAAAACACTATAACATATCAAGGGTATACAAAAGCCTCTATCGAGGCAAATGCACGGGTGCGATTTTTCCCCAACATTGGTTTAAGGTTCGGCATATGCATCGGAAGCAAATCGCTAGTATGGGCATCGATATGGTCATCAGTGTAAGCATAAAAGATTTTGATGCTTATACCAACAACCATATCGACACCCATACCGATGCCCATACCAAGACCTATTATGGTGCCTATACTAGCATGCTACTGGGTGTAGCATCACCCATACTATCGACCATGCTAGGAGTACCGCCGCACATACTGGCAACCATATCTGCAAATTCTTTTGTGGGCAGTGGTGATTTGGTGTAGCAAAAGACAACACACTCTGCCCAAAAAAACAGAGTACATGTGATGTGTACTCTAATGGCAACCAAAACTCGATTTCATAAAGCAAAATATTATCGGACACAAAAGAGATGAGCAGAATGAACCATGAACCATGTACAAAAAAAGTTATATTTTTACAAATGAAGCATATACAAGAGTGTGGAAAACCATTGTCATGTATGAGCCAAATACAAAATATGGCAAAGCACTTCCATATAAGAATCAAATACAAACTTCTAGTGCACCACTACCATATATGAGCCAAATACAAAATTGTGGCACACCACTACCATACATATGCACAGAAGGATTGAAACATCTATATGAGCAGTTCTGCAACAAAGAACATTCATGAAATGAGATAAATTGACATGATATTTACAAACAACAAGCAAAAACCAATTTTTAAAGCTCATCACCTCATCGCAAATGCTCCCATGAAACGACTGCACTACATCCCTCCAAGTCCTCCAATAGTGCAACCAATCCATGATGATATCCATAAGCCTCCTGCATTCATGTTGGAGGATGACCCACTGCCAACTCCTGCAACAAGTATGCAGAATGTTAGATGAACATACATGACATGCTTAACACAAAAAAAATCAATAAACCAAATGATGCTTACAAATTCGTGACACATAGTGTCATATCCGCCCCTCACCAAATGTGATAGTCCAATCGTATTAGTAGCCATGTGGCTGTGGCATCATGTTGTTACCATATTGGTAAGGATTCTGTTGTTGGTCGTCACGCATCATATCCCACTCCTCACCGTCTAACCATACAGGCTTTAGTAAGCCTGCTCTGAAAGCATCACGAGCCTCGGATCATCGATGGGACATAACTTCACGTGCGGTGTGCGGAATCCACTCAGAACTGACAACACAATGCCCATGTGCTAGTCAGAACTCCCGATAGATTGTCTCTGTGATATAACTTTTACGATCTTTATCTTGTTCACTCGATTTCAACATGACAAGATGTCCAAATTGTATGGAGCAAAGCTTTGGTATACGCTGACCCATGGCCTTTCTAGTCTCATCCATCACTAGAGCTCCATCATGGATACTATAACCTTGGAGTCATCATGGTCATGAGCACCCCAAGGTGTATGCGGTGTTCCACGTGGCATACCTACATCTGAGATACTCATTCTAGGAGTAAAAGTGGGGGACACAATGTCTATTGCACTACCTCCACAAAATCTACCTCCTCCAGAGCTACATATAGATCCACTCCTAGAACCTCCTCCTCTAGAGCGTGACCTCAAGCTATGCAATGGGGTCAACACCTATATTAAGTTGAGGTTTCAAACACACTCATCTACTACTAGAGCCACTAGGGGATGGCTGAGAAGATGGTCATGGTGGAGTCATAAAGCTAGGAGATGTACCTTCGACGGGAGTAGCACCACTTGCACGAGTGATGCTGGTAGTAGTGACATCGACGGTAGTGAGGCCAGCAGGAGTGAGGTCGGTAGAAGTGAGGCCAGGGGGAGTTCTACCACGAGCGATCTAGTAGTGTGACGAGCAGCCATATACGCTAGAGGCACCTAAGATATAAACTCCAAAAACTACTCCTCTATCATGGAATGTGGAGTGACTCGAGGATTGTCTCCCATTGTGCTGCGTAACAAAAGAACTCAAATAATTAGCATATGATAATAAAGCTAATATAGATAAATAGTAGAGCACAAAAAATAGCAAAACAAAAACACAAATTAGTACGTACAAGGGTTTCATTCAAAAGTCCTCTATTCTAGCATCCTCTTGGCGATCTGATGCACAAAGAATATCTATCTCTATATTGGTGATTTCAAAATCTCTTGGTATGCTAGCTTCTTCTTGATCATCATATGTTGCTCCATTGTGTATCTTGTCTTCTTCAAAGACCTCTTCATCTCGGACAATGATCTCTTCCTCCTCGACTACCAAATGAATCTCAGAGTCCACTACAGATGGACTTTTATCTACATCTATGTTATCACAAATTTGTCTACTATGTGCGAGTATGTATATGTGTATGTGTATGTGTATGTGTATGTGTATGTCTATGTGTATGTCTATGTGTATGTGTATGTGTATGTGTATGTGTATATGTATGTGTATATGTATGTGTATGTGTATGTGTATCTGTATGTGTATGTGTATGTGTATGTGTATGTGTATGTGTATGTGTATGTGTATGTGTATGTGTATCTCTATGTGTATGTGTATGCGTACGCGTATGTGTATGCGTATCGTACGCATATGCATATGCATATCATATGTGTATGTATGCGTATGCGTATGCGTATGCATATGCGTATGCGTATGCATATGCGTATGTGTATGCGTATGCGTATGGGTATGCGTATGCGTATGCGTATGCGTATGCGTATGCGTATGCGTATGCGTATGCGTATGCGTATGCGTATGCGTATGCGTATGCATATGCGTATGCGTATGCGTATGCGTAGGCGTATGCGTATGCGTATGCGTATGCGTATGCGTATGCGTATGCGTATGCGTATGCGTATGCGTATGCGTATGCGTATGCGTATGCGTATGCGTATGCGTATGCGTATGCGTATGCGTATGCGTATGCGTATGCGTATGCGTATGCGTATGCGTATGCGTATGTGTATGTGCATGTGTATGTGCATGTGTAAGTGCAAGTGTATGTGTGTGTGTATGTGTGTGTGTATGTGTGTGTGTATGTGTATGTGTATGTGTATGTGTATGTGTATGTGTATGTGTATGTGTATGTGTATGTGTATGTGTATGTGTATGTGTATGTGTATGTGTATGTGTATGTGTATGTGTATGTGTATGTGTATGTGTATGTGTATGTGTATGTGTATGTGTATGTGTATGTGTATGTGTATGTGTATGTGTATGTGTATGTGTATGTGTATGTGTATGTGTATGTTGTTGGAGGATAAACACTCCTATGTGCACAACAAAAGCAAATGAACCCTCCTAGGATCCTCAAATTTTTCAGACATAGGCTCTGTATTTTCTGAGTTTCTCTAAGTATAGGTAGAGACTGAAAATGAAATTTTGCAAGATTAAACTAGACTTTAATATCTTTCAAATGAGATTAAAATCACACCATTTGGATAATGGATGATGCCTCAACTAACTGCAACAAAACAAATAACTTGATCTCTTCACAGAGTATGAGCTAACTAGATAGACACTATTCTAGACATTTTTCTGCATATGTGCAGGAATGGAACCTCAGACTTATGCGACTGAAAGTAGAACATATAAGCTTTCCAACAAGACAAAAATCATTGAAAATAGATTTGGAATGAAGGAGAAACAAAAATTACAAGACCTAGGGGTCTACCAAAATCATCTAGATAGATAGAGTGTGTAAAAGTGAAATTTCTACAAGATATGCAGAGCATAGCTAGTAGGGAGTGTGCTTAAGCAAGGAGGCAGCTTGGGCATGTACTTCCATGACTCTAAGTCATAATACAACTGATTGAAGGTTTTAAAGACCACATACTAACCTCTTTAACCAATCAAAAGCATACACATGTCAAAAGTGAGGTCCAAGCACATCAAGAGGTGAGCTAAATCTTCTCTAATCAACTTCTTTCTATTATGGGCATAATTTGATGCCTCCAACTTGTGGAAATGATTCTCCTTTGATTGTGGATGATGTGGAAGGTTCAATTTGGGGCATGTTCCCACACTCTTGATCTTGAAAAATTTTCAACACGCCCCCTCAAGCTCAAGTCTTTTTCCTTCATTGCTTCAGCCTATGTCTCTTATGTTGATTGCTTCCTTGAATCCTCCAAGCTATGTACCTTCAAAAAACTTTTTCATCATGTCTGCAACCTGCATTTTAGTGTTCACATACCTTATATCTAGCTCCTTTGCCATCACTTTTTCTCTGATGAAGTGGTAATGCACCTCTATGTGCTTGCTCCTTGCATGAAACATGGGACTGTTAGCTACGTAGATGCTTGAAATGTTGTCTCTATAAAGAGGAAACTCCTCCAGTTCCACTTTCAGTTCTTTAAGTAGCTTCTTAAGCCATAATAGCTCACATGTAGCCAATGCTAAGCCCCTTTACTCAGCCTCTGTGGATGAAAGAGCAATAGTGGCTTGCTTCTTACAGCTCCAAGAAATCACTTTTGTACCTATCATGACAACATAACACGATGTACTCCTTCGATTATCCTTGCTACCTGCCCAATCAGCATCACTATATCCTTTGACACCTAGATCAGCATCATATGAGTAAAATAGACCTTGGTTGATGGTGTGCTTGATGTATCGAAGCACCTTTCTTGCTGCCATAAGATGATCATGAGTACGCGCATGCACAAATTGAGAGAGAACACCTACTAGATATGCAATAATAGGTCTAGTGAATGTAGCATAAATTAATGAACCAATTATGCTTCTATATAGTGTAATATCTTGTATAGCCTCTCCTTGACCTGCAACCAACTTTGTATTAGGCTCCATGAGCTGAGAAAGTGGCTTACAGCCACTCATACCAAACCTGTATAGCACAGCAAACAAGTATTTTCTTTGAATCAAGAAGATGCCATTGTGTGCATAGATTATCTCTACTCCCAAGAAGTATTTTAGTGTTCCAAGATCAGATATCTTGAACTCCTTTCCTAGCTTTGATTTGACATGTTTAATACCTCCAATATCACTTCTTGTGATTATCAAATTGTCCACATAGATGCATATGTATACCGTCTTGTCCCCTTGCTTCTTCATGTAAAGTGATGGATCTCCAACACTTTCTTTGTATCCAGAACTTGATAAATAATTTATTAACCTCTGATTCCAGGCCCTTGGGGCTTGCTTTAGTCCATATAATGCTTTCCTTAGCTTGCAAACATGATTTGGGTACCTCATACTAGTAAATTCTTGAGGTTGGCTCATGTAGACTACTTCTTCAAGCTCTCCATTGAGAAAGGCATTCTTCACATCCAACTGATATAAGCTCCATTTCCTTGATATGGCCACTGCAATCAAAGTCCTAATTTTTGGCATCTTAGCTAGGGGGCTGAAAGTTTCATCATAATCTATCCCGTAGCTTTGGGAGAAGCCTTTTGCCACCAACCTTGCTTTGTACCTAGCAATGGAACCATCTGAATTTCTTTTAATTTTGTAAACCCACTTATTACCTATCACCTTCATGCCTTCTTGAGCTGGTATCAAGCTCCAAGTATGGTTCTCATCAAGTGCTTTGAGCTCTTCCTTCATTGCCTCTTGCCATTCCTTGCAATCCTTAGCTTCTTCATAACTAGTTGGTTCTTTGTCCTTGATTACCTGAGTCATGTATGCATAATGCTTTGCGCTTGAAAATTACTAAAAAGATCCTTTCGACATGACATATGAATGCTACATCCACTATCTGTTAAAAAATCAAGCTTCAAAGTACAAATTCGTGGGCAAACTAATTTGTACAAGTGGACCAATGTATGAAGGCCTCAAGTCACAAGATTTCCCCAATAGGAATCACTCAACCACTCCCCAAATCATTGCAATCAATTCCTCTAACTTAGAGAGGAGCAATTTTAGGAAAAGAGGTTCCTAGATTGTAGGAGTCTACTTGCTCTATTTAAAATAGGCTTGGATCACGACTTTTTGTGTGATCCCGTGTGTTTCTTTGGTGTATTGGAGTGTTCTTAGAGTGCTGGAACTCCAGCAAGCAACCCCCTAGCTTAAGCAAGCCCCCTTCTTGCTTCCATCCCAAGTTTGGGTTAGGATATCTCACTATCTATGCTAGCAGTGACTAGTCTCTATTTCTCTGAGTTGTATCCATTGGTTCTCCTATTGTAGAAATGCATTTGCTGTGATTTTACTCTTGTTGGATAGCTAATATAGTCCTCTAATTGTGGTTCAAATGTTGGGATCTTTCTCTGCATAGTCTTTGAGTTATTGTATCTGGAGTGAAGGTATGTCTCTGCACAGGTCTATGAGAGTGTTGACAAAGTAGCCTGACTTGCAAACATTGCCATTTCATGTGTGAGCATCCATTTTAGATGAAATTTGTCTTGTTAGAAATCTCTTTAAGTCTAATTTGAGTGGTTAAAATATCTCTGGAAATCTTTGTACCAGCTCTGAGAAATAACCAGAACACTAGAACAGTGTCCAGTTGAGTGTACCTTGGGAGGTCACATTTCGCTTCTACTTGCATAGGGAGTTGTCAAATCTCCCAACAATGGTATCAGAGCATTTTGAAGTTCTTGGAGAGCATCCATTACAAAGCAAAAGAGATATTTGAGTTGGAGTTTAAAAGGTTTCTTCACTAAAGGAAGCTGGACAAAGATTTTCATCAAGGGAGAGCACTCGATCCTCATTAAGTGAAGCATACTCGGAGTTTATCAAAGGAGATTTAATCTTGGAGGTAACATCAGTTTACTTTTGCATCACTAGCACTTCAAGGAGGTATTGGAAGAGTTCCAAATCTTAGGGAAAGCAAGATATGGCTAAGTTCAACACTCAAATAGAGAAACTTGACAAAGGCAACTATCAGCCTTGGAAGTTTCAGATGTCAAACTATCTCATGGGCAAGGGTCTTTGGGGTTTGATCAGTGGGACTGATCCAAGACCTAGGTTGGGGGATAATCCAACCAATGACCAGCTGAGAGCATTTAGGGAATGGAACGAGCATGACAAAAGAGTTATTTTCATTCTTTCACAACACATTAGCAACAGTATGATAGGACACATTCAAGACCTAGACTCAAGCATGAGAGTTTGGGAAACTTTGGAGAGGCTCTACTCTACGAGTACTAAAGCAAGGAAGATTCAACTTAAAAATGAGTTAAACAATCTAAAGAAGACCTTGGGGAGTAGCATCAACGACTTCATTCTCAAAGTCAAGGAACTTTCAGATGCATTGGGATCTATTAGCAACCACATAGATGATGATGATCTAGTGGCGTATACCCTCAATGGTTTGAGGGATGATGAAAAGTGGAAACCATTCACCACTTCAGTTTATGTAAGGGACACACTTCCAGATTTTGAGCAACTAGTTTCTCTTATGGTAACCGAAGAAATGAATATAAATGGAGGTTCATCAAAGGGCAAGGATGCCCAAGTGTTTTATGCAGGAAACTCAAGGGGCAAAGCACAAAGAGGCAACCAAAGTAGGGGAAGAGGAAGATTTGGAGGAAGACAAAGCAATCAAGGACATGACCAAGAAGGCTCTTCATATAAAGGAAGAGGAAGGACAAGAGGAAGAGGAGGAAGACATCAACAATCAAGAAGCCAAGATGGTCAAGGATGCTACATATGTGGACGACATGGACATTATGCAAGGGATTGCTATCAAGGGAGCAACCAAAGGAGTTACAAAAAAGCCTCAACATACAAAGGGCAAGGTAATTATGCATCCACTAACTCTGAGAATGAAAATCTCCTTATGATGCATATGTATGGAAGCGCAAACAATGTAGATACTACATGGTATATCGATAGCGGTTGCAGCAACTATATGAGTTGCGACCAAACTTTGTTCACAAATCTACATGCTCCAAGTGGTAAAGGGCATGTGGAAACAGGGGATGATACAACCCATAAGATCACACACATAGGTGATGTGGTTTTGGATGACAAAGAGCAAGGAAGGTGTCTCAAAGATGTGCTTCATGTACCTACAATCACCAAGAACTTGGTATCTGTGGGACAAATGGTGGATAGAGGCTACCAAGTGAGATTCAACAAAGGAGGATGCTTTGTGGAGAACCCAAAACAAGGTTACAAGCTGGTTGCAAGAGGAAAGAAGCAAGGAAGATTGTTACATTAGAGGTAAAACCAAATCCTTCACATCATGTATACTTTACTTTTGGTAATAAGCAGATTGAGGAGTTGGACTTGTGGCACAAAAGAATTGGCCACATCAACATTCAAAGGATGAAGGAGATGCAGCAAAAGAGGCTAGTAGAAGGTCTACCAAGTTTTCAAGGTCAAGGAATGAAGAACTTATGTGAAGCTTGTCAGATGGGTAAGCAATCAAGACTTCCCTTCAAGAAGAGTGGATACATCAGTCAACATCCACTTGAATTGGTTCACACAGATGTATGGGGACCAACCAAGGAGCCATCCCTAGGAGGGAATAGGTATTTTGTGACTTTTATAGATGATTGTACTCACATGGTTTGGATCTATTTCATAAAGCAAAAATCAGATGTGTTTCAATGCTTTAAAATGTTCAAAGCCATGGTTGAGAAGGAGACAGGTAACTACATAAAGAAGCTAAGATCCGATGGAGGGGGAGAGTACTTCTCAAATGAATTTTCAGATTTTCTTTGGGAGCAAGGCATCAAAAGGCAAGTAACATGCAGGTATACACCTCAACAAAATGGGGTTGCAGAAAGGAAGAACAGGTACATTGCAGAGATAGCTAGGACAATGTTGAATGAAATGAATATGCCCAACCATTTTTGGAGTGATGCAGCCAATACAGCCATATACCTCATGAATAGGGCTCCAACATCAGAAATACACACCTCAACACCTTATCAAGCTTGGTATGGTAAGAAGCCAAACCTCTCCCACCTCAAAATATTTGGTTGTACATGCTATGTTCATGTTCCTAGTGAGCTAAGGCATAAGTTGCAAGCAAAGTCAGAAAAGTGTGTCTTCATTGGCTATGCAAATGATCAAAAGGGTTTTAGGTGCTTCAATACAAATACAAAGGAGCTCAATTTATCAAGAGATGTAGCTTTTGATGAGCTACTTCCATGGTACAAGAAGGTAGAGTATTTGCAGGAACATGAAGATGATGGATCTAGGCATGAAGAAGCTCAAAGACAAACAAGTATTGAACTAAGTGGTCATCAAAGCTCAAGTTCAGAGGATGAAGATCAGATTTCATCACCTTGGAAAGGGGGAGCAAGAGGAAATTCAGCATCAAGTCATTCAACAAAAAGGAGAGCAAAGCTTGTGGAGCTAGACGATGATGGAGTTGAAGTGAGCGGTGAAGACAATGGAGAATCTTCACATGTACCAAAGCATAAACCAAGAAATAGAAGGTTCATACCTCCAAAAGGTGAAGAGAGGAAGTCCTTAAGGCCAAGGTATCAAGTAGATAGGCTCATATATGATTCATTTATGGCAACACATTATGCTTATATGAATAAAGTTGTAGAAGATCGTGAACCTACATGTTTTGAAGAAGCAAATAGGTATAAAGAATGGAAGGAAGCTATGAAGGAAGAGATTGAATCTCTTGAAGAAAACAAGACTTGGAGTCTTGTGCCCAAGAAGGATGGCTTGAAAGTGATAGGAAGCAAGTGGGTCTACAAGGTAAAGAGGAAAGCAGATGGACTATCTCTAGGTACAAAGCAAGGCTTGTTGCAAAAGGCTTTGCACAAACATATGGAGTGGATTTTGAAGAAACTTTCAGCCCTGTGGCTAAAATGAGCACCATCAGAACCTTAATAGCTATGGCAGCCACCAAAGGATGGAAATTATACCAATTGGACATCAAGAATGCATTCCTCGATGGAGACTTGGAAGAAGAAGTGTATATGGAGCAACCACAAGGCTTTGTAAGTAGTAAATTTCCTACACATGTTTGCAGGTTGAAAAAGGCTCTTTATGGCCTAAAACAAGCACCAAGGGCCTAGAATCATAGATTGGTGGAATATCTTATCAAGTGTGGATACAAACAAAGTGATGCAGATCACTCTCTCTTCATGAAGCAAAGAGGTGAACTAGCTGCCTACATTTGTGTTTATGTCGATGATCTTATTATCACAAGTAATGACATAAAGGGAATTGAAGACATCAAATCCAAGCTAGGTAAAGAATTTAAGATCTCAGATCTTGGGGAATTGAGGTACTTTCTTGGCATTGAAGTTGTTTACAAACAAGATGAAATCATGTTGATGCAAAGGAAGTACATTGTAGATGTACTTGAAAAGTTTGGAATGATAAATTGCAAGCCAATCTCCAATCCAATGGAGGTTAATTTGAAGCTGAGCTCTAGTGATGGTAATCCTCTTGAAGATGACACTTTGTATAGGTCTATTTTTGGATCACTTAATTATGCAACCATCACAAGACCCGATATAGCTTATGGAGTAGGCGTCTTGTCACAATTTATGCATAGTCCAAGGACTACTCACTTGTTCGCAGCAAGAAGAATGCTTAGGTACTTAAAGGGTACTATAAATGAAGGATTATGTTATGCATATGATGATGATTTGCAGGTCAAGGCATACTCTGATGCGGATTGGGCCGGATCCAAAGAAGATAGAAGAAGCACTAGTGGTTATCTAGTGATGCTTGGAAGCAAAGTTATATCTTGGATGTCAAAGAAGCAATCGACAGTTGCTTTATCATCTACAGAGGCTGAGTATAGAGCACTTGCACAAGTCACATGTGAACTTATGTGCCTTAAGAAGTTGTTTATGGACTTGAATTTGCAGGTTGATACATATCCTATCTATTGTGATAACTTGAGTAGCATATACCTCGCTTCAAACCCTGTTTTCCATGCAAGAACCAAGCACATTGAAGTGCATTACCACTTCATAAGGGAAAAGGTATTGACAAAGGAGATTTTAGTGATTCATATAGGTACAAAAGACCAAGTTGCTGATATGTTTACAAAGGCATTGGATGGCACAAAGCTCATGAAGTTCAAGCAAGGCATTAGCATGAAGGACCTTGGATGAAGATGAAGATTGAAGCTTGAGGGGGAGTGTTAAAAAATCAAGCTTCAAAGTACAAATTCGTGGGCAAACTAATTTGTACAAGTGGACCAATGTATGAAGGCCTCAAGTCACGAGATTTCCCCAAAAGGAATCACTCAACCACTCCCCAAATCATTGCAATCAATTCCTCTAACTTAGAGAGGAGCAATTTTAGGAAAAGAGGTTCCTAGATTGTAGGAGTCTACTTGCTCTATTTAAAATAGGCTTGGATCACGACTTTTTGTGTGATCCCGTGTGTTTCTTTGGTGTATTGGAGTGTTCTTAGAGTGCTGGAACTCCAGCAAGAAACCCCCTAGCTTAAGCAAGCCCCCTTCTTGCTTCCATCCCAAGTTTGGGTTAGGATATCTCACTATCTATGCTAGCAGTGACTAGTCTCTATTTCTCTGAGTTGTATCCATTGGTTCTCCTATTGTAGAAATGCATTTTCTGTGATTTTACTCTTGTTAAATAGCTAATATAGTCCTCTAATTGTGGTCCAAATTTTGGGATCTTTCTCTGCATAGTCGTTGCGTTATTGTATCTGGAGTGAAGGTATGTCTCTGCACAGGTCTGTGAGAGTGTTGACAAAGTAGCCTGACTTGCAGACATTGCCATTTCATGTGTGAGCATCCATTTTAGATGAAATTTGTCTTGTTAGAAAGCTCTCTAAGTCTACTTTGAGTGGTTAAAAAATCTCTGGAAATCTCTGTACCAGCTTTGAGAAATAACCAGAACACTATAACAGTGTCCAGTTGAGTGTACCTTGGGAGGTCACATTTCGCTTCTAGTTGCATAGGGAGTTGTCAAATCTCCCAACACTATCTACATACCATACATCTTCACTAGCTTGAGTTGTATCTTCACCATACCTCATGGCAAGTAAATAATCATTCCCTTGGTTGGATGATGTGTTTGCATAATTACCTTGCCCTCCATAATTGTTTTTGTTGCTTTTATTCCCTTGTCTTTGAGCTCTATGATAGCATTCATTTGCAAAATGACCGGGCTTACCGCATACAAAGCATCCATTTGAAGTGGGTTGTCCTCTTCCACCAAATCTTGCACATATTCCTCTACTCGTGACTCTTCCACCTCTTTGACCTGCATTTTCTTGTTGTCCTTGACCTCCTTGGTTGCTTTGATATCTTCCTCTTCCTCTTGTAGCACTTCGATTGTGTTTTCCTCTTCCTCTACCTGCATACAACAATTGCCCTTGGCTATCCTTGGCATTATGACCACCAAGGTTCATCTCCTCTATCACCATGAGAGTGATTAGTTGATCAAAATCAAGAAGAGACTCCCTTACATACACTGAAGTTGTGAAAGCACTCCATTTTTCATCATCCCTAAGTCCATCTAGGGTGTGGTCAACAAGATCGTCATCATCTAGGGCACAATCGATTGACCCTAGTGCATCTGCAAGCTCTTTAACCTTTAATATGTAATCATTAGCACCTTGAGAGGGGCTTTTCCTAAGATTATTTAGCTCATACTTGAGCTGAAATTTTCTAGCTTTTGTGGAGGTTGAGTACAATCTCTCCAAGCACTCCCACACCTTCTTCGATGTATCCAAATCTTGAATATGCCCAACCATGGAGTTGCTAATATGCGGAGATAAAATTAAAATGACCCTTTTACCCCTTTCATCCCACTCTCTTACTACTCTTCTCTGGTCATTGGTTGTATTTACCTCATCCATGTAGGGTTTTGGCTCTCCACCACTCACAAGTCCCCACAAACCTTTCCCCATCAAAAAATTCTTATTCTAAATTGCCATGGTTGGTAGTTTCCTTTTTTGAGCTTCTCAATCTGAGCATTGAGATCAACCATGGTGCCTCCTAGCTCTTTTGAACCTCCCCCTTGATGTAATGAAGTTGAAAAAGATATCTTTTACCTCAAAAAATAGAGCTACTCCTCTTGATGAAGCTTCGTCTTTCATTTGATGATGTATTTGCTTCCCCTTGTTGACGTGCCTGTTCTTTGCTTCCTTCCTTAAAACTTTGATAAAGTCTTTACTTCACTTCAGTAGCTACTTCTTCTCTCTTTGATACTCCACTTATAGCTCTGATACCACTGTTGGAGGATAAACACTCCTATGTGCACAACAAAAGCAAATGAACCCTCCTAGGATCCTTAAATTTTTTAGACATAGGCTTTGTATTTTCTGAGTTTCTCTAAGTATATGCAGAGACTGAGAATTAAAGTTTGTAGTCTTATACTAGACTTTAAGAGCTTTTGAATGAGAGTAAAATCACTCCATTTGGATATTGGATGATGCCTCAACCAGATGCAACAAAACATATAACTTGATCTCTTCACAGAGTATGAGCTAATTAGACAAAAACTCTTCTGGACATTTCTCTGCACATGTGCAGCCAGTGACCCGGAGACTTATATCACTAAAAGTAGAACTTATAAGCTTTCCAATCAGACAAAAAGAATTGAAAATAGATTCCAGTTGAAGGAGAAACAACAATTACAAGAGTGGGGGGTGTTCCAACATCATCTAGATAGATAGAGTGTGAAAAAGTGATATTTCTGCAAAATATGCAGAGAATAGCTAGTAGGGGGTGTGCTTAAGCAAGCGGGAAGCTTGGGCAAGTATTTCCACTACTCTAAGTCATAATACAACTCATTAGAGGTTTTAAAGGCCACATACTAACCTCTTTAACCAATCAAAAGCATATACATGTCAAAAGTGAGGTCCACTCACATCAAGAGGTGAGTTAAATCTTCTCTAATCAACTTCTTTCCATTATGGGCATAATTTGATGCCTCCAACTCGTGGAAATCAGCATTCTTTGATTGTGGATGATGTGGAAGGTTCAATTTGGGGCATGTTCCCACACTCTTGAGCTTAAAAAACTTTCAACATATGTGTATGTGTATGTGTATATGTATGTGTATGTGTAAGTGTATGTGTATGTGTATGTGTATGTGTATGTGTATGTGTATGTGTATGTGTATGTGTATGTGTATGTGTATGTGTATGTGTATGTGTATGTGTATGTGTATGTGTATGTGTATGTGTATGTGTATGTGTATGTGTATGTGTATGTGTATGTGTATGTGTATGTGTATGTGTATGTGTATGTGTATGTGTATGTGTATGTGTATGTGTATGTGTATGTGTATGTGTATGTGTATGTGTATGTGTATGTGTATGTGTATGTGTATGTGTATGTGTATGTGTATGTGTATGTGTATGTGTATGTGTATGTGTATGTGTATGTGTATGTGTATGTGTATGTGTATGTGTATGTGTATGTGTATGTGTATGTGTATGTGTATGTGTATGTGTATGTGTATGTGTATGTGTATGTGTATGTGTATGTGTATGTGTATGTGTATGTGTATGTGTATGTGTATGTGTATGTGTATGTGTATGTGTATGTGTATGTGTATGTGTATGTGTATGTGTATGTGTATGTGTATGTGTATGTGTATGTGTATGTGTATGTGTATGTGTATGTGTATGTGTATGTGTATGTGTATGTGTATGTGTATGTGTATGTGTATGTGTATGTGTATGTGTATGTGTATGTGTATGTGTATGTGTATGTGTATGTGTATGTGTATGTGTATGTGTATGTGTATGTGTATGTGTATGTGTATGTGTATGTGTATGTGTATGTGTATGTGTATGTGTATGTGTATGTGTATGTGTATGTGTATGTGTATGTGTATGTGTATGTGTATGTGTATGTGTATGTGTATGTGTATGTGTATGTGTATGTGTATGTGTATGTGTATGTGTATGTGTATGTGTATGTGTATGTGTATGTGTATGTGTATGTGTATGTGTATGTGTATGTGTATGTGTATGTGTATGTGTATGTGTATGTGTATGTGTATGTGTATGTGTATGTGTATGTGTATGTGTATGTGTATGTGTATGTGTATGTGTATGTGTATGTGTATGTGTATGTGTATGTGTATGTGTATGTGTATGTGTATGTGTATGTATATGTGTATGTGTATGTGGATGTGTATGTGGAGTGTATGTGGATGTGGATGTGGATGTGGATGTGTATGTGTATGTGTATGTGTATGTGTATGTGTATGTGTATGTGTATGTGTATGTGTATGTGTATGTGTATGTGTATGTGTATGTGTATGTGTATGTGTATGTGTATGTGTATGTGTATGTGTATGTGTATGTGTATGTGTATGTGTATGTGTATGTGTATGTGTATGTGTATGTGTATGTGTATGTGTATGTGTATGTGTATGTGTATGTGTATGTGTATGTGTATGTGTATGTGTATGTGTATGTGTATGTGTATGTGTATGTGTATGGTATGGTATGGTATGGTATGTGTATGTGTATGTGTATGTGTATGTGTATGTGTATGTGTATGTGTATGTGTATGTCTATGTGTATGTGTATGTGTATGTGTATGTGTATGTGTATGTGTATGTGTATGTGTATGTGTATGTGTATGTGTATGTGTATGTGTATGTGTATGTGTATGTGTATGTGTATGTGTATGTGTATGTGTATGTGTATGTGTATGTGTATGTGTATGTGTATGTGTATGTGTATGTGTATGTGTATGTGTATGTGTATGTGTATGTGTATGTGTATGTGTATGTGTATGTGTATGTGTATGTGTATGTGTATGGTATGCGTATGTGTATGTGTATGTGTATGTGTATGTGTATGTGTATGTGTATGTGTATGTGTATGTGTATGTGTATGTGTATGTGTATGTGTATGTGTATGTGTATGTGTATGTGTATGTGTATGTGTATGTGTATGTGTATGTGTATGTGTATGTGTATGTGTATGTGTATGTGTATGTGTATGTGTATGTGTATGTGTATGTGTATGTGTATGTGTATGTGTATGTGTATGTGTATGTGTATGTGTATGTGTATGTGTATGTGTATGTGTATGTGTATGTGTATGTGTATGTGTATGTGTATGTGTATGTGTATGTGTATGTGTATGTGTATGTGTATGTGTATGTGTATGTGTATGTGTATGTGTATGTGTATGTGTATGTGTATGTGTATGTGTATGTGTATGTGTATGTGTATGTGTATGTGTATGTGTATGTGTATGTGTATGTGTATGTGTATGTGTATGTGTATGTGTATGTGTATGTGTATGTGTATGTGTATGTGTATGTGTATGTGTATGTGTATGTGTATGTGTATGTGTATGTGTATGTGTATGTGTATGTGTATGTGTATGTGTATGTGTATGTGTATGTGTATGTGTATGTGTATGTGTATGTGTATGTGTATGTGTATGTGTATGTGTATGTGTATGTGTATGTGTATGTGTATGTGTATGTGTATGTGTATGTGTATGTGTATGTGTATGTGTATGTGTATGTGTATGTGTATGTGTATGTGTATGTGTATGTGTATGTGTATGTGTATGTGTATGTGTATGTGTATGTGTATGTGTATGTGTATGTGTATGTGTATGTGTATGTGTATGTGTATGTGTATGTGTATGTGTATGTGTATGTGTATGTGTATGTGTATGTGTATGTGTATGTGTATGTGTATGTGTATGTGTATGTGTATGTGTATGTGTATGTGTATGTGTATGTGTATGTGTATGTGTATGTGTATGTGTATGTGTATGTGTATGTGTATGTGTATGTGTATGTGTATGTGTATGTGTATGTGTATGTGTATGTGTATGTGTATGTGTATGTGTATGTGTATGTGTATGTGTATGTGTATGTGTATGTGTATGTGTATGTGTATGTGTATGTGTATGTGTATGTGTATGTGTATGTGTATGTGTATGTGTATGTGTATGTGTATGTGTATGTGTATGTGTATGTGTATGTGTATGTGTATGTGTATGTGTATGTGTATGTGTATGTGATGTGTATGTGTATGTGTATGTGTATGTGTATGTGTATGTGCATGTGCATGTGTATGTGTATGTGTATGTGTATGTGTATGTGTATGTGTATGTGTATGTGTATGTGTATGTGTATGTGTATGTGTATGTGTATGTGTATGTGTATGTGTATGTGTATGTGTATGTGTATGTGTATGTGTATGTGTATGTGTATGTGTATGTGTATGTGTATGTGTATGTGTATGTGTATGTGTATGTGTATGTGTATGTGTATGTGTATGTGTATGTGTATGTGTATGTGTATGTGTATGTGTATGTGTATGTGTATGTGTATGTGTATGTGTATGTGTATGTGTATGTGTATGTGTATGTGTATGTGTATGTGTATGTGTATGTGTATGTGTATGTGTATGTGTATGTGTATGTGTATGTGTATGTGTATGTGTATGTGTATGTCTTCATGAATTGCTCTAAGAAGAACATCCCTTGACTATGGATAGTTCCTACTATTCCAACATCATCAACCACATGAACCAATAAATGAAGTTGAATTGTGAGAATACTTGTGGGAAAGTATTTTTCTACCATATAGACAACCTCTATAGCATTGATTTTTGCACTCTCTATGCTATCTCTCTTTATCTCTTTAGAAGAGATCCACTGTACCAAGCAACTAATTTTATAAATGGTTGTTCGCACATCCTCCAAAAGGCAATCTTTTAAAGCTACAAGGAGAACAAACCATAAAAACTTGTGCGAATCATGAGACTTGAGCCCTCCGAGATCATTGTTTCTTGTGAAGGTAATATTTAGAAAACTCATGCACTCAGTAGGTGTCCAAAACTCTGAAATCAGCTTCTTCATTTGTTGCTCTTCCATCTTGTGAAGCGCCCAATGAGCTCTTGGTAGCGACATTGTTCTGTTGGGCTTAATAATTTCCCACAACTCTTGGTTACGATATCACTCTTCCAAGTCCTCCCTTTGTGCTTTGCTTTCTTTCTTTTTTATTAAAGTTTTCCAGAGAATCTCTCCCACATTCTTAAAAATATGCATCAGGTCTACCAAATGATTGATCAATAACTCACTCCAATACGGGAGTTCATAAAAGATTGACAACCATTTTATGCAAGCGACTGTTAATTCTCAATCCCATAGCTCCTTCCAATCGATTGCTTTCATTTGGTGTTGCACTCATTAGGGAAAAAAATGGACCTTCCATGGGCCTTGTAAGGATCCCTAATTTCCAGGGATTAAAATGCTTGATCTAGTGGATTAAGGGGGCATACAAAACCGCCCGTGGTATTCCAAAAAGAATATTATTTGATCATTTTTTTCATTTAGATTATAAAGAGGAAATTTTTAGAGCCATTAGATGGTTGAAATCAACGGCTAAGACTAAGGCTCATGGATCTTTAGAGAGAGAGTGTCAAAATTTTTTGGGAATTTGGAAGTATTCAAGCAGGCTTTTTGCTGAGTCCCTTGCACACTTTCCAACCCTTGGATGGATCCCAAATCTGATGGTAGTTCGTAAATCAAGTTGATCTCAAGTGGTGCAGCACCGTGAGCTTTCGGATCTATAATGCATCAGATGGTTGAGGATATAAGGCAACCTTTTTGTTTTTGCATTCAAACTCCACTCTTTGATGCTAGAAGATCCAAGGGCTCTCTTTTTATGGATAAAATTTGCTTGTCATCCAATCGAAGACTAAATCTGATGGCCATTATCAAAAAGTACATTTCTCTAGCTTGCTACAATCTCAACCATTGGATGCCTTGCTAATCCAAGGATCCAAATGAGTGGATGCCTTGAATTTTGCCATTCAATATCATCTCTTGGATTTTTGAACCAATCAAACGGTTATAATTCATTTTTGAGAATTCCAAAACCATTCAAGTAGCCAAAACCACTAGTTCTAGATGGTATTCTACTCTTTGACCACACAAAACAAGGGAAGCCTATGCCTAGCCTATGTGATTAAGGGACTAAAATTTGTCCACCACCCTCACCTCATTGGCCCATTACTAATCAGTCCTCAAGCTAAAAGGCCCAAGGAGGGTTCATTTTTTCCCCTAATGTTGTCGGCCAATTTTCCTTTCACATAAAACATGTCCATTAGGCAAATATCTATGATCTTCTTCGTAGACAGTTTTTCGAAGTGCTTTCGAGTTGCATGCTTTGAGTCATGGTTCGCATAGGGGACAAGCATGGTAACCTGAAATCAATAAACCTGAACATTCACCATACTCGATCCAATCATGCATCGTCCACATAATTATGCATTGCACTTGCATGTCTCATCTTATTATAGGTTGAGACATGCCACGCATAGTAATCCCATCCCATAAAGTGCATAGTTCTTCCACAAGTGGTGCAATGTATACATCCATGTTTTTTACCTTATACTTACCCAACAAAATAAGAGCTAGTAATAAATGACCCCTTTTTGTGGCTAGCCATGGTGGGATGTTATAGTTGATCAAACATACAGGCCATGTGCTCCATGAAGAGCTGCATAAAACAAATGGATTTACTCCATCCATACCTAGCCTAGATGATAGTTTTGAGGCTCACTAGCAAACTCTGCCCACTTACTATCTATGTGTTTCCATGCATCAGAGTTAGCAGGCACTCACATTACACCATTTGCAGACCTGCTCTTTACATGCCATGACATTAACTCAGCTATGGATTTACATCTAAACATACTCTTAATTCTTGAAATGATAGGAAAGTGGTGAAGAACTTTTGCGGGGACTACTTCATCCATGAGGTCTTCTCTAAATTGTTCGCTCCACATTTTGGACGTATGTGGAGATGCCCATACTTGTTCTAAAAGAGAATGCAATCATTCGGACAAGCATGAATCTTGGTGTAGTCCATTCCAATGGATTCTAAAAGTTTTTTTTGCATCTCCATGTGTTCGAGGCATGTCATTGTCATCTAGCAAAAATTGATCTTTAAGAAGCCTGTAATAAGAAATTAGAACAATATTAGGAAATAAAGTCATTTTGATACAACAATGAAAGTTTATTTCAAATCCATTTACGTGAAACATTCAAAGACACTACTATCTGACCATCTATAAATGGATTGAAGATTGAGCATCATGAGTGATGCATGTAGTACACATATCTTTGCCCCATTGTATAATGGTAAACGGGCTAGTCTTCGCATCTTCTTGTATTCTTCATCGGCTTCTGATCGTGGAAATTGTGTCGTGTCCATGGAACTCATGACATCTTCTTCACCATCGTGATCTTCGTCCATCTCATAAAATGCTTCGAGCATTTCTTCCATGTGTTCATTTTGTGTAATGCCAATAGTACCTTGCCCTTCTACCTCCCTCTTTGTTGTCTTCTATGCATGAGAGGTTACCAGTGCAATGTCCTTTGGGTCCACCTGCTCACCATGGGGACCACGCAAATGGTAGCATAGGTTTTGTAGTCAATTTCTATCAAAGGATCCATATTCTTTAATATGTGCAATACAAATCTATTATTTTGGATAAATTTGATACTTGCACTGAGTGCAAGGACATGCCATTCTCTCCTCCAGATCCAAAGATGCCATCTGATACCATGTAGACATGTTAGAACATTTAATTTTAAAACCTATTTTTTCTTATTAAAACTAAAACCCTAATCCTAAAAACCTAGACCTAAAACATTTATATGTGTATGCACACACACACACATATATATATATATATATATATATATATATATATATATATATATATATATATATATATATATATATATATATATATATATATATATATATATATATATATATATATATATATATATATATATATATATATTTATATATATATATATATATATATATATATATATATATATATTTATATATATATATATATATATATATATATATATATATATATATATATATATATATATATATATATGTGTGTGTGTGTGTGTGTGTGTGTGTGTGTGTGTGTGTGTGTTAATACTAAACATAAAACTTTATTTTTTATATATTTAATTAAACCCAAAAAGGCATATAGACCTAGACCTAAAATATGAATATCTCTGTATGTATGTGTATATCCATGTGTATGTGTATATGTGTATATGTGTGAATGCATATGTAAAAAGCCTAAAAATTTAACTCAGTGGTAGAGTAACGCCATGGTAAGGCGTAAGTTGTCGATTCAAATCCGACAAGGGGCTCAGCTGATGAGTAAGCGTACGAAATCTGGATATCTTGTAATCTCATTTTTGTATACTCTACTAGACTTTTGGTAGTCCAAATAAATATGAAAAATAATTGTAAAAAAATGGAAACCTAGTTAGTATATATTTTTTTTATTCGAGTCCAATTCGCATTCATCTCTCTCGGCTATTCTTCATTTTCCCCAATTTTTTTCTATTTCCCTTTTGGTTTTTTTCTTTTCCCTGTTTTTTTTTCTTCCTCAAATATTTTCCTTCCATGATCCATAAGGCGGAAAGACCCTGTAATTATATATATTTGATTATATGTTGTACTTTTTTCCTCATTTTTATAAATATATGATTACATATGTTAATATTAAACCTAAAACTCTATTTTTTATATATTTAATTATACATATTTAACTGTATATTTAATACACTATCTTTTCATATTTATTTATCTATACTTAAATCATACTTTGTTTTCTTATTTTTTTCTTATATATATTTAATTTAATTAAAAAACCCTAAAACTCTATTTTTTTTATAAAGACTCTAAAACCCTATTTCTATAGATTTAACTAGATGTATTCAATTTATTTAATTTATTTCTTTTTTTCTTAACTTTTTAAGCTTAAAGACCTATTTTATATATTTTTTATTATATATATGTTTTTATTGTATGTATATAAAAAACCGAAAAGCCTAATCCTAAAGACTTAGACCTAAAATATGTATATATGTGTATGCTTATGTATATACATGTATGTGTGTTTATGTATTATGTGTGTATATGTGTATACGTGTGTATGCATATGTATATTTGATTATATTTTGTACTTTTTTCCTAATTTTTATAAATATATGACTATATATGTTAATATTAAACCTAAAACTCTATTTTTTATATATTTAATTATATATATTTAATAGTATATCTAATAAACTAGATCTTTTCATATTTATTTATCTATACTAAAATCATAATTTTAATTCTTTTTTTAATTCTTTTTATTTATATATATTTAATTTTCAAAAGACCCTAAAACTCTATTTTTTAATATATTTGATTATATGTATGTAAGAAACCTTGTCCTAAAGGCCTAGACCTAAAACATTTATATGTGTGTATGCATGTGTATATACATGTGTATGTGTATATGTATTATATGTGTATATGTATACATACATGTATGCATGTGTAAAAACAGTAAAGCCCCAATCCTAACGACCTAGACCTAAAACATGTATATGTATGTATGCATGTGTATATACATGTGTGTATATGTATATGTATTATGTGTTTATATGTCTATATGTATGTATGCATGTGTAAATTGCCTAAAACCCGAATCCTATGTGTATATGTGTATATCTTAATTCTTTTCTTATATATATTTAATTTAATTAAAAAACCCTAGACCCTATTTTTTATATATTTGATTCTAAAAATCCTAAAAACGTATTTTTTATATATTTAATTATATATATTTAAGTTTATTATATGTATGTAAAAAACCTAAAAGCCAAATCCTAAAGAACTAGACATAAAACATGTATATCTGTGTTTGCATGAATGTGAGTGTGTGTGTGTGTGTGTGTGTATAGGTGTGAGTGTGTATGTATATATGTGAGTGTGTGTGTATATGTATATGAGTGTGTGTGTATAGGTGTGAGTGTGTATGTATGTATGTGAGTGTGTGTGTGTGTGTATGTATGTAAGTGTGCATGTATATGTCTATCCATACATGCATATGCATGAATATGCATCTCTATATGTAACATGTTTGTGAGTATGTAATATGCATGTGTTTATGTAATATATGTATGTGTGTATGTAATATTGTATGTGTATGTATATGTGTATGTATGTGTGTGTACCTATGTGTGCGAATGTATGTATGCATATGTTTGTGTATGTATATGTATATGTATGTGTATATTTATGAATGTATATGTGTATGTATGTGTGTATGTATATGTGTGTGTGTGCATATGTGTGTATGTATATGCATGTATGTATGTGTGTGTATGTATGTGTGTTGGCACTCAAGGTCAATCATGAGGCTAAGGAATGCTTCAAAGAAGTGGACACATAAGAAGAGGGAGCATATAGAGAGCTCCAAGAAGTACATGTCAAATTTTCAGAAGAAATCCCTATAAAAATAGTGATGAAACCTTAGTGACAGTCAGAGTGCCATTGCTTTGCCTAAGAATCCGGTCTATCATGCAAAGACCAAGCACATTGAGGTGAGGTATCACTTCATTAGAGATTTCTTAGCCACTGAGCGCATTATTCTTGAGAAGGTTCACAGTCGAGATAATGTTGCAGATGCTTTGACTAAAGCTCTACCACATGATAGCTTTCGACACTATTGTCACTTGATGGGGGTTACTTGATTCATGATCTTACACAGTCACTTGTATACTATGTAACATGCCCATCACGTGGGAGGTATAATTTGTATGCTTACACTCAGGTATTCTTTATCATTCTTTATTTTTCTCCCATAGTTACTTTGGCCATATTATCCTTTAGTGGGAGATTGTTACTGTTAGTGTCCATGTGAAAGACCAAATGGCCACTGGACACTTCTTTGTATATGTTCTTTAATAAAACATATAGTGGCCTGGTCAGTCACAAATTGTAAGTTTGACCATATTTGTAATACCTAAGAACTGTGTCTTCGTGCACCCTGTGTACTGTGTTTTTCCTACGTATTCTGCAACCTCTGTGTGGAGTACTGTGTGTGGCCCTAGGAGCTCAATTCTCTTCTCCGAGGATATCATCGTGAAGCTCTCGAGGAGGAGAGCGCACTGTGGTGCAACGCCATCGAATTACTTCACCATATAGGCACCCATATGAGGGTGGATAATTTCGTAGAAATTACCAATACTCATACCCATACCTATACCAGCACCTGCAACGTATATCGATGGCCAATTTTCAACATTCATACTGACAGTCTAGTGACCATCAGTATGCCTAACGTGATCCTTCCAAGCATTTCCACCAATCATACCGATGTCAGGGGTGGACCACTAGTATGGAGAGCGTTGGTATGCCGCTCATATGTCGTAGTGTGTAGCTCTCTAGGATTAGGGTGTTAGGGTTTTACATAAAAATACATATGCATACATGCATATACACATACACACACATATACATACACATGCACACATATACACATACATGTGTGTGTGTGTGTGTGTGTGTGTGTGTGTGTATATATATATATATATATATATATATATATATATATATATATATACATACATACATACACATATACACATGTCAAATATACATATACGCATACACACATATACATGTTTTAGGGTAAGGGTTTTAGGATTAGGGTTTTGGGCTCTTACATACATACACATATGCGTACACACATGTACACATATACATACATAATAAATATACACATACACAAATCTATATACATGCATACACACATATACATGTTTTAGGCTTAGGTCTTTATGTCAAACATTGGTCTATAGAGATCATTCCATGTGTGTGTGGGACGAGGGCTAGTTAGCCAAGGTCCTAAGCTCGAGGGTATATCCTAAGGTATTTGATGGTTAGTGGGGATGATTGTTGCATGCTAGCCACATGGCGACGTTAGAACATTCCAGATCACTGCTATTTTTGATACAAGAGGATATAAATGGATGGGAGGAGAGTGGCACACACATCATTTTATGTCTTCTTTGAGGAAGGCCTCACACTTGGTATCAGAGCGGGTTCTTGTTGAGCTAATTTTAGAAGAGATCTTGTGTGGTTGAGAGAGGGGGTGCATGCTTCATCGTCGTTCTTGCAGAGTTTTTTTCGCACGTTTGCGTTCTTTTTCTTAGCGGTCGTCATCAATTTCAGAACCGTCAACGTTCTCTTCTGCGGCTACAGAAGGAGGTTGAGGGATCCCCATGGGAACCCCCTCATAGAGTGCTCCGTGTGATCCCTCTCTACAGCGTTCTTCAACGCAGACATATCTCCCCGCGCGTTCAGCATACCTGCCCGCTTGAAGTCGTTAAAATCAAATTTATGCGAAGAGAAGGTTGATCACGCACGCGCCTGAAGTTTTTGCTTTTGGAGTATTCTCTTCCCAGTCGTCCTTGGGTTCGGCGTAGCTCACGCGCATTCAACCAAGGAAAACGGGAGAGTTTTGTTGATATGTGAGCATGCAGTCCTTCATTTATATAGTTCTCTGCTGTTTAAACCAAGCATGTGGGATAAAACTTCTTCCTGGCACGCCCTTCTGGCTGGGAAAACGATTATGCAGAGGAGAATGAAGATAATTTTGAAGTTTTTATTGTGCTTCAAGCTTAGCTAGGCCACCTCTCTTCATCAAATTGGCCATATCTTGGTCAAATTTTATCCAAATTTAGAGTTCTTGGCCTTGTTAGAAAGATCTCTCAGAGATCTTTCCAGGGAGTGGCTATAAGCCATACTTTGGGTCCAGTTATCACCTGCAATAGAGGCTGAAAGTGGATTTTTCTTCATCGAGCATCATCAAACGAAGCATTTTTTGAAGGCATATGCGATCCACGAACCAAAGGGAGTTGATAATCTGCCTGTAGCTCTTCAGTTGGATGCTTCAAGAATATCAAAGAAAATCAGAGATAAGTATTTAGTCAATATTTGGTTGGTTATTTTCTTGATTAGAAGTATTCTAGCATTACGCGTAGAACGTAAATAGAGATGTATGTTCGATGCTTGAGCTTTTCTTACAGGTGGTAAGTATCGGCAGGTATCGACAAGAGAAACATTTTGATTGAGGGCCTGTAGAGCCCAACAGCATATTTGGAAAAGTTTTCAATTGCAGGTGTTCGTTGAGAAGATAAAAAGAATAGATCGTGCCTGCCGACACATGATTTATGCTTGACGATTTTCTTCGAAATTATTTCGGATTTTAAAATGACGCCGTTAGGCTGGCGAAATTTCTAAAATATTGGCATGCATGTGCATCGAAGTGTAGAAAGCATATTAAAAGTTTCTTTCTTTTGAATTTTTCTACTAAGCAAAATCTTTAACTGGTTCTTTCTGCTGGTCAATAGTATTTATGTTTGTTTAGTCTTAAAAAAAAAAAAAAAAACCAAAAGAAAAAGTTTCTTGCCTAGCATGGAACCCGAACCTTCATCACCTCTTAGGACAGAATCCATTATGTCTGAGCCTCCAGTTGATCCAATTCAAGCCATGAACAATAGAATTTCATCCTTAGAAAGTTCTCTTAATGATATCTTGGAACACGTGCGTGGTTCTAAGAAAGATGAAGAGCCGCTTGATTTTGATTTGCCAGAGATGGAGGTAGATGCTGCAGATGAGCATCAAACTTCAAAAGTCTTTAAAGATAGCATCTTAGTAAGAGAAGCTAGATGGCAGCTTAAGGATCTTAAGCCGCCAAGATATCATGGTTCAACTAGCACTAGGACTGTTGATGTGGTTGAGCAGTGGCTCAACAAGTGGGAACAGTGTTTCCGCCTATGTCATATCACTAATGATAGACACAAGATTCAGCAGGCCACTTATAATCTTATGGACATGGCACATAGGTGGTGGCGAAAGATAGAGAAGGATAAGAAGGAGCACACGACATGGGATCAATTCAAAATCCTATTTTATAACAATTTTGTACCACCTGATGAGAGGTCTAGAGCACTAGACACCTGGTTCTTCATCAGTCCGAAGAATCAGTCAGTTCAAGAATACGCAGATAGGTATAGAGAGGTACTTCTTAAAGTACCTGATACCATTCCAGAGTTTCTTCAAGTCCACAAGTTTGATTTGGGACTCAGAGAAACTATTCGACCTTTAGTGAGAAAGGAGCGGTGTCAATCTTTGGCACAGGCCACAGAGATGGCCTTGGTTTATGAGGATGGCCACAAGAGCACAGGCTCCCTGGGCCAGAGATCCCCATGGACTAGGGTTAGCCGACCTTTCCATACTTCGACTCCTGGTTCGATCAGTGCATAGCCTTCTAGGGAGGCTAAGCAAGTGCACATGATCCAAACAGTCTCAGGAGGAAAGAGAAAAATGTCTGTTGTGGCTGAGAGGGCATATAACCGATCTATTCTTACCCCTCAACAGAAAGAGAAGGCAATGAAAGAGGGTTTGTGCTATGGTTGCTTAGGACAACATCTATATAAGGATTGTCCTAAAAAGAAAAAGATAGCAGCCACCATAGTCATAAATCCGACTCAGGCAGGGGGTGGGAGTGAGGATGAGTTTGGGGATCCCCCATCTCCATTATCATCTCCCATAGTAGCCATGACGGTCACTAAAAAGGTTCTGACTGTGCTAGATGTTGTGCTTTCGCCAGTGGCACAGAAAGGATACCGGTTTCTAGATACTGAGCTTATTGTTATGAGAGGAGTCGTGGCAGGACAGCCTGTCAAGGTACTCTTTGACACAGGTTCAACTCATAATGTTATTAGTTCCCAATTAGTCAAGAGATTATGCTTAGATATGGTACAGTCAGATTATACTTATACCGTAGAGTTAGCCGACGGAAAGGGAACTGAGACTTGGGATAGATGAGTAGTTGATCTTCCTATTCAGATCCAGTCCTATGAGGTCAGATTGGATTTTGAGATAGCGAGATTAGCTTGTTTCAACATAGTTCTTAGTAAGAAGTGACATGCGAGGAAGAAACCAGTCATTGATTTTGCTTCGCATGTGTATTAGTTTGAGCATGAGGGAAGGAGATTACTGATCCGTGGAGAACCAGATCTCCAAGAGACGCGATTGGTGACTGCTACCAAGTTGCTCAAAATTGATTGTAAGTATATTTTTTTTCTTTATTTCATGTATTTGTCGTATGTTGAGATGGATTCATGCAGTCATGGAGACTCAAGTTGGAATGCTCCAGCACTTTCAGCTAAAGTGAGAGCAGAATTCCAAGAGTTGTTTTTAAAGGAATTACCATCAGGTTTGCCTCCTTGCAGGAATATAGAGCATAGAATCGAATTGGTACCAGGAGCGAGTCCAATCACTCGGCCACCATTTCAAATGAGTTTGCAGGAGGAAAATGAATTCCGCAAGGTCGTGGACGAGTATCTTCAAAAAGGGTTGATTAGACCCAGCTATTCACCCTGTGCCGCTCCAATTCTTCTTGTGAAGAAGGATGGATCTTATAGGGTGTGTGTTGAATATCGAGCACTCAATAAGATCACTATTAGACACAGATATCCTATGCCCCGGATTGATGATCTTTTAGATGCTCTAGGTGGAGCCATTGTATTTAGTAAGATAGATTTAAAGAGTGGCTATCATCAGATTAGAGTGAAAGATCATGATGTACATAAGACAGCTTTCAGGACCCGTTTTGGTCATTATGAGTATTTGTTCATGCCTTTCGGTTTGACAAATGCTCCAGCTACATTTATGATGTTAATGAATGATATCTTACGACCTTTCATAGGAAAGTATGTTGTTGATTTTGTGGATGATTTGCTAGTGTATATGGGACTGTGCATGAGCATGAAAATCATTTAAGATCTGTATTGAATATTTTAAAAGAAAATCAGCTGTTTGTAAATCCTGAGAAGACACAGTTGTTTCTTCCAAGGATAGAGTATCTAGGGCATGTGATTTCAGCCGATGGGGTTTAGATGGATCCCAAGAAGGTATCAGTTATTTTGGCATGGTCTACTCCTCAAGATGAGGGGCAGTTACAGTCATTCTTAGGACGTTCCAATTTCTATCGGAAATTCATCTCTTCATATTCATCGATAGCAACACCTATGACGAACTTGCTTCAAGGCAAAATTCCATTTGCATGGAAGCAAGAGCAGCAAGAGAGTTTTGATACTCTGAAACAAGCTGTTTCAGAGGCTCCTATACTCAAAGTGGTGGATCCTCAGAAACCATTTGAGTTAGAGACCGATGCTAGCGGTATAGCCATAGGCGCAGTTTTGAGTCAAGATGGCAAACCAATAGCTTTTGAAAGTAAGAAGTTAAGTAGTGCACAATGCAATTGGCCGGTGCATGAACAAGAGTTGTATGCAGGGTGCATGCACTTAAAGTTTGGAGACACTATCTTTATGGTGCACACTTTAAGGTATTCACAGATCATCATACACTCAAGTATATTTTTAGTCAACCAGATCTTTGAGGCCGACAAGCTCGTTGGGCTGAGCTCATGCACGAATTTCACATGGAAATCTTGTATAGAAGAGGCAAAGAAAATATAGTAGTTGATGCATTATCTCGTATAATGTATCAAATGAGCTTTACAGTTTTAGAAAGCTCATTGCTTCAAGAAATTAAGGAAGCACAGGTGAAAGATCCACATTTATTACAGATAGTTAGAGCCATTAGCGATGACTCTATTTTAGGAGACGGGACAGTTTCAGCTGTTCCTTCTTCTACTCAAGCAAACGAGTCCATTCCATATTCTAATTTCTCACAGGAGAATGGAATAGTGAAGCGGAAAGGAAAGGTTTGTGTGCCAAATTCCCGAGATTTGAGAAAGAAAGTCATGCATGATAACCATGATGTTCCCTGTGCAGGACATCCTGGTATTGACAAGACAATACAGCTTGTTAGAAGAACATTTTGGTGGCCTAGATTAGCCAGAGATATCCATACTTATGTTCAACAATGCTTTATGTGTCAAGTCAACAAAGCAAAAAGGGTAAAGACACTACATCCTTTACAAGTTCCAGATCATAATTGGGATAGTATATCCATGGACTTCATAGTGGGGTTACCGCGGACCCAAAGGAAGCGGGATACAATCCTAGTTGTGGTAGATAGACTGAGCAAGATGGCTCATTTCATACCTACGCAGGAGACGATAGAAGCTCCACAGGTAGCGGAGTTGTTTATCCAGAATGTCTTCAGATTGCATGGCTTACCTACATCCATAGTTTCATATAGGGATGTCAGATTCATAGGACACTTCTGGAAGTTTGTATTTGATAAACTCAAAGTGTCACTAAAAATGAGTAGTGGTGCTCATCCACAGACAGATGGTCAGGCCGAGAGGGTCAATCAAATTCTAGAGGATATGTTACGGGCATATGTGTCTGAGAGACAGATAGATTAGGATAGTTATTTGCCATTAGTAGAGTTTGCTTATAACAATAGACCTCACAAGGTGACTGGGATGTCTCCTTTTGAGATGAACTATGGCATGAATCCCACTACTCCTAGTACCATAGGAATGCCTCGAAAATGTCCTAGTGCTTCCGAGTTCTTAGCGAATCTCCAAGAAAACCTTGAAATAGCTAAAGTCAAGATGCAGCAAGCAGCTGATAGAGCCAAAGAGTATGCTGATAGGAAAAGATCTCCTAGATCCTTTGAGGAAGGAGACCGAGTCTTCCTTCAAGTACCGGCTAGATCTACTTCATTGTCCACAGGGAAGTGTAGTAAACTATCACCAAGGTATTGTGGACCTTGGAAGATAGTAAAGAAGTTGAGTGATGTTGCATACCGATTAGAGCTTCCTCCAGATTGCAGAGTCCATCCCCTGTTTCATGTCAATAAATTAAGAAAGTATATATCTCGGGAGGATAATCTAATAGAGGGTATTGTTTCTTTGCAGGAAACCGATAGATCAGATCATTCTCCAGATAGAATACTAAATAGAAGATAGAAACGGTTGAGGAATCGTGTCATCCAAGAGTATCTGGTAGCCTGGAGAGGATTACCACTTACTGACTCTACTTGGGAATCAGCAGCTCTGGTTCGCAAGTACTTTCCCTCATTGATCATTGAGGACAATGATCTTTAGAAGGGGGAGAGAGTGTCAGACATTGGTCTATAGAGACCATTCCATGTGTGTGCGGGATGAGGGCTAGTTAGCCAAGGTCCTAAGCTCGGGGGTATATCCTAAGGTATTTGATGGTTAGTGGGGATGAGTGTTGCATGCTGGCCACATGGCGACGCTAGAACATTCCAGATCAATACTATTTTAGATACAAGAGGATATAAATGGATGGGAGGAGAGTGGCACGCACATCATTCGCATGTCTTCTTTGAGGAAAGCCTCACACTTTAGGATTAGGGTTTTAGGACTTTTACACATTTATACACATATACACACATAATACAGATACACATACACATATATATACACATACATACACACATATACATGTTTTAGGTCCAGCTCTTTAGGATTTAGGATTTTTGAATTAAAATAAATAAATATATACCTTCATAAGTTCAGAGTTATCCAAACTTACGAACTCAGGATAGAGAACACAAACACATACACATTGGAAAAAATAACAAACAAAAGCAAGAGACTTAAGACCAATATAAGAAACGAAAAATACAACCAAGGAAGAAAACCAATACAAAAAGAGACGCACACGTACCATTGGGCATCACTTTACATGCCAATGGGAATGTACATTTGATAGATTCAATACATATACTCATAGTTCTTAACTCTGTGTTTTTCTGAGTCATTCATCTCAAAGTCTGTCAACTTCAACAGGGCATATCTCAAGATCTACTGAACCAAATTTGATGATCCAGGGCTCATTGGAACTAGCTCAAAGCATTCTACAACACTACAAAATTTCAAGTCATTCTATTCAGCCAATTTGGAGAAATCGCTGTCGAAGTGATCACTGGTATATTTCTGTGTTGTTCCTAAAAAATCGGGGGTGTCCCTGATTTTGCTAAAGATCATGCTCAGTGTATAGTTTGTTATTTGGAGTGATTTAACTTGCTAATGGTAGCTTGTTAAGTTAATTTAATACTCCCAGAAGGAATTAAATCAATTGCAAGTGTGCTGGACACACTGAGCTTAGGACTGAGCAGGTGTCAATACAGGAATAGAAAGTTTTTGGAATTGTGAAGGTTCAAAATCATCTGTTTTGATTTGGTCATTACTCAATCATTTTGTAAAGCACATATATAGTTTCTTGGTGTCATTTGGAAGCTCAAGGAGTCTCCTAACCATATCTGAAGAGAAAAGAGGGCAGGTGTGAAGCAGGTCTAGCAGCACCAGCTTGATCTTCTGATTGTACCCAGCCATCACATCCAACACAAAGTGTACTTGGACTCCCTAACTTGTCAAAACAACATATGATTTATAAGTGTAGTGCATGTAGATTTGGAAAGTCTCACATGTTACCATTCATGAAGAAAGGTTATATGCATGGAGATCTCTTGGAGTTGGTTCATACAGATGTATGGGGACCTAGCAAGGAAGCTTCAATATCTGGATCAAGGCATTATGTCTCCTTTATTGATGATTGCAGCAGATCGACTATCCTATTCTTTATGAAACACAAAGATGAAGTTTTTTCATGTTTCAAAAGATATTTGGCTCTTGTGGAGAATCAAACAGGTAAATCACTAAAAAGGCTTCGTTCAGATGGAGGGGGAGAATACTTCTCCCATGAGTTTGATTCTTTTCTTCATGAAAGAGGAATCAAAAGAGAGGTAACTACAAGGTACACTCCTGAGCAAAATGGAGTGGCAGAAAGGAGGAATAGGAAAATTGTTGAAGCTTCAAGGTCTATTTAAATGAAAAGCATTTACCTAATTACTTATGGGTTGAGGCTGTATCTACAGCCACTTACTTGATTAACATGTTGCCTTCAAAATCCCTTGATGGGATGACTCCATATGATGCTTGGAATGGAAGAACACCAAGCTTAGATCATTGTAAAATTTTTGGATGTATTGCTTTTGCTCATGTTCCTTCACAGGTTAGAGGCAAGATGGATCCAAAGGGAGAAAGGTCTGTATTTATTGGATATGACAACAATCAAAAGGGCTACAGGTTATACAACCCTACCAACAAAGGATTCTTGGTAAGCAGAGATGTAGTTTTTGATGAGAACAATTCATGGTATGAAGATTCATGCAGAAAGGTCAATTTACCATACAATCTTGAAGAAGATTTTCCAAAGCTTGGTAGAGAACAACCAAAGATTGAAGAACAAGACACCTCAGAGGATGATGAAGAATCTCAGATGGAAAAGATCAAAGCATGGAAGTCTAAAGGTAAAGCAAAATTACAGGAACTTGGACATGAGGCAGAATCATCACATCATGGCCTAAGAAGATCTATGAGGGAAAAGAAAAACCAGAAAGGTATGGGTTTGACACCTCATTAGTAACTAAACATTTTATCTACATAGCACAGGACATAAACCAAGAGGAGCCATCATCATTTGAAGAGGCCAAAGCAAAATCAGAATGGAAGCATGCAATGAAGGAAGAGATTGAAGCACTTGAGGAAAACAACACTTGGGATTTGGTGCCCAAGACTTCATCCATGAAGGTATAGGCTCAAGATGGGTCTATAAACTCAAGAAGAATTATGATGGTTCAAACACAATACCTTGATTGTGCCAAAGAAGGTTCTTGGCTTGCCCCCCATCCATTTGTATGTACTAAGTCCAATAAATTCTTGTGGATGTAGCCTTTGTGGTTGAATGGTTGTCTTTGTGTTTCCCAATTTGACATGCATCACATCTGTTGATCAAGTGTTGATTTGATATGTTTGGCAGTATTAGAAACTTTGATCTCTGCATATATTCTTCAAGGTTCTTTCATTCACATGAGCTAACCTCTTATGCCACACTTCAAGCTCACTTAGGGTTTGAGACCCAATTTAAGTTGAATAGAGCTATGTTCTTGTCCTACTTCAAATTTAAAGATACTACTATGATTTTCACCTCTGGCTATCTTCTTGACATGGGTCTTCCACAAAAGCTCCATGTTGGGTGAACCTAACTTGCAAGCCTTTCTCAACTATTTGGTGTACACTTATTAGGTTTTTTGTAATAGAGGGAACATAGAGTACCTTTCTCAGAATGTTTATCCTGCCATTGGAAGCTTTGACATTACCAATCTTCTCCACATTACGATTTGTATCATCCCTTGTTTGTACTTCATGTCTATGTTTTGGACTTTCCATGTTAGATAAGAGAGCTATGTTTCCTGCAACATGATTTGAACATCCAGAATCTATGTAGAATAAATGATAATCTTCTTCACCTTCCTTGTGGCTTAGATTCATGAGAAACAATGATTTTTCATGTTGTTGATCTTCAAAATAATTATTGTAGTCCCATCTGTTATGGCCTCTATTGTTATTGTTGAAGTTGTGTCCTCTCATGAAGATAAGAGCTTTTGAACTTAAAATCAAGTTGTGTCGGTCATTTGTTAAGAGCCTCAAACTTGAGTTCCAACCTTTTTTATAATAGATTAGATAGGATTTCAAGCCACTATAGCTCAAGTCTCTCCCACTCAAAAGAATAGAACCTTGAACTTAAGTTCAAGCCTCTCTCCATCAAAGATGAAGCATCAAACTTAATTTTGAGCATGTTTTGGTCATATGCTAAAAGCCTCAAACTGAAGCTCAATCCTCTCGTAAACAAAATAGTAGAGGCTTGAACTTAAAATCATGACTCTTCAATGAAATTTGAATAAAGCATCAAAATCAAAGTGTGTTTGAGTAATTTGGTAAGAGGCTTAAACTTAAGCTTGATCCAATCTCATTCAAAAGACTAGAGGCTCCAACTTAAATTCAAAACTCTCCAATCAAAATTGAATAAAGATTAGAAGTTAAGTTGGATCCTATTTTGATCATTTCTACGAGGATCAAACTTAACTTTGAGCCTCTCTCATAATCCATTATATAGGCAGGGTTTGAGCCAAAGGTCAAGAATCTCATACTCAAAAGACTAGAGGCTCCAACTTTAGTTTGAGCCTGTTTGAGCCTCTCTCAATCAAAGGTGGATAGAGCTTCAATAGATTAGAGTTTAAAGACTAGAGGCTCCAACTTTAGTTTGAGCATGTTTGAGCCTCTCTCAATCAAAGGCGGATAGAGCTTCAAGATAAGAGTTTAAAAATATAGTTCAATTCTCCCCCGCTCAAAAGAGTATAGCTTTGAACTTAAGTTTGAGCCTTTCTCAAATATTAATACAGGCTCAAACTTAAGCTGGAGCCTATTTGAGCCATATGTTAAGAGCCTCAAACTTAAGCTCAAGCCTCTTCCACCCAAGAGAGTAGAGGCTTGAACTAAAGTTTGAGCCTTTCCCAATCAAAGATGAATATGGCATAAAACTTAAGTTTGAGCCTATTTCATGCATATGGTAAGAGGCTCGAGCTTATGTTTGAGTGTCTTTCTCTATAAATTATATAGGTTATGAATACACGACCCTCAAATGTAAAATCAAATCCTGATTCAGAATCGAACTTAAGTTCGAGCCTATTTTAGACTCGAGATTAAGTTCAAGTCTCTATGACATAATGGAGCCTCAAACTTAAGTTTGAGTTTCTTTGAATAATGTGGGAGCCTCAAACTTACGTTTGATCTTGTTCTAGTTATATGTTTAGAAGTGAAAACTCAAGTTCGACTCTCTCTTATAATATAAGAGCCTCAAAATTAATGTTTATTTATAATTTTGATGACTTGAGATGATAATGTTGATGTTATTATGTTGATATTTTTTTGTTATGATTTTAGAGATAATGTTGATGTATTTATTTTATATATAATGGACAACATGAACTTGACCATTGAATTTCAAAACAATGTTTTTGATTATATATTCTCTTTGGGAATTTTATCAAAGACAAATCAATAAAAGGTACCTACAAATAGGATCAAGGTTCATGATTCTTATGATCTCACTCATAATGTAGGTATGAAGTGGTTTTTTCTGATACATATAACTAAGAAAGAAGCCTCAAAGGAGATATGCATTTATTTTTGATGAATATGGAGCCCACGTATGGTGATGTGGGCATTATTGTTTATTTTAAAGAAGATGTTAATGCACAATGTACATCGTGATTTCTAAATATTTAACAAAAAGAGATATATTTTTGTCATTCCCAAAAGATGAAAGAAAGTTGTTAATTCTTGATATGAATGGTGTTTTCTTAAGAAATTGATAAAGAAGGGGGTGGTATATATATTTTTTTGCAAAAACATATGGATTTTGTTGAAAAGAACTCAAGAATTTATCATTATGTTGAGAAGGATACATTATATTTATTGGAATTTTTTATGGAACTTTTGGAAGTGTGGATTTGTACCATAGAAAGACTTCCAATAGCTCTCGCATTTTGTTTTCCAATACACCATAAAAGGTTTCATGTTATAGCAAGACAAAGTGTAAGTAAAAAAATTGATATGCTCATACGTTTGTGCATCATAAGAACTTGGATGAATTTTGGAAAGTAGTTCATGATTTTTTTTTATAAAGGAAGTTCGGCAATAGCCTACTCTCCCGGACTTGAATTAAATTAAGAAACAAAGGTACAATAGAAGGGGACTAGTGCCCACGGGACCCCCCAAATCCCACAAAGCAGGGGAAGCTTGATTGAATCCTAGGTTGCATTACAGAGAAGGTTAATCACCCTCTCATCGCCCTCATGCGGGGCCCACTTGGGTTTGAGCTTGTTGTTGATCAAAAGGAGGACTTGATGGTGCTTGAAGGGGGGGGACTTCTTACTGTTAACGATCCTTTTGCCCAGGAGGAATAGTGGTTTCTCAATCGACCACTCCCTGGGGGGATCGCCGAAGTTGAGAGCACACCTCTCCCGCCAAATTTTCCACAGGACTTCCCCTCTGATGGCGTTCCAGAGTGTCGCAGAGCAGCCGATCGCTTCTCCCAAAAGGACTTGTTTCCAACTAAGCTGTTTTTGAAGTCTGATTTTCATTCCAACCGTCTGCCAGATTCTGTAGGAGTTGGGGCAAGTAAGGAAGATGTGTGGGACATCTTCGATAGCACGGTGGCAGCGTTTGCACCAAGGAGGGATCCCACAAAGTTTGCTAGCCTTATGGTTGGTCCAAATTCCTCGATGAAGAATTTGCCATAAGAGGACAGACTTCTTAATCTCAATAAGGGGGTGCCAGATACCCATGAATTTCATGTCCCACCGAAGCCGCGTCCAAGACAGGCACCACTTCTTGTTGAGGCTGATCTGGAGGTCAGCCGTTTCTTTGATGTTCGGGATTTTGAGTAGGCTATTTCCATTGTGCCGTTTGAGACCAAGCGAGTTCGGTGTGTTGTGTCCCATGAGAAGGCGAGTCTTGTGACGATCCCAAGCGAGGCATCTGCTTTGCAAAGTGTTCCATTCTTCGTAGGAGATGTTTATGCGAGGGTCAATATCCTCGAAGTTGATCCAGTTGTTGGTGTCATGTTTCCAGAGGTGTTTCCATTTTTTGAATCCTTTGTTCCATAGCTTCTTGGCATTTTGAATGTTCCACGACTCCACACTCCGGATGCCATGTATCGAAAACCAGATAGAGTCGTTTTGTCTGATTCCGGCCGCCCACTTCCAGTCCTCACTAATTCTTGTGAAGCTTTTGACTTTATTCCAGCCCTTCCAAAGGGAGCACACGAGATTGGAGCCTTTCGGGAAGACGGGGATCGGGGAGAAAAGCAGGGTCATGATGTCAAGATTCTTCCAGTTCGGGAACCCCGTGAGGGCCAACTCATTCTTGTTTCTGAAGATCAGCTTGGCCCACGAGGCCTCCCTATTGCACCAAGCCTTAATCATCCATTTGGCTGCCAGTTTGTTAGCCATACACCCAATGTCCAGGATACCAAGCCCCCCGCTATCTCTAGGGCTAGTGCAGATGGCCCATTTGATTTTAGGCACCCCCCTTCTGTTATGATCGCCCGTCCAAAGAAAGTTTCTACAAATACTGTTCAGTTTGGACAGGCCTTGCTCGTTCGGTCTCCAACAAGAAAGGAAATAGATGGTAGAAGAGAGGAGGAACGTGTTGATAACCATCGCACGCCCAGCGAGATTGATTTGCATACCTCTCCAATAGTTAAGTTTGTTTTCGAGTTTAGCCAACACCCAGTTCCATCGCTGCTCCATAGAGACGCCAAACCCCAAGGGGATTCCAAGAAGTCGAAGGATTTGGCCCTGCAGAATGATTTGACAGCCATGATCAGTGAGAAGGCCAGGATGCTGTCCCACAATAGCCCTAAAGGCGGTCTTGGAGTGGTTGATTTTGGATCCAGAGGCATCACAAAAGGTAGCAAGACACCTCCAGAAAGTCTCGAGGCTGGTATTATCATTGTGGACGAACGCGTTCATATCATCAGCAAAAAGTCTCATGATGATTTGACTGTGGTCGTGAGGCAGCCGGAGGCCTTTGATATTGCCAGCCTCCACATGATGAGCCACAAGTCTGCTCAGCCCCTCAGTGGCGATGGCAAAAAGAAGGGGGGCCAGAGGGCACCCTTGTCTAATCGATCTTCTAAGATGGATCGCCTTCGAAAGTTTGCCGTTAACGTTAATTTGGGTCGTTGCGTTTCCGAGAAGGGTCGCGATCATCTTGGTGAATTTCTGACTAAGTCCGAGATCTTGGAGCGACTGCAGAATATAGTCCCATTCTAGCCTGTCGTAGGCTTTGTCAAAGTCGATCTTGAGGAAAACCACATCTTGATTAGACTCATTTGCAAATTGAATACCTTCCCAAATATCCATAATGGTTTCCAGGATAGACCTGCCTTTGATGAAACCTTTTTGGTCCTCACTAAGCCAAGATCTCAGGTGGCACGAGAGTCTGTTGGCAATGACTTTGGCGATGATCTTGTATCCTGTTTGGAGCATCGTAATAGGCCGCCAGTTCTCGATTCTGTTCTTTTCCCCCTTCTTGTGTATCAACTTGATAATTCCATTATTTAGACAAGAAGGAAGAGCACCAAACTTTAGCGCTTCTTGCCAAACCATCCGAAGAGGGGTGGCAACCACCAGCTTGAAGGATTTAAAGAACTCGTTAGTGAGTCCGTCGGGTCCCGGGCTTTTACCGAGAGGGAGGGCATCAATGACCTCAATGATTTCTGATTCCGAGATAGGGGCATGAAGCAGGGAGTGGAGGTTGGGTGGTATCCTCCGGGGGGAAACCCTAGAAATGGCAGCCATACAGTCCCTTCTATGGTGGGAAAGGGGGTTCGAGGTTCCCAGGAGTCTCGTGAAGTGCCCCTCGATGATGCCAAAATTATCTTCTTCCGAATTGCATACATTGCCATGTGGGTCTAGCAGTAGGGGGATCGACTCTCTGTTGTGTTTCCTTTTAAGGATACGACACATCTCTTTGGTGGGTTTGTCGGCTTTGCCAGCCCACCACTCCTTGAAGAAGATTTGCAAGTTTTTCCTTTGTATTTCTTCCTCGTATCTCAACACTGCTCTGATTTTTCTGAGGCCTTTCTGGGCTTGTTGTTTTCCTTTGTTCACTTCCTCCTCAAGCCGCCAGAGTCTGTGGTAAAGGGCTTCCCTACGAGCCCGCCGCACAGTCTCGAGCATCTTCTTAGTTCTGATCATGATCTTACGAGACTTGTCGACCGCACTTCTCCAGCACTTGGCAGGGGCCAAGCCAGAGGCGAACGCCACTTTCCACACATCGGCAATTTCTTGGTGGACAGAAGGGAGAGAGAAGGTGGTTGCGTTGGCATGGAACCACGGGGCCTTGCGGATTTTGTTGGAAGGTTGAAAAGTGATAACGATCGGGTAGTGATCAGAGATAGTGAGGTCAGTGCGTTGCGTGATGGTAGGGTGGCCCCACTGTTGAGTAAAACTCTAAGAGATGTAGCACCTATCGAGTCTAGCTTTCCTCAGGTCCTCGCCCGCTTGGAGATTCGACCAAGAAAAGCCACTCGAGTCTTTGAACTCAATCAAATCCAAGTGGAGTTTGGTCATGTCCCACGTTTCTAAGTAGTTCATGATTTGGATAAAGATAATACCATTATTTTTATGATACATTATATCATGTAATTTTAAATATTGAAGGGGCTTACTTGATTGTAACAAATCTATGGAGTCAATCATCAGAGGAGTTGGAAACCATTTTGTCTAAAACAATGGTTCCTTGGCTTCTTGGATGGATTTTCACAAAGGATATGCATTCATATACATGAAATAAAAAAAATTCTAAATCAAACACCTTGTGATAGAGATACATATTTTCTACTTGAACAATATATTAAGAAGCACTCTTAATGATCTTTAAATATTTGAAAATAATGTATTAAATTTTATTGGGTGTTTTTGAAGACCACATAATTTTGGGATCATTAAATCAAGTGGATATTTTATTTGTAGATTGGGTTGCATAAATTGGGTTATTTTTCCAAGCTCTACATTAATACATTAGATTTTTTTGAGAGGTTTGTTATGACAATTAAGTATGAGGTTGTATTTCACTTTCTTTGAAAAATCTATATTTGAAGATAATTCAAGTGCTTAATATGTTTATATATTTGACTAATACTCTTAAATATATTTATGCATAGTATCGATACTTGACGTTCTATATTTATATATATTATCAATGTTTGATGTTCTAAAAGTATTTATTAAAAAATGCTGGTTAATAGCTGCTCAAACTTTGCTCAAAATAAATCACATAATGTGAAAATACTCATGAGGATCTTTAAAAATTTGATATATAATAGTGAGGTATTCGGAGATAGTTGAAAAATTGATTTGCAAACTTTAATTTTAGAAAATGTGTTTCTATGAGAGAAAAACGTTTTAAAAAAGCAATAAGCAATATATGTCCAAACAAGATATATATTAATAAAAAATACCAAATTATGGTTTTTGCATTAGGTTGGTTTGTTCTAATTTTTTATATTATTGTTCTAGTTTAAATAACTTTAAGATTAAGATACGTAACTTGAATTTTAAAGAGTTCTAGTTTAATTTATTTTCTTGGCACTCAATCTTAAGTTGTATTGACAAAAAGAACGAGACTGAAAAATCGAAGCTCCCTTCATTATTTCAGAATGAATTTAATAAAAAAAAATGATTAAGACATTGTATTAATGGTTTTAGATTAATATGGAAATTTAATATATGTGAGAGTATTGGATGATATTTTGAACGTGACAAAATGAGAATGATGAGAGGTTGGAACTGATATCATTGAACTAATGTCAATATCATTGAACTATAATGTTTAATGGAGAAGTTAACAGAAAGTTAATATGAACATAATTATCTAATAGAATGATGAGAGATTGGAAATCTTGATTTCTAATTTGAAATTTATGTCAGTAACATTGAACTATAATATTTAATCGAGAAATTAACCTCGCAAAAGAAGGTTAATGTGAATAATTATTTAAGAGAATGATGAAAGGTTAGAGCTATTTTCAAATTTGAAATTTATATCAATATCATTGAACTACAATATGTAATCGAGAAACCTTTCAATAAAAAAGTTAATATAATTTATGAAGGAATGAGAGTTTAAACTTCAAAACTCAAAGTTTGAGCATAATCGAGATATTAGTATCTCCATAGAAAGTTAATATGATTTATGAATAAGGAAGAGAGTTCAAACTTTGGAATTCAAGTCAAATCCTTAATTGGATACATATCTAAAATTCAAACTTTTAATTTATTTCTTTTTGTACTTTTCATACCCTCTTTGGTGTATTTTTAAATACATTTATCAACAAAAAGTATCTTAGTTGTATTGAGAACTTCAATTTTTTTCTAGAAATAGGTTCATGAGCTACTCTTGTATGATTAATAAATGGATAGAAATTATAAGTTAACATGATCACTTGTATTATAAATGGGACTTGAACAATGCCTAAATTTCTTGAATAGACCTTTAGACTTAAAAATTGGCATACCTTTTTTTGAAAAATGTCTCTTGGAAACAACCAAGCTAGTACTTGAAAGGTTCAAGTCCTCTACGCAGGCTAATGTTGACCATCAAATGAACATCAACCCAAATAAAACAACTAAGTCTATGCCACCCAACCAATACCAAAAACTATCCTTGATTTTTTTAAAAACATTGGAGGAAACATGCACATGACATCCACAAAAGCTAATCATGAAGTTCAATGAAGCATATCCATAGCTTACCAACAATCTAACACATGAGGAAAGAGCTAAAGAATAGAAATCACATTGCGAAGTTTCAATAACTCTCAAATATAAAACAAGCATGAAATGAATAGAGCTCATAAAATAGAAAAAAGAACAATGAAATGCATAAGATGTACAAGCCTCCCCAAGGCTTTCCCAAACAAATGTGTGCTCATGTAGGCTCATATTAGCCAACTCCAAATGAGTAGATGTACTACTTCACTTCCCAAAACTATGCTCTTGGGGGTGGATCAGACACAATCTTGCAAGAGCAATCACAAACCACACCCTAAAGGGGCAACTTTGTGAAGCATGGTCTATAAAAAAGGTCTTCAAAGCCTATAAACCATTGAAAAAGGAGCATGGAACAGAGGCATGTAGGCATATAAAGAAGGTTCACAAAGCATATGTTTCTTGATTCAATCATAAAGTGTATATATAATCACTTGTAGCATCAAAGCAACCCAATTGAAGAGGCATGCAGGTGAGACAATAGAGGAGGATCATCCCTGATAGATTTCTCACCAATGCCATGTGTATGACTCAAGGTCGCATGAGGTTCACAAAGAGATGAGTGAGAGGAAGAGTGAAGGAAGCAAAAAGGAATGAGTTTTTTGTAAGAAACTCCATTTCTTTGCATGCTCCTCCAAATCCCCATAGTGTGCGGACCTTGAAGTCTTCCAAATATCATATACTTGTCAAGAAAATAAGATGAGTAGAAAATCATATGCTTGAAGAGGATAACAACCATAACTTGCAAAAGAGGATAGTCAAACCAAAAAGACGATATGACATGGAAAGGTGAACTAGAGAGTAGCACCCCTTAATTCCAATGTTTTTCAAGGATGGACTTACAACACCAACTTGAGCAACCATATGCCCCATATCCCTATACTACTACGGACATTACCTTTGACATCCCCAAGCTTTATGTTGAACTCCAAGATTAGAAGTGTAGGCAAGACACCCTCAAGCCTTTGAAGCCCATCGTTCTTCATCCTATGATTTTGGACACAATCCCCATAAGGGGTAGTCACAAAATCACAAAAAAGTGAATATCTCCATGAAGTATTAGCCTTATAAATGGTCTCAGACATGTCGCACTTTCAAAAGACATGATCCATAAATAAAAAAGAAGCATTGCATGAATGTACACATAACTTTGCCTCTCTTTCCTGATGTTACACAAGGTGTGTGAGAAGGGGAGAATGGAAGAGGGGGGTAGAAGAACTAGTTGCTTAATCAAATTCAAGAGTTTTCAACCTTTTCCAACTCCCAATGAAAGATCTTTATTCTTGTGTTTGCCCACAACAACTAACTCTTGATCAAGAAAACATAAGGATGAGTAATAAAAAGTTCTTGAAGAGGTTAGAAGCACACAAAATATCAAGAAAAAGGAGATTGAATGCAAAGTGATAATGGGATGGAAAAGTGGAGAAGAAGGGGGCATTCCCTATGTCCATTGCATGCCAAGAGTGGCCTTAAAAAACCATCTTGAGCATGCTTGTTTTTCATGGCCTCATACCTGTAAGTGCATAATTTTTGACATCCGTGAAATGCTTCATCCATAAAACCAAGGTTTTTGGAAACCATCCAAAGCATATGGGCAATCTTAAAACCAAAAAGCTGGTTTTCTTTGAGTTAGAAGCTCCCCAAAGAAGGCTTTAGAGCCTATGAGAAATGGATGCCTCAAGAAACATCGAGCCAATAAACAAACTAGAACCATAGCCCTAAAGATGAGTATGCACCAACATGTATCCATTCCAAATTTGGTTGCCAAATTGAGAGAATCACCATCAAGTCAATCAATGAAACTTCATAGATATTCTAAATAGAGATCAACTCTGCATGTAGGCCTTCCATTCAGATGTATTTCAAGCCTTCTAAGCATTTATGTTGGATTCTAGACACAATCCCCATGAAAAACAGTTACAAAATAAACACAAGTTTGCATGAAGATCTTCAATATCTTGTAATCATAGGAGTAATGGATCTAAAAATTGAGGAGTAAAGCAACATCAACAAGCCCAAACCTTCAAAACTAGTATTGTTTTCTTATTCTAAAATGTGTATCCAAGCTACTCTTAACTGCCATTTTGAGACCCACTAATGCTATTAGAGAACCAAACTCATATAGCCATACCTAATAAGTCATCCAAGTAAAGTGCATGTGTGACAATTGTCTTGTAGAGCATGAGGTAGATGTGGCTCCTTTAGTACCTTTATTTAGTGTTCTATGGCCTCTATTTGTTTGTTCTTTACTAAGCATGAGTGAAAAAAGCTTTAAAGCATAAAGTGACAAAAGCTTTGGAAAGTGCTTTGCCAAGTGAAGCATGCATATGAATATGGCAAGTAAGTATGGTAAAAACACATCAACATAGACCAAAATAGCAAGAAAACATGAGACACATATTAAACACATCATACATAGAGGTCCCACAAATTAGAAATCCTTCAATTCATTTGATGTAGAGACTCCAAAATGTCAATGGACATGGTTTTCTTGTACCCCAAGATCAAAGTATTTCCAGAGTGTGAACCTATAATGCATAAAAAATCTATCAAGAAGCAAAGGAGAACACGTACGAATGAAATTACTTAGAGAGGGATCTGATTTCAAGATTGTAAAATCTCGCATGGAGCACATGCAAGAGGACTAGTCCACCATGTCTTCTTAAGGTTCACAAAAAGATCCATGCATGCTTGCAATCATTGATTTCAAAATACACCATGTCCTAGACTTTCCCCTCTTTGCTCCTAATCAAAGGAGTCATCCATCAAATGTTTCCCAATAAGAGCTTTGATATATGCGTAAAGAAATAGAAAGGTGCCATCCATGTCCAATGGATTACACAGATAACACCTATTGAGAAAAATATGCAAGAACCAATATAGGAAACCTTCATATTATCACATGAAAATGTGGTTTACAAAATTAGTTTTAAGGTAGTAAGGTGGTACAATAGTAATAATATTCTAGTCTTGGAAGGAAAGAAAGAATTCTACAAGCTTCATATCTTGGGCCTACAAATCTTGCACCTTACACATGTAGGGAAGTAAAATAGACATTTTATTCACACAATCTCATCAGGATTATATACTATAGGTCTAAGCTACCCCCTACTAGCTTGAATTTTCTCATAGGCATTGATTTTTGATCACCTATATCTCATCGTGTAATTGTCTGTTTCATGGGTAAGATAGCTCATCATGTTGCTACCTTTGTAAGATTTATTTTGAGCATAATCTTATTATGAAGTGTTCATTTTAATTGATTATATCGATCTTGAAAACTCACAATTCTATCTCAACAATTTCCAAGTTTATGTGTGTGAAGAGGCACACATATGTACAAGCTACCTATTTGGACACTTTCTCATCTATCTTGTCCAAGGAGGTTGACATAGATCAGATTGTCTAGATTTAGAGATCTATGGCTTTTGAAAAGATAGAGAGCCTATTTTCATTGTGCAAAAGTTCACAGGTTCATTCCTCTATTCTAGAGAGAAATGCAATTTTTGGGTGACTATGGTAGTGAACAGATTGGTCTTAAGAAGGGGCCATCAATCTTCTGCTGCACTAGGAGTGGATATACTCCATGTGGTATCAGAGCTCAACATTGAGCATTTAGGACATTAGGAGGTGGCCTTGAAGTTTCTCTAGAGCCAAGGATTCAAGAAAAGACTAGGAAGGTTTGAAGAAGGATTTCAAGCAAGGGGGAGCTTCTATCATGACCAAAGGTTTGAGACAAGTGGAGGCTCTTGTCAAAATGTAAAGTATCATGATTTCTCACATATATCAAAATCTAAGGAGGGATTGGGCGCCATCTTATAGTCTCATACACAATAGGAGACTATAACTCTTAGACTTCAACTATCAGCCTTGGAAGTTGAGAATTTCTAATCTCATGAGAAACCGTCTATGGGGACTCATTAGTGGTATTGAGGTGAAGCCATAGATAGATCCACATACACCTACTCAAAATGAGAGGAGAGATACTAGAGATTAAGGAGAAAGGGATAGGAGAGTGATCTTCATTCAATCTCAACACATAAGTAACTCCATGATAGGTCATATCAGGCCTAGATACATCTACTAAGGTCTGGGAGTGTTTAGAAAGCTTGTACTCTACCTCTACAAAGGTTAGGAAAATTCAACTCAAGAATGATCTCAAAAATCTTAGCAAGTAATCAATCATAGCATTAATGACTTCATACTCAAAGTTTTTCATATTTTTGATGCACTTAGTTCAATAGGATGTGTCATAGATGATGATGAACTAATTGTCCACACACTTAGTGGGCTTAGGGAAGATGACAAATGGAAGGAATTCTCAACTTATGTGTATGTAAGGGAATTAGTACCTAATTGTGAGAAACTTTCTTCACTTATGGTGACTGCGGAGCTCAACCATGGGGGAAACAAGTCAAAGGGCAGCCAAGGATAACTCTTCTATGCAAGCAAAGGAGGAAGAGGCAAAATAAATAGAGGTGGTTTAAGAGGAAGAGGTAGAAGAAACTACCAAGGCATCCAAAGCTATCAAGGGAACCAATCAAGCCAAGATGAAGGTCAATCATGAAGAGGAAGAGGTAGAGGAGGAAGATATGGATGCAAAGGCTACTCCAATTCAAATGAATGCTTTAATTGTGGGAAGCAAGGACACTATTCCAAAGATTGTTGGAAAAATCAAGGTGGTTACAATTACAAAGGGCAAGGTAACTATGCTAACTCCTCAACCAATTCAGAATTTGAGAAATTGTTTAGTTATGAAGCATAGTACTGGAGTTCAAGAATCATAATGAGGTGAGGTATATGGACAGTGGTTGTAGTAACCACATGTCAGGTAGAGAGGAATATTTAAGCAATCTTCAAGTGCAAGGAGGTTTTGTGGAGATAGGAGATAACACATAGCATGAGATACAACAAATGGGAAATGTGAATCTTGAAGGCAACCACCAAGCAGGAGGAATATTTGAGGTATTACATGTTCTTACTATTACAAAGAGCTTAATCTCTATTGGAAAGATGGTTGAAAGTGTCATTAAAATTTTGGGGAGATATGGTATCTACTATTGTGTACTTCATTGGAAGGAAAATAGACAGGGAGTGGAAGGAGACAAGAAATTTCACACATTAGAATATTTGTATGCTACACACATGTGCCACAAGAATTGAGAGGTAAGGTGGATGCAAGGGCTGAAAGATGTATGTTTACTAGTTGTGCTATTGAGCAAAATTGTTATAGTTTCTACAACCCTAATACAAAGGAGCTAAAGGTATCAAGAGATGTATTGTTTGATGAAATCAAACCATGTATGCTTCGAAGGTTCCATTGCAAGATGAAGATATTGAAGAGGTAGAGAGAAGACAAGTTTGAGCCTCTCTCACTCAAAAGATTAGATGATTGAATTTAAGTTCAAGCCTCTCTCAATCAACTTAAGTTTGAGCTTGCTTTTGTCATATGGTGACAAGCTTTCGAAAATATACTTATAATTACAAGAACACCCACATAGGGAAAATAATACAAGGATATGTAAGTGATACAAGATGTCCCACAACCCAGGACTCATAGGTATTGATAACTGGACTAAAGGAGATCCCACAACCCGGGACCATAGGTATGGAACAAGATATCTCGATTACAAGAATTCCCTTCACGGATATGAACTACATACAAGAAATAACTAGAAAGGATCTCGTACTATGAGATTACAATAGGACAAGAAAGGATGTCCACGATACAAGACTAAACAAGACTAGAGCAAGAGATAAGACTAGAGCAAGAGACAAGACTAGAACTTGAACTAGAACTTGAAAGTACTCACTTTGAGATCATGACCCCTTGAGCTCCCAAGTCTAGCATTGCAAAGTCTGAGAATGAATCTGGCCAACCCCTCCTTATATAAGTTTTCCAAGGGCACTTACGAGTTGATGATGTCATCGATAATATCATCAACTGGAAAGGAGACCTCGAGGTGTCAGAATTCAGAAAACAGACAGTCGATCTTGGGGTTTTGTGTGCTACAGATGCAATGGAAGAAATATTTTCTCCAAACTCTAAGCCAATCATGAAATATGGAAAGTCACATTGAATCTAGGGTTAAAGATGGTTTCCTTGTCCATGACATCACCTCCCCCTCAAGCGAGGAGTTCCACGAGGAGCAGCCATGTTCTCTAGCTTGGGTTTCATTGGATTCTTCCTTTGGAACTCATGAACCTTGAATTTTGCTCTCTGAAGATTTTCTATAGGCTCGCAAGTACGATCAATGACTAACATATTCCAATCCTCCTCGAGAGATTCTTGAATCTAACACATGGTCAACCTCAAATTCTTCACGATCCTTTACCTTGAAAGGTGGTGAAGGACTAGGTCTCCCTTGAGCTTCCTTAGGTTTGTCACAAGATAGGTGCTTTGAGCTTTAAGTGGTTCATTGTAGTGTTTCCAAGATCTTTGATGGAGTGCCTTGAGTAAGCACACCTCCTTGATTGAACATGAACTCCTCCTTGTCCTTTATCTTTTTGTTATCTTCATAGTTTGTATGCTTCATATCATTTGTAATCACTTCTTGGTCTTCAAAAGTTCTTGGTTCGAATTTTTGAGGAATAGTAGCATGATTATTCAACTTTCCTAGCTCTTGAACTTGTCTTTCTATGAATAATTGATTGAACTACCTGATTGATAACATCCTCCAAGGTATTTGCTTGAGGCATGTATAACAAAAGATATTTCACTTTAGGATTGGGCCACTTCAAAACTGATTAACCACGTAGTCTTCTTGATATGTAGTTCCATGAAACAAAATATTGATATTCAAGGCATAACTTGAAACTGATCAATCATCTTGTCGTAGCAATCTTTTCATCTCCTGGACATGTTCAATCAAGTCCTTTATGGTAGATTGGATCTCCTTGCATAGGGAATCCATGGTGCCTCATCTTGATGAAGATAGTCTTGCCAAAATGTCAGGGGAGCACTAGAGTGTGCTCGCTGACTATGCTAGAAAAGATTTCAAAAATATACTTCTGATTACAAGAACACCCACATACGGAAAATAATACAAGCATGTGTAACTGATACAAGATGTCCCACAACCCGAGACTGATAGGTATGGATAACTGGACTAAAGATGATACAGGAGATCCCACAACCCGAGACCGTAGGTATGGAACAAGATATCTCGATTACAAAAATTCCCTTCATAGATATGAACTAGATACAAGAAATAACGAGAAAGGATCTCGTACTATGAGACTACAATAGGAAAAGAAAGGATGCCTAGGATACAAAACTAGACAAGACTAGGGCAAGAGACAAGACTAGAACTTGAACTAGAACTTGAAAGTACTTACTTGGTGATCACGACCCCTTGAGCGCCCAAGACTGGCATTGGCAAGACTAAAAATGAATGTGGCCAACCCCTCTTTATATAGATTTTCCAATGGTAGTTCAAGGGCGTTTAGGAGTTGATGATGTCATCGATAATGTCATCAATTTCAAACAAGACCTTCGGGTGTGAGAATTCAGCAAATAGACAGTCGATCTTGGGGTTTTTTGCATGCTCCGAATGCAATGGAAGAAATATTTTCTCTAAACTCTGAGCCAATCATGAGATATGGAAAGACACATGGAATCTAGGGTTTAAGATGGTTTCTTTGTCCATGACATCACCTCCCCCTCAAGCGACGAGTTCCATGATGAGCAGCCATGTTCTCTAACTTAGATTTCATTGGATTCTTCCTTTGGAACTCATGAACCTTGAATTCTGCTCTCTCAAGATTCTTTGCAGGTTCCCAAGTACCATCATTGATGTCATACCCTTTTCGATGACTAAATTATTCCAATCCTCCTCAAGAGATTCTTGAATCTAAGACATGGTTAACCTCAAATTCTTCATGATCCTTAACCTTGAAAGGTCGTGAAGGACTAGTTCTCCCTTGAGCTTCCTTAGGTTTGTTACAAGATAGGTGCTTTGAGCTTTTAGTGGTCCGTTCTAGTGTTTTGAAGATCTTTTATGGAGTGCCTTGAGTAAGCACACCTCCTTGATTGAACGTGAACTCCTCCTTGATTGAACGTGAACTCCTCCTTGTCCTTTATCTTTTTGTTATCTTCATTATTTGTATGCTCCATATCATTTGTAATCACTTCTTGGTCTTCAAAATTTCTTGGTTCAAATTTTTGAGGAATACTATCATGATTATTCACTACTTCTAGCTCTTGAACTTGTCTTTTTTGAATAATTGATTCTCACACTGAACTCTGTGATTGATAACATCCTCCAAGGTATTTTCTTGAGGCATGTATAGAAAAATATATTTGACTTCAGGATTGAGGCCACTTCCAAACTGATTAACCATGTAGCCTTCTTGATATGTAGTTCCATGAAACAACATCTTGATATTCAAGGCATAGCTTGAAACTGATCGGTCATCTTGTTGTAGCATCTTTTCATCTCTTGGACATGTTCGATCAAGTCCTTTATGGTAGATTGGATCTCCTTGCATAGGGAATCCATGGTGCCTCACCTTGATGAAGATAGTCTTGCCAAAATGTCAGGGGAGCACTAGATTGTGCTCTAATTACACTAGACAAGATTTCAAAAATATACTTTTGATTACAAGAATACCCACATAAGGAAAATAATACAAGGATATGTAACTGATACAAGATGTTCCACAACTTGAGACTGATAGGTATGGATAATTGGACTAAAGATGATACACGAGATCCCACAACCCGGGTCCGTAGGTATGGAACAAGATATCTCGGTTACAAGAATTCCCTTCACGGATATGAACTAGATACAAGAAATAAATAGAATAGATCTTGTACTACGAGATTACAAAAGGATAAGAAAGGATGTCCACGATACAAGACTAGACAAGACTAGAGCAAGAGACAAGACTAGAACTTGAACTAGAACTTGAAAGTACTTACTTGTTGATCACGACCCCTTGAGCTCCTAAGACTAGCATTGGCAAGAGTGAGAATGAATGTGGCAAACCCCTCCTTATATAGGTTTTCCAAGGGTAGTTCAATGGTGGTTACGAGTTGATGATGTCATTGATAATGTCATCAAGACCTTTGGGTGTTTGAATTCAGCAAATAGACAAATGATCTTGGGGTTTTGGCATGCTCTGGATGCAATGGAAGAAATATTTTCTCCAAACTCTGAGCCAATCATAAGATATGGAAAGTCACATGGAATCTAGGGTTTAAGATGGTTTCCTTGTCCATAACATCACCTCCCCATCAAGCGATAAGTTCGACGAGGAGCAGCCATGTTCTCTAGCTTGGGTTTCATTGGATTCTTCCTATGGAACTCATAAACCTTCAATTTTTCTCTAAGAAGAGTTTTTGTAAGCTCCCAAGTACGATCATTGATGTCATACCCTTTCCAATGACTAAAGTATTCGAATCCTCCTCGAGAGATTCTTGAATCTAAGACATGGTCAACCTCAAATTCTTCATGATCCTTAACCTTGAAAGGTGGTGAAGGACTAGGTCTCACTTGAGCTTCCCTAGGTTTGTCACAAGATAGGTGCTTTGAGATTTCAGTGGTCCGTTGTAGTGTTTCCAAGATCTTTGATGGAGTGCCTTGAGTAAGCACACCTCCTTGATTGAACATGAACTCCTCCTTGTCCTTTATCTTTTTGTTATCTTCATAATTTGTATGCTCCATATCATTCGTAATCACTTCTTGGTCTTCAAAAGTTCTTGGTTCCAATTTTTGAGGAATAGTATCATGATTATTCAACACTTCTAGCTCTTGAACTTGTCTTTCTTTGAATGATTGATTCTCACATTGAAGTGCTTGATTCATAACATCCTACAAGGTATTTGCTTGAGGCATGTATAGCAAAAGATATTTAACTTCAGGATTGAGGCCACTTCAAAACTGATTAACCATGTAGTCTTCTTGATACGTAATTCCATGAAACAACTTCTTAATATTCAAGGCATAGCTTGAAATTGATTGATCATCTTGTCGTAGCAATCTTTTGATCTATTGGAAATGTTCCATCAAGTCCTTTATGGTAGATTGGATCTCCTTGCATAGGGAATTCATGGTGCCTCGTCTTGATGAAGATAGTCTTGCCAAAATGTCAAGGGAGCACTAGATTGTGCTCTCTGATTACACTAGACAAGATTTCAAAAATATAATTATGATTACGAGAGCACCCACATTGGGAAAATAATACAAGGATATGTAACTGATACAATATGTCCCACAAAGCGGGATTGATAGGTATGGATAACTAGTCTAAAGATGATACAAGAGATCCCACAACCCGGGACGTAGGTATGGAACAAGATATCTTGATTACAAGAATTACCTTCACGGATATGAACTAGATACAAGAATTAACTAAAAAGGATCCCGTACTACGAGATTACAATAGGAGAAGAAAGGATATCCATGATACAAGACTATAGAAGACTAGAGCAAGAGACAAGACTAGAACTTGAAAGTACTTGGTGATCACAATCCCTTGAGCTCCCAAGACTAGCATTCGCAAGACTGAGAATGAATGTTGCCAACCCCTTCTTATATAGGTTTTCCAAGGGCAGTTTAAGGGTGCTTACAAGTTGATGATGTCATTGATAATGTCATCAATTGGAAACAAGACCGCCGGGAGTCAAAATTCAGCAAATAGAGAGTCGATATTGGGGTTTTGGCATGCTCTGGATGCAATGGAAGCAATATTTTATTCAAACTCTTGAGCCAATCATGAGATGTGGAAAGTCACATGGAATCTAGGGTTTTATATGGTTTCCTTGTCCATGACATCACCTCGAACTCAAGCGATGAGTTCCACGAGGAGCAGGCATGTTCTATAGTTTGGGTTTCATTCGATTCTTCCTATGGAACTCATGAACCTTGAATATTGCTCTCTCAAAATTTTTTGTAGGCTCCCAAGTACAATGATTGCTTTCATACCCTTTCCAATGACTAAAGTATTCCAATCCTCCTCGAGAGATTCTTGAATCTAAGACATGGCAAACCTTGAATTGTTCATGATCCTTAACCTTGAAAGGTGGTGAAGGACTAGGTCTCCCTTGAGATTCCTTAGGTTTGTCACAAGATAGGTGCTTTGAGCTTTTAGTGGTCCATTGTAGTGTTTCCAAGATCTTTGATGGAGTGCCTTGAGAAAGGACACCTCCTTGGTTGAACATGAACTCCTCCTTGTCCTTTATCTTTTGTTATCTTCATAATTTGTATGCTCCATATCATTCGTAATCACTTCTTGGTCTTCAAAAGTTCTTGGTTCAAATTTTTGAGGAATAGTATCATGATTATTCAACATTTCTAGCGTTTGAACTAGTCTTTCTTTAAATAATTGATTCTCACATTGAACTGCATGATTCATAACATCCTCCAAGTTATTTGCTTGAGGCATGTATAGCAAAAGATATTTGATTTTAGGATTGAGGCCACTTCAAAATTGATTAATCATGTAGTCTTCTTGATATGTAGTTCCATGAAACAACATCTTGATATTCAAGGCATAGCTTGAAACTGATAGATCATCTTGTCGTAGCAATCTTTTCATCTCTTGGACATGTTCGATCAAGTCCTTTATGGTAGATTGGATCTCCTTGCATAGGGAGTCCATGGTGCCTCGTCTTGATAAAGAGTCTTGCCAAAATGTCAGGGGAGCACTAAATTGTGCTCTCTGAATACACTAGACAAGATTTCAAAAATATACTTCTCATTACAAGAACACCCACATAGGGAAAACAATACAAGGATATGTAAGAGATACAAGATGTCCTACAGCCCGGGACTGATAGGTATGGATAACTCGACTAAAGATGATACACAAATCCCACAACCCAGGACCGTAGGTATGGAACAAGATATCTTGCTTACAAGAATTCCCTTCATGGATATGAACTAGATACAGGAAATAACTAGAAAGGATCTCGTACTACGAGATTACACGAGAACAAGAAAGGTCACGATACAAGATTAGAAAAGACTAGAGCAAGAGACAAGACTAGAACTTGAAGTGGAACTTGAAAGTACTTACTTGGTGATCACAACCCCTTGAGCTCCCAAGACTGGCATTGGCACGGCTGAGAATGAATGTGGCCAACCCCTCCTTATATACATTTTTGTAGGATCCCAAGTACGATCATTGATGTCATACCCTTTCCAATGAGTAAAGTATTCCAATCCTCCTCGAGAGATTCTTGAATCTAAGACATGTTCAACCTCAAATTCTTCATGATCCTTTACCTTGAAAGGTGATGAAGGACTAGGTCTCCCTTGAGCTTCCTTAGGTTGGCCACAAGATAGGTGCTTTGAGCTTTTAGTTTTCCGTTGTAGTGTTTCCAAGATCTTTGATGGAGTGCCTTGAGTAAGCACACCTCCTTGATTGAACATGAACTCCTCCTTGTCCTTTATCTTCATAATTTGTATGTTCCATATCATTGTAATCACTTCTTGGTCTTCAATTCTTGGATCGAATTTTTGGGGAATAGTATCATGATTATTCAACACTTCTAGATCTTGAACTTGTCTTTCTTTGAAAAATTTATTCTCACATTGAACTGCCTGATTCATGACATCCTCCAAGGTATTTGCTTGAGGCATGTATAACAAAAGATATTTGACTTCAAGATTGAGGCCACTTTGAAACTGATTAACTATGTAGTCTTCTTGATATGTAGTTCCATGAAACAACATCTTGATATTCAAGGCATAGATTGAAACTGATCGATCATCTTGTCGTAGCAATCATCTTGTGGTAGAAATCTTTTCATCTCTTACACATGTTCGATCAAGTCCTTTATGGTAGATTGGATCTCCTTGCATAGGGAATCCATGGTGCCTCGTCTTGATGAAGATAGTCTTGCCAAAATGTCAGGGGAGCACTAGATTGTGCTCTCTAACTACACTAGGCAAGATTTCAAACATATACTTCTGATTACAAGAACACACACATAGGGAAAATAATACAAGGATATGTAACTGATAAAAAATGTCCCACAACCCAGGACTGATAGGTATGGATAAATGGACTAAAGATGATACAGGAGATCCCACAACCCGGAACCATAGGTATGAAACAGGATATCTTGATTACAAGAATTCCCTTCACAGATATGAACTAGATACAAGAAATAACTAGAAAGGAACTCGTACTACGAGATTACAATAGGAAAAGAAAGGATGTCCATGATACAAGAATAGACAAGACTAGAGCAAGAGACAAGACTAGAACTTGAACTCGAACTTGAAAGTACTTACTTGGTGATCACAACCCCTTGAACACCCAAGACTAGCATTGGCAAGACGGAGAATGAATGTGGCCAACCCCCCCTTATATAGGCAGTTGAAGGGCGGTTACGACTTGATGATCTCATCAATAATGTCATCAATTGGAAACAAGATCTTTGGGTGTCAAAATTCAGCAAATAGACAACTGATCTTGGGGTTTTGGCATGGAACGGATGTTATGAAAGCAATATTTTCTCCAAAATCTGAGCCAATCATGAGATATGGAAAGTCACATGGAATGTAGGGTTTAAGATGGTTTCCTTGTCCATGACAAGTAGAGGCTTGAGATTATGTTCAAGGCTCTCTCAATTAAAGATGTGTAGAGCCTCGAAATTAAGTTAGAGCATGTTTTAGTCTTATTCTATGGGACTCAAACTCAATTTTGAGTCTCTCATGAAGATAAGAGGCTTGAGCTTAAGTTCAAGTGTGTATCAATGATTTCTTAAGAGGCTCAAACTTAAGCATTTTTCATAATAGATTAGAGAGGCTAGCAAGATAAAAGGCTTGATTTTGATTCCAAGACTCTCCCAATCAAAGGAGTAGATGCTTGAAGCTAAGTTTGAGCCTCTCCCAATCAAATTAACTTTGAGCCTATTTTGGTCATATCCTAATGTATTTGAATTTAAGTTTGAGCCTCTTTAAAGAGTAAGGGCTCATAATTAAGTTTGAGACCTCTCCAAATTAGAGATGAATAGATCATCAAACTTAACTTTGAGACTCTTTTGGGCATATGATAAGAGGCCCAAACTTAAGTTTGAGCCTCTTTGACTCAAAAGAATAGATAATCATAATTAAGTTTGGGCTTCTCCCACTCAAAAGACTAGAGGCTTGAATTTTTGTTCAAGCCTCTCACAATCAAAGATGAATACAATAAAAGCATAAGTTCAATCATATTAATCATATGCTAGGAGGCCCGAACTTAAGTTTGAGCTTTTCACACTCAAAATAATAGAGGGCTGAATGTAATTTGAGGCTCTCTCAATCAAAGGTGAATAGGGCATTGAACTTAACTTAACTTTGAACTTGTTTCGATCATTTGCTAAGAGGATCGAGTTTAAGCTTGTGCCTCTTTCATTAAAAAGATTAGACGGTCAAACTTAAGTTTGAGTCTCTATGAATTAAAGGTGAACAAAGCTTAGAGCTCAAGTCACATCTTGTTTTGATCATATTCTAGGAGGCTTGAACTTAATATCTAGCCTATCTCATAATACATTATGCATGCTATAAGTTCGAGCCTATTTTAGACTCGAGCTTAGGCTCAAGTCTCTCTGACTCAATGGAACCTCAAACTTAAGTTTGAGCTTCTTTCAATCATGTGGGAACCTCAAACTTAAGTTTGATCTTATTCTAGTTATATGTTTAGAAGTACAAATTCAAGTCCGATTCTGTCTTATAATATAAGAGGCTCGAACTTAATGTTTGTTTATAATTATGATGAATCGAGATGATAATGTTGATGTTATTATGTTGATATTATTATGTTGATATTATTATGTTGATATTTTTTTGTTACGATTTGAGAGATAATGTTGATGTTTTGATTTCAGAAATAATGGATAACATGCACTTGACCATTGAATTTGAAAACAATGTTTTTGATTATATACTCTCTTTGGGAATTTTATCAAAGACAAATAAATCAAAGGTACCTACAAATAGGATCAAGGTTCATTATTTTTATGATCTGAGTCATAATGAAGGTATGAAGTGGTTTGCTAACACATATGACTAAGAAGGAAGCCTCAAAGGAGATATGCCATTATTCTTGATGAATATGGACTTCACATATGGTGATGTGGGCATTGTTGTTTATGTTAAAGAATATGTTAATGCACAATGTACATCGTGTTTTGTAAATCTTTAACAAAAAAGAATAGTTCTCCTTCAGTCTCAAGAGATGAAATAAAGGTGTTAATCGTTTATATGAATGGTGTTTTCTTAAGAAATTGATAAAGAAAGGGGTGATATAGTTTTTTTGTTCTGCAAAAACATATGGATTTTGTTGAAAATATCTCACGAATTTATCATTGTGTTCACAAGGATACATTGTATTTATTGGACTTTTGTATGGATCTTTTGGAAGTGTGAATTTGTACCATAGAAATATTGTCAATAGCTCTCGCATTATGTTTTCCAAGGCACCATCAAAGGTTTCATGTTATAGCAAGACAAAGTGCAAGTCAAAAAAATGATATGCTCATAAGATAGAACTTGGATGTATTTTGAAAAGTAGTTCATGATTTGGATGGAATAATACCATTATTTTTATGATACATTATATCATGTGATTTGAAATATGCAAGGGACTTACTTGATTCTACCAAAGCTATGGAGTCAATCATTAGGGGAGTTGGAAAACATTTTGTCCAAAACAATGGTTCCTTGGCTTCTTGGATGGATTTTCACAAATGATATGCATTCATATACATGAAATAAAATTGTAAGTCAAACACCTTTTGATAGAGAAACATATTTTGTACTTGAACAATATATTAAAATATATTAAGAAACACTCTTAACGATCTTCAAATATTTGAAAATAATGTATTAAATTGTATTGGGTGTTTTTAAAAACCACATAATTTTGGGATCGTTCAATCAAGTGAATATTTTATTGGCAGATTGAATTGCATAAATTGGGTTATTTTTCCAAGCTCTAAATTAATACATTATATTTTTTGAGAGGTTTCTTATGAAAATTAAACATGACGTTGTATTTACTTTCCTTGAAAAATGTATATTTGAAGATAATTCAAGTGCTTAATATGTTTATATATTTGACTAATACTCTTAAATATATTTATGCATAGTATCAATACTTGACGTTCTATATTCATATATATTATCAATGTTTGATGTTTTAAAAGTATTTAATAAAAAATGATGGTCAATACCTACTCAAACTTTGCTCAAAATAAATGAAAATGGTACAAACTATGCAATATATTTTTATTACATAATGTGAAATTACTCATGAGTGATGTAATGTTCTCCTAAATGACTATCACTTAGTTCCTTTTTAAGATTTTATAATGAATTCCTTAAAGAGGTAATAATGTGAACGAATAAATTTTCGTTAGCTCAATGACATGCATGAGTGAACCTTTCCGAAAGCTCACAAAAAATGAAACCAAACCCCCAAATACTAGGCCTATCATTAACCCAGATGGATGAATATGACATGAAATCTATCACCCAAAGCTAGACATGACATAAATCCAAGCATGAAATTAATAGAGCTCATAAAATAGAAAAATAACAATGAAATGCATAAGATGTACAAGCCTCCCCAAGGATCTCCGGAACAAATGTGTGTCCATTGTAGGCTCATATTCGCCAACTCCAAATGAGTAGATGTACTACTTCACTTCCCAAACTTATGCTCTTGGGGGTGAATAGGACACAATCCCACAAAAGCAATCACAACTTCGTGAAACATGGTCCATAGAAAAGGTCTTCAAAACCTATCAACCATTGAAAAAAGAGCATGGAATAGAGGCATGTAGGCATATATAGAAGGTTCACAAAGCATATGTTTCTTGATTCAATCATAAAGTGTATGGATAATCAATTGTAGCATCAAAGCAACCCAATGGAAGAGCCATGCAGGTGAGAAAATAGAGAATCATCATCCCTAATAGATTTCTCATCAATGCCATGTGTATGACTCAAGGTCGCATGAGCTTCACAGAGAGGTGAGTGAGAGGAAGAATGAAGGAAGCAAAAAGGAATGTGTTTTTTGCAAAAGACTCCATTTCTTTGCACGCTCCACCAACTCCACATCAGTGTGCCGACCTTGAAGTCTTCGAAATATCATATACTTGTCAAGACAATAAGATGAATAGGGAATCATATGCTTGAAGAGGATAACAACCATAACTTGCAAAAGAGGATAGTCAAACCAAAAAGAGGGCATGACATGGAAAGGTGAACACCAACGTTTTTCAAGGATGGCCTTACAACACCAACTTGAGCAACCATATGCCCCATATCCCTATACCACTATGGACATTACCTTTGACATCCCCAAGCTTTATGTTCAACTCCAAGATTGGAAGTGTAGGCAAGACACCCTCAAGCCTTTGAAGCCCATCGTTCTTCATCCTATGATTTTGGACACAATCCCCATAAGGGGTAGTCACAAAATCACAAAAAAATGAATATCTCCATGAAGTATTAGCCTTGAAAAGTGGTCTCAGACATGCCACACTTTCAAAAGACATGATCCATAAACAAAAAAAGGAAGCATTGCATGACTATACACATAACTTTGCCTCTCTTTCATGATGTTACACCAAGTGTGTGAGAAGAAGAGAATGGAAGAGGGGGCTAGAAGAACTAGTTGCTTAATCAACTTCAAGAGGTTTTCAACCTTTTCCAACTCCTAATGAAAGAGCTTTAACCGTGTCTTTGCCCACAACACCTAACTCTTGATCAAGGAAACATAAGGATGAGTAATACAAAATTCTTGAAGAGGTTAGAAGCACACAAAATATCAAGAAAAAGGAGATTGAACACAAAGTGATAATGGGATGGAAAAGTGGAGAAGAGGGGGCATCCCCTATGTCCATTGCACGCCAAGAGTCGCCTTACAAAACAATCTTGAGCATGGTTGTGTTCCATAGCCGTATACCACTACGGACACAACTTTTGACATCCATGAAATGTTTCATCCATAGAACCAAGGTTTTTGGACACTATCCCAAGGAGATGGGAAATATTAAAAAAAAAGGGTTGGTTTTCTTTTAGTTAGAAGCTCCCCAAAGAAGGCTTTAGAACATGTGAGCAATGGAAGCCTCAAGAAACATCGAGTCAATAGAAAAACTTGAACCATAACCCTAAAGATGAGTATGCACCAACATGCATCCCTTCCAAATGATTTTTGAAGACATAGTTGTCCGCAAAAAAACTGCCACGTCTCAGGTGGTATGTTAGGTCTTGTCTTATTTTGTTCTACCATACAATATATCTTGTTATTTTAATCTCAAACAAAAAAAGGGATCAAAATATAAAAAAAACTTTAAATCTAATAACAAGCATACATAGACACACATACATACACTTATAAATACATACTTACACTTACACATAATTATACTTACACATATGTACTTACACATACATACACATTCCCACACATATACATACAGACACATACATACTAAATACATAACCACATACATACATATATACACACACATACATGCATACACATACACATATACATACACTTACACATACTTAGATAATACATACATACACACACATGTACATGCATACACATACATATATTCATACACTTACACATACATACATACCCACACATACACATACATACATGAATACACATACACATATACATACACTTACACATACATACATACATACATAACATACATACATACATACATACATACATACATACATACATACATACATACATACATACACACACATACATGCATACACATACATACATACACTTACACATACATATATACACACACATACACATACCCACACATATAGATACACACACATACATACCTAATACATGCACACATACACATACACACATACACATATCAACACACACACGTGCATGCATACACATACACATATACATACACTTACACATACATACATACACTTATACATACATGCACACACACATGCATACACATACACATATACACATAGTTACACATACATACATACCCACACATACACATAGATACATACCAATACATATATACATACACTCACACATATATACATACACTTACACATACATTTACACATACATACACACACACATACAAATACCCACACATATACATACACACACATATATACTAAATACATGAACACATACACACACATCATACTAAATACATGCACACATACACACATCATACATTTATAGTTTTGTATGTGTATTTATATTTCAGAATGTGTACGTGCATGTGCATGTGTACATGTGTCTATGTATGTATGCATATGCATGTGTGTGTATGTATGCATTGTTGGAGTTCAAGGTTTGCAGAAGCACAAGAACAACACAAGGAAGAAGAAGAAGCTTGGAGCACAATGCACAATATTGAATGTATTACCACTAGAATGTACAAATATAATTGACCCTTTAGGACTATAGGCGTATATACAAACTAGGTGGGAAAAAACCTCCTAAAGAGGGGAAAAGTGCCTCGGCAATCCTATTGTGTTCACACACATCACTACCTAAATATATCAACAAATCCCCCCCTGGGAGTTTTGCAGTGAACCAAGAGCTGGCACTCATGTGTAACGAAGTGCCAAGCTATGTGGAATCAATCCACAAAAGGAAGTAAGCCCAAAGCTTTGCAAAAAGCTTTAAACTTCTCCCTAGATAGAGCCTTTGTGAAAAGGTCTGTAATGTTCTTGTGTAGGCACATATGCCAAGCTGATCTCTCAAGCAGAGAACCTCTCCCTAACATAATGATAGTGCACCTCAATGTGCTTAGTGCGAGCATGGAACACAGGGTTCCTTGCAACTACCAATGCGCTCTGGCTATCAGTGAAGATGGTGGTGGTAGAAGACTGACCAACACCCAAATCAGCCATAAGGAATTTGAGCCACACACACTCAAGAGTCGCTATGAAAGCTACCCTATACTCAACCTCACAACTGGAAGTGACCATAGTAGGCTGCTTCCTACTCAACCAAGATATGCATTAGCTACCACGCATGAAGCAAAAAACACTAGTGGACACACGAGTGTCATAGCATCCAACCTAGTTAGAGTAAAAAAAAGCATGTAAATCTGGTGGTGCTGATCCCCCCTATAGTCGGGTACCACTCAAGTAGCAAAAGATGCGCTTAACCGCCTGCCAATGCTTGACACTTGGGCAATGCATAAACCTGCTCATCTGTGAGACAACAAGCTGAATATCTGGCGGAGTTATGCATAAGGAAATCAAGCATCCAATAGCATGCTGATAGAGAACAACATCAAATGCATCTCTAGCATCATGAAGACTCAATCATAAACCAGTCTCCATAGGAGTGGCAATAGGTTTACAGTCTTCAAGGCCAAAACACTACAATAATGTGTCAATACATTTTGTTTGACACAAAGCTATTCCACCATCAACTTGCATAAATTGAAGGCCCAAATAGTGATGCAAATACCCCAAATTTGACATCTCAAATGAGGCATGCAAATCAGCCTTAAAATCAGCAATATACTTCTCATGAGGACCAATGAGCAGCATGTCATCAACATAAACAACAATGATCAGAAGCACATCATTTGAATGCTTAACATATAAGGTGCTCTCAGTTGGACTGTTCTCAAAACCATGTGCAATCAGATAGGCATGCATCTTTTCATACCAAGCACGCGGTTTTGCTTCAAGCCATATAATGCCTTCTTCAACCTGCACACTTTGTTCCCATGCCCTTTTTGCATGAAGCCATAGGGCTGAAAAACATACACCTCCTCATGCAAGTCACCATTCAAAAATGTAGTTTTAATGTCCAACTGATGTACATTCCAACCATCATGAGCTGCAACTGAACAGATGCTATGAATAGTAGTCATTCCACATGTAGAAGCAAATGTCTCATTAAAATCAATGCCTCTTTCTTCAACATAACCCTTTGTAACAAGCCTAGCCTTATACTTGTTAACTGTTCCATCAGGCTTACGCTTGAACTTGTATACCCACTTAGTTTCCATGGCCTTCTTGCCAGGGGGCAAGTCACATAAAGACTAGGTACCATTCTTCATTATAGCATCATATTCAGATTGCATAGCAGCCATCCAGTTTTTTGATTTTGTGCTTCATCAAACTAAACATGCTCATTCTCATCATAGAGACTAGAGGTAGCCATATCATAGCAATCTGATGCAAAAGAAGTACTATGAGAGGCAGAAAGAGTATGATATGACAAAGGTGCATTTGAATTGCTATCATGCAAAGTCTATGCCAACCATTTTGGCATAGTTTTTGCCTCTTCAATATCAGCTCTCTCATCAACAAGTGCATCATTTAAATGTGCATCAGAAATGGAATGATCTGCATCATCACAAGAAACCTGTAAAGGCTGAGAAGTTGCCTCATTAGGATTAACACTAGACTGTCCACTTGTAAAAGAGGCATCAAAGTATTATACATGTCTTTGGAGCTAACAGATGTATCCTTCGTACATGAAAGTAATGGCTGAATAGAATCTTCCACAAAAACAACATAGCTAACCAAAATGTGTTTAGTCTACAGATGATATAGACAATAGCCTTTGCTTTCAAAATTGTACCCAACAAAAATACATTTCATTGCCTTATCATCCAATTTAGTGCATTGTTGTTCAGGCACCAATGCATATGCCAGACAACCAAAAACATGCAGGTGAGCAATAGATGGATTTCAACCATGCGAAGCCTCATATGGAGTGATATACTGCAATGCTTTAGTGGGACACATGTTAAGTACATATGCTACACACATGATAGCTTTGAGCCAGAAACTATGTGGTAAAGCCTGACTCTTCACCATACACCTCACCATCTCTATGAGTGACCTATTCTTCCATTCAACAACTCCATTTTGTTGAGGTGTATATGGCACTATACAATGATGTTTCATCCTACGTTCAACCAGAAATGCATGAACGTTAGATGACATATATTCCCCCCCTCGATCAAAACAAAGGGTGCCCATTTTACATGCTGACAAATTTTCAACCAAAATAAAAAACAATTTGAAGCACATAAACACTTCGCACTTTGCTTTCAATGGATATACCCACGCATGCATGGAAAAATCATTGATGAAAGTCACGAAGTAAAGATAGTTCCCAAAAGAGGGTGTCTGTATAGGACCACAAACATCATTCTGAACAAGCTACAATTTGTGAGTAGCTCGAACTAATTAACCACAATTTGGAAATGAGGAACGTTGCATTTTGCCCAAAATACAGCCTTCACATACATGTTTACCAGGTGCCTCAAGTTTTGAGTCCTTATATAGGCTCTTGATTATTGAACTATCTACAATGAATTCAAATTTCAATAAACACGTAGGTTGTGTTTATTGTAATGAAGAAGCCACTTTCCTACAATCTAAGAAACTAGAAAATCAAGCTAAATTCATCTTGGTGATTGCTTGATTGAGCACCAACCCAAAGAAATGATGGGTTTCTGATTTCTTCTTAATTTATTCTTTAACAAGAATTAAGGCTTTATGATTTTTACATAAATAATCCTCATGGAATATTATAAACGGTCATGAGTAATCAATAAGAATTCCTCAACTTTAAGGTTTACTTCAAGAGTGAATTCATTCCTATAACAAACTCTTCTCAAGAATGAAGAAGGCTTGATGTCCAAAAATAGACATGTAGAAAGAAACTTTTGAAGTACATGACCATCAGCATATATGATGAATTCAATACCCATAAGGAACATGCCACTTTGTTAGAGCACACACAAACACTAAAAAAACTTAAGCATTCTTTAGTTGGGTTAGTGGATGGTTTAAAGCAAAAACTCATATACGTGCAAGAACAGTTAAAACTTCATCTCAATTACCTTTAGAGATATTGAATAATAATAATAAAAAAAATTGAATCACTTGACATCATTTTAGAGATTTGAAACCCCCTAAATCCTCTAGAGAGTATAAAGATAAAAATAAAGAGATTGGATATACAATGTTACATAAATGGTGCAATTAGCATCAAACAAAGAGAATTATTCTAGGTTATTTAGTTCTACTAACTAGTTTATCTTTAGGATCTAAAGTCTATAAGTGGTGATTAACTTTTGAGGATGCCTAAAATTTTATGAGAGAATGGAAAAAAAAATGAATATTATTCCTCAAAGAGATATTTTGGGAAAATGAAGCGGAATGCAAGTGGGAAGAGTGGAATAGGGTGATACAATGAGGCATACCTCTATGCACTTATCTTTCTCAAGTGAAATAATCTTTGCACTAAAAGAATTGAAGGGATTTCAAAAATTGAGAGAATTGGACCATTAGGGGAAACAATGAGCTCTGCATGATCTTTTATATTAAGGGGTGTTAAGTGATGGACCAATGAGAAGTGAATATTGGCCATAGTCTAGTCCTTTAATCACATAGGCTAGGTTTAGGCTTCCCTTGTTTTAGTGTGGTCAAAGAGGTTAAAAACCACCCGTAACTTGTGATTTTAGCTATTTGAATGGACTTGAAAGGCTTACAAATTAATTAGAACCTTTAGATTGGTCAAAAGCTCTATTGATTGAGCTCACATGGAAAAAGTCAAGGTTCATATGCATTTGGGCCCTTGGAGTTTCTTGAAACTTGATCTTGAGATCAAAAGAGCATTTTAAAGTTTACCATTGAGCATCCACCCTTGGATTGTGGCTGAGATATGAGGACAACGATTGAGTCTTGTGATTTTCAAAAACATTAGCTTGTAGCCTGTTGGTGCACGACAATCAACAATTGAAGTTTTTGAAGTCAAGGACTGAAGAAAATATCAAGTTATGAATCATGAAGGAAGTGCATATCCAGAAGATGAAGATGTGTACACATATGTACAATAATTTAGAGTTAGCTCACTTATATTTTTGATTAGTTATGAGCTTGTAAATATTTGACTATATATACAAGGGAAAATGTCGGGGCAAATATGAGAGAATGTAGAATACAAGAATTTAGAAGAATTAGAAGTGATTAGACACTTGAGAAGTGTGAAGATTAGCTCTCTCATCCAGATGTAAAGTTTTCTAGTAACGAAGGAAAAATTGCACCCGATGTTTCTGTGCATTCTCCTTCTGTGCTTGATCATTTCAAGAATCCTTTTGTAGACATCTAATTCCATAGTTAATGAGTCTATGGTTAAAGTTTGAGAGCCTAATTATAAACAAGCTGTGAGAATTATGAGTAGGAACATTCATATGTGAAGAAGTATTGACTGTCTTCTGAAACAGGTGCAATCTCGATGATCAAAGATTTGATCATTTCTCAGTGCACAGTTTAAAGTTTTGCACAAATGAGGTGTCAAAATCTAAATTGGAAGGTAATCCATCTATGGCTAAAAGTATTTGCATAAATGGATTCTAGTTTGAGAGAACCAAGTGTTAGAAGTTACAGGTGTCTGAATCGACTTCTCAAAAGAACAGTTTTAGACATAGGTGACTTGATGAGATCAATTTCTCAAGATCTACTGAGTCTTTTGAAATGATTTAACTTGGAGAAGGTGCAGAAACTATAGGCAACACCTTGTGCAAAGTTTTATAAAAAACTTTACACATTTGATAAGTCAATGAGAGAGTTATGTGCAGCAGACTTTCTGTGTAGTCATCTTCTTCACAGTTTGTTCAAGATTTTGGTAATTGATCATTAATCCTCCAAATTGGTAAAGGTTTTGAGTTACTCTTGATATAGAGATGCTCTAACTTCAAGAGTAGCTTGTTTGTTTGGAGATTAACACTCTCCATCAGTGGTATCAGAGCAGGAAGCATGAAAATTGAAGAAAGGAGGACCCCAACTGCTGCAGTTATAAAGAATTCAACATTTGAAGATACAAAAAGTGAAAGCTTGGAAGCAAAGCTTGTAAAGGAGACCAGAAGATATCAAGGAAGACAAAAGGAGTATCATTCAAAACAAAGGTAACCTTATTCCTTATAAAGCTTGAAGGATTTAATACACAGGTGAAGAAAGGATGGGAGATTCTCTTCAGATAGAGAAACTGGATAGAGAGAACTATCCAGCATGGTCTATGAGGATGGAAGCTCATCTCATGAGCAAAGACCTGATAGGATACATCATAGGTGAAGAAGAAAAGCCTTAGTTCAGAGATCCTAGTGTTCCAACTAGGGATGAATTGTCAAAATTGAAGACTTGGATGAAGAGAGATGCTCAAGCTAGGAGCATTATCTATATGGGAGTTAATGACTACTTGCTACCTCACATTAGAGGTCTTGAAAGTGCAAGTGATATATGGAATGCTTTGGAGGAGAATTTCCAAAACACCACAAAGTCAAGAAAGGCATCCTTGTGGGTAGAATTTACCACATTCCAGAAGAAGGCCTCTCAATCTATCTCAGATTATGTAACAAGAATGAAGGACATTGCAGATGCATTAGGAGCAGTTGATGAAGACATTGAGGAGGATAAATTGGTAAGGCAAATCCTAATAGGTTTGAGAGGTGATGATAAATGGAAGCCATTCATTTTGTCTACTGAATTATCACTTGATCATTTCACTCCTGATTTAAATCAGTTGCTAGGACATATGCTAACCTTTGAGCATGATGTCAAAGGTGAAAGTGATAAGAGTGCAGGTCAAGCAATGTATTCAAAGGATAAGAAGAAAAATAGCAAAGGGAAGCAACAAGCAAATGAAGATGAAGGTACAACTAGCCAAGCCAACTTCCTAAGAGGAAGAGGAGGTGGCAAAGGTAGAGGAAGAGGCAGAAGCAATAAAGATGGAGTCAAAGCTTGCTGGATTTGTGGTAAGACAAATCACTTAGCTAATGATTGTTGGCATAATACTCAGAACAATGGTGGATATAATCAGAATTTTAATTCAAGAGGAAGAGGTGGCAAAAATCAAAGAGGTAATTTCAGAGGTAGAGGTAGTAGAGGTTACTTTGGAAGAAATGCAGGTAGAGGATTCCAAAGCCAACAATACAACAGTACCTACTACAATTATGCTTCAGATCAGAAGGAGGATTCAATATTGATAATGAATGTAACTTGTGAAAGGCAAAGTGAAGATCAAAGAGTCTTCTACATTGACTCAAGGTGTAGCAATCACCTGAGTGGCAACATAGCTTTGATGATTGATTTGGAGAATAAGGTAACTAACCATGTAGTTCAAACAGGTGGCAATACAAAGCACAATGTGAAGTCAATTGGATCAGTGAAGGCCAAGGATGGAAGTACTCTCTTGAGTAAGGTTTTGTACGTTCCTACCATTCCAAAGAATCTAATAAGTGTAGGACAAATTGTTGAAAAAGGTTATGAAGTTAGGTTCACTAATGAAAGAGTGTTTGTGGAAGGCCCTAGCAATGGGTATAAACAAATTGTTTCAGGGAAGAAAGAAGGAAGACTCTTCACATTGAAGATTCAAGGTAATGTTGGTCATGCCTTGTTCACTTATGGAGGACATAAGATCTCAAAAAAGTAGGTCTCTTATGGTATTAAAGATATGGTTAACAATGGTTCAGTGCTTGGATTGCCTAATGTTGCAGGTCAACATATGACATACAGATGTGAGGCTTGTCAATTAGGTAAAGCTCATAAGCAATCTTATTCCAAGCATGGTTTTATGTATTCAGAAAAGCTTGAGTTGGTACACACAGATGTGTGGGGACCATCAAAATATTTCAGTATCAATGGTTCAAGGTATTATGTGATTGATGTTGATGATGCTACCAGGTGGATCACTATTTATGTGATCAAAGATAAGTAATAGGTATTCAATACATTCAAACATTATCATGTGCATGCAGAGAGAATTACAGGTCAAGAGCTAAAAAGACTAAGGTCAGATGGAGGGGGAGAGTATTTCTCTAATGAGTTCAGTGATTACTTGTGGAATGCAAGTATAAAAAGGGAAATTACTTGCAGGTACTCTCCTCAACAAAATGGTGTAGCAAAAAGGAGGAATAGAACTCTTGTTGAGTTTGCAAGATTCATGATGAAGGAGAAAAATTTCCCAAATTATTTGTGGGCTGAGGCTGTAAATATAGCCACATATTTGGTCAATAGATTACCATGTAAAGCTTTGTAGGGTATGACACCATATGAGGCATGGTGGGGTAAGAGACCTACTCTAGATCATTGCAAAGTATTTGGCCAATGTTTGGCATATGCATGTGTGCCATCTCAATTAAGGCAAAGATTGGAACCTAAAGCTGAAAAGTATGTGTTCATTGGATATGATGATAAGCAGATGGGATATAGGTTGTGGAGTCCATCCACAAAACAATTCCTAGTGTCAAAGGATGTTCCATTTGATGAGCAAGGTACTTGGTATGCAGGTACAATCAATATTTATGCAGGTGATGAAGAAGTTGTGAATCAAAAGAAAGGTAAATCAAAGGTTCACATATTTGATGAAGAAGAGAACAATGAAGTACAGGTTGAAGTTGAAGAAGTGCCAAGGTTTGATCCAGAATGTGATGAACCAGAAACCTTAAGAAGTGGAGAACTCAGAAGGTCATCAACACACAAATGGCAACCTACAAGGTATAGCTATGACACTTCTTTTTTGGCTACCAAAGATTATGCCTATATGATAAAGGCAGATGAAGACCCTTCTACATATGAAGAGGCAAAAGGTAAGGAAAATTGGGAGAAAGCTATGCAGGAAGAGTATGATGCATTGATGGAGAATCAGACATGGGATTTGGTTCCTAATCCAAATAGTCAGAAGATCATTGGATGCAAATGGGTCTACAAGACAAAGAGGTTTGCAGATGGAAGTGTGTCTAGGTATAAAGCTAGACTTGTTGTGAAGGGTTTTGCTCAGACATATGGTATAGATTATGATGAGACCTATAGTCCTGTGGCAAAGATGACAACCATCAGGACAATCATAGCTATTGCTGCATGTAAAGGTTGGAAATTATGTCAATTAGATGTGAAGAATGCTTTTCTAAATGGTTATATTTCAGATGATGTTTTCATGGAGCAACCACAAGGATTCAGAAATGAAAGGTATCCAGATCATGTATATAAGCTCAAGAGAGCTTTGTATGGTTTGAAGCAGGTCCCAAGGGCATGGAATTATAGACTTGTGAAGTTCTTGAAGGAACTTGGTTTCCAAGTATCTAAAGCAGATAGTAGCTTGCTTGTTAAAGCAAGTGATGATGGGTTCATTACATGTGCATATATGTTGATGATATAATTCTTACATGTACAGATGAGAAAGGCATTCAAAGCCTAAAGAAGCAAATGGAGAAAGAGTTCAAGATGAGTGACTTGGGAGACTTGTCATATTTATTGGGCATGGAGATCTCATACACTCAACATGGAGTGTATGTAACTCAAGAAAGGTATTTGAAAAACTTGTTGATCAAGTTTAAGATGAATGATTGCAGGGTAGCACCTACTCCAATGGAGGTGAATCACAAATTGAGCAGATATGGAGGAGAAGAGTTCAAGGACATGAAGCTATATCAAAGTTTGGTTGGTAGTCTGATCTATGCTACATTAATTAGGCCTAACTTTTCATATGCAATTGGAGTATTATCTCAATTCATGCATTGTCCTAGGAAAGAACATTGGATTGCAGGACAAAGAGTGTTGATGTACATTAATGGTACACTCAAAGAGGGTTTGTATTATGGTTTTACATCAGATACAAACATCAAGATTTATAGTGATACAGATTGGGCAGGTAATCCTGATGATAGGAGATCAACTTATGGATACTTGTGTTATGTGGGAGATAAGTTAATTTCATGGTGTTCAAAGAAGCAACACACAGTTGCTTTATCATCTACAGAGGCTGATTACAAAGGGATGGTTGAAGCTGCAAAGGAAGTGATATGGCTTAAGACTCTTATGAAGAGTTTTGACATCATTCAGAGTACACCCACTATTCATGGAGATAACATGAGTTCATTGTATTTAGCTACTAATCCTGTTTTTCATGCCAGGACTAAACATATTGAGATTCAGTATCACTTTCTGAGAGAGAAGGTGATGGATAAGGAGATTTAAGTAATACATACTTCAACAAAAGATCAAATAGTTGATATGCTAACCAAAAGCTTGGATGGACCAAAGCTACAGAGATTCAAAGACATGGCAGGAATAAAGAAGTTAGAGAAAACCTCAATTGATGATTGAGGGGGAGCTGTTGGTGCAAGGCAATCAACAATTGAAGTTTTTGAAGTCAAGGACTGAAGAAAAGATCGAGTTATGAAGCATGAAGGAAGTGCATATCCAGAAGATGAAGATTTGTACACATATGTACATTAATTTAGAGTTAGCTCACTTATATTTTTGATTAGTTATGAGCTTGTAAATATTTGACTATATATACAAGGGAAAATGTCGGGGCAAATATGAGAGAGTGTAGAATACAAGAATTTAGAAGAATTAGAAGTGATTAGACACTTGAGAAGTGTGAATATTAGCTCTCTCATCCAGATGTAAAGTTTTCTAGTAATGAAGGAAAAATTGCACCCGATGATTCTGTGCATTCTCCTTTTGTGCTTGATCATTTCACTGCAAATAGCAAAGGGTGTGCAAAAAGCAGCAGGCGATGAGCAGATTTCGGGAAAGATCTGACTGGCACCTCACGAAGGGGGGGATCTGAATCGGCGTGTTGCCTTTAGGAATGTCATTTTATTCATCAGATGCAGATGACGAGAGGGAGGAGCATGCTAATTTGAGTGCAACAGTATAGAAATCGATGAAGATCCCTGCAAAAAGGGAGGGAAGAAATATGAGGATGTAATGCTGCGAAATCGATCGGTCACATGTAACAGCTCTACGAACGTGTCTTACTAAATACTAGATTTCAAGAGTAGTGTTGACAGACGATGGGCATGGCTGCCTCTCTGGAGAGGCGTGATAAAGGAAGAAAGAGATACTTTTATGTACCTTACACGGACTCGCGACTCTATAATCCAAATGACCGTGTTCGATGACTCTCAGTCTTTCAGGCTAAAGCCTTCGCCTCTGCAGGGTCTGATGCTTCCAATCTCCATGGTAGTAGTCATCTTGGTCCATGGTGGGAAAGCGTCCACCGTTGTCAATGTAGTGTAGTCAGAGTTGATGTCTATGAGTGATAGCTGCTTCGTTTATCCTCGGAAGACTCGAGCGTCAGTCGCTGCAGCTACAGATGAATTGATGCATCCAGGAAACTCTCATTCCGTGGTTTCCGTGCAGAATCTTGGAATTGCTTACTTGTCTGATGATTTGTGAATTCAACTTTGCTGATATTTTCCTTCACTGAGGACGAGCTGCTATGGGACTTTCTGGGCACAGTTTAGTCAGCCATTTGAAGGGATTTTAATGAGTTTCTGAATGATCAAAGTTATGAGTGATCATAGTGCTCCATGTAACAATCAGCAAAAAAAAAAGGGAGGGAAAAGAAGGGGCAAACGGCAGAGAGTTCTGGGGGACGGCTGCCAGAAAAGGGGGGCTTGGATGCACTAGGTCCCGGAGTTTTGTGCTCGTGAGCATCTGTGGTTATGGCATGGTCACGCAGGATGAGGCCGCGTTTCCCGCGTTAGTCCGCCTTCTTCAGGGCTTTGACTCTACCACTGACTGGAAGCAGCTGCTTGCAGAGCAGGCGGCGATGGCTGCCGAAGAAGTTGGACAGGAATGGATCCCTCTCAGGAACTTCAAGATCTAAGAGCGGGTGTCGAAGGGGGATTTTGGAAAGAGGTCTCTGGAGGAAGGCTGTCAACAACCAATTGTCTGTATGTAACTTTGCGAGGTAGGCTTTATCTCTGGTTTCTGTTGTCTATGTTGATTAATCGTGCGAAAAGCCATCATACTCTATCAAATGCATGAGAAGTATTGAAATTCGAAGTCGAAAGGATAGAGCTACACAAAAGACATTCATTTCTCCTCATCCAAAGATTGAAAGATGTGTTTAGTTTCATATCAGGAAGCCATTCGAAAGAGAGAAATTCTAACCGACAAACATGTATGGTTGAGTTTTCCTGCTAAAACGTTAAGAAAAGGTGACGACCAGTTTGAAATGTCTGATCATCTGTGCGGGTTTAAAGCTTTGTCGCTATATTTTTTTCCTTGTTAATACCTTCACATTGTGTTTATTGATGTTTATCTTGATCAACGATTTTCCTACTCGTTCTGGCAACAAAATAAGTCATATCTTTGAAGTTTGTCTCTTATGTCGTCTAATTAATGAAGAACTCATATTAATATTTTAAGCCCTCATTCAGCGCAATGGTGCCTGAGTAATCATGTGACATTTCTTCGAATTTTTCGCTTTGCCAAACAATCAGAGAACCATGCATATCTGTTTATATAAAATAAAAAGCTATGAGCGAATACGAATATCTATGAAAAATTTTGGAACAAGTTCTCTGATGACTCTAGAAACATGAAAACGGATCCTGATGAATCATCGCACGGTCCTGTTGTGCACATGAAATGTCATTCGAATGCTGCTACTGATGCTGGAGTAGGTGTGGATCTGTTTGATGATGACTTCTCAGAGGAAAGAAGGAAACGGCTGTGATTGTAACACCCACGCATCAATGTAATCCAGCCCTATAAGTGTTTGGTTCAGTTATGTGAGAAATGTGCCATCGCAACTAAGTGGAATTTCATTAGATGAACTCAATTGTGACATTTAATGACCTATTTATGATTTGTGGTTGCCCATAGAAATCGGCAACTATGAATGTGACGTAATAGATAACACTAAGGTACCGAGAGAGCAATCATAACAAAAAAAAAAAAAAAAAAAAAAAGGTTAAATGAGGAGAAAGTTGACTTAAAATTTCATACTTATCTCATGTTCTCACGTGCCAACCGAAGTAAAGTCAAATTCATCTTTCTTGGCACTCTGTGTGCACCCCTAAGCGCGCAGGAACCCGACCACAAGAGTGAACCCGACGTGAAAGGAGGGGGTTGAATGAAGAAAGGGAGGTTACAGGAAGTGACCGCTGGAGGTGGATATCCTATTGCGCATGCATTTTCTCGCCTCCTCCATCAAAACTTTGGGGTGAACTTGTGGACTTAGGGGAAACCAAAATCGACCTAGTATCAGGGAAGTTGGGTAAAACATCATTGTGTGTAAGTACTTTTTCCTTGGGCTTAGGAACTTAACATTTTGGTGCGTTTGCCGGGAACCATATGAGCTAGTGCATAGATTAAGGAAGTATCCATCGTGAGATCATTGTGGGTTCCAAATAATCCAATTGGACCGATTCCGAGGGATTTGAACAAATAAAGTCTCGTGAAACCACTTTTTCCTGCGGCATTAAGATTCTAACAGAGACAATGAACATCAAATGCCCATAGCGACCAGTGTGATTACAATTAGAAAAAATCCTTTTATGGGAGTGATACACATAGGGTAGAGTGTATAGAATGCAAAAAAGTATAAGGAATAAGAAAAATATGCTATAGGAATGAATGAGACATTCACCAGTGGTACTTCCTATTTTTCAGGAATACGCAGAGATTGACCCCGAGACAGAAAAACTCATATTTCTCCCAATCTACTGAACCAAATGCTATGAAAAATTATAAGAATAAACTAGACACTAATACCTTTCCAATGAGCCATCTTGTCATCAATTTGGAACTCTGGAGAGAGAGCAGAAGCCTCTACAATATTACTGTTGGTGAAGAAGATGATGCAGAGAATTGAAGGAGCAAGACAATGATGGTCACAAGTGTATGTATATTGCTTCCATGTAATATACATACACTTTAAGTCTTTATATGGACTTAAAGTGATTTCAAGTCTTTATATGGACTCTAGGAGTGTTCCATGACTTCTACAGGTGAAATTTGAATTCAAATGAAGGTGGGAATGGTTGTTGGAGGGAATCAATTCACTTTCCTACAATCTAGGAAAAGTGAAGATCTAGTTTGATTTACTTTTAGGTGATTGAATGCAACTTCAACCACCACAAATTCGTGGGATTTGGGCTCTATCTTTCTACCTTTACATGTGTAAAGCTCAAGGATTTTACAACGGTAAATGAACCATCAAAAATCTCTTAAAAAAATACAATAAATGAGCATAAGAAAAAGAACTCTCCAACGTATATTCTTTCGATGCGAGCCTTTGATGTATATCAAATCCACCTCAAGCATAGTGTAAGCTTGATGTTCCAAGAAAAATGACATAAGAGTGACTTCAAAGTTCCGAGGCACATACAAATCGTCTACAATAAAGAGACCATGACCAACACCAGTAGTAATGGAGGGAGCAATAATGTAGCCATTTCCCCAAAAGTTAGAAGCCTCTCCATCTAAAGGAAAAGGTCCTCTATTCCATCCCCCATATCTTCTTCTATCATATGTTTGTACTAGAGGACAATCAGGAGTTGGCAATGGATAATTTTCAAACGTTTGAATCTGTAAACCAGGAGGTAGAGGATTTCGAGAAACCTCTACTTGTAATTGATGAGCGGTAAGTCCCTAACGTGTACGAGGTATATTAGCATTATAAGTAGAAGACTAATCATCATCATCAAGCAAATATTATTGTATATTAAGTATAATTTGATTTTGTATGTGATTTTCAATTAAAATAGTGACATTAGTTTATAGAATCAATACATACCCAAGATCTATCACATTGATTAGGAGGTTGTGTACACTTAAACTACCATACTCTACCTCATGTTCAAGACATTCCAATCGTGGTCTTCGATATGTACCATAGCAAAAATTACACCAACATATAATATGCTCTTGATATTAAAAAATCATCATAATTCCTATCAAAGGACACATGTGAAGATGTCATTGCATGCATAAGAGGTGGTGTATCCTCCAGTTGATCAAAATCTGATTATAATATAACATTATAAGAACATATATCAGTCAAGTATGTATCTATAAAATATTAGAATTGAAAGTTTGATATACTTACAATAAGTAGTCCTTGCACAATTAGGAGACAGTGGTGGATTTTCCTCTGATTGATCAGAATCTGGTTGTGTAGCAAATAAAGGTACAAGATATTAATAATCTGATTATTTATATGCACACATTCACATATACACATTTACACACACATATTCACATATTCACATATACACAAATACACATTCTCACATATAAATACACATACAAAACTATAAATGTATGATGTGTGTATGTATTTATGTATGTATGTATGTATGTATGTATGTATGTATGTATGTATGTATGTATGTATGTATGTATGTATGTATGTATGTATGTATGTGTATATGTGGATGTATGTGTGTGTATGTGTATGTGTGTGCATTTATTTATTATGCATGTGTGTATCTATATGTGTGGGAATGTGTATGCATGTATTTATTATGTATGTGTGTGTATGTATATGTGTGGGTATGTATGTGTAAGTGTATGCAAGTATGTGTGTGTATATGTGTATGTGTGGGTATGTATCTACGTGTAAGTGTATGCATATGTGTATGTGTATGTATGTGTAAGTGTATGCATATGTGTTATATGTGTATGCATGTATGTGTGTGTATGTATGTATATGTAAGTGTATGTATGTATGTGTAAGTGTATGTATATGTGTATGTGTATGCATGTATGTGTATGCATGTATGTGTATGCATGTATGTGTATGCATGTATGTGTATGCATGTATGTGTGTGTGTATGTATGTATGTATGTGTGTGGGTATGTATTTACTAGTATGTGTATGTATGTATATGTGTATGTGTATGCATGTATGTGTGTGTATGTGTATGTGTGGATATATATGTATGTGTAAGTGTATGTGTATGTATATGTGTATGCATGTATGTAGATGTGTATGTGCATGTATATGTGTGGGTATGTATGTGTAAGTTTATGTATATATGTATGTGTATGCATGTATATGTGTGTGTATATATGTATGTGTGTGGCTACGTATGTACTATGTATGTGTATGCATGTATGTGCGTGTGTATATGTGTATCTGTGGGTATGTATGTATGTATGTATGTATGTATGTATGTATGTATGTATGTATGTATGTATGTATGTATGTATGTATGTATGTACGTATGTATGTATGTATGTATGTATGTGTAAGTGTATGCATATGTGTATGTCTATGCATGTATGTGTGTGTATGTATGTATGTATATGTAAGTGTATGTATGTATGTGTAAGTGTATGCGTATGCATGTATGTGTGTGTATATATATGTGTGTGTGGGTATGTATTTACTATGTATGTGTATGTATGTGTATGTGTGTGTATGTGTATGTGTGGATATGTATGTATGTGTGGATATGTATGTATGTGTGGATATGTATGTATGTGTGGATATGTATGTGTGTGTAAGTGTATGTGTAGGTGTATGTGTATGCATGTATGTATATGTGTATCTGTATGTATATGTGTGGGTATGTATGTGTAAGTGTATGTATATATGTATGTGTATGCATGTATATGTGTGTGTATGTATGTATGTATATGTAAGTGTATGTATGTATGTGTAAGTGTATCTATATGTGTATGTGTATGCATGTATATGTATGTGTATATATGTATGTGTGTGGGTATGTATTTACTATATATGTGTGTGTATATGTATGTGTGTGTGTCTATATATGCATCTTTATAAATTTAAATTTTTTTAATATTCTGATTCTTTTTTTTGTTTGAGATTGAAATAACAAGAGATATGGTATGGTAGAACAAAATAAGAGAAGACCTAACATATCACCTGAGACAAGGCAGTATTTTCACAGACAGCTACATCTTCAGGAATCATTTCCTTAGTAGAAGGTATAAAAATTTATAATTTATATTAAAGTGACTTATAATTCTCATATGATTTATATTTAATCTATGTATTTTTGTTTCATTAAATAAATAGAGGTGGCTACAAAGAAAAGAGTTGAATCTAGTCATACATTACACTTAGGCCAAATGGGCCATCATGGTTTTATAGCTACATTTGTAACTATATTTATTATTGAAACTATATATTTTATTTTAGTTAAAACACTAATCATTAATATTTTTTATTTGTTTCAATGCAATGAAACGATTATGGTCAATATCCTACAAAAAAGGAAATCGATTTTGCTACACATTGTGGATATTGATGTCTGAGTGAGTACATGGAAAGTCATCCAAATGACTTTGTGAGTATTAGTAAATTTCATATAATTATTTTATTTTTATTGAGGTTTTATATGTTTTATTTATTTATGTTTATTATATGTAATACAAGAGTATTATGGAGAGATAGATAGGGATGAGGTGGAGTGACAGATAAAACCTGGATGATCTCGATCATCACAGAGTGCTCACACCTCCACCCATGATGAAACCACAGATACATCTGATCATGCGGATGATCATGATGATGAGGATGATCATGATGATGAGGACTTATAGGATGATGTGGATGAGGATGATCATGATGACTGATATACTACATTGGATATATATTTTACATTGATATACTTACTTTTTTATATCTATATATTTTCTCATTTCAGTTATGTTTTGAATTGTGTCTATGGTATTAATTAATGAAAATTCTTGTTTTAATTATTTTTATTGTTGTTTATATTTAACATTACTAATTTAATTATATAATTAATTCATATTATATGTGTGTTTGTGTGTATATATGTATGTATGTGTGTGTAGTTCTGTGTGTATAAAATGTATCTATGCACATCTAGGTATATATCTATATTTATTCAAGTGTGTCTATCTACATGTATCTGTGTGTGTATATGTGCATATAGATATTTTTTATGCATATGCATGTGTGTATGTGTATGTGTATGTGTATATGAATGTGTATGTATGTATATGTGTATGTGTAAGTGGATGTGCATGTGTGTGTGTGCATATGTATGTGTACCTGTGTGTATATGTGTGTATGTGCATGTGTATGTGTATATGTGTATGTGTATAAGTGTATCATGAATGTATCAGTATGTGTATGTGTAGGTATATATGCATGAGTATATGTGTGTATATGTGTGGATGTGTATGTCTATGAGTGTGTATATGTATGTATGTGCATGTGTACGTGTAAGTGTATGTGCATATGTGTGTGTATGTGCATGTGTATGTGTATGTGTGTGTATGTATGTATATGCATGTGTATGTGTAAGTGTATGGGTGTATGTGTATCTATGTGCATGTGTATGTGTATGTGTGTGTATATGTATGTATGTGCATGTGTATGTGTAAATGTATGTGCATATGTGTGTGTACATATGTGTATGTGTATGTCTATGTATATGTATGTATGTGCGTATATATGTGCATATCGATATGTTTTATGCATATACATGTGTGTATGTGTATTGGAAAATTGTACTTATAATAATTAGCCATATTTTATGTTTAGTGAACTTCTTGAACCTGCAATAAAGAGAGAGAGAGAGAGAGAAAGAGATAGAGAGAGATCAAAAGAGAGAAGAAAATAGAGAGAGAGAGATAGAAATTGAAAGACAAAGAGGTAAAAAGAAGGAGACAGAGAGAGAGAGAGAGAATAAGAGAGAGAGAGATTCAGAAAGAGATTGTTGGAGCTCGTAAGTGCAATCCAGATCTGAACATTAGAGAACTCTTTGATCAGTTGCATGTAAAATAACTATCAAAGAGTGATCAAACTTTTTTGAACTTTTATCAAACTTTACCGTCCCATAAGCGACATAGAAGCATCATGTATGCGATCATGCAATTCATGGATCAGCAAACACCCAGCTGCATCGCATAAACGACACAAATTAGTGTGGCATATGCCATGTTGCCTCTTTAATCGCATAAGCGATGCTAACATAACAATGCTCTCTTGAACAACGTTAGAAGTGTTGGAAATAACATGGGAAATATTCTCCCAAGTACCATTCTTGTGAATAGAATCTCATTAACACTTCCTGACACACTCTCAGTTTACATGATACTTTATTTGCATAGCTTCTTTGTACCAAAAAGGCTCACCAACATATGAGGACATAAAAAATCCAAACCCCAAGCATATCTATCAGGTGGATGAAAGAAACATGGAGAACCTATTAATGGTTGTTGAACAAGAACATTCTTAGACTAATCTGTTTAGACATGCTCCTAAACATCCCTATTTGTAGCATTCTTATGCATGCTAACTGGAGGACTAGTATCCTCAAAAACCACTCTTCTCACATCAACCTCCTTGTTTATGCATCTTAGACTCATTGAAAATAACATCACTACTTCTGATCACTAATCATGTTTCAGGATATAAGCAATATCCAAATTGATCGTCTAGACCTATCCAAGAAAAATTCGTTTCTTTGACATAGTCTAGCTTTTGTCTACGATTCTTGGGCATATGAACATAAGCTTCATAACCCAAAACTTCAAGATGATCATAGTATGGTGGCTTCCCTATCCATAACTCTTGTGCCACGTTTAGAAATCTGGTAGTACTAGGTGAAAGGTTAATCACATAAACAGCACTCAACACTACTTGTACCCAAAAGCTTGTGAATGATTTGCATGATGCAACATCAAAACTATGCTGTCATGAATAGTTATATAAATCCTCCCAACTACACCATTCAATATTGGGGTATAAGGAGCTACAAAATCTCTCTGAATTCTTCTAGACTAACAAAAAGTTTTAGGTATTCATGTTAGGGGAAAACAGGTTGCTAGAAATCTTTACAAAAATGAAGATAAAAATCAAGAGGAGACTTCTACAAAAAACCAAGGAAATATGGATCAAAACAAAAATCTCCAAAACCAAAATGGTTCTCAAAAGTTCCATACTAAGAAAAGTCTAAAAAATCATGTGAAGTCATGGAGGGAAATCAAAAAAGCCTAGAAGAACTAGAACTTCTAATCCCTAGGCTTCTACTCAATATGAGAGTCATAAAAGAGATCTCCTTGAAGCTTTTCTCATTGATGTGTACAACCTCATTTGTGAATGTTAGATGACAAATGTAAGATTTTACATGCCTACAAGAGGCACAAAAGACTTTGAAGTTAACTTCAAAACCTAAGCCCTCTTTAGTTAAAATTGAAGAGAATTTTAGTCATGATCACATGACAAGGAATGTAATATAGGCTAGTGAAGAAAAGAGAAAGAAGAATATGTTGTTAGAAGAAGCAATTGTTCTTGACGGCCTTGATAAGGTGAGAAAAGAAAATTCATAACTACCTGACAATGGAGATGGTCAAATCATTGTGAAAGCATCAACGTCATGGGAGGAGAAATACTTGCTAGAAACGAAGCCTCAAGACAACAAGATGTTGAGAGAGGCTGGAATTGAGAGAGAGAAAGAGGAGAAGAGAATTTCAAGGTAAGAGAGATGAAGCAAAATGGCAAGAAGAGATGTGGAAAAAGGGAAGACACACGATGGATTTGTGCTCATAAGACCATAAATAGAAGCCCATTTGTGAGAAAAAGTGGAAAATAGGGCTAGAAGCAAAGGTAATATAATCAAAATAAGATCTATAAAAGATACAATTACACACATTGAAAGACCTACTTCATTTGGCTCTACAATCAACAAGATGAAGAACAATGAAGATCAACTTGGGAGCATTGGGGTGAAGTACTATGTCTACCCTATAGGTGGGGGGTGGGGGCACTCTCTTATGAAGTGATCTCCTTGGAATCCAAAACAAGGTCCTCTATGGGTGTGTGGTCTCATTTCTCTCATTTGGCATCAGGGTTGGGATTGCTTTACATCACATAGAATATTCTGGTTCCCAATTAGGTTCCACTATGGGTGCCTCATAGGTGTAGGCTTCAGGGTGTTTTGTGGCTAATGCTCTATTCAGGTTAGCCTCAACTGATGCATATTTCACTAAGATTACATTTGCAGGGGGTGGTGGTTATTGCCCCAACACTTGTAAGGGCCTAGTTGTGCTTGATATGGTGGCTGATAGTTCTAAGGGGTTATGTAATAAGGTTGTTGTTGGTACTCGCCTTGATATCCACCTGGATGTGGATAACGTAGTTTTGCCTAACTGCCTGATAGTGAGGTAAGTCATCAATGGGATCAAAGTTGATGAAAAATGAGAAGCATTCACCATAGCCATGGATCTCTACATGGATATGTAGATGCCTGATTTCAACACTCTCATGGGGCAGCTCTTCACACATGAAGCCAAGCTCATGAAGAATGGTAAGAACCAAAAATGTAACCAATCCTTTGCGCTCTACACAGACAAGAACAAAGGCAAGGCCAACAAAGGAAAAGGTACCAAATCTGATGAAGATAGAAGTACTTCCTAAGCTAATTTTGTAGGAAGAGGTTGAGGTTCAAGAGGAAGAGGCAAAGGATGTAGACAAGGATGTTGGTGCAATTACTCCAAGCCTAAATGCTTGATCATTTGTCCTAAGGCTCATATGTGCATTCATGTATAGAACATGAATAATCTCTTGTAAAAGATAGATCTTTTACTCATTGTAAAAGTGCACATATGGAATCACTTCAATCACGAGTTCTTAGGAGAATATTTTCACGAATGGTAGATGGAGATTGAGATCCTAAAATCTAGAGATACCTTTTTGATAGAAGTTTGAATTTCAAATTCAAAAAAGAGCTCCAACTTTAGCTATAAAAGAGGACTTCAAATGTCACATATGTGCAGCCCAATTTGAAGAGATATTCAAAGGGATTTTAAGTTGATATTTAGCTCGCACCTTAGCTCTATCATTGCCCTCACATTGTGCAATCATTCTTTGCCAATGTCAATGTACTTAATGTGCATTAATTTTTAACTATGCTCTGATACCAATATGAGGAGGTGATGGACAGTTCTTGGAAAATCTTACTCTAGAACAACTGTGATAACTTCAGAGAACCTTAATAGACTCCTTAAACTTCCAATTTATGCATTTCGATCTTTACAGTAGTTTGGAACACCATTTCCAAAGCTCTATGTCAAAATAGATGACTTGTGAGTACAAAGCACTTTGAGAAAACTTTCCATTTATGGAAGAAGGCACTTAATGTTTTTCTTAGAGCTCATAGCTTGGTAGCAATTAACCCGAGAACTTTTGAACATTTTCATAAGATTTTTTAAGGAATTATATAGTTATTTTATGAATTCAGGATGATTACGCTCAAAGCAATGTGCATAAGAAGTAAAGGGGTAATCCCAATTTTTTTAGGAAGAAGATGATACATAGACCCTATCATATAGATTTACTCATGAATCAATATCTATGCATCCAATGGTTATGAAAATTTGTAGAAATGCTTATTATAGTCTTAGATTAGTGTTCCAATTGATGGATTGGACTATGACTGCTCACACATAGAGAAATGACTTAGAGAATGTGGCCGAGTTGCTCAATGTACTATAACAATGAACAAAGATTCATATGTCAATGAGAATGAAGTATAAAATGGTTTGCTAAGGGACATATGATACAAAGACAGTGTTGAGGACTCCTCTAGGTTTGAGCTTATTCTAAGATCACTCAAAATGAACGTGATGATCAGCTTTAATCAGGTCCCATACTCATGACTCAAAAACATAATGTATACATACTCTTTTTGACTTGATAATTGTTAAAAATATCACCTAAACGTGATCCACTCTTTTAGGGATTGATTTGAAAATTGAATTCAAAATAATTCATGGCTTTTGGCTCTCAATACGTTCACGAGATTCTCCCCATTCCTGACATTTACATGTGATCAAGATAAATCTAGTTTTAACCTTGGAAATCCATAAGCATATGCTGCAATGTGTGTACATTTAATCCTCATGAATTGGGAGAAATCCAATTGAATTTATCAATCTCTTAAGCTTGGTTCATGCACCAACATGCATGATGTTTTTAATGAGGGGGGAATTTATGTGCGTGCTTAATTATTTGAGGTTTAGTGTGATAGGTATATAGAAAGAATTAAGTGGAATAATCATCTCTTCCATGGATTAAGGTACTCACATCCACATTTTGGTTTGCTTTGTCTTAATGTATTCTAAGGTATCTTTGAGGTAAGGCCCATCCTTGATATTGATGTTTTTCATATGAAATTCACCTCTAAGGTGGGTTGCATGCAAAAAACGGGTCCTTCTTAACTTTCCATTTCTGAGGCCATCTAGAAAGTGTATTACTGGCTTCTCATAGGAAGGAAGGTCCTTGTAGTTGGAAATGTAATTTTTTAGTCTTCTAATTATTTTCATTATTGAATCAATTATGTTTGAATAAAACATATATTGGGACGATAAGGGGCCTTGATATTTCCATTTTTCATGCCTTGATCTTTTCAAATGTGTCATATCTAAGCTTGGTTGTGTGGATTCCTTGATAAATCTCCAAAGATAGTTGTCAATGTCTTGAAGATTCTTTATGCTTAGAAGTTGGATACTAATGGTCCTTGTAGTGTTATTCCATATGCATGGTAATTCATGAAGAGATCATCCACTTATTCAACTCCAATCTCTTTAGGATATCTTGGATCACCTTCTCCATCATAGACACCATGTATACGATTCACCACTTTTGAAGGTCAAAGACTTTATCACATATCCGATTTTTTAATTGGATGATTAGAAAATTTTTGGGTGATCTGATGGAACCCTTCCTGTCTTGGCATTTGTAGTGTGGTTATCATTCACATTTTAGTTATTGGAACTCCCTAGAGGTAGTACCAATCATGATAGATCTCTAAGAGGGGAATGTATTATCATCCCTCTTCATCTACATATGTCTCTATGATGCATGATCTTTGACTACTCAATTCATGTACGTCCATCTAAGGGGGTGTTTCTTTACACATAGGAAGTAATGAGTTCAAAAAGCTTCTTTTGGGTCAGTGATGTAATAAAGCTCTCTTTTTTTTCCATAATTTAGAATTTTAATTACTTATAAACTTATAGTGAGGCAGAACAATTCCTCTATGGTTTTGTGTGCTTATTCCTAATCATCACATATTCTTTGATCTTGTTGCAAGATTTATATTCCTTGAAAAGGAGTTTCTTCATGCATATGGAGCCCTTTCTATAAGGTCCCAAGATCTTCAACATAATACTCATCTTTGGAGTTTACAAACAAAGTGAGGAGAGGAAAGTGAGTTTTACATGCATTTATACTCACAACATATTGTCTTTGATCGTTTGTCAATAATTGAGAACCAAATCATTGGTTTATGATTAGGTTATAGTAATGAAGTGTTCTCCCTCCACTTAGGTTATGTTACTAGAGTCCATGTTAGGATTTTCTCGTGGGGGTTGTGTAATGAAAGTAATTTTCTTGTATTCAAGCTTTCTTGGAGCACTTGGCTTCGTTTCTTCATGTCTAAGATGAATCTTTGTTCAAAGATTTTGGTAGTTATGTATGCTAGGAATTCTCTTAATCAACTAGGATCCCAAAAACTAGGGACAAGATACCAAGTAGTTCATGGGGTATTGTTTGGCTCCGAAAGCATGCAAACAACACAAGGAAGAAGAAGATACTTGGAGCACAACACACAATACCGAATGTATTACCAAGTGAATAAACAAAGATATGTGACCCATTATGGTTATAGGATTATATAAAAGCTAAGGGAAAATCCTCCTAAAGAGAGAAAAATGTGCTTTGATGCTCCTAGTTTGTTCACACACATCACTACCAAAATATATCAACAAATCCGCCCCAGGAGTTATGTGGTGAAGGAGCTGCACTCATGTATAAGGAAGTGCCAAGCTATGTGGAATAAATCCATGAAAGGAAGTAAGCCCAAAGCTTTGCAAAAAGCTTCAAAATTCTCCCTGGGTAGAGCCTTTGTGAAAAGGATTGCAATGTTCTCATGTGTGGTGTGGGCACATATGCCAAAATAATCTCTCCATCAGAGAACTCTCCCTAACATAATGACAATGCACCTCAATGTGCTTAGTGCGAGCATGGAACACAAGGTTCCTTGCAACTTCCAATGCACTGTGACTGTTTGTGAAGATGGTGGTGGTAGAAGATTGACTAACACCCAAGTCAATCATAAGGCTAGAGCCACACACACTCAATAGTCAATGTGAAAGTTTCCCTATACTTAGCCTCACAACTAGAAGTGGTCATAATAGGCTGCATCGTGTTCAAGAAAGATATGCATGAGCTACCAAACATGAAGCAAAAACCATTGGTGGACATATGAGTGTTATAGATGAGCAATATATGGCTTGCAACCATTTCAAGCCTCATAGGATCATTCCTCAAGTGCCTCAAAACTGAGGTTCTCTCTCCATGGCCTCATCCACAAGGGCAAGTTTGCATTTAGGGAAAAAATTAGCATTGCATGGGACTTGTAAGAATTCGTGATTTTTAGGGATTGAAAAGCTAAATGAAGGAGATTAAGGGTGCATACAAAACCATAAGTGGTACTCCCAAATAGACGTTATTTGTTGCTTTTATTTATTTCGATTTCAAAGGGAATAATCTTTGGCCTTTTTATAGTGCTTAAAACGATTGGCCAAGTCTAAGATGTAAGGGATAGGAGAGAGAGGACATTTGGAAAATTTTGGGTGCGAGTACTCTTAGAGACACTCTCTTCACAATTTTCTACCTTTATATTAAGGTTATTCGGATGGAACTCCACATGTGTCTTTGAGCTACATCTCATAGATTATTTCAAGACTTAGATCAAGGAAACCTGGGATGGAAAGCCACAACTGGGGCTGAGATACATTTTTTGTATGTTTTGAGCCCTTGGATCAACATGCTATCCAATGGATGAAAACAAAACGTGCCTTTAGCATCATGGTTGGTCTTGTCAACCATTGGATCAACATTAGATACAATGGCTATGATGGAGAGTGTTAATCTCCAAAAGAACAAGCTACTCTTGAAGTTAGAGCATCTCTATATCAAGAGTAATTCAAAACCTTTACCAATTTGGAGGATTAATGATCAATTACCAAAATCTTGAACAAACTATGAAGAAGATGACTACACAGAAAGTCTGTTGCACATAACTCTCTCATTGACTTATCAAATGTGTAAAGTTTTTTATAAATCTTTGCACACGGTGTCGCCTATAGTTTGTGCACCTTCTCCAAGTTAAATCATTTCAAAAGACTCAGTAGATCTTGAGAAATGATCTCATCAAGTCACCTATGTCTAAAATTGTTCTTCTGAGAAGTCGATTCAGACACTTGTAACTTCTAACACTTGGTTCTCTCAAACTAGAACCCGTTTATGCAAATGCTTTTAGCCATAGATGGCTTACCTTCCAAATTAGATTTTGACTCCTCACTTGTGCAAAACTTTAAACTGTGCATTGAGAAATGATCAAATCTTTGATCATCGAGATTGCGCCTGTTTCAGAAGACGGGCAACACTTCTTCACATATGAATGTTCCTACTCATAATTCTCACAGCGTGTTTATAATTAGGCTCTCAAACTTTAACCATAGAATCATTAACTATGGAATTAGATGTCTACAAAAGTATTCAGTAGTAGCTCACACACACTCTATGATCTGCTTGGATTAGCCTCGGGAAGTGAGCTTATTAACCCGCGACTTTTACATAGCTCTTTTATAGGTATTTTGAACAAATTTGAATTTGAATTCAAATTAAAGTTCCCTTGATTCTCTCCACTAGACTTAGGGAGATATTCTCTCAACTAGATCATCTACTTTTTCCACGACTCTAGTCTAGTAGGTGTGATTACATAATTGATTAAGTCATATTGACTTTTTACATTGGGTAAAGAGTAACAATCAATTAAGCATCTGTTTCTATGGTTCAAATGTATCCTTCATGGGTTCAACCTTTATCTTTCCAAGGTTCCAATTGTCCAAGCTTTATGTTGAGTCTTCAAGGCACAAATCAAAGCCAAGTGTGAAGGCTTGTTTGCACCAACACTTTGGTCCCTGCAAATTTGCTTTAATGACCTTTCACCAATATGTGCTAACCTTTTGTGCCATACTTCCAATTTTGTGACTGTCTGACTACCATAATTAAAGAGACCAATGTTTCTAGTATCCTGAAATTCAAATGTGAACAATCTACCTGTCTTTTCACCTTTTGCAATTCTTCTGAATCCTTGACTTGGATCTTCAACAAATGCTCCTGCTTTTGTGAACCTGACTTGCAACCCTTTCTCTACTATCTGTCCAACACTTATCAAATTCTTTGTAATGGTAGGGACATAGAGTACCTTACTGAGTAGGTTGATGTTTCCATCATGTGCTTTGACATTGCCTATTTTCTCCACAGGATGTTTTGTGTCATCTCCTGTTTGTACCTCATGCTTATTCCTTGGATCTTCTAAATCTGATAGGAGTGCCACATTTCCTGCCACATGATTTGAACAACCTGAATCTATGTAGAAAACATGCTCATCAGATTTACCTTGTGGCATAGCCATGTTCATGATCAATAATGAATCCTCTTTGTTTGAGTCTTCTGTGTAGTTATTGTAGTCTCTTCTTCCTTTGTAGCCTCCTTGATAGTTTGAATGATTGTAGTTGTTGTAGTTGCCATGATAATTGTTGAACCTTCCTCTTGAGTAGCCATAACTTCCTCTATTGTATCCTCTGCCTCTTTGATTCTTGGAATTCCTAAAGCAATTTTCAGTTGTATGATTAGTTAGTCCACAAATAGAACATGAGTTGGAGTCTTGGGATCTCCCCCTGCCTTGTCTACCTCCTCTTCCTCTACCTCTGCCATGTCTTCCTCTACCTGCATAGTTAGCTTGATATGTACTTGCTTCATCATCCACTTTCTTTGCCTTTCCTTTGTTATCTTTGGACTTGCTTTTATCAGTGTATAAAGCTGAAGATTGATTACCTTTAGAGCTTTCTCCATTTTTGGTAAGCTTCGCCTCTTGAGTAAGTAGTTGTCCAATGAGTGTATTGAAATCAGGTACATGCTGTGAAGAGAGATGGTGGATGCAATCCAAAGATGAGTAGGTGCCGCTACAACCAGCTTCACACCAGCCAACTGAGACTTCAGAGTTGATTATTAGACCCTTTGAGCTTCCTAAATCCACCAAAATATCAGCCAAGTACTTTGGAACATGTATCCCAAAATTTTAAGTCAAGACAGACTAGTTGTGAAATGACTAGCTCCCAAAACTTGCTATTTTTGGACATACACCTGTTGGAAAAAATGAACAGTGATCTCAACCTGGTACGAATTTGAAAAATTCCTTTTGGGCATAGCAAATAGACTTAGCAAGCTTCCCAATCCAAGTTAAAACACTTCAAATGATGGACTGAGCACTGAGAACAAGTTTCATCAATTTCTGGAACATTCCCACAATTCTCGGGGCTCTGCAGAGATAGACCAGTGAGCAGTAAAATGCATATATCTCCCAAAATATTAGTCCAATGACCATGAAAATTTTTAACGACAAACTAGACAGTAAGAGCTATCCAACGCAGTTTAAAACACTGAAAAAGGTTTAGTAAAACTCGAGATATGACCTTCTGAAGGTACTGCTCTGAGTGAGTATAGCAGAGAACAAAACAGAGAAGTAGATGATAATAAATGTATAGATTCACATATGATTACAAACACATTGGCAATGAACCTTTGCACAATGGGAGTAGAATGATAGATCTATGGAGTAAGCTCTTCAATCTCTACAAAATGACATGAAGTGGTCACGTACAAGGCTTGCTAATCGCCTCTTCCTTCTTGCTCTTTTTATAGCTATTCTTGGAGGGAGTTTTGAATTCGAATTCGAATGGCTCCACCTAAAAGTGATCCCCAAAGTTAGGAGAGATTCCCTCAGCTCTAAATTTCGTGGTTTTAGGTAGTTAGAACCACGAATTTGCTTTTACATCATGGATGAGGTAAGCCATCCTTTTCCTTTTTTCTTTTCCATTTACAAGAGATAAAATGTACTCTTTTACAAGAGGTGTTCACATGACTACTCATGTGACTTACAAATGAGGATAATATCAAATATATCAAGCATGTAGGCTTGGGTAAAATGCACCAACAGCTCCCCCTCAAGCCTAACATGCTTGGCCTTCAAATAAGTCTTCAATTGTCCTTGATTTCCTGCAAGCCAATCATCAACTTGAATCTACTTAATTTTGTACCATCAAGAGCTTTAGTCAACATGTCGGCACATTGCATATCTGTAGAGACATAGGATAGTTGAATATCCTTGCTCATTAGCTTCTCCCTTACGTAATGGTAGTGGACTTCAATATGCTTGGTTCTAGCATGGTATACCGGATTAGCTGCTAGATGTAGTGAGCTTGTGTTGTCACCAAAAATGTGAGGTGTTGAAGAATGAAGTCCAAGATCTATGTACAAAGACTTTAACCACATGATTTCTTGAGTTGCATTAGCCAAACCTCTATATTCGGCTTCGGTAGAAGATAATGCCACGGTTGGTTGCTTCTTCGATGACCAATAAATGATTTTTAAACCTGCAAATGATATATATCCTGATGTGCTTCTTCTATCATCTTTAGATCCGGCCCAATCTGCATCTGAACAGACCTTTAGCTCAATATCTGAAGTAAATGAATAAAACAAACCTTCATTCATAGTCCCCTTTAGGTACTTGAGGACTCTCTTGGCCGCTTCCATGTGTGGTCTTCTCAGCTTATGCATAAACTGACTCAATATGCTAACACTATAGCATATATCCACCCTTGTGAGTGCTGCATAGTTCAAACTTCCAACCAAGCTTTGATAGCTTGTGATGTCTTCAATTGGCTCTCCTTCATAAGCACTAAGCTTATGGTTTTGCTCCATAGGTGTACCTGCACACTTGGTATTTTCCATCTTGAACTTGACGAGCATGTCATGTACATACTTCCTTTGTGTGATGTATATACCTGAATCTGTGTAGATCAACTCCAATCCAAGAAAATAAGTGAGTGGTCCGAGGTCACTTATTTTGAACTCCTCCTTCATTTCAGCCTTTACTTGTTTGATTCCTTCAAGATCATTGCATGTGATAATAATATCATCAACATACACACATAAATAGATCACTTCAGATCCATTCCTCTTTATGAACAAAGAGGTATCTGCCTTGCTAGCTTTGAATCCTTGGTCCTGCAAATAAGTCACCAATCTGAAATTCCAAGCTCTTGGAGCTTGCTTCAATCCATACAAAGCTTTCTTTAGTTTGCATACATAGTTAGGATGATGTGCATCCTCATATCCAGGAGGTTGTGCCATATACACTTCCTCTGAAATCCATCCATTCAAGAAGGCATTCTTTACATCAAGTTGATAGAGATTCCAATTTCTAGATGCAGCAAGACTTATGAGAACCCTAATTGTAGGCATTTTTGCAACAAGAGAGAAAGTCTCCTCATAATCAATACCATGGGTCTGAGCAAACCCTTTAGCAACTAACCTTGCTTTGTGTCTATTTATACTTCCATCTGGATTCCTCTTGATTTTGTATATCCATCGAGATCCAATTACCTTCATAGATGGCTTGTTAGGTACAAGCTCCCAGGTGTCATTCTCCTTCAAGGCTTCCATTTCTTCATCCATTGCATCTCTCCAAGCTTTCTTGCTTTGTGCTTCTTCGAATGTGGTAGGTTCTTCATTGGTTGAATCCTTTGCAATGTAGATTGAGTGCTTGGTGACCAAAGAAGTATCATAACCAAACCTTTCTGGTTTCTTCTTCTCCCTTGAAGACCTTCTAAGTGGTTGATGTGAGCTCTTGGGTCCATTTGTAGCATCCTGCATCTTTGCTTTACCTTTGTTCTTCCATAGCTTTAGTCTTTCCAAGTCTTCTAGGTCAATCTCCGAATCACTTTCTTCAATCTGCTTTGGCTCCTTTGGTTGAAGTGATGGAAAGTCTTCATCCAAGTCATACGGCAGCTTCACTTTCCTGTCATCATCAAACCATGATTTGTTTTCATCAAAAATTACATCTCTACTCACAGAAAATCCTTTATTGGTTGGATTGTACAATCTATATCCTTTTTGGTTTTGGTCATAACCAATAAATACACACTTCTCTGCCTTGGGATCCAATTTCCCTCTTACTTGAGAAGGAATGTGAGCATAGGCTAAGCATCCAAAGATTTTGCAATGCTCTAGACTAGGTCTTCTTCCATTCCACACTTCATATGGAGTGGTTCCATCTAGTGACTTAGATGGAAGTCTATTTATGAGATATGTGGCTGTAGACACAGCCTCTGCCCATAGGTAGTTTGGCAATCCCTTTTCGTTGAGCATGGACCTTGCAGCTTCGACAATAGCTCTGTTCCTCCTCTCTGCTACACCATTGAGTTCGGGTGTATACCTTGTAGTGACTTCCCTTTTAATGCCTCTTTCATGCAAGAAGGCATCAAATTCAGAGGAAAAGTATTCTCCTCCACCATCTGATCTGAGTCTTTTCAAAGTCCTACCTGTTTGGTTTTCAACAAGAGCAATATACTTCTTAAAGCAATTAAACACTTCATCCTTGTGCTTCATGAAAAACAGAATGGTCCACCTGCTACAATCATCTATGAAAGACACATAATATCTTGAGCCTGATATAGATGGCTCCTTACTTGGACCCCACACATCCGTGTGCACTAGATCCAAAGGATTTTGATACATATATCCTTTCTTATTGAAGGTTGTCTATGAGCCTTGCCGAGTTGACAAGCTTCACACTTATAAATCATGTGTTGCCTTGTGATATTAGGCAAACCAAGTACACTTTGGTCCTTGCAAATCTGTTTGAGTGTCCTCTCACCAATGTGAGCAAGCCTTTTGTGCCATATCTCCAACTCTGTTAGAGTTTGAGATCCATAGCTAAACAAAGCTATGTTCTTTGTATCTTCCACTTCAAAAGTGAAAAGCCTTCGTGTCTTTTCTCCTTTGGCGATCCTTCGAAAGCCTTGCCTTGGGTCTTCAACATATGCTCCAAATCGATTGAATCTAACCTGCAATCCTTTTTCAACAATCTGTCCAACACTTATTAAATTTTTGGTAATTGTAGGGACATACAAGACTTTGCTTAAGAGGTTCATATTCCCATCTGATGTCTTCACATTACCTATCTTCTCCACTGAGTGCTTTGTGTCATCTCCTGTCTGCACTTCATGCTTGTTATAAGGATCTTCCAAATCAGAAAGTAAAGCCACATTTCCTGCTACATGGTTCGAGCATCCCGAATCAATGTAAAATATGTGATCATCATCCTTACCCTTCTTCGCTGATAGATTCATAATCAATAATGAATCTTCTTGACTTTGGTCCTCTGCATAGTTATTGTAATCTCTTCTTCCTCTATGGCCACTCTGATAGTTGTTGTTGTTGTTGTTGTTGTTGTAATTGTTGTTGTAATAGTTGTTGTTGTTGTAGCCTCCATTGTATCTACCTCTATTTGATCCATAGCCACCTCTATTGAATCCTCTTCCTCTTGAGTTCCTCGGGTTCCTGAAACATTCTTCAGTAGTATGGTTAGATAAGCCACATATGTTGCAAGGTTGAGATGATTGGAATCTCCCCCTGCCTTGCTTTCCACTTCTGCCTCTTCCTCTAGCTCTTCCTCTACCTGCAAAGTTTGCTTGGAAAGAGCTACCTTCATCTTCATTCTTCCTATTCTTTGACTTGTCCTTGACCTTAGCTTTATCAGAATATAAGGCAGAAGTTTGATTACCTCTTGAGGACTCACCACCTTTGCTAGTCTTTGCTTCATGAGTGAAGAGTTGGCCCATGAGTGTGTTGAGGTTGGGTACATGCATATCCATGTATAAATCCATGGCTGTTGTGAATGACTCCCACTTGTCGTCTGCTTTGATTCCATTCATGATTTGTCTTATTATTTGCTCCTCTTCAATTACCTCTCCAATGCTTCCAAGTTGGTCGGAAATCTCCTTCATCTTTGTGACATAATCAATCACATTTTGCTTCGGGCTTTTCTTCATTGTTGTGAACTCCATCCACAATTGGTTCTTCCTTGCTCGAGTGTTGGAAGAGAAGAAAGAAGCAAGTGCATTCCAGGTTTCTCTTGATGTCTTGCATCCCTTGACATGAGGTAAAAGAAAATCAGAGATTGAGTTTAGTATATAGGACCTTGCAAGTGCATCCTTCGAACACCAATTCGAAAGTCCTTCCACTTCTTCATGTGATGGTTGCCCTTTGTTCCTCATGGTTGGCATTGCTTCATCTCCGGATATGAATCCATATAGATTCCTCCCTTGAAGGTAAGCCTCCATCCTTAGAGACCATGTCGGGTAGTTGTTTCGATCCAATTTGTCAACTGTTGATGGAAATCCATCTCCCATGTTGCTTGACTATGCTCTGATACCACTGTGAAGAGAGATGGTGGATGCAATCCAAAGATGAGTAGGTGCCGCTACAACCAGCTTCACACCAGCCAACTGAGACTTCAGAGTTGATTAGTAGACCCTTTTTGCTTCCTAAATCCACCAAAATATCAGCCAAGTACTTTGAAACATGTATCCCAAAAGTTTAAGTCAAGACAGACTAGTTGTGAAATGACTAGCTCCCAAAACTTGCTATTTTTGGACATACACCTGCTGGAAAAAATGAACAGTGCTCTCAACCTGGTACGAATTTGAAAAATTCCTTTTGGGATAGCAAATAGACTTAGCAAGCTTCCCAATCCAAGTTAAAACACTTCAAATGATGGACTGAGCACTGAGAAGAAGTTTCATCAATTTCTGAAACATTCCCACAATTCTCGGGGCTCTGCAGAGATAGACCAGTGAGCAGTAAAATGCATATATCTCCCAAAATATTAGTCCAATGACCATGAAAATTTATAGCTACAAACTAGACAGTAAGAGCTATCCAACGCAGTTTAAAACACTGAAAACGGTTTAGTAAAACTCGAGATATGACCTTCTGAAGGTACTGCTCTGAGTGAGTATAGCAGAGAACAAAACAGAGAAGTAGATGATAATAAATGTATAGATTCACATATGATTACAAACACATTGGCAATTTGTTTGGAGAGTAGGCTATTGCCGAACTTCCTTTATATTAAAAAAAAAAAACACATTGGCAATGAACCTTTGCACAATGGGAGTAGAATGATAGAGCTATGGAGTAAGCTCTTCAATCTCTACAAAATGACATGAAGTGGTCACGTACAAGGCTTGCTAATCGCCTCTTCCTTCTTGCTCTTTTTATAGCTATTCTTGGAGGGAGTTTTGAATTCGAATTTGAATGGCTCCACCTAAAAGTGATCCCCAAAGTTAGGAGAGATTCCCTCAGCTCTAAATTTTGTGGTTTTAGGTAGTTAGAACCACGAATTTGCTTTTACATCATGGATGAGGTAAGCCATCCTTTTCCTTTTTTCTTTTTCCATTTACAAGAGATAAAATGTACTCCTTTACAAGAGGTGTTCACATGACTACTCATGTGACTTACAAATGAGGATAATATCAAATATATCAAGCATGTAGGCTTGGGTAAAATGCACCAACACATGCATGTCCATGTACAAATCCATAGCTGTGGTGAATGCTTCCCACTTGTCATCTGCCTTCAAGCCATTGATGACCTGCCTTACAATTTGCTCTTCATCTATTACCTCTCCAATGCTTCCCAACTGATCCGCTATGTCCTTGAACTTTGTGACAAAATCAGTCACATTTTGTTTGGGAGCCTTCTTGAGAGTTGTGAAATCCAGCCATAGTTGATGCTTCCTAGCTTTGGTACTTGAAAAAAAGAAAGCTTCTAGTGCATCCCACACTTCCGGAGATGTCTTACAACTTCTAATGTGAGGCAACAAAAAATCTGAGATAGAGTTGAGGAGATAAGACCTTGCAAGTGCATCCTTGGAGCACCATGTGCTCAATCTTCCTTGCTCTTCTTGTGTTGGTTGACTTTTGTTCCTGAAACTTGGCATAACTTCATCTCCAGTCACCATATAAACTTCTACCTTGGAGATAAGCTTCCATTCTTAATGACCAAGCTGAGTATTTACCTCTGTCCAATTTGTCAATTGATGAAGGAAATCCATCTGCCATGTTGCCCAACCTTGCTCTGATACCACTATGAAGAGATGGATAGGTATGTGCTTGAAGATGAAGAGGTGTTGCAAAATCCTTGATCTACACCAGCCAAATGAACTCCAGGAGTATGTGGTGGGCCCTTTTAGCTTGCCAATGGATGTATTAGACACCCTATGTACCTTGGAAGATCACTCTCAAAAAGATAGATCAAAATCAAAACAGATAAGTTGGAGTTAGCTCAGAGGTGAAAAACTTGCTAATTTTGTTCATACACCTGTCCAGTGTTTTGCATAATTCTCTGAGCACAGCAGCAATTAGCTTAATTCCTCTTGGGGAAGTCTAGTTAACTTAAAGAGCTAACTTTCAAGAGTAATTTCATCAAAAATAATGAACCATACACTGAGGATGAGTTTTAACAAGAGATGACATCATCCCGATTTTCATGGGCTGTTATAGTTTGAGACCAGTGAGCAGAAAAATGAACATAACTCCAAATTTAGGAATCCAATGATTATGAAACATTTTATGGTTATACTAGATAGTAAGCTGAATCCATCAAGCTTTGAATCATTGCATTTGGATAATTAACCACTGAGAAATGTCTCTGACAAGGTGAGTGAAAAACTTCGGGTACCTGACACAGAAGTGAAGATGAACAGACCCTGTTGACTTCAAATGAACATCTTTGAAGATTGAAACATCCAAATGAAATGAAACTTTGTAGCATATAGTAGACTTATAGAGCTAACTTTACCAAGTTAAATCACTGAAAATGATGCACCAAGCTCAGAGAAGTCATCTCTGCAATCTGACTGAGAAAACTGAGAGATATGGCAGTGAGTAGTACACTTCACAAGAACATGGAACTATGAACCCAAATGATAATGAAAATGAAAGTATGTTGCTTGTACAATACAATGGAATTATTGATACATATGTGTGCCTTGGAATCACACCTTGATATGGCATAAAGCTAAGCTCTTGGAGGTCTTCACATAGGTCTCTCTAACCACGACTAAAACTGCCATCTATTTATAGTTGAGTTTGGGAGGCTAACTTCCCTCAATCACTCTCCAATCAATCAGTGATTGATTTGATTCTCTACCTACCACAAATCACGAATTCTTGGCTCCTCTTTCCCTTTTTGGTCAAGTGGACTCAACCACTTAAGATTCTCTTACTTTTACATTAAGTAAACTCTTCAAAAGTTACAAGAGGTAGTTCACAAGTGAACTTTACATAGTGTTCATTTTAAAGCTTCTTCTATGACTTTGTGGGACTCAAGCCAATACTTAGGCTTGTCATAGACTTGCTCCAACAACTCCCCCTCAAGCCAAGTATGCGTGAGGTCTTCAATCTTCCAAGATTACCTGTAAACCAATCATAGCCTTGAATTTGCAAAGCTTTGTACCATCCAATGCTTTGGTTAGAATATCTGCACATTGCTGATGAGTGGACACATATGATATTTGAATCTCTTTGCTTAGAACCTTCTCTCGTACATAGTGATAATAAACTTCAATATGTTTAGTCCTTGCATGAAAAATAGGATTAGCAGCCAAATGAATAGAAATCATATTGTCACCATAAATAGTAGGAGTTCCAAACTCCAATCCAAGATCTTTGAATAATGTCTTCATCCACATAGCTTCCTCAGTAGCTATGGCAAGACCTATGTTTTCAGCTTCTGTAGAAGAGAGAGCAACTGTGGGTTGCTTCTTGGATGACCATGAAATAAGCTTTGAACCTGCAAAGGTAAGATAACCTGAAGTGCTCCTTCTATCTTCCTTGGAACCAGCCCAATCTGCATCACAAATAGCTTCAAACCTAAATCAGATACATAAGGATAATAAATTCCTTCATTTATGGTTCCTTTGAAATACTTGAGAATCCTTTTGGCAGCATCCATATGTGGTTTCCTTGGTGTGTGCATAAATTGACTTAGCACACTCACACTGTAACATATATCTACTCTTGTCAATGTGGCATAGTTGAGACTACCCACTAGACTTTGATACGATGTGATGTCCTCTATGAGTTCACCTTCATGTGAGCACAATTTGTGATTGACCTCCATTGGAGTACCTACAATCTTACAATCTTGCATCTTGAATTTTGCCAACATGTCCTTAATGTACTTTCTTTGAGTGAGAAACAAACCATGATCTTTGTAGACAACTTCCAAGCCTAGGAAGTAGGTAAGTGAACCCAAATCACTTATCTTGAACTCTTCTCTCATCTGATCTTTGATCTTCTTCATACCATCTGCATCATTTCCTGTCTATATAATACCATCTACATATACGCATAAGTAGATGACCTCAAAATTACTCTTTTTAATAAAGAGTGAAGGATCTGCCTTGCTTGCTTGAAAGCCTTTGTTCTGCAAGAATGAAACAAGCCTAAAATTCCAAGCTCTTGGAGATTGCTTGAGACCATACAATGCTTTGTTAAGTTTACACACATAATCAGGATAAACTTGATTCTCAAAACCAGGTGGTTGTGCCATATATACCTCTTTTGTTATCCAACCATTCAAGAATGCATTCTTTACATCTAGTTGAAGTATCTTCCAATTCTTGGAAGATGCAATACTAAGCAAAACCCTAATAGTAGGCATCTTTGCCAGAGGAGAGAAAGTCTCCTCATAATCAATTCCCTGAGTTTGTGCAAAGCCTTTTGCTACAAGCCTTGCCTTATACCTGTTAATTGAACCATCAGAATTCTTCTTGAGTTTATAGACCCATCTTAAGCCTATTACCTTCATGGATGAAGTCTTAGGCACCAAATCCCAAGTGTTGTTTTCCTCAAGTTCTTCAATCTCTTCCTACATTGCATGCTTCCATTTTGATTTTGCTTTGGCCTCTTCAAATGATGATGGCTCCTCTTGGTTTATGTCCTTTGCTATGTAGATAGAATGTTTAGTTACTAATGAGGTGTCAAACCCATACCTTTCTGGTTTTTTCTTTTCCCTCATAGATCTTCTTAGGCCATAAAGTGATGATTTTGCCTCATGTCCAAGTTCTTGCAATTTTGCTTTACCTTTAGACTTCCATGCTTTGATCTTTTCCATCTGAGATTCTTCATCATCCTCTGAGGTGTCTTGTTCTTCAATCTTTGGTTGTTCTCTACCAAGCTTTGGAAAATCTTCTTCAAGATTATATGGTAAATTGACCTTTCTGCATGAATCTTCATACCATGAATTGTTCTCATCAAAAACTACATCTCTGCTTACCAAGAATCCTTTGTTGGTAGGGTTGTATAACCTGTAGCCCTTTTGATTGTTGTCACATAAAATAAATACACACCTTTCTGCCTTTGGATCCATCTTGCCTCTAACCTGTGAAGGAACATGAGCAAAAGCAATACATCCAAAAATTTTACAATGATCTAAGCTTGGTCTTCTTCCATTCCAAGCCTCATATGGAGTCATCCCATCAAGGGATTTTGAAGGCAACATGTTAATCAAGTAAGTGGCTGTAGATACAGCCTCAGCCCATAAGTAATTAAGTAAATGCTTTTCATTTAACATAGACGTTGCAGCTTCAAAAATTGTCCTATTCCTCCTTTCTCCCACTCCATTTTGCTCAGGAGTGTACCTTGTAGTTACCTCTCTTTTGTTTCCTCTTTCATGAAGAAAAGAATCAAACTCATGGGAGAAGTATTCTCCCCCTCCATCTGACTGTAGCATTTTAGTGATTTACCTGTTTGATTCTCCACAAGAGCCAAATATCTTTTGAAACATGAAAAAACTTCATCTTTGTGTTTCATAAAGAATAGGATAGTCCATCTGTTACAATCATCAATAAAGGAGACATAATACCTTGATCCAGATATTGAAGCTTCCTTGCTAGGTCACCATACATCTGTATGAACCAACTCCAAGAGATCTCCATGCATATAACCTTTCTTCATGAATGGTAACCTGTGAGACTTTCCAAATTGACATGCACTACACTTATAAATCATATGTTGTTTTGACAAGTTAGGGAGTCCAAGTACACTTTGGTCCTGCAAATTTGCTTTAATGACCTTTCACCAATATGTGCTAACCTTTTGTGCCATACTTCCAATTCTGTGAGTGTCTGACTACCATAATTAAAGAGAGCAATGTTTCTAGTGTCCTGTAATTCAAATGTGAACAATCTACCTGTCTTTTCACCTTTTGCAATTCTTCTAAATCCTTGACTTGGATTTTCAACAAATGCTCCTGCTTTTGTGAACCTGACTTGCAACCCTTTCTCTACTATTGCCCAACACTTATCAAATTCTTTGTAATGGTAGGGACATAGAGTACCTTACTGAGTAGGTTGATGTTTCCATCATGTGCTTTGAGATTGCCTATTTTCTCCACAGGATGTTTTGTGTCATCTCCTGTTTGTACCTCATGCTTATTCCTTGGATCTTCTAAATCTGATAGGAGTGCCACATTTCCTGCCACATGATTTGAACAACTTGAATCTATGTAGAAAACATGCTCATCAGATTTACCTTGTGGCATAGCCATGTTTATGATCAATAATGAATCCTCTTTGTTTGAGTCTTCTGTGTAGGTATTGTAGTCTCTCCTTCCTTTGTAGCCTCCTTGATAGTTTGAATTATTGTAGTTGTTGTATTTGCCATGCTAATTGTTGAACCTTCCTCTTGAGTAGCCATAACTTCCTCTATTGTATCCTCTGCCTCTTTGATTCTTGGAATTCCTAAAGCAATTTTCAATTGTATGATTAGTTAGTCCACAAATAGAACATGAGTTGGAGTCTTGGGATCTCCCCCTGCCTTGTCTACCTCCTCTTCCTCTACCTCTGCCATGTCTTCCTCTACCTGCATAGTTAGCTTGATATGTACCTGCTTCATCATCCACTTTCTTTGCCTTTCCCTTGTTATCTTTGGACTTGCTTTTATTAGTGTATAAAGCTGAAGATTGATTACCTTTAGAGCTTTCTCCATTTTTTATAAGCTTTGCCTCTTGAGTAAGTAGTTGTCCAATGAGTGTATTGAAATCAGGTACATGCATGTCCATGTACAAATCCATAGCTGTGGTGAATGCTTCCCACTTGTCATCTGCCTTCAAGCCATTGATGACGTGCCTTACAATTTGCTCTTCATCTATTACCTCTCCAATGCTTCCCAACTGATCCGCTATGTCCTTGAGCTTTGTGACAAAATCAGTCACATTTTGTTTGGGAGCCTTCTTGAGAGTTGTGAAATCCAGCCGTAGTTGATGCTTCCTAGCTTTGGTACTTGAAGAAAAGAAAGCTTCAAGTGCATCCCACACTTCCTGAGATGTCTTACAACTTCTAATGTGAGGCAACAAAAAATCTGAGATAGAGTTGAGGAGATAAGACCTTGCAAGTGCATCCTTGGAGCACCATGTGCTCAATCTTTCTTGCTCTTATTGTGTTGGTTGAATTTTGTTCCTGAAACTTGGCATAACTTCATCTCAAGCCACATAACCATATATACTTCTACCTTGGAGATAAGCTTCAATTCTTAATGACCAAGCTGAGTAGTTACCTCTATCCAATTTGTCAATTGATGAAGGAAATCCATCTGCCATGTTGTCCAACCTTGCTCTGATACCACTATGAAGAGAGGGATAGGTATGTGCTTGAAGATGAAGAGGTGTTGCAAAATCCTTGATCTACACCAGCCAAATGAACTTCAGGAGTATGTGGTGGGCCCTTTTAGCTTGCCAATGGATGTATTAGACACCCTATGTACCTTGGAAGATCACTCTCAAAAAGATAGATCAAAACAGATAAGTTGGAGTTAGCTCAGAGGTGAAAAACTTGCTAATTTGGTTCATACATCTGTCCAGTGTTTTGCATAATTCTCTGAGCACAGCATCAATTAGCTTAATTCCTCTTGGGGAATTCTAGTTAACTTAAAGAGATAACTTTCAAGAGTAATTTCATCAAAAATAATGAACCATACACTAAGAATGAGTTTTAACAAGTGATGACATCATCCCGATTTTCATGGGCTGCTACAGTTTGAGACCAGTGAGCAGAAAAATGAACATAACTCAAAATTTAGGAATCCAATGATTATGAAACTTTGCATGGTTATACTAGATAGTAAGCTAAATCCAAGAAGCTTTTATTCATTGCATTTGGATAAGTAACCACTGAGAAATGTCTCTGACAAGGTGAGTGAAAAAAGTCGGGTACCTGACAGAGAAGTGAAGATGAACAGACCCTATTGACTTCAAATTAGCATAATTGAAGATTGAAACATCCAAATGAAATGAAACTTTGTGAGCATATAGTAGACTTATAGAGCTAGATTTACAAGGTTAAATCACTGAAAAATGATGCACCAAGCTCAGAGAAGTCATCTCTACAATCTGACTGAGAAAACTAAGAGATATGGCAGTGAGTAGTACACTTCACAAGAACATGGAACTATGAACCCAAATGATAATGAAAATGAAAGTATATTTCTTGTACAATAAAATGGACTTACTGATACATATGTGTGCCTTGGAATCACACCTTGATATGGCATAAAGCTCAGCTCTTGGAGGTCTTCACATAGGTCTCTCTAACCACGACTAAAACTGCCATCTATTTATAGTTGAGTTTGGGAGGCTAACTTCCCTCAATCACTCTCCAATCAATCAGTGATTGATTTGATTCTCTACCTCCCACAAATCACGAATTCGTGGCTCCTCTTTCCCTTTTTGATCAAGTGGACTCAACCACTTAAGATTCTCTTACTTTTACATTAAGTAAACTCTTCAAAAGTTACAAGAGGTAGTTCATGAACTTTACATAGTGTTAATTTTAAAGCTTCTTCTATGACTTTGTGGGACTCAAGCCAATACTTAGGCTTGTCATAGACTTGCTCAAACAGCTCCCCCTCAAGCCAAGTATGCGTGAGGTCTTCAATCTTCCAAGATTACCTGTAAACCAATCAAAGCCTTGAATTTGCAAAGCTTTGTACCATCCAATGCTTTGGTTAGAATATCTACACATTGTTGATGAGTGGACACATATGATATTTGAATCTCTTTGCTTAGAACCTTCTCTCGTACATAGTGATAATGAACTTTAATATGTTTAGTCCTTGCATGAAAAATAGGATTAGCAGTCAAATGAATAGAACTCATATTGTCACCATAAATAGTTGGAGTTCCAAACTCCAATCCAAGATCTTTGAATAATGTCTTCATCCACATAGCTTCCTGAGTAGCTATCGCAAGACCTCTGTATTCAGCTTCTGTAGAAGAGAGAGCAACTGTGGGTTGCTTCTTGGATGACCATGAAATAAGCTTTGAACCTGCAAAGGTAAGATAACCTGAAGTGCTCCTTCTATCTTCCTTGGAGCCAACCCAATCTGCATCAGAAAATAGCTTCAAACCTAAATCAGATACATAAGGATAAGAAATTCCTTCATTTATGGTTCCTTTCAGATACTTGAGAATCCTTTTGGCAGCATCCATATGTGGTTTCCTTGGTGTGTGCATAAATTGACTTAGCACACTCTTATTGTAACATATATCTACTCTTGTCAATGTGGCATAGTTGAGACTACCCACTAGACTTTGATACGATGTGATGTCCTCTATGAGTTCACCTTCATGTGAGCTCAATTTGTGATTGACCTTCATTGGAGTACCTGCAATCTTACAATCTTGCGTCTTGAATTTTGCCAACATGTCCTTAATGTACTTTCTTTGAGTGAGAAACAAACCATGATCTTTGTAGACAACTTCCAAGCCTAGGAAGTAGGTAAGTGAACCCAAATCACTTATCTTGAACTCTTCTCTCATCTGATCTTTGATCTTCTTCATACCATCTGCATCATTTCCTGCCAATATAATATCATCTACATATACACATAAGTAGATGACCTCACAATTACTCTTTTTAATAAAGAGTGAAGGATCTACCTTGCTTGGTTGAAAGCATTTGTCCTGCAAGAATGAAACGAGCCTAAAATTCCAAGCTCTTGGAGCTTGCTTGAGACCATACAATGCTTTGTTAAGTTTACACACATAATCAGGATAAACTTGATTCTCAAAACCAGGTGGTTGTGCCATATATACCTCTTCTGTTATCCAACCATTCAAGAATGCATTCTTTACATCTAGTTGAAGTATCTTCCAATCCTTGGAAGATGCAATACTAAGCAAAACCCTAATAGTAGGCATCTTTGCCACAGGAGAGAAAGTCTCCTCATAATCAATTCCCTGAGTTTGTGCAAAGCCTTTTGCTACAAGCCTTGCCTTATACCTGTGAATTGAACCATCAAAATTCTTCTTGAGTTTATAGAACCATCTTGAGCCTATTACCTTCATGGATGAAGTCTTGGGCACCAAATCCCAAGTGTTGTTTTCCTCAAGTGCTTCAATCTCTTCCTTCATTGCATGCTTCCATTCTGATTTTGCTTTGGCCTCTTCAAATGATGATGGCTCCTCTTGGTTTATGTCCTGTGCTATGTAGATAGATAGTTTAGTTACTAATGAGGTGTCAAACCCATATCTTTCTGGTTTTTTCTTTTCCCTCATAGATCTTCTTAGGCCATGATGTGATGATTCTGCCTCATGTCCAAGTTCATGCAATTTTGCTTTACCTTAAGACTTCCATGCTTTGATCTTTTCCATCTGAGATTCTTCATCATCCTCTGAGGTGTCTTGTTCTTCAATCTTTGGTTGTTCTCTACCAAGCTTTGGAAAATATTCTTCAAGATTGTATGGTAAATTGACCTTTCTGCATGAATCTTCATACCATGAATTGTTCTCATCAAAAACTACATCTCTGCTTACCAAGAATCCTTTGTTGGTAGGGTTGTATAACCTGTAGCCCTTTTGATTGTTGTCATATCCAATAAATACACGCCTTTCTGCCTTTGGATTCATCTTGCCTCTAACATGTGAAGGAACATGAGCAAAAGCAATACATCCAAAAATTTTACAGTGATCTAAGCTTGGTCTTCTTCCATTCCAAGCCTCATATGGAGTCATCCCATCAAGGGATTTTGAAGGCAACATGTTAATCAAGTAAGTGGTTGTAGATACAGCCTCAGCCCAGAAGTAATTAGGTAAATGCTTTTCATTTAACATAGACCTTGCAGCTTCAACAATTGTCCTATTCCTCCTTTCTGCCACTCCATTTTGCTCAGGAGTATACCTTGTAGTTACCTCTCTTTTGATTCCTCTTTCATGAAGAAAAGAATCAAACTCATGGGAGAAGTATTCTCCCCCTCCATCTGACCTTAGCCTTTTTAGTGATTTACCTGTTTGATTCTCCACAAGAGCCAAATATCTTTTGAAACATGAAAAACTCCATCTTTGTGTTTCATAAAGAATAGGATAGTCCATCTGTTACAATCATCAATAAAGGAGACATAATACCTTGATCCAGATATTGAAGCTTCCTTGCTAGGTCCCCATACATCTGTATGAACCAACTCCAAGAGATCTCCATGCATATAACCTTTCTTCATGAATGGTAACCTGTGAGACTTTCCAAATTGACATGCACTACACTTATAAATCATATGTTGTTTTGACAAGTTAGGGAGTCCAAGTACACTTTGGTCCCTGCAAATTTGCTTTAATGACCTTTCACCAATATGTGCTAACCTTTTGTGCCATACTTCCAATTCTGTGAGTGTCTGACTACCATAATTAAAGAGAGCAATAATTTCTAATGTCCTGTAATTCAAATGTGAACAATCTACCTGTCTTTTCACCTTTTGCAATTCTTCTGAATCCTTGACTTGGATCTTCAACAAATGCTCCTGCTTTTGTGAACCTGACTTGCAACCCTTTCTCTACTATCTGCCCAACTTAGATGCCCACTAGAAGTTATTGGTGATAGGGGCCCATATTTTGTAAACCATCTATTGCAATTCATTTTTGACAAGTACAAGTTTTTTCACAAGAAATCATGTGCCTATTATCCCAAAGTAAATGGACAAGAAGAAAGCTCCAATAAGATTTTGATTGGGCTACTACCCAAATTGTCTTTTGACCACCACAACTCTTCTCAAAACCATGTGCAATGAGATAGGTATGTATCTTTTCATAACAAGCACGTGGTGCTTGCTTTAAACCATATAATGCCTTGTTTAACCTACACACCTGGTTTTCATGCCCTTTCTGCACAAAGCCACGGGGATCAAAAACATACACTTCTTCATGCAAGTCACCATTTAGAAATGCTTTTTTAATGCCCAACTGATATACATTCCAACCATGATGAGCTGCATGTGCACAGATGCTACAAACAGTAGTCATTCGGCAAGTAGGAGCAAAGGTTTCATCAAAATCAATGCCTCTTTCTTGTGCATAACCCTTTGCAACAAGCCTAGCTTTATACCTCTCAACTGTTCCATCAGGTTTATGCTTCAGCTTGGATACCCACTTAGTGCCAATGGCCTTCTTTCCAAGAGGCAAGTCACATAAAGACCAGGTACCATTTCTCATGATAGCATCATATTCAGATTGCATTACAACCATCCAATGTTCAGAATTTTGTGCTTCATCAAAAGCACAAACAAAGCATCTAACAAAGTGAAAGAACTACCATGAGCAATAGTCAAAATGATCTTACCAACTCCCATAACAAGATAGAAGAATTGGTTGGCGCATGTAACAGTATTCCCTGTAGGGGCAAGCTCGAGTGAAGAGAAGAAACTACGTTGTGAGCTAATATGTTTGGTCACCCCACTATCAAAGTACCAAACATGTGAGTCTACTGCAGACATGCAGTGCTCATGAGAAGATGGGTCAAAACTGCAAACAGTATTAAACGCCCATTCTTCTTCCTGCAAAAGTTTGGCAGATTCTGTTTTCGATGTAGAGGCCTCTGCAACAACCATTGAGGCCTCTTTCTTCTTTTCCTCTTTAGCAGCCAGTTTTGGACATCTCCTAATGACATGATCATTTGCTTTATAGTATTTACAAAACAATTTCTGCTGTTCTAATTTCTTCTCATCTTTGTCTTCCTTCTTTGAATGTGCAGCATTCGCAGATTTCTGCTTAGTAGTAGAAGAGCTTCATTTACCTTTGCCCTTCTGACTAGCCAGGAAAGCTTGATCTGCAACATGCATAATAGACTTGTTCTATCCAGATTGGTCTTCCTGCAACATAACAGAGTCTAACTCCTCAAATGACAAGGCATTTGGATTGCCTTTCATCATCAAACGAAGACTAGACACAAAACTTTGATATGAATCAAGAAGACCATTTAGAACGGTCTGCACAAGTGAGCTATCTAGTGTAACTTCATCAGCAAAAATCAACTGATATTTCAAATCCTTGATCTTTGTGAGAAAACTATCCATAGAATCACCTTCATTCATGTGCTCACTCTCCAATTGTTTTTGGAGGTACACACAATGCTGAATGTATTACCACTAGAATGTACAAAGATAAGTAGCCAGTTAGGGCAATAGGCATATATACAAGGGGGGGACCTCCTAAAGAGGTAAAAAAGTACCATGGTGGTCCTAGAGTGTTCACACACATCACTACCTAAATATATCAACAAGGGTGACCCCTCGCCCTATGGGGAGGAGGGTATCCTAGGCAGCCCCTGGTCGTATGGGTGGAGGGTTGCCCTGGCGACCCCTCACCTTGGGGTCAAGCATGGGAGGATGAAGAAATAAAGGCCAAGGCACGGGATGAAGGCAGGGTCGCTCAGGTGGGCGACTAATTCAAAACACATAAAAATCAAATTTGAAGTCATTATTGATATATTTGTGTAGTGATGTGTGTGAACACACTATCACTACCGAGGCATTTTTTTTCCCTCTTTAGGAGGTTTTTTTCCTCAGGCTTGTATATATGCCTATTGCCCTAATGGGTCACTTATCTTTGTACATTCAGTATTGTGTGTTGTGCTCCAAGCTTCTTCTTCTTCCTTGTGTTGTTCATGTGCTTTCGCAGACCTCGAACTTCAACAATTGGTATCAAAGTAGGTCACCACCATCTAAGGCATCGTCGACTCCCCTTCGATCACTCTCAGTATTGCACAAAATTTGGTGAGCGTACTTAAGGTGATTAGGAGATCAAAACTACTTTGCTTTGTGGCGCCAAAATGGTGATCTGAGCTCGTTTCGACCTCTGAATGCTCTATCATAGTGCTTATGCAGGCTATTTTGTCTTTTTGTGCCAAAGATATATATAGGTTTTGGTTTGCCAGTATAAGTGTCTCAAAGTCTGCTTCAGGTTTAGCAGAACCTGTCAGGGTAATTCTATTCAACTTTTTCAGATACAGTCACTTTTCTGCATCAAGGTATTTGAGTCAGTGGCCATGGCTGAAAGCAGTGACGTATTTTTTATGTTTGTTGTTGAGGATAAGTTGGATGGTATGAATTACCCATTGTGGGCTTATATGATGCATCATGTATTGGTCACAAAAGAACTATCGAATATTGTGCAAGGTGTTGAAAAACATCCTATTACACCTGCAAATACAACTATTGAAGCTGATGCACATGGCATCAAAGATGGTGATATTCTACAGATTCTTATTCATGCTTCGGCTCCTATTGCACCTACTATAGAGCAAATTCGTTGGGATGGCAAAGATGCTCAGGCACATGCTTTGATGGCATTATTTGTCAAATGTGCCATTATTCCTCATATTCGCTTTTACAGAACAGCTAAGGATGCTTGGGATACACTTACCACATTGTACCAGGTTGGGATTGAGGCTCGTGTTGCTTACCTCCAAAAATAGTCGAAGAGTGAGCATATGAATGAAGGTGATTCTATGGATAGTTTTCTAAAAAAAATCAAAGATTTGAAGGAACATTTACTTTCTGCTGATGAAGTCTTGCCTGACAGTTCACTTGTGTAGACTGTTGTGAATGGTCTTCCCAATTCATACTAGAGTTTTGCTTCTACTCTTTGTTTGATGATGAAAGGAAATCCAAATGCCTTATCATTTGAGGAGTTAGTCTCTATTCTATTGTAGGACGATCAGTCTAGGTAGAACATGTCCATTATGTGTGTTGCAGATCAAGCTTTCGTGGCTAGTCAAAAGGACAAAGGTAAATGGAGCTCTTCTACTAGTAATCAGAAATCTGCTAATTATGCACAATCAAAGAAGGATGAAAGAGACAACAAGAAGACAAAAAAGCTGAAATTTTTTTGGAAGTACCGTAAAGCAAATGATCATGTCATAAAGAATTGTCAAAAACTAATTGCAAAAGAGGCAAAGAAAAAAGAGACTCGAATGGTTGTTGTAGAGGCCTCTACACCAAAAACAGAGTCTGCTAATCTTGTGCAAAATGAAAAATGGATGTTTACTACCATTTGCATCATTATTTGGGCATTCCGTTTATGCAAGTTGATGGTGGAATGGCTTTGTATCAAATGAAATATATTGACACATTATTGCAAGGTTTTGGCCTTGAAAACTATAAAAATATTTCCACTCCTATGGAACCAGGTTTATGATTGAGTCTTCATGATGTTAGAGATGCATTTGATGTTGTTCTCTATTAGCAAGCTATGGGATGTTTGATTTACTTATGCATTACTCGGCTAGATATTCAGTTTGTTGTCTCACAGATGAGCAGGTTTATGCATTGTCAAGCATTGGCAAGTAGTTAAGTGCATCTTTCGCTACTTGAGTGGTACCTAGCTACTTGGATTGTTTTATCCCAAAGGGGGATCACTACTACGAGAATTACATGCTTTTTCTAACTCTAATTTGGGTTGGTTGCTATGACACTCGTGTGTCCACTAGTGGCTTTTGCTTCATGCTTGGTAGCTCATGTATATCTTGGTTGATCAAGAAGCAGCCTACTCTGGCCACTTCCAGTTGTGAAGCTGAGTATAGGGCAGCTTTCATAGTGACTATTGAGTGTGTGGCTCAGATGCCTTATGGTTGATTTGGGTGTTGGTCAGTGTTCTACCACGACCATCTTCACTTATAGTTAGAGCGCATTGGAAGTTGCGAGGAACCGTGTGTTCCATGCTCGCACTAAGCACATTGAGGTGCATTATCATTATGTCAAGGAGAGGTTCTCTGCTGGAGAGATCAGCTTGGCATATGTGCCCAGGCAAGAGAACATTACAGACCTTTTCACAAAGGCTCTGCCTAGGGAGAAGTTTGAAGCTTTCTGCAAATCTTTGGGCTTACTTCCTTTTGTGGATTGATTCCACATAGCTAGAGCACATTGACAATTGTGAAGAACCCTGTATTCCATGCTTGCACAAAGCACATTGAGGTGAATTATCATTATGTCAAGGAGAAGTCCTCTGTTGGGGAGATCAATTTGGCTTATGTGCCCACACATGATAACATTGCATATCTTTTCACAAAGGCTCTACCTACGGAGAAGTTCGAAGCTTTCTGCAAAGCTTTGGGATTACTTCCTTTTGTGGATTGATCTCTTTCCACATAGCTTGGCACTTCCTTATACATAAGTGCTAGCTCCTTGTTCACCGTATCACTCCCAAGGGGGGATTTGTTGATATATTTTAGTAGTGATGTGTGTGAACACGCTAGGATCATTGGGGCACTTTTTCCCCTCTTTAGGAGGTTTTTTCCCCCAGCTTGTATATACGCCTATAATAATGGGTTACTTATCTTTGTACATTCACTTGGTAAGACATTCAGTATTGTGTGTTGTGTTCCAAGATTCTTCTTCTTATTTTTGCTATTCGTGTGCTTTTACATATCTCAAACTCCAACAAGAATTAACCCTACAAAAGTCAAAGAACTTTGGAAAGTAAGAAACCTTCACTTAGTGGCAGGTAGCTTATACTTCAAAGATTTTAATGGACTCCTTTCGAAATGTGTAGAGGAAGAAAAAACAAATCCAATTTCGATAAGTTCAGGTAAATCATTGGAAATTTCATAAAAGAATAAATGGAACAACTCAAGAACTAAGACAGTTAGGAGTTTCTTGGCCAGACATGCAAAAAGAGGTACATGATTATGTGTCTAATTGTAACTTATGCCAAATCTCCTCAACAAAAGAACATTCTTCCTTAAGCTATTCTACGATAGCACTTGAGTGGAGCAAACCAATGAAAGAGTTCTTAAGGTCACAAACGTACCCAAAAGGAGCAAGTCAAGCTAGAAAACGAGCCCTGGAAGAGCAAAGCAAAGACTATGTTATCATTGGTAACAACTTTTCAAACGAGAAAAATATAATCAACTACGAACAATGGCATCCATACATCGATCAAGCACATCTTCTTTTCAGACTATGGATAGCACTGAAGGATGGATGTACAACTTTCAAACCATGTGAACAATCTAGTAACTAGAGATAAAGCTTAGTATCTCATGGATATTCATTAAGAACTCAAGAAAGAGATTCATCAAGCTCAAGATCAATATAGGTTTTATGCAAACCAACATGCATTTAGAATCCCTTACCATGTTGGATATAAGATGTGGTTACTCACAAATAAATTGCAGACTTCAAGGCGTTGTGCAAAGCTAGACCATCACAGATTTTATCCTTTTGCCAGCATAGACGGGATAATCCAAACACCTTCAAGCTCTAGTCCAATTTTGTATATATTCATGTGGGAATCATATCACACTCCACCATTGAGAAAGGATCTCAATAAGTCACAATCTCCAAGTACTTTCCAAGTTCCAGTTTCAATTCTTTTCTTTCTCCTTATTCTCATCTTGTCTAGTCTAGTATTTTAGATATCCCACCTTTTCCTCTTGTAATCTCATAGTATGAGATCATGTCCACTTATTTCTTGTACATAGTTCATCTTCCTCAATGGAGTTCTTGTAATTCAGATATTTTATTTCATACCTACAATCTCGGGTTGTGGGATCTCTATATCTTGTCTAGTTCAATTATACATACATATAGTCTTAGATTGTAGGACTTCATGTAACGGTTCTATATTCTTGTATTATTTCCCCTACATGGATGATGTTGTAATTAGAAGTATATCTCCAAAAACTTTTTCAAGTCTACTTGGAGGGCACAATCTAGTGCTCTCCTGAGATTTTGAAAAGACTACCACATCAAGCTAGTGTCAAGAAGAATGGATTCCATATCCATACTAAGAAATATCAAAATTACTTTGAAAGATATATATCAAAAACTCAAAGATTTTAAAAGGAGATTATAAGAAGGTGATCACTCAATTGCAAAATTTGCATTAGATTTCATTAATTTATTTCAAGGATCCACATATCAAGAAGACTACCTAGTTGATCAATTTCAAAGTGGTCTCGGAGATGAAATAAAGGATTATTTACTTTTTCTATCTCAGGTAAATACTTTAGATGAGGCTATCAAGCAAGCATTTCAATGTGAGAATCAAGTATTCAAGGATAATCAAGTTCAAGATGAAGATGTGTAGAAGAATGAAGACTACCTTGTCAAAGTTTCTCCACCATCGATCTTTGAGGGCCGACAAGTGCAACCATCGAGGTGAAGTATTTACAAGAGGGTAATGAGCATCAAGAGGATACACATATGATGAATTATGGAGATATGCTTTCCCTAGTTCTTTTAGTCAGAGATAATTAAAGAACCACCAATAAATGATTCAACGGGGACACTTATTGGGATTGAACAATCACGTAAGCTTGAAATGCTGAATTCATTCCTTTCAAATTACACAACCAATCTCTTGATCATGTTATTACATCATGAATTTTCCATTCATGAGCCATGTATCTTATTATTAATGGAATTCATAGTCGTGCTCTTATTAGAAGCCATGTCATATTCTCTAGCTTGCCTCTTTATCCAATTCATCTTGTCTATTCATCAAAGAATGGCATACCATATTCTCTTATTACATCCATCATGATCTAGTAACAAAATACCACAAGGTAAATCCAAACCGCTCTTCATGGGACTGGTTGCTTGAAAGAGAGGTAATTTGACTATCTACTTAGTTGATTCTGACATCTTGAGGTCTCATTTCATACTGCTAAAATCATCAATAACATCATTAATTCATAACCATCTTTGAACACATATATAAGGAAGATTTGGCCACATACATCCTCAGTCTTGTCAATCCCAATCTTGAGAGCTCAACGAGCCACAATCTCCAAGTACTTTTTGAATTTCAAGTCCAATTCTTGTCTTGCTCCTTGTTCTAGTCTTGTCTAATCTCGTACTCCAAACATCCCATCTTGTCCTCTTGTAATCTTGTAGTACAAGATCATGTCCAATTACTTCTTGTACCTTATTCATCTAACTCTATGGATTTCTTGTAATTCACATATCTTGTTTCATACCGACGCTCCTAGATTGTGGGATCTCTTGTTTAGTTCAATTATCCATACCTAGTAGTCGTAAGTTATAGGACTTCATGTAATAATTCTATATTCTTGTATTGTTTCCCTTATGTGGCCAATCTTGTAATTAGAATTACATTTCCAAAATCTTGTTCAAGTCTAGTCCGAGGTCACAATCTAGAGCTCCCTTGACAGAATCCAATCAAACCTAAGTTAGAGAACAAGGCCGCTCCTCATGGAACTCATCACTTGAGGAGGGAAGTGATATCATGGACACTAAAGAATCATATTATATCCTAGATTTCATGTGACTTTGCATATCTCATTATTGGTAAAGAATCAAGAAAATCGTACATTACCATTACATCCGAAGCATGTAGAACACTATGAACGATTTTCTATTTACCTTTTTTTGACATTCAAAGACCTTGTTTCACTTTGATGACATCATCAAATTCATAGCCACCCTTGACAAACCACCCTTCAATATCTATATAAGGAGAGCTTGATCATATATATCCTAGATCTTGCCAACGCCAATCTTGGGAGCTCAAGAAGTCCCGTTGTCCGAGTACATTCTTTCCAAGTTCCACTTCATGTTTTTGACTTGCTCCTTGTTCTAATCATGTCTAGTCTAGCTTTTGACCATCTAGCCATCTAATCTTATCCTCTTGTAATCTCGTAAATAAAATAGGAGATCTTGTCCAATGATTTCTTGTAACTAATTCCTCTCTCCAAAGAGTTCTTTTAATTTTGATAATCTTATTTCATACAAAACATTCTAGATTGTGGGATCTCTTCTATCTTGTCTAGTCTCGTTATCCATATCTATCAATCCCAAGCTTTGGAACTTCTATGTATTCTTGTATTGTTTCATTTGTATGGATGATCTCGTAATCAAAAAGTACATTTTTGAAATCTTGTCCAATCTAATCAAAAGGCACAATCTAATGCTCCCTTATCAGATATTGCAGCAATTGTCAACACAAGTGATATCCCCCTTAGAACCCATCTAAATTTAGGTAAAGTAATATCCCCACTAGAACCCATCTAAAATTTAGGTAAGTGCATTTGAAATTACTGAATGATCCAACCAATATTGCAATAGTTGTGTTATAAATATTTAGGTAAGTTCATTTGAAATTCGTGTAATCCAACCAACATTGCGAAAATTGTCAACAAGTCAGATCCCCCTTCAAATCCATCAATGCATTTGACATTAGTATCTGATCCGACCAATCGGAAGTTAGATCATTTGAAATGCATTTGACATTAGTATCTGATCCGACCAATCGGAAGTTAGATCATCAACAGTTTCATTTAGGTAAGAGCATTTGACATTAGTGTGTGATCCAACCAATCGGAACGTTATACCACTCGGAGTCCGCTAATAATTTGGATGTTCTAAAATTTGCGGTTAAGCATCTCAAATAGATAATTTAGAATCATGCGTTCAATATCCAAAAACCCGAGGCTTCCATGTACTTGAACATCATTACCTATGGAATGCATATGGATGAAATAGTGAAAAACCCACAAATATAGGCGGGCCTTTACTGATGGACCCAAAGGTAAACCTCACGGCAGTAAAACGACGCACGCATTCAAGCATAAATTGAAAGATGCAATGCGAAATAAGATCTCTTTTTCAGGGAACTGAAAACTACCTTATCGGTCGATAAAAGACCCTTGACAGTTAAAAGTCACTGCCCCACTGACCGTGCAGAAAAATTTGGACCTGCACCTGAATGACCAACAATCCTCTCAAATCATATATTCACTTCGTATATTTTTTACGCACATAATCACTGACTTGAGAAATATAAAGATAATAATTTATTACATAAACCAAGCGAAGTAAGGATCGCCAGGTGAACATGATAATATTAGGAGCAAAGAGACTTGGTGGTGACAACCCCTCAGGCACAAAAATATTAGGAGCAAAGAGATTGGTATGACAGACTTCACTATTCCTCCGAGACAGAGAAACATAAAATAAGGATCAATCATCTTCCCTGCTTATGTGCATGTAGATACTAACAAATCTCAAGATAGCAGGCACGGTAAGAAAAAGATTAGCTTATTTAAAGTTTGTTCAGCTGACATCGCTGAAATGAATAAATTGTCACGGTAGAAAGCATGATAATTAATACATAGCCACAAATATTATACTTACCAATAACAGCATAATTTATCATCATATAAGAGTAGATTTCAGCAGAAACCACAAAGTCACCGTTGATGAACCTGACTTATAATATTTAATGCCCTACACATCCGCTTAACAGGTGCACCAGTTAATCAGGTCATTGATTCACTAGTTACTAATCACTCACCTCGACTAAGCACTCGTGATTATGAAACACAACCTTCCATCACCGTTTGCAGTGGCCTACGCAAGAGCAGAAGTACAAGAATGTACAACCATTCTTGACAGATCCTACTGTGTATCGACGTTCTGCAATTACTCATTAGGTATTATGCATTGTTATTTCCACAAGTTCAGTTATCATCCTCACATTTCGAGGCTGCACTCAAGTGCGCACTCATACATAGTACATCACCTAACTTACACTACCAGGGTAAAAGTGTGCTTATTCCAGCCACAGACTTAGCATAAGCATATCGTTCTCAATTGGTTTAATCTGAATAAAATTCAATTCACTTGTGCAACAACATGGGTACACATCCTGAACCCTGTATCAGAAATCGAGTGATTCATGCACAAACTGAAGCGCAGTTGGTTAAAGCATAGGTGCCAACTCATACCCGTAATTATCAAATTGTTTGACAAACTTAATCAGTAAAACAAACTTATCAGCTAGCGTGAGAAAAAAGGAATCGATGCGACAAGGAAAATAATGATTCATGGGTTGACGAGCATTGCTCCAATGATAAAAACCCAGACGCGTATTGAGAGAAATCTCCCACAGGTTCTGAATTAATATCTGTTAATACGTTAAAAAATTAATACACAGTCCTTGAGCCGGGCCTAAACTGAGTTTCTTGACCACAAAAAGCTCTTTTCAGTGTTTCAATCTGAAACACTAGAATCAACAATTAAACATAAACCATCCGGTGGCTTTATCGAGATAGCAACAAGTTTACAGTTCACATCCATTGCATAGCGGACCCGAAATTTAAAATCTACTGAAAGATGCATGCCAATGAACCCAATTGTAAACATTCAAAGTTAGAGCCCATTATCAAAATCCTACAAGTACCACTTACGTTATGCCCGAGTTTTGGATACGTTATCAAAAGATAGATGGATCATCTTGTGCAGTTTACATTGTACGTTCTAAAACTCGGGCTGTCAACAGCAAATAGCGACCTTCAGGAGACAAAATAAAATGACTATCTCAGCTAAATAAGCTAAACATGCACAAGGCCAGATAAAAATTCAGAAAATAGAAGAGAGAATCAAATACACTTCATACCAGATCATGAAGATATTAAGAATCAAACACAAATTGACCCTATCATGATGAATATAAGCTTCTCATTCAATGGGTTCCCAGTAAGTGTCGTACAAAAACTTAAGCGAAAAGAAAAATCGCATCGCTACATTGTTGATCCTGAGCAGTTACTCGATCTAGCCGAATCCAGTATCCGCAAAATTCGGATCCAACGAGGAGATGAAGAAAGTCTACTTTGATCTTTGCCTCATCTTTCTACGTTTCCTCTTGAGCCTGCGCATTCTCTTCTTCTTCCACTGTACAAGGAAAAGGCGACAATTAGTAAAGACGATACTATTGAAAAACCCCTTATGCTTCTCGAACAGGATTTCAGAACATTCGCGTAAAGCAGTTATATCCTTCAGTACATCAGGGAAACTCACCAACAAGTGAAACAACTAAGATTAAGATGAGTAAGACGTTTGCGATGTTTCAAGCTAACAAAGAGGTGTCAACGAGTAGTACGAAAGCAGAGCGTACCTTAGCTCTCATGACGAGCGCCTCGTATCACCTGTGTTCCTTCACGTTACAGAACGTTCTGAGCTGTTTGAAGAAGCCAATACTCATGGAGCGCATCGATTCTTAAAACCATAAAGCCCTACAGTTCTGGTTTCAGACGTGTCCGGTACGATGTTTGGTCGGTTATAAACCCCAGTGCTAGGGGATGCTTTGCATATAACTTCCAATAAGAGCAAAAGTATAGAGCTTATAGCCATGGACATCCGTTAAAACTTTTTATTTTAATAGAGATTCGGTAGACGCCTACTCTTTGAATTTTAACTTTGAAAGTACAATTGTACAGGTGAATGGGCATAGGATTCGTGGGACCTCTTGTATTTCACATAGTAGGGATTCGCAAAGGTTACAATTGGATTAAATTGACTAGAGCTATTACATGTCTAACTCCAGGATTGAACATTGGACCTCTACCAGTGTTCAATTCCATAGGGAGATTGGTATGGCAGTGGCCTCTTAAAACTTTTCTTTTGAAAAGCCAGTTCGTCCATCTATTGCTCCACTTGCCAGTTCGTCCATCTATTGCTCCAGTTAAGCTTGAAATTGAAATCAACACTTTGTGACCCCTTATCCCATGAACACTTTGTGACCCTTATCCCCCACTTTTCATTGGTTATATGTTAGATCAATTTGAGCTTTGAAATTGAAATGAACACTTTGTGATCCCCTTATCCTCCACTTCTCATGGGTTATATATTAGGGACAACTTGAGTTTGGAGCCAAACTTCACAATTAAAAATCCAAAGTGTTTAACACTACACCACGGATTTCTAACTATATTCATCCAAAATTAACCAGCACTCCACCATTCTAAATATTTTTCCTTCCACGTTATGAATAGCCCAATTTTACATTTGCTATGATTAAAGATTGGAATCCGCAGAGGTGCTAATAAGTATATAGATGATCCTCTTGATCCTTCGAACCATATTCTTTATTTCACTCTTTCATGCGGCTCCCTATAGCTTTGGCTCTTGTATTTTGATGATGGTTAATAGTGAGGCTTGAAGGAATGTGGAAGTATTCAAAGAAGCCTCGTTATTTTCTAGTTATTGTTCCTCATTCCAACCATAGCATAGGTATCATCCATAAAGCAAGTGTAATTGATCTTTCCTATATGGATGACTCACAATTACTCTACTTTTACTAAGTTGTACCTTATGTCTATAAACCATCTTTGATCATATGAAAACATGGAAAAAAAAGAGGTGAAAAAAGTAATTAGAATTCACCAGCAAAATTTTTATCAACAAGAATTTATGCAAGAGGGCTCCGCCTCTCAAAATGGATTCTATTCATACGTTTCTTCAAAGGCATACTCTCACATAAGAAGCATGTTTCATAGCTTAATGATCGTTAAATCAAGATATACAAATCATTAAGCCATTGGAATGTTGAGATAAAAGATCTAAGGACAAATCCAGCTATTGCATGGTATATATTTAATACAAAACTCAAGGTCACTAGGACACAGTCACATAAAATTAAGCAGCATGCTACTATTTTGAGTGGCACTACGCTTGTTGCCTTGGAATATTCCTTCCCCAAGCTAATGATATGGACCAATGCATTGATAAATAAGCTCCCTAATGCTTTGATACATATTTGTGCATAAGTTTTGGAGACGTTAAGAGTCATGTGACTTCCTCTTAACTTTTCTAAAGGAAGTTAGATGGTAGAGATCTACTCTTACAGTTAAGCTTGAATTAATCAAAATTACGAGTGAATGTAGGCATAATGCTAGTGAGACCCTCCATATCCCACAAAGCAAGGGTTAATCACCTAACAGAGCTAGGATTACAGAGTGTGAAGGCCCACCAAGATAGAAGTAGGGAAGGGACAACCCTAAGTGTGAAGGCCAAAAGATAGGGCTAGTTTGAACTAGGTAGCTCAAAGATTTAGATTGATCAAGTGTCAAAAAACCCACACTCCCTCAAAATAAGTGGTTATAACTTCTCACCATATTGATGAAGGATATCCTGCTATATCCTATGGGGGGTTGAACCACACCCCCGACCTTGAGAGATGGAGTACCCAACCGATTGAGCTAGCAAGCAAAAATATCGACCCTCTCTTAACTTGCATAAATGCATGTACATATAAGTATGTGAGTAGGGATTTTTTGGGGTTGCCTGTCAAGATATTTTGAGGTTGTAGACAACTTACTATAGCACATATTCCATGCCATAGTCATGCACACAAGTAGACAATGAAGGAGGAAAATAGGCAAGAAAAGGATTTACAAGATTATTTTTTTCGAGTTAGTTCCTCTATTGCAAATGGAAAAAAGTCTTTACAAAAGGTTCCATAAGTATTTCCTTTGGCATTTTGCATGAGAAAAAGTGACATCAATCCTCTCTGCTTCACTAATCTACAAGGCATAGTGGGTAACACTTGTATGGACTACTACACTAATATAGAAGGCATAGTGGGTAACACTTGAGGATTCCTCAAAGTGTATAATTGCAAGGCTTCTACATAAGCATCCATGATTACATTGTCACGATGGGTTGGTTAAAAAAGTTGAATTTTTTGGGGCCCCTTTTTATCTCTTGCCTTGCTTTGATCTTTGGTCTTCGTCTCCTCTATCTTTCTTTCTCTTCATCTTCTTTCTTCTACAACGATCACTATGAAGCATCCAATTTTTGTAACACCAAAGACCTTTCCTACTTCAAAAGCCCCAAATTGCAAACATTTTGTGATAATATGTAATACCTAGTGGGGATCCTAAAAGCTACCAAATGGTTGGGTGATTGGATGAAAATCTCCAAAAAAAATTGTTGGAATATAGGAAATGAGGGGCAGAACCCACGACCTATCATGGAAGACATGCTTTCATATCATATAATGATCACCTATGATGGGTTGCATAAGGGGGACTCTACTCTGTAGTGAAGCGAGAGAGACAGTGAAAGATTTATGGAGAGAGATAGAGTACAAATGAGATCTTGTTGCCAAAAAAAAGTTGAGCGGCATCAACTATGATTCGAAAGCACATCATCATCCAGAGGAGGTCTCTCGGGAGTCAGACTTAGAACCTTCAAAGATGGCATGGACGATTCAGCCACTACACCAACCATGCAGCTCAATAGCGTACGTCAAAATGCATTATATATGCTCATGTTCATGGCTCATGTGTTGCAAAAAGTCTCGAAGTGGGCCACAAAGCATAATGAGTTATATACATCGAGCCGCCATGCAAAAGATTTGAACTGAGAACATGCTTGAGGAAGGGGAATGATTGTCCTACACACACGGCCATGCTCGCTTGCTAGATATAAAAACTCAATTTTTATGTTATTTAGATCCTAGCTTGTGTTGCAGAAGTTTAGAGAGCAATCCACTTTGAACTTTGAGCCTCTGATTCAGAGATAAGACCCATAACCATGTTGGCTTTCCTGTCTACCACAGAAGATGAAAATCCTCAACTTCACTATATGGAAATCAACAGGCCTCGAACTCGAAACACTGGAAGATATAGGTGATCACATTAACCAAGATCATGAGATGGATGTTGGCTATCCATATATGTTATGCAAGTTATGGGGAAACGATAGTGGTTCATGATCCAACAAGGTGTTTTCTAGTCAACGAAAAGGGACTTAAAATTGGAAACCAAATTCTTGCTAGAATAAAATATTGCTCGATCCACATGAGCTATATATATATATAGGTGTTGCATCCATATTCTCCTAATCTAAAGAGAAGGGTGATCAAAAGCCATGCTCATCGACATTTGGATGAAACGGTCTTCAGGGAGAAGTACATAGTTTTCTCATGGACCAAAGGATGGGCTAAGACAAGCATAGTCTTAGGAGAGCTTCATTTCTTCAAGAAGAGGACATGAGGAAGCAAAGATATTCAAAAAGGATTATGTGACTCTTCTCATGGATCAAGGGAAGGACGTAGCTTGAGTTAGAGATAAGTACTTTACAAGTTGATGTTTTCATTTCAATATTTGCTTTGTTCTATGCTTTCATATAGAGTGTATTGCTATTATCACTGAAGTAGAGAAGTAGTCTTCAATTTTAAAAGCATTGTATGCAATTTAATGAAAGCAAAGTAGGAGAGCATCAAAGTATGGAAACAAGCATGCATCTACGAAAGAATGTTGGTGCATTTTCCCTTTTCAATGAATGTTTTGATGCACAAAACACATTTTCTTCTTGCTTGAAAAAGATAGTTAATGCTCAAGTTTATGCACATGAACAGTTATATCTTTTTTTAAAAAGCTAGCAAGTAGAATATTTGTGCATGGATGATTGGGAACATGCATTTTCAATATGAAGAATCGCTTGATTTAAGATTGGTGCATGAAAGGAATGCCAATATGTGCATGCACTCACATGCATTTGCATGCAAGAACAAGCATTTGCATATGCATGATTGTTTGTTAAGAAGTTGAATACTTATACTTTCGTTCCCTATTTTTTCTAACTCAACTTAGATAGCTAGGGAAAATAGCAAACTGGGTAGTTGCAAGGCTCTTGGCTACCATGCAACTCAATTAGCTAGTTTGTTTTTTCCAAACATGATACTTAGGTATCACAAAATAGGAGTCTTGATTAAGGAAAGCATGTTCTTTTAAAGTCAAGTGTTCAATTTTCTTGCTCATTGGAATGGCAAGAAAATAGGGCTGCTTGAAAATTTCCATTATGACTCTAAGTTTAAGAGGAAAACGTAGAAACTCCTAACGACAAGCTTAGATGTAGTCGTTAGCTTGGATTTAAGAAATTGTGCATCCAAGTAGGTCGATAAAGTTTCTTTTGGAAGTTTTATCTGATTCTATCCCAAGACGAGATAAGAATCGAATAAAATCAAATGGAACTTAAATCAATTGAACTTTCAAGTTCAAAGGATAGTTGATATGTTCCAACTTTGTAAAAATCATGGAACTGTTGAAGTTTTTTCTTTGATTTCATACGGAAGAGTAATGAAAATCAAAGAAGTGAACAAACTTTAGCATCACTTGAACTTTAGTGTTCAATAGTTGGATGTTAGGTTCCATGATTGCATCTCTAGTCAAGATGTAAAGTTTTCAAAAAGTATGAAACTTTATTAAGCACTTTTCTGAGGATGAGAAAATTATGCTTGGTTTTGTTTAAGCTAATTAGGGCTTAAAGTAGAAACCCAAGTCAAAGTAATCTTTGGGAATCAAGATATTTCCTAAAAGATATGTCAAAGTAATCTTTGGGAATCAAGATATTTCCTAAAAGATACATCAAAGTAATCTTTGGGAATTAAGCTACTTCCTAAAGATAAGCCAATAAAGGAAATAGTCCGATTAACTATTTCATTGGTTAAAAAGGAATATCTTTTGGACAAGAACAAGACTTAAAGCTTTGTTGTTTATCCAAAAGTCAAGATTGCATTAAAAAAAAAGACTCTTCCAGTAAAGTAAAATATTCCAAGATGAATCATTGGCTTAGTATTACTTGACTCCTTGGTAGGAATCTAAAAGTCCTTGAAAGAAAAAATCTCCCTAGATGTGAGACTGGAATCTTTCAAGTAAGTTTAATAGCAAGTAGTTCCCAACAGTTCACAAACCACAGGTATTGGTACTTAAGTCCAAATATTGATATAACCTAAAGGTATATCAAAGATTCTTAGCTTTGGAATCTCAGAAGCATCAGTGTATGCTTGGACTTAAGTTGAGGGAAAGATATCTAAAAATCTCATGGGTAAGCGAAGACACTTTTGTTAGTCTAAGAGATCTTAATAATAAAGACTAAGTCTTTATTCTAGTCGCAAGGTCAACCAGACTTGATCAAGCTTGGCCATGATTGTCCAAGAACATGTGATTGGAACTACTGTGAAGTTTGCCCATGTATTCCTTTTGGGAATTATTCACTCAGGTTCCATTTATCCAATGAAAATTATGAAAAGAGTAAGTTGTTCCAAGTCTGAACAAAGTGAGAAACTCCAAGAATGTATTTTGCAACTATGAAGATGATACTTAAGTTTGTGGAAGGTAAAACATAATGTTTGCCTATCCTTAAAGGGATTTTGGTACAAATCCAAAAAGCATGAGCGGATGCTTAGACTTAAGCAGTAGAGAATTCCTATAAAGTCTTGGTTAGGGTAGCTACTAACAGCTTAAATAAGAAAGGAATCTAAAGACAATAAATAAAAAGCTCTTGTCACTACAAATTGGTCAAGAATAAACCAATTAGACTTGAATCTGTGAAAATTCAAGCACTTGGAATTCTAAGTGGTTTTCATTTGAAAACCCTAGCAAAGAGGAATAGATATTCCATCAAGAGGTTTTCAAGTTTCCAAGGCAAAGCACGTGATTGTATGAAAATCATGTGAAGGAATCAAAACCTAGAATATCAAGTTAGAGGTAATGCCTGAAACTTAAAAATTATTTCAAAGAGTTGAAATGAAAAGGTACTCTATCAAGGTATGTTTAGACTTCAGGATAAGTATCACTCACACATCAATGTGAATATAAAATAGGGTGGTATGGGACACCACTCAAATTGATGTAGGAAAGATGGTATGGGACATCGGACCGTGGAATGATAATTATCTTTTAGTCCTAGATTGGATCTTGAAGTTAGGTTTGATCCTCAAGGGAATTAAAACTTCAAAGAAGGAGTTTTAATTCAAGGAGGATAAAAGTAGTATCTTAAGATATTTCAAGATACTTCAAGATCAAGGAGCTTAAGATATGAAGTAAGTAACTTCAAATATCTTCTTTTTCAAATAAAGGCATATATTTGCTCTTATTTGAATAAAGAAACACTTCAAGATAAAGTGTTGATACAAAAATATTTAATAAATTTATGAAAATATAGGACTTTGACATTGAAATGATCCTTTCAACGAAGGAATAGACTAATTGAGTCAAGCACCAAGTTCCTAGTGTAACTTGGTAAATTCAATCCTTTGACCCAAAGAAATGAAAAAAAATTGCATTTCTAGTAAGGATTCATAAATATTGAATATGGACATGAACTTAGTCTCAAGTGAAACATTATTTGACTTAAAAAAACTCATCAATAGAACTTCAGTGGGTCGACACATTGATGTTGCATACCACACTAGTATCTTGTGGATGAATGATGTTTTAGATTTACCCTGAATGTTTCTGAGAGTCTAGTTTATTACCCTTAAAGATAGGAAAAATGCTTCAATACCTTGTTGAAAAAGATCTTTGATAAGTAAAAGTCTTGATTCATTGAGATATTGACTCGTCACAAGCTTAATCTTTCAAAGTTTGAGTTGGTTGTATAGATTTTTAGTTCTTTCTTTCTACTTTTTGAATCTTTTGGATTTGACTCAGATATGGCATTTGATTCCTTATGCAAAAGTCCAAGGTTAGCTGATTGGAGCTAGATAACTAAATTAAATACCTTAGATAGATGTTATGTACAAGAACCTTTTCAATCTTCAAAAAATGACAAGTCCAATATTGACTTATCATTTGGGCTTGCTTCTAGTTACTAGCATAACTCTCATGATTTCTTAGAGTCTAGTATACTCTAGAATAGAGAAGTTAGGAATTGATCATCAAGTTGACAATTCCCAAGAACTTAAAGATAAAGTCTTTGAGAAAAGTGTCCTAAGTTGGATAGATTTTCATTCTAAATTTGAATTGGTTAATTTATAGTATGGTTGACTCAGAGAAAATGGTAAACTTTCTACTACAATCTACACATGATTTTTAAACTCATTAGGACAAAGTACTCCTCTACTTGGGTGAAAAAATCAAGTAATTATTGGATAGGAGTAAACCATTGAACAAACATCCAAGTTAGATGTTTTGGACAACCAAAATTCAAGTTATCCAAACCAAATTCAAGTGAATCAAGAGTTCTCAAAGTCTTGTGAGGGATAAGAATCCTGCCTTTGTTACTAAGTCCATGCACAATTCATGCCCAAAAATGGACTAGTAATTTGATTACACCTAGTTCACAGGTTTGTGCCCATATCCCACCTAGTAAAAATGATGAATTGGCCAGGGATATTTTTACATCCACCCTTATTATTCATTCACTACTTTGTACTTTGACCAATTTATCAAAGTGCAAAGCGAGATAGTGTTTTGAATCATTTGGGCAAGGATGCCACCACAGAGATGAGACATGTTCTTCCAGTTCTAGAACATGACCATGTTCTTTCAGTTTTAGAACATGAGGCTTGGGGGTCTTCTACAATATGTATATATCTCTATTTTCGAGGACAAAAATATTTTCCAAGGGAGAATGTAATAAAGTAAGTCTATAATCTAAGGGTCTGATCGGTTCAGATGGATCTGAAATCGGACATCGTTTGGTCACCCGTGTGTATGACCAAAGATCTCGAGTTTAGACCTACAAGAAGGTCATTTACTCTTGTAACCAAGTGATCCACTTAGCCTAGTGGTTAAGTCTCATGGGTGTGAAGGAGGAGGTTTTGGGTTCAATCCCCATGGGGTACATGGGGAGAGTATTTTGCCCAAAGAGATCTAGAGCCTTCTAGAATCATCCACTTGAGTTAACTCGAGTTGACTGGGACACTTGGCGCATATGCTCTTACATGGCCAACACATGGATGGTTAGTATCCACCTGCCCAAGAAGGCAGTTCCTTGGAGAGAGCTATATAGAGGCATTTGGTTGGGAGGAGAGTCATCTCTAGCACGTGGTGGTGGTCGTAATCTTGCAATATACACCTCAAAAAAATGGAGTCCTTGAAAGAAAGAGCAACTCTCTAATGGAAATGGCAAGGCGTATGGTCAAAAGTCACGCTTACCACATAGCTTCTAGCTTGAGGTTGTTGTGTGTACAACATATGTACTTAACAGGTGTCCGACCAAAGCACTGTAATTGATCACTCCATATGAGGCTTGGCAGGGCCCCAAGCCATTTGTTGCTCATCTATGTGTCTTTGGTTGCTTGGATATGCATTAGTACCTAAACAACAATGTAAAAAGTTGGATGATAAAGTAGTGAAATGTATTTTTGTTGGATAAATCTATGAAAGCAAAGGCTATCATTTGTATCATCCATAGACTAATTAACACATTATTTTTAGCCATGGCATTGCTTTTATGGAAGATGCAATTCAAATATTACTTTCATGTACCTAGGAGACATCAATTAGCTCGAAAAATGTTTATGACACTTTGCTGCCTCTTTTTAGAGGTTCAAAGTCAAGTGGTAGCCCAAATGAGGCAATTTATTAGCCTTTATAGGTTTCAAATGATGATGTAGATCATTACATTTCTGATGTAGATTTACATGATGCACTTGTTGATGAGAGGATTGACATAGAAGAGGCAAAAAGTGTGCTTAAATGGATGGTGCAGACTTTTAGAGATAGTAAATTAGATGCAACCTTGTCATATCATACTCGTTCAAGACCTCATAAGGCTTCCCTTGCATCATATTATTATGCAATGGTTACCTTTAGTCTTTGTGATGAGAATGAGCCTATTTTGTTTGTTGAAGCACAAAATTCACAAAATTGGATGGATGCTATGTAATTAGAATATGATGCTATTATGAAGAATGGTACTTGTTCTTTATGTGATTTGCCTCAAGGAAAAATGTTCATTGTAACTAAATAGGTATAAAAGGTGAAACTTAAAGCCTGATGGAAGACTTGATAGGTATATGGCTAGATTTGGTGCCAAAGGTTATGCTTAAGAGTGAGGCATCGATTTTGATGAGGCCTTTGCCCCCACATGCCCAATGACCATTTTTCATAGCATTTTTGAACTTGAAGCTCAACATGGTTGGAATGTACATCAGTTAGAAATTAAAACTGCATTTGTAAATGGTGACTTACATGAAGAAGTGTATGTAGTTCAAAACTGTGGTTTTGTGGAGAACGGGCATGAAAACATTGTGTGCAAATTGAAAACTTTTCTCAAAGTGAGTACATATCCAAAGTACTTCACATGTTCAATATGCAGGATGGAAAGGCATTGAGTACACCTTTACCTACATATGTGAAATTGAGCAAGGATGATTGCCCCAAATCCGATGAGGAAAAGGACTTCATGACCAATATTCCTTATTAATATATTGTTGGTAGTCTCATGTATGCTATGGTAGTTACGAGACCAAACATTGCATTTGCATTGGAAGTTGTGAGCAGATTTATGTCTACTCTTAGGAAGAAGCATTGGGGAGCAATCAAGATGATTTTGAGATATCCAAATGGCACTAAGGACTAGTGTCTATGCTTGGGTAGAGGAAAGACATCCATTTTTCGTTACACATTTTTTATTATGGTTGTTGTGTAGAGAACTGGAAGTCTATATCAGGCTACATTTTTCACTTTGTTGGAGGTGCTATCTCTTGGAGATCTCATCTTCAAGAAGTACAGTTGTTTCCTTTATAGAAGCAGAGTATGTTGTAGCAAGTGAAACATGTAAGGAAGCATTGTGGCTTTCTCGTCTTGCTTGTGATATGGGTCTATCTCAGCATGTACCTCGTTTGCTTAGTGGTAGTCATTGTTACATTGCTTTGGCTAACAAACTAGTCTATCATGCAAAGACCAAGCACATTGAAGTGAGGTGTCACTTCATTATATAGCTTACTTAGCCAAGGAGTGTAAGGTTCATACTCGAGATAATGTTGCAGATGCTTTGACTAAAGCTCTACCACATGATAGCTTTTGACACTATTGTCAATCCATTGTGGTACATCGCCATCACACCAATTTAAGAGCCTCCAACTGAAGTCAAGCCTCTAATCTTTTGAATGAAAAAGGCTCGAAATTAAGTTCAAGCCTCTACATAGTTTGAGTCAAAGAGGAGGCTCTTATTATCATAGCCTACATATTGTATTATAAAAGAGGATCAAACTTATAATATGATCGAAACAAGATCCAACTTGACTTCCAAGCATTACTCACGTTTGATTGGGAGAAACTCAAACTTAAGTTCGACCCTCTAGTCTTTTGAATGAGAGGCTCCAAATTGAGTTCGAGCTTGTTGGAAAATGACCAAAATAGGCTCAAGGTTAAGTTAAGTTGGATGATCTATTAACCTTTGAGCCAAAGAGTCTCGAACTTAAGTTCGAGCCTCTACTTTTTTGAATTTTTTGGAGGCTCGAACTTAAGTTCAAGCCTCTCAGCATATGACTAACATGATAGAATTTAAGTTTGACATTGTGTTCATCCTTGATTGTGAGATCTTTGAACTAAAATTCAAGTTAGTAGGCTTTTGAGTGGGTTAGAGTTGAACTTAAATTCAAGCTGCTACTCATTTTGGGTAAAAGAGGCTCGAACTTAAGTTCAAAGTGCTTAGCACATAACCAAGATAGGCTCAAACTCAAGTTCAAGCCACTTAGGATATGATCAAAACACAATCCAACTTAAGTTGTAAACTTTATTCACCTTTGATTAGGAGAGGCTCGAACTTGTGACCCTTTAATCTTTTGAATGAGAGGCTCGAACTTAAGCTCGAGCTTGTTAGCAAATGACCAAAACATACTCAAAGTTAATTTTGATGCTCTAATTTGCTTGAACTTAAGTTTGAGCCTTTACTCTTTTGAGTGGGAGAGACTCGAACTTAAGTTCGATGTTGTATTCATCTTTGATTGTGAGAGGTTTGAACTAAAATTAGAGCCTATAGTCTTTTGTTCAAAATCTATGTATTTATGTATTTATTAATCAAAATTCTAAAACCCTAAATTTATATGTATGTACACACACACATATATATGTATGTATGTATGTATGTATGTATGTATATATATATATATATGTGTGTGTGTGTGTATAAATATACTTTATTAATTTATGTTTATTTGTATATCATTAGTATATCTAATTTATGCAAAAGCTCGTTAACAGTCTCTATGTCATATAGCAAAGTCAACAAGACTACCTTTCAAGAAGAGCAACTATGTGAGTCAACACCACCTCGACTTGATTCACACAGATGTGTGGGGTCCAACAACATGGTAATCCATTGGAGGTAATATGTACTTTGTGACATTTGTAGATGATTTTACAAGGATGACATGGTTAACAAGAAGCATAAGTCTAATGTGTTTTATTGAGATTCAAAGCACTAGTTAAAAGAGAAGCTAGAATATATATCAAATTTCTTAGATTTGGTGGAGGGGGAAAGTACTTCTCCCATGAATTTTTTGATTTTTTACGTAGCAATGGTATCTAAAGGAAATTTACATGCAGGTACACACCCCAACAAAATGGGTGTCTAGAGAGGAAAAAAAAGGTGTGTTGCAAAATGTGCCAGAGGATTGATGAAAGAAATGAATATGCCAAATGGTATTGGGCTAATGCAGCCACTATCATAATTTGCATCATTAATACAGCTCCAACATCATGTATACACTCATCTACACCTTATGAAGCATGATATGGAAGAAGGTCTGATTTATCCCACCTCAAAGTATTTGGATGTAAATGCAAGTTGGATGCTAGAGCAAAAAAAGGTGTGCTCATAGGATATGTAGGTGAGAAAAAGAGGTATAGGTTCTACAATACAAAGACTAAGGAGTTCAAGATCTCAAGGGATGTGGATTTTGATGAAATTACTATGGTAAGTAACTTCGGAACATATGCAAGTTGAAGGTGAAATTGAAATTAGGAGCAACCGTGAAAAGAAAGATACAAAAACATACATAGAGTTGAGTGGTCAAGATTCAAATATGGATGAAGTTTCATCAAGCTTAGCATCTAAGAATGGAAACCTCAAAGGTAAAGAGAAGTTTTTTGAGGAAGATAATTCTCACATGTGGATGGATGTGGACAATGTAGATGAACAATATGCATTTGAAAAGGGAGAAGCCTGAAAGGCTACCATCGAAACTCCAAGGCAAAGAAGATTTATCCCAACAAAAGGAGAAGAAAGAAAATCAACAAGGCCAAGGTATCCAATATGTTTCTTTAATTGCAAATCATTATACATACATGAGAAAAGTCATATCAAATTGAGAATCTACATTTTATGAAGATGCAAGCAAGTATAGGGAATGGCAAGAATATAGGAAGGAGGAAATCCAAGCCTTGTAGGACAACAACACATGGACCTTAGTTTGAATTACCAAATTCATAAAGGTAATAGGCAACAAATGGGTGTTCAAGATCGAATTGAATTCAGATGGGAGCATAGCAGGGTACAAGGCAATGTTAGTTGCTAAAGGTTTTGCTCAAAGATATGGAATCGACTTTGAGAAAATGTTTAGTCTTGTGGCTAAGTACACCATGATTAGAACTTTGATTTTTTTAGTTGCAATTAAGGTTTGAAAAATATATCAATTAGATGTTAAGGATGGCTTCTTGGATATAAACCTCTAGGATTTGAAGATTGCAAGAGATCAACTCTTGTTTGTAGGTTGAAAAAAGACTTATATGGAATCAAGAAAGCACAGAACCAAAGGCTCATGGAGCACCTATTCAAATGTGGCTACCAAGAAAGCAAGGTGGATCCATCACTATTCACAAGAAGAGAAGGTGAAAAATCTCTCTACTTATGTGTATATCTACATGATCTTATCGTAACAGGTGACGTTGAAGAAGAAATCAAGGACATAAAGAGTAGGATAGGATCAGAATTCAAGATCTCAATTTTAGGAGAGCCAAGCTACTTCTTAGGTATTCATGTTTCTTACAAATAAAATGGAATTTGGTTGATGCAAAGAAAATACATCCTTAATGTGTTGGAAAGTTGGTCTCACATGTTGCAAGCCATTGATACATCCTATGGAAGCCAATGTCAAGCTTAGTTCAATGGACAGAGATGAAGTGGACCTTACACTTCATAACTCCATAATTTTCTCATTGATATATTCCACAACTACAAGACCGGACTTTTCATGTGTAGTGGGACACCTATTTGAATTCATGCAAGCTCCTAGAGTGCCACATCTTCTTGCAGTTAAAAGAGTGCTAAGATATCTCAAAAGTGATATTAATAAAGGTTTATATTATCCCTTTGAGAGTGATTTGAAGGGAAAAGGAATGCTCATTTAGTTGGTTCAAAGGAAGATAGGAAAAGCACAAGTGACTATGTTGTCATGCTAAAAATGGATCTCATCTCATGGAGCTCAAAGAAGCAACCCAAAGTTGTTTTGTCATCCATATGTTCACCAAAGCATTGGATTTTACAAAGCTTACAAGGTTTGAAAATAACATTGGAATGATAAAGCTTGATTTAGTGGTTGAAGCTTGAGGGGGAGCGTTGAAAATCAAGCTCTAGCCTTAGGAGCACTTTGGAGTAATTTTATTAGCTACAAGTGGAGAGGTTTGGCTAAATCTCATTGGCCATAAGTGGAGCACTAAAGGACAAGGAATTCCACGAGATTCCTTCACCAAAAAGTTGTCGATATTCCCTTCATTCCTCTCTTCTATTTCCAATCACACTCTGGTGTGATTCTTGATTTTTATTAAAAGAGCATCTCACTTTTCCACTTGTATATATAAGTCATTCCAGTTCCAAATTTCTTATCCCACATGCTTTCTAGCTTGAATAAGCCTCCGTTAGTGTGTTGGAGTGTTAGTAAGCAAGCTCCTTTCTTGCTCTTTTGTTGATTTTGAGAAGGCATACCTCTATGTGTGCAGGCACTGTTGGAACTCTCTACCCTTGAGTTATGAACATTGTTTCTCCTCCATTAGCAATCCATTTTATCTAATATTTGAGTCATTCAATAGCTAATATAGTCTAACTTAGCCTCACCAAGTCTCAAGTTTGTTCTCTAAGTACTCTCTACGAAAACATGCAAAATACTGAACTATAGTGATTCATATTTCTCTCTTTGTGAAAGCTTTACTAGAACTATCTAGCTCTAAGTTGTAAGCCATGGATCTACTTCATAGTTATCCATTTTCTATGATTTTGGTATCATTCGGTAGCCATTACAAATTTCTAAGTTTGGGTCAAGTTTAACTCTATTATTCATGGAGAAATGTGCAGTGGAGTGAAGTGTGATCACTATCTACCTAGCTCCTGTATACAAGCAACTAGCTTGTGTTGGAGAGATTTTTTCTCTTGGTGTAGGAAACCATTTTGTGTGAATTTTGTTTGGTGGAAAGATCCACTTGAAGTTTGCAAAAGCTCACTAGAAGTGTGTGCACAAATTCTGAGAAAGAGGCATTTTTTATTATGAGTTTGCAAAAGTCTCCATGTGGAGATCATTCATGCTTCATTGTTGCATAGGGGTTGAGATACATCCCCCATCAATATATAATATAGAATCTACATGTATATGATTATTTTTTAATATACATTATACACACACATATAGACATTGTTACACAAACAAACACACACGTACATAAATATATCCTTAAAGAATACTATGTATTAATGTATTTATACTAATCTAAATCACAAAATCCTAATTGGAGATAGACATCATCAAAGAGGTATGGATGAATTTCCCTTGCCTAGACATATAAAATTCCCTAGAGTATTTAGACCCAGTCAATTGGTGAAAGCCATGAAGAATTATTTTGATGGCACGAGAGATCCTTACCATCACATCATCGAATTCAAGCAAGTATTGAGTGTAGAGCAGGTTGATGATATGTTCACTCAATGCCATGCTTTTGGGGTTACGTTAAAAAACACAATCCTAACATGGTTTCAACCATTGCACCATGAACAATTCAGGAATATCCCATAGTTATTTGACACCTTCATAGTTGATTTCTCTAAGAGTGGCATCATGCATAACAAACCATCATTGATCCATAGCTTTAAGCATACCCCTCATGAAATTGTTAGGTTGGTTGGACATCCTACCCCAAAGCTATTGAGGGTCTTGATTGTTTCTGAGGGGAGAGATTTGAACTAGCTTGGGATGAGTGGTTTGTTAGGATGGTCCATTGTTGCTTCAAAGTTCTCTCTGTTCTGCTCTTGTAGTTGCTGGTTTGCCTCTTTGGTTGGTGCCAAATGTCATCAAAGAACGAGATCTTGGAAGGATAGCTGAGAAAGAATGAAGAGATAATGGGCTAGAAAGGTGAGTGAACTAGAAAAGAGCCTTAAGGAAACAAAAACAAAACTAGTTGAAATTTCATCTCAAATGCACTCTTTGAGAACCCTCCTCCTATTGAAGTAGTGGATGATCTTCACGATCAATTCCCTCATGACATTCCCTCTATCTATGTGCAAGAAGATGTGCAATCAAGTGAAAGATTAGACTTTGATCCAATTCCTTGCAGGAATTGCCTTACTTTATAGGCCCTTGGGAATCTAAATCTATTCATATGAGATCTCACATGATCATGGTAATAAACAATGAATTAGTTCTACCTAGGAACACAAATGTAATGAAGAACACTAAAATGCAGTGCCATCTCACTTTAGAGGAGCTACTTAAAATTAAACTTGAATTGTGGAAGCATGTAGAAAATCAACAGCCACAAGTAGCTAATTCCCACTCTTAGGTAGGATCCCAAAAGACTGCACCAGAGGTACCCTTGGGTAAGATAGGAGATATGAGTGAGGGAGAAGAGGGAGACACCTATCTTCCTATCACTTACTAGGGGTACACAACGAAGGCTATTTTGGATTTTGGAGTAGGAGTTGTTATTGCCACCACCTCCCTATGGAAGTGTTGGGGCAAGCCAGCTGAAAGGCCAACAAGGATGAAATTACAAATGGTAGATGGACATATTGAGAAATGTAACATAATCCTGGTAGGAGATGGTTGAACCACACCCTAAGAGAGAGGATTAGGAAGTAATCCTCAACCATGGCTTTTGGGGCAAGTGGTTAGCCCATCACATTCCTAACCAAGAGGTTGTGAGTTCAATTCCTTACATTGGTATCAGAGCCTAGGAAGTAGGCTTGGGCAAGGTGGAATGATCCAATGGCCTCTAAAAAAGGCGCTTGGGCATCCTCTATGTGAAAGGGTAGGAATTATGGAAGGCGCGCGCGTCGGTTTCAAGGATGGACCTTACAATGATTGGGGTGTATCTCTCAATCCGTAGGTCGGATTGAGGCATGTAATATACCGTTGGAAAGCTCTCGGAACGAACTTTCCAATGAGCTAGCTTGCAAGTGTGAATTCCTTGGGAATCCTTGGGTGGCACTTGATTGAGTATTCAAGATACCAAGCATGGGTGAGAACAAGGTTCAAGACTGAGGTTGAGAACAAGGGCTCGAGACACCAAGGTTGCGAACAAGAAGGTTCAAGACACCAAGGTTGAGAGCAAGGGTTCAAGAGACCAAGGTTGCGAACAAGGTTCAAGAAACTGTGCTAAGGTTGAGGAACATCAATTCAAGGGCACCTAGGGAGTTCAAGGGACTGATCACCGAGGCTAGAGGGATACAAGAGTAGATCATTGAGGACAATGATCGACCAAGGGGGGAAGAATGTAACATAATCCTGGTAGGAGATGGTTGAACCACACCCTAAGAGAGAGGATTAGGAAGTAATCCTCAACCATGGCTTTTGGGGCAAGTGGTTAGCCCATCACATTCCTAACCAAGAGGTTGTGAGTTCAATTCCTTACAAGAAACCCCTAGGATTGCTAGAAGGGATAAATCTCACTACTTATGGTGTAGAGTTTGAACACACTTTTGCCATAGGTGATTTTGGAAATAATCATGTCTATGAGATGATTTTAGGTATTTCATTCATGAGGCAATTGTAGATAGTGCAAGATTGGGGAACCAATTCCCTGTACTTACAGGATTTAGGTGTAACCACTAAAGTCAATCTCAAGGATTACTCCCATAGACGTACAACACCTACAATGGAATCCAATCCATAGGGCACTAAATGACATAGAATTAGTGCATTCCATAGGATGGGATCCTTCATGGATGCACGAAGATAGGCACTTATGGATTTGTAAAGTTGCAGCAGAAGAGGAAAAGAGATTATAAGCTATAAATTTAGGTGCTAATGAGAATCCTAGATCTGTCCATGACCCAACCTATGCATCTATGGTATTTCTTGATGAAGAGTTTGAACCCCATGGTTGGGTTGAAATATTAGCCATGATGGACAAAGTCATAAATGAGGAATAATGGACACCACGTTGTGATGAAGATGGCTATGAAATCTCAGTACTCATGATAGAATCCCTCATGTTTGATCCAGTTGTAGAAGAGTGTGAACCTAGTGCGATGAATCCATCATCATGGAACCCTTTTTCACTTTAGAAGAAGAGTAGCTCTATCTGTTAGATGCTAGGACACAAGATCACGAAACAGGTAAACCTAAGGAGAAACCAACTATATCAAGAGAGGACATGAGTGAGAAGAAGAAAAGAAAGAAGAAATTACCCACATAGGGAGAGGAAGAGTCCTCGTTTGAAGTGCCAAAGAATTTCAAGAAATAGGAAGTGGAAGATAGGAAAATTATGATACAAATGCCTAAATGAGAGTCTCTCATAGGAGAAGCCTATGACAACAAAGAAAAGGCCAAGAAGATAATAATGACCATAGACGATGGTGAAGAGAGATGTACTTGCATAGGACACGACTTGAGTGAAGACAAAGAACGAGAGTTAATTGACTTGTTGAGAGATTACAGAGATGTCTTCGATTGGAACTATAAGGACATGAAAGGAGTGGATCTAGAAATTTGCTCTCATATGATCCACATGATCATAGAAGCCAAGTCAACCAAGCAGAAGCCTTACACATATAGCAATCATTATGCAACTAAGATAAAAGAGGAAATCGATCATAGAAGCAGGATTTATCTATGAGATTGAGCATACCGAATGGGTATCCCTCATCATGGTACTGCCCAAAAAGAATGGAAAGTTGTGTGTGTGTATTGGCTTGGAAAGAGTTAATGTTGCCACTATAAGAGATAGTTATCCACTTCCTATCACTGAGCAAGCCTTTAAACTTGACAATGCAACAATAAGTTGCTTCTTACTGCTCCATGTCATAGCAACACCTCCAAGTGAGAATAGAAAACCACTAGTAGATATTCTATTTGGAACATCAACAACCCAATATGCATCAGTGTATCCATGAATCTGCAATTTTGCATCAACTTCAAAACAATGCATAATCCAAAGTAACACTCAGATAACATAGAGTGTGCCTCAAAGCATCTAAATATGGTTTCTTTTGAACCTACATAAATTGACTTTGAATTCCTATAGTGTAGCTTAGATAAGGTCTTGTAATTGTGAGATATATCAAGCTTCCCACAATTTTTTTACGTAGTAGCATTTTCCAATGCTTCACATGATGTAGTATCCAACTTCAAATTCTGATCTAATGGCATAGAAATTGGATTACAATAAGCCATACCATACATTTGTAACATATTCAAGGCATATTGCCTTTGAGACATCCATATACCTATTTTTGTATGTATAAACTCAATGCCCAACAAACAGTGTGACACACTAAGATCTTTCATGTCAAATTCCTACATAAGGAGTTTCTTTACCTCTTTAATGCTTTCTTCATTATCGCCACCTACAATCAAGTCATCAACATAAATAGCCACAATCATGATGCCATCATCACCCTTCCTTGCATATAATGAGTGATCTACATCACACATAGAAAATCCAGTGGTGGTTAAATAATACACAATCCTTGCATGCCAAGCATGAGGGGCTTGTTTAAGCCCATACAAAGCCTTTTTCAACTTGCAAACATATTCTAGGTGCTTTGAATCCTCATGTCATTGTGGTTGGCCCACATATACTTCTTCCTATAACTCACCATGTAAGAAAGCATTCTTCACATCCATATGATGCAAAATCCATCCTTTAGTTATAGCTAATGCAACAAGTGCTCTGATAGTAGATATTTTAGCTACATGACTAAAAGTTTTCTCACAATCAATGCCATATGTTTGTGCATATCCTTTTGCTACCAATAGTGCTTTATACCTGCGTATGCTACCATCAATATTGTGCTTTACCCTATAAACCCACTTGCAACCTATGGGTTTCTTTCCTCATGGCAATGGTACTAGCTTCCATGTTTCATTTCCATAAAGTGCAGCCATCTCCTCATCCATAGCTTTCTCCCAATTTGCATTTCCAATTGCATCTTCAAAATAAGAAGGTTTAGGATCTTGTATTACATTATTCATGTAGGCACAATGATGATACATGTAACTATCATATGTCAATCGTTGCACTAAATTCTGCATCCTACCAAATCGTCTTGGTCCTGGGTCACTTCTTCTTGTTGTATCATCTGTAGATACCTTTCTTACTCCTAGAGTCTTCACAAAGAACAATCCAAGTTTCCCATCAAGGCTCTTTTCTAAATCACTTGAATCTCCATCAATGTCTTTGAAACCTATAGATGTTTTATTACCAGTAGAAACACTTTCTTTACCTTTCTTGGATGTAGTGGATGAATTCACTGGACTAAAATTTCCATGCAATCTTCCACTCCATGGATTTGAGTTGTTGCTGACACATTAGATCCACTCAAAACTTGAGATTTTGTACTTGAGTTTTCAACATCTCCTTTGTCATTTGAGTCAAGACTAAGTCCTTTTTTGGAATCTTCATAGCTTGATATTTCATCAAACACCACATCTTTTCTTACCTTCACCTATTGTGTCAATGATTAGATTTATATCCCTTTTGCTGGGAATACCCAATGAAGATACATTTTTCTACTTTTGGATCAAGTTTCATCCTCAGCTTATATGGAATATGTACATATGCAATACAACCAAATACTTTCATATGTGATAAGTTTGGTTTTTTATGTGTAAACTTCTCTTTAAGTGTAACTTGATGTACAACAATAGTCGGAGTTCTGTTCATGATTTATACAACATTGTGCATAACTTCTATGCAATAACAATGAGGCATATTTTTCTCAGCCATCAAGGCTCTTTCTATTTCTACAATATGTCTATTTTTGCGTTCAACAATGCCATTCTGTTGTGGTGTGCACCTGCATGAAAAATATCTTTGAATTCCATGACTTTTCTAATGAACTCATTTGACATGTATTCACCTCCTCCATCATATCTTAATGTCTAAATATACTTCCTTGTCTGCTTTTCCACCATAGCCTTGAAAATTGGAAAGTGAGTAAACAGCTCACTCTTCTCTTTCATGAAGTATACCCACACTTTCCATGCATGATCATCAATGAAAGTGGCATAAAACCTCCATCTTCCCATAGATGTGGTCTTTGCAGGACCCCAAAGATCTGAATGTAGTGTTTCTAGCATATTCTCACTAAATGCTTGTCATGTGGAAAAAATACCTTCCACATTTTACCAAATTGACATGCTTCACATACCTTTTGCATCTCTACAACCTTGAAATCTTGTAATCCATTGACAAGCTCCTTTGACTGCATCAATTTCAGCCTCTGTAAATTTCCATGTCCAATTTTCTTATGCCAAATCTCTACGTTAGCAATAACAACTACACTTTTTGCAAACATGGCTGCATTCATTTCAAGAATTTTGACATTAAAGGTGAACATCCTACCCATTTTGTTTCCTTTGGCGACCAACCTTCCATTTTGTTTGTACTCTTCTACATATAAACCATCAACATTGAACCTAACTTGTAATCCTTGGTCAACCATTTGTCCAATAGATTCCAGATTCTTTGTTATATTGGGAACATGCAATACATCAACAAGATGTTTTACCTTCCTATCCTCCATAGATAGTGATATGTTTCTTGTATGCTAGATAGGATGTGATGTGTCATCGCCTATTTCAACAAATCTAGGAACAAATAATTTTTGCAAAACACTAAACCATTTTGCATGGATGATCATGTGATTTTTAGGCACTTGAATCAACATACCAAACATTACCATTTGATTTTGAAACATCAGCAGACATTGTATTCATCATGTGATGTTGGACCATGAACTTCTCCGAATCATATGCACTTATGGATGCATATTTTTTTGGTTGCTTTTTGTTATTTTGATTCTTCAAATTGCAGTCACGTTCAAAGTGACTAGGTTTACCACAATTCCAACATCTCTTACTATCATTACTTGAATCATTTCTTTGGAAAATTCTATGGCTTCTTTGGCTCCCCTTGCCTCGAAATTGTCCTTTACCTCCTGCATGATTTTGTTGTTGACCTTGGTCCTGGTTGTTGTTTCCTGTTCCACTTTTGAAGCCTCTTCTTTGGCCTCTCCCTCTACCAAAGTAGAATACCTACTCAAAACCAGCTTTTCCTTAGGAGTTTGAGTCTTTACTATTGAAGATAAATGTACAAGATCATTTTCATAAGAGCTATGCTTGGATAAATTTACCAAATATAAAGATAAAGGAAAAGAAGAAAAAAAAAGAAAAAACATAAAAGAAAAAAGTCTAGTCAAAATTCATGATGAGTAAGAGATACAATATCTTGCCTTGTAGTTAGTAGCATGTAGTGGGAAAGTGGTGAGTTAAGAAGGAGGCACACTTCTTCACATGCTCATTGGTTATAAAAGTGAAGTGGGAGCACGTTCTAAACAAAGAGAGAAAGAGGCAAGAGCTCCCAGTAATCAGATCTAGTCATTTTGTCATTTTGTCTTCCCATAGACTCCCTCCAGCCACACGTTAGTTTGTACATAGCTCTATTGTGGAGCTCATACCTCAGTGTATGTGTAACTATTTCTTGCGTTTAAACACTCATTGGAAAGATTATCATGTGTACTTTTTGAATATCAAATATCTCTTTCAAACCTTATATATTCTGTGAGATATCAGTGAAAGAGTGAAGTCTAGTTTTTTAGTATACCTGTGTAGATAGGTACTCTATTTTGGTCGATTAAGTTTCCCAACCAAAACATATCCAAATTGCTTGACTTTTGTCTTGTTGGAAAGCTCTTGGCATCTACTTTCATTTTTGCAAATAGCTCATTTAGAAGATTTATATTCTATGAGATATCTATCCAATAGAAAAGTCCAGTTTTACAGTGTACTTATGGGTGTAGGTGGTCTATTTTGGTCAGTTGAGTTTCCTAACCAAAACTCATCCAAATTACTTGTTTTTTAGCTTGTTGAAGCTATTTCTGTCTTCTTTCTCTATACCAAATAAAGGATATATATTCAGAGAGTTATCAGTCCGAGAGTGAAGTTCAATTCTTTAGCATACTTGTGTGGACATGTAGTTCATCTTTGTTAGTTGTGTTTCATAATCAAAACTTGTCCAAATTAAGTTATTTATAGCTTGTTAGAAAGCTATCTTTGTCTAATTTGATTTACTAAAGGCACAAGTCCATTTGAGTTTTGTGTTGAGAGCAGCAAGCTATCTAAGGTGTAGTTGTTTGTCCAAGTGCTGGACATACAATGGTTCACTACACATTTCCGTTGCACATAGGAGAACTCATTCTCCACAGTTGGTATGAGAGCAAACTTGGTGTTGAAGCTTCATCAACGGAGCTGGAGTTGAAGAAAAGTAAAAGAGGAGCTACAAAACAAGAGGGAGCTTCACAAACGTAAGAGCAAAGGACAATATAACTATTTGAGGTAACTCTCAAAGTCGTTGATAGTCTTCAATGGCGGACTTGGGTCAACAAGTAGAGAAATTGGATAAGGATAACTATCCCGTGTGGAAGTTTAGAATGACCAACTACCTAATGGGCAAAGGCTTATGGGGTATTATGAGCGGCGATGATGCTCAACCTCAAATCAATCAAGCTATGGCCATCGAAGTCCAAAGGAGGCAAGCAAAAGAATGGAAAGAGAGGAATAGGAGAGTCATGTTCCTCATTTCGCAAGTCATTACTAATGCCATGGTAGGGCATATTCAACATCTAGAGAAAGCTAAGGATGCTTGGGAAGCTCTTGAAAGGATGTATTCAACAAATACCAAAGCTAGGAAACTTCAACTCAAGAATGAGTTGAACACAATCAAGAAAAGTTCGAGTCAATCCATAGCTGAATATACTTTGAAGATTAAGGAGCTAAGCGATGCTTTAGCTTCTATTGGCACAATGGTTGAAGACAAAGATCTTGTGTTTTATACTCTCAATGGATTGAGAGAAGATGAAAGATGGAAGCCTTTTATAACTTCCATTAACTTGAAAGATGCATATCCAGGTTTTGAACAACTAATCCCTCATCTTGTCACATAAGAGCTTAGCTTTGGTGGCCCCAAAGGAAAGGACAGCCACATTCAAATGTTATATGTAGGTCGAGGTAAAGGAAGAAACTCAAGAGGAGGCTCAAGAGGAAAAGGAAGAGGTCACAACCACTCCAACTACAATCAAAACAATTCGGAAGATAACAAGGACACACCAAATGCCAATGCACAAGGAAGAGGTTGAGATGGAAGTAGAGGAAGAGGTCGAGGCTCCTACAATTCTCATAAAGGTATAACATGCTATCATTGTGGTAAAGTAGGACACTATGCTAGTGATTGTTGGTTGAAGAATGGAAGACAAAATGGAGGCAATCAAAGGAACCAAAGCAACTATGCAAGCACCTCAAGTGAAGGAAGCAGGGACACACTACTTGCAATGAGACATGAGTATAGAAGCTCTTGTGAAGATGACAAAGAATGGTACATTGATTCAGGTTGTAGCAACCATATGTCATGCCAAAGAAGTTCGTTCACTAATCTACAGGTACCAAGTGGAAACGGATGTGTTGAAACAGGTGATGATACTCAACACATGATTGAACATATTGGAGATATAAGGCTTGGAGATACAAGTAGAGCAAAGGTACTATCTAATGTTCTTCATGTTCCTTCAATTTCAAAGAACTTGATCTCAGTAGGACAAATGGTAGAGAAGGGTTATCATGTCATATTCAATGAGAATGGGTGCTTCATAAAGAATCCAAAGGAAGGCTTCAAGGTCATTGCTCAAGGTAGAAGAGAAGGAAGGATGTTCACTTTGGACGTCCAACATCCACATCGAAAGGTCATGTACATTTAATGTGGGAACATGAAGATTTCAGAGCTGGACTTATGGCACAAAAGAATAGGACACATCAACATTCCAAAGCTGAAGGACATGAGCAAACATGAAGTGGTAAGAGGTCTTCCAAAATTTAATAGCATTGGACTACATGAGTTATGTGAAGCTTGTCAACTAGGAAAGCAAACGAGGCAGCCATTCAAGAGGAGCAATTATGTGGCCCCAAATGTCTTGGACTTGATACATACGGATGTATGGGGACCAACCCAAGAGGCATCAATGGCTGGTAATAGATTTTTTGTCACCTTCATTGATGATCACTCAAGAAGGGTATGGTTGTTTTGTATGAAGCAAAAATCAGAGGTGTTTTCTATATTCAAAAGATTCAAAGTTGAAGTTGAAAAAGAAACAAGAAGGTCTATCAAAACCTTAAGGTCCGATGGTGGAGGAGAATACTTCTCCAAATAATTTTTAGATTTTCTATAAGAGAATGGGATCAAAAGGCAGTTCACTTGTAGGTATACACCAAAACAAAATGGAGTAGCTGAGAGGAAAAATAGGCAAATTGCTGAAATTGCAAGATGCATGCTCAACGAGATGAAGGTACCATTGTACTATTGGGCTAAAGCTACCACAACTGCCATTTACTTGATGAATAGGTGCACAACATCAAGAATAAAAATCACTTGACTCCAGAGGAGGTATTTTTTGCTAAGAAACCTGATCTTACACACCTCAAAGTGTTTGGATGTGTTTGCTTTGTTCACATTCCACAAGAAGTTAGAACAAAGATGGAATCAAGGTCAGAAAAATGCATTTTCATCGGCTACTCGATGGAGCAAAAAGGATACAAGTGTTACAACCCTAGAAGAAAGGAATTAAGAGTCTCATGAGATGTGGTCTTTGATTAACTAAGACCATGGTATGAAGATAAAGGAAAGGAAAAGATTCTTGAAGAAGATTGTGATGATTATGCACGAACAAATCAAGAGAAGTTCAACAATCAAGCACAAAGGTTTTAGGACTAGAGGCATCTACATCAAATGAAGAATGTTCAACATGGAGGGGGAGTCATTCTGTGTCTGCGAATTCAGCTCATAGTAGAGTCGAAGAAGTAAGTGCTACTCCAAACAGTGAGATAGATGCAAGTAAAGAAGAATATGAAGAGGTAATCGCTCCGAAGGTAAAGCTGAATAGGTTAAAGAAGCAACTTTCTAAAGGCAATGAAAGAAGATCTTCAAGGACAAGGTATCCAACTCAAAGGTTGATTTATGATAGTTTCATGGCAACACATTTTGCATACATGATGCAGGTTATCAAAGACAAAGAGCCTGAGACATATGAAGAAGCTTGCACACAAAAGGAATGGAAGCAAGCTATGAAAGAGGAGATCAAAGCTCTCAAAGATAATTACACATGGGAGCTAGTGCCAAAGAAAGAAGGTATGAAGATTGTTCCAAACAAGTGGGTGTTTAAAGTAAAGAGGAATGTTGATGACTCACTAGCTAGATATAAAGCTAGATTAGTTGCCAAAGGATTTAAACAAACACAAGGCATAGATTATGATGAAGTTTTCAGCCCTGTTGCAAAGATGGGAACTATCAAAACATTAATAGCAATTGGTGCTTCAACAAGATGGCCATTATATCAATTCGACATAAAAAATCTTTTCTTAATGGAGAACTACAAGAAGAGGTATACATGAGTCAACCGGCTAGATTTGAAGATGAAAACCATCCACACTTTGTTTGTAGCTTGAAAATGGCACTTTATGGCTTGAAGCAAGCACCAAAAGCATGGAATCGGAGTTTGGTAGAATATCTAACTAAGTGTGGATACAACCCAAGTAGAACAGATCCTTCTCTGTACATGAAGAAGGAAGAAAATAGAGAGGTATATATTTGCATATATGTCGATGACCTCATCATAACAGGAAATGATGTTACAAGGATTAAAGATATCAAAAGGAAGCTTGATAAGGAGTTTAAAATTTCAGATCTTGGAGAGCTGAAATATTTTTTGGAATTGAAGTTGTTTATGGAAAGAGTCTCATCTACTTGATGCAAAGGAAGTACTTGTTGGATGTTCTTTTCAGACTTGGAATGAGTGAATGCAAACCACTCACTCAACCCATGGACACAAATACAAAGATTTGTTCAAATGATGGAGAACCATTGGAAGATGTAACAACATACAGAAGCATTCTAGGATCTTTAATCTATGCAAACATTACAAGACCTGACGTATCTTATGTTGTTGGTGTACTTTCTCAGTTTATGCAAGCCCCGACAAGTGAACATTTAAATTCAGCCAACAGAGTATTGGTCTCAAAAACTACAGTGAGAAAGCAAGCAGCAACCAAAGTAGAAAGTGTATTAAGGGAGCAACAAGATCAAGTAGAAATATTGAACTTTCACAATGTGTAATTTGTTCCATCAAGCTTGCCTTCAGTGAATGTGGGTGGATGAATGCAAATTGGTGCAGCAATAACATTAGCAAATGCACCAACACTAGAAGATGAAGCCATCACTCAAGAACTATGGTGATAACAAAAATAAGCTTGCAAGTTCAGAAAGCACTTCTCTCTACTAATAGATACCTAATCCGGCTATGATACCATGCAAGAAAGTAGCTACAAAAGAGAACACAAGAGAAGTAGCAAAGAAGATAACAAATATAGTAGAATTGCAAAATTTGCTACTAACAACAAGTATAAAGATGATGGCATTTTCCACATGTGCACACTCAAGGTATAGATTAAATCGTGATCTAGAAAACTCTAGAGAGAGAGTTACAAGGTAGAGGTATGTTGGCTCAATTCAATGTTTGGGTAGTGCAAAAGTCACTTATATATAAGCTACCAGAGAGTTTTGAGTTCTCGTAGATGGTTAGACATGGGTGATAGAACGTGGGCAGCCACCACCCACGTTGCAAGATTACAACCACCACGTGCTAGAGAGATGACTCTCCTCCCAACCAAATGCCTCTATATATAGCTCTCTCCAGGGGATTGCTAGCTTGGGCACGTGGATACTAACCATCCATGTGTCAGCCATGTAACTACATGTGCACCAAGTGTCCCAGTTAACCAAAGTTAACTCAAATGGATGCTTCTGGAAGGTTCTAGAGCTCTTTGGGCAAAACACTCTTCCCATGTACCCCATGGGGGTTGAACCCAAGACCTCCTCCTTCACATCATTGAGTCTTAACGACTAGGCTAAGTGGATCACTTGGTTACAAGAGTAAATGACCTTCTAGTAAGTATAGACTCGAAATCTTTGGTCATACACACGGGTGACCAAACGATGCCCAATTTCAGATATGTTTGAATCGGCCGGACCCTTAGATCATAGACTTACTTTATTACATTCTTCCCCCCTTGGAAAATATTTTCATCCTCAAAAATAAAGCTATATACATATTGTAGGCAACCCCTGAGCCTCATGTTCTAAAACTGGAAGAACATGGTCATGTTCTAGAACTGGAAGAACATGTCTCATCTCTATGGTGGCATCCCTATCCAAATGATTCAAAACACTGCCTCGCTTTGTACTTTGATACACTGATCAAAGTACAAAGTAGTGAATGAATAATAAGGGTGGATCTAAAAACATCCATGGCCAATTCATAGTTTTTTACTAGATACGATTTGGTCACAAACATGTGAACTAGGTGGATTACTAGTCCATTTCTAGGCATGACTAGTGCATGGATTTAGTAACTAGAATGGGATTCTTGTCCCTCACAAGACTTTAAGAACTCTTGATTCACTTGAATTTGGTTTGGAGAACTTGAAATTTGGTTGTCCTAAACATCTAACTTGGATGTTTGTACAATTATTTACTCCTATCCAACAGTTACTTGATTTTTCACTCAACTAGAGGACTACTTTGTCCAAATGAGTTTAAAAATCCTATGTAAATTGTAGGAGAAAGTTTACCATTTTCTTTGAGTCAACCGTACTGTATCTTGACCAATTCAAATTAAAAATGAAAATTGTCCAAATTAGGACCCTTTTCTCAAAGACTTGAGCTAGACGTTCTTTTGAAAATTGTCAATCTGATGAGCAATTCCTAACTTCTCTATTCTACAGTATACTGGACTCTAGGAAATCATTTATGCTATAACTTGAAGCAAACTCAAATAAATAATTCCACTTAGACTTATTATCTTTTGAAGATTGAAAAGGTTCTTGTACATATCATCTATCTAGGATGTTCAATTTAGTTATCTAGTTCTAACCAGCTAACCTTGGTCTTTTGCAAAAAGGAATTAAATACCATACTTGCGCCAATTCCAAAAGATTTGGAAAGTGGAAAGAAATAACTGAAAATCTGTACAACCAATTCAGACTTTGAAGATATGTAAACTTGCTATGAGTCAAATTCTAGATGACTCAGGACTTTAACTTCTCAAAGATTTGTTTCAACAGGATATTGAAGCTTTTTTTTTATCTTTAAGAGAAATAAGATGGATTCTCAAAAAGATTTAGAGCAAATCTAAAACATCATCTAACCACAAGATACTAGAGTGATAACCAACATCAGTGTGTCGACCCACTGAAGTTCTATTGATGAGTTTTTTACTCAAGTAATGCTTTACTTGAGACTAAGTTCAAGTCATATTTAGTCTTTCTAACTCCTTACTCGGAATGCAATTCTTGTGCATTTCTTTGACGCAAAAGAGTGAATTCACCAAGTTACACTAGGAACTTGGTAGTTGACTTAGTCAATCAAATCCTTGGTTGAAAAGATTAACTCAAAGTCAAAGTTCAACTTTTTCAGAAATTTATGAAATATTTCTGAATTAACAACACTTTATCTTGAAGTGTTTCAAGAAGGTCTAGGAAGTTACTTAATTCATATCTTTTGTTTCCTTGATCTTGAAGTTATCTTGAAATATCTTGGGATACTACTTTTATCCTCCTTGAATTTAAACTCCTTCTTTGAAGTTTTAATTCCCTTGCGGATCAAACTTAACTTCAAGATCCAAACTAGGACTAAAAGATAATTATCATCCCACGGTCTGATGTCCCATACCATCTTTCCTACATCAATCTGAGTATAAAATCTGGTGTCCCATACCACCCTATCTTATATTCACATTAATGTGGGTGATACTTATCCTAAAGTCTAAACATCTCTTGATAGAGTACCTTTTTACTTCAACTCTTTATGAGAATTTTGAATTTTCAGGCATTACCTCTAATTGGACATTCTAGGTTTTGATTCCTTCACATGATCGTCTCACAACCACGTGTTTAACCTTGGAAACTTGCAAACCGCTTGATAGAATATCCAATGTTCTTTGCTAGGCTTTTCAAATGCAAATCAGTCAGAATTCCAAGTACTTGAATTTTCATATATTCAAGCTTAATTGGTTTATTCTTGCACAATTTGTAGTGACAAGAGCTTTTGACTTCTTGTCTTTAGATTCTTTCTTATTGATGCTTTAGGTACCTATCCCAGCCAAAACTTTACATGAATACGTCTACTCCTTAAGTGTAAGCATCCACTCATGCTTTCTCGATTTGTACCAAAATCCCTTTAAGGATAGGTGAAAATTATGTTTTACCTTCCATAGACTTAAGTACTGTCTTCACGATTGTAGACTACATTCTTGGAATTTCTTCACTTTGTTCAGACTTGGAACAACTTACTCTTTTCACAGTTTCCATTTGGATAAATGGAACCTGAGTGAATAATTCCCAAAAGAAATTTTATTGCCAATACTTGGGCAATCTACAGAGTGGTTCCAATCGCACATTCTTGCACAATCATGGCTAAGCTTGATCAAGTCTAGTTGACCTTGCGACTAGAATAAAGACTTAGTCTTTATTATTAAGATCTCTGAAACTAACAAAAGCATCATCGCTTACCCATGGGATTTTTAGAGATCTTTCCCTCAACTTAAGTCCAATCGTACATTGATGCCGCTCATATTCCAAAGCTAAGAATATTTGATACACCTTTAGGTTATATCAATATTGGGACTTAATTACCAATACCGACGGTTTGGGAATTACTGAGAACTACTTTCTAATAAACTTACCTGAAAGATTCTAGTCTCACATCTATGGAGATTTTTCCTTTCAAGAAATTTTCAATTCCTGTCAAGGAATCAAGTAACACTAAGCCAATGATTCATCTTGGAATCTTTTTCTTTACTAGAATGATCTTTTAAAAACAAATCTTGGCTAAAAGATATTTCTTTTTAACAAATGAAATAGTTAACTAGACTATTTCATTTTATTGGCTTATCTTTAGGAAAATATCTTGATTTCGAAAGATTGCTTTGATGTATCTTTTAGGAAAATAGCTTGATTCCCAAAGATTACTTTGACGTGGGTTTCTTCTTTAAGCTCTAATTAGCTTAAACAAAACCAAGAATACTTCTCTCATCCTCAGAAAATTGCTTAATAAAGTTTCCATGCTTTTTGAAAACTTTACATCTTGACTAGAGATGCAGTTATGGAACCTAGCATCCAACTATTGAACACTAAAGTTCAGTGATGTTAAAGTTTATTCACCTCTTTGAAGTTCATCACTCATCAGGATGAAAAGAAAAAACTTTAATAGTTCCATGCAACATTTATGTGTTTGATGAATAATGTGTTTGATGCAACGTTTATGTGTTTGATGAATAATGTGTTTGATGAATATCTCTATGAATTTATAATAGTCTTTCTTGACGATATTTTTATGTATTCTAAGGATGATGATGAACATGCATTGCATCTTAGGAAGACTTTATAGAAACTTAGAGAGCATGAACTATATGGTAAGATGAGTAAATGTTTTTTTGCCAAGGAGCAAGTGACTTATTTGGGGAAATTTGTTTCTAAGGAAGGGATTCACATAGATGCTAAGAAAGTTAAAAGCATAGTTGACTAGCCTACACCCAAATGTGTGAGAGATGTGAGAAGCTTCCTTGGCTTGGCACAATATGAGAGGGCACACATTAGGGAGTTTTCTCGAATTGCAAATCCGCTTACAGAATTTACAAAGAAAAACGGAGACTTCACATTGAATGTTGAGTATCAAAATGTGTTTGAAGAATTAAAACAGAAAATTATCAAAAATTGTGTGCTAAAAATATGTGAGTTAGGGAAGCCATTTATGGTTGCATGTGATGCTACTAGAAGTCAAATTGGATGTGTACTTTCACAAGAAGGAAGGGTAGTGGCTTATGAGTCAAGGAAACTAAGGAAATATGAACTAAATTATACAATACATGACTTGGAAATGCTTGTGGTTTGTATTGTAATTCTCATTTATGTATTTCTTCAGAATCTATTTTGAAAGAAAAGATTCTACATGACTGTCATGATGCACCTTTCTCTGCACACCCTGGTTTTTCTAGGACTTATGCAAAAGTGAAAGCTTCATATTATTGGCCACGTATGAAATATGATATTAAGAGGTATGTGAAAGAATGTTTGAAATGTCAATAGGTTAAGGTTGAATTTAAAAGGAGTCCTGGTATGTTACGACCATTAGATGTGCTTGATAAAAAATGGGAATCCATCTCTATGTATTTCATAACAAAGTTGCCTGTGACTAGAAGTGGGCATGATACCATCTTTGTGGTCGTGGACCATCTTACAAAGATGGCATATTTTCTTCCCATGAGGAAAATTGATACAACTTTGCATGTTGCTAAACTTTTCATAAAAGAAATTTTTAGGTTACATGGTATACCTAAAAGTATAATAGTGGAAATTTAGTTAAGTGGTTTGCATACCCTATTGAAGATTCAACATGGGTTGGTTTGGATGCGTTTATGGAACATTATCCTTCTTTCCAACTCTCAAGACAGAGTTCTTAAAAGAGGGGGAGAATTGTGTTGGAGATAGACGTCTGCGGAAGCACACGAACAACACAAGGAAGAAGAAGAAGCTTGGAGCACAAACACACAATACTGAATGTATTACTAGAGAATGTACAAAGATAAGTAGACCATTAGGGCAATAGGCGTATATACAAGCCGGGGGAGAAAAACCTCCTAAAGAGGGAAAAAAGTGCCCCGACGGTCCTAGAGTGTTCACACACATCACTACCTAAATATATCAACAAATCCCCCTTGGGAGTGATGCGGTGAACAAGGAGCTGGCACTCATGTATAAGGAAGTGCCAAGCTATGTGGAAATCACTCCACAAAAGGAAGTAAGCCCAAAGCTTTGCGGAAAGCTTCAAACTTCTCCCTAGGCAGAGCCTTCGTGAAAAGGTCTGCAATGTTCTCCTGTGTGGGCACATATGCCAAGCTGATCTCCCCAGCAGAGAACCTCTCCCTGACATAGTGATAATGCACCTCAATGTGCTTAGTGCAAGCATGGAACACAGGGTTCCTCGCAACTGCCAATGCGCTCTGACTATCAGTGAAGATGGTGGTGGCAGAAGACTGGCCAACACCCAAATCAGCCATAAGGCGTCTGAGCCACACACACTCAACAATCGCTGTGAAAGCTGCCCTATACTCAGCCTCACAACTGGAAGTGGCCACAGTAGGCTGCTTCTTGCTCAACCAAGATATACATGAGCTACCAAGCATGAAGCAAAAACCACTGGTGGACACACGAGTGTCATAGCAACCAGCCCAATCTGAGTCAGAAAAAGCATGCAAATTTGGCGGTAGTGATCCCCCCTTGGGATAAAAAAACCCAAGTAGCCGAGTACCACTCAAGTAAGGAAAGATGCGCTTAACCGCTTTCCAGTGCGTGACTCCTGGGCAATGCATAAACCTGCTCATCTGTGAGACAACAAACTGAATATCTGGCCGAGTAATGCATAAGTAAATCAAGCATCCAACAGCATGCTGATAGAGAACAGCATCAAATGCATCTCCAGCATCATGAAGACTCAATCGTAAACCTGTCTCCATAGGAGTGGCAATAGGCTTACAGTCTTCAAGGCCAAAACACTACAATAATGTGTCAATATATTTCGTTTGACACAAAGCCATTCCACCATCAACGTGCATAAACCGAATGCCCAAATAGTGATGCAAATGCCCCAAATCAGACATCTCAAATGAGGCATGCAAATCAGCCTTAAAATCAGCAATATGTGTCTCAATAGGACCAATGAGCAGCATGTCATCAACATAGACAACAATGATCAAAAGCACATCATTAGCACCTTTAACATATAAGGTGCTTTCAGTTGGACTGTTCTCAAAACCATGTGCAATCAGATAGGCATGTATCTTCTCATACCAAGCACGTGGTGCTTGCTTTAAACCATATAATGCCTTCTTTAACCTACAAACCTGGTTTTCATGCCCTTTCTGCACAAAGCCACGGGGCTGAAAAACATAAACTTCTTCATGCAAGTCACCATTCAGAAATGCTGTTTTAATGTCCAACTGATGTACATTCCAACCATGATGGGTTGCAAGTGCACAAATGCTCCGAACAGTAGTCATACGGCATGTAGGTGCAAAGGTCTCATCAAAATCAATGCCTCTTTCCTGTGCATAACCCTTTGCAACAAGCCTAGCCTTATACCTGTCAACTATACCATCAGGTTTACGCTTCAGCTTGTATACCCACTTAGTGCCAATGGCCTTCTTGCAAGGAGGCAAGTCACATAAAGACCATGTACCATTCTTCATTATAGCATCATATTCAGATTGCATAGCAGCCATCCAATTTTCTGAATTTTGTGCTTCATCAGAAGAAATAGGCTCATTCTCATCACAGAGACTAGATGCAGCCATAGCATAGCAATCTGATGCAAAGGAGGCACTATGAGAGCCTGAACGAGTACGATATGACAAAGGTGCATCTAATTTGCTGTCACGCAAAGTCTGCACCAGCCATTTTGGCATAGTTTTTGCCTGCTCAATATCAGCTCTCTCATAAACAAGTGCATCATGTAAATCTGCATAAAAAATGGAATGATCTGCATCATCATATGAAACCTGCAAAGGCTGAGAAGTTGCCTCATTAGGACCAGCACTAGCCTGTCCACCTGTAAAAAGAGGCATCAAAGTATCATACATGTCTTTGGAGCTAACAGATGTCTCCTTAGCACATGAAAGCAATGGCTGAATAGCATCTTCCACAAAGACAACATCACGGCTAACCAGAATGCGTTTATTCTGTGGATGATACAGACGATAGCCTTTACTTTCAGAACTGTACCCAACAAAAATACATTTTACTACCTTATCATCCAATTTTCTGCGATGTTGTTCAGGCAGTAATGCATATGCCAAACAACCAAAAACATGCAGATGAGCAACAGATGGCTTGCGGTCATGCCAAGCCTCATATGGAGTGATAAACTGCAACGCTTTAGTGGGACACCTGTTCAGTACATATGCTGCACACATGACAGCCTCAAGCCAGAAACTATGTGGTAAAGCCTGACTTTTGACCATGCACCTCGCCATCTCCATGAGTGACCTGTTCTTTCGTTCAGCAACTCCATTCTGTTGAGGTGTATACGGCACTGTACACTGGTGTTTTATCCCACGTTCAGCCAGAAATGCATTAAAATCTGAAGACATATATTCCCCCCCTCGATCAGAACGAAGGGTGCCCATTTTACATGCTGACAGATTTTCAGCCAAAACCAAAAACTGTTTGAAGCACATGAACACTTCGGACTTTGCTTTGAGTGGATATACCCATGCATGCCTGGAAAAATCATCAATGAAAGTCACGAAGTAAAGGTAATTTCCAAAAGAGGGTGTCTGCATAGGACCACAGACATCACTATGTACAAGCTGCAATTTCTGTGTAGCCCGAACTGAACCATCTTTTGGAAAGGAAGAACGCTGCATTTTGCCCAAAATATAGCCTTCACAAACATGTTTTCCAGGTGCCTCAAGTTTGGGCAAAGAGGACACCATTTCAGATTTCTGCAGGCGTAACAAACTAGCAAAATTCAGATGACCAAAGCGTGCATGCCAAAGCTTTGCATCTGACATAGCCTGAGAATCATGAACTGCACATGCCGAATCATTCAAAGATCTTTCATAGTCTATGAGCTTATACAGCCCACGACATAAAATGCCAAAAGCAATAATCACATCGCCATTTGAGAGATCATGGACTGTACACCTGTCATCAACGAATTTCACAACCAAGCCAATCTTGGCTAATGCAAAAACTAATAACAGGTTCTTTTTGATCCCTGGCACAAATAAAGCATCTGACAAAGTGAAAGAACTACCATCAACAGTAGTCAGAATGATCTTACCAACTCCCATAACAGGATAAGAGGAGTTATTGGCGCATGTGACAGTATTCCCTGTAGGGGCAGGCTTGAGTGAAGAGAAGAAATTGCGCTGCGAGGTAATATGTTTGGTCGCCCCACTGTCAAAGTACCAAACATCTGAGTCTACTGCAGACATGCACTGATCATGAGAAGATGGGTCAAAACTGCAGACAGTAGTAAACGCCCATTCTTCTTCCTGCACAAGATTTGCAGACTCTGTTTTTGGTGTAGAGGCCTCTGCAACAACCATTCTAGCCTCTTTCTTCTTTGCCTCTTTAGCAGCCAGTTTTGGACAGTTCTTTATAATATGATCATTTCCTTTACAGTACTTGCAGAACAGTTTCTACTTTTCTGATTTCTTCTCATCTTTATCCTGGTTCTTCGATTGTGCAGCATTTGCAGATTTTTGCTTACTAGTAGAAGAGCTCCATTTTCCTTTGCCCTTCTGACTAGCCAGGAAAGCTTGATCTGCAACACGCATAATGGACCTGTTCTGCCTGGACTGATCTTCCTGCAACAGAACAGAGACTAATTCCTCAAATGACAAGGCATTCGGATTGCCTTTCATCATCAACCGAAGAGTAGAGGCAAAACTCTGATATGAATCAGGAAGACCATTCAGAACGGTCTGCACAAGTGAGCTATTTGGTATAACCTCATCAGCAGAAATCAATTGTTCCTTCAGGTCTTTGATCTTTGTAAGAAAACTGCCCATAGAATCCCCTTCATTCATGTGCTCACTCTCCAACTGTTTTCGGAGGTAAGCAACACGAGCCTCATTCCTAGCCTCGTACAAAGTGGTAAGTGTATCCCAAGCATCCTTTGCTGTTCTGCAAGAGCGAATGTGAGGAATAATGGCACGTTTGACAGACAAAGCTATCAATGCATGTGCCTGGGCATCTCTGCCATCCCAAAAAATCTACTCTGCACAGAAACAGCAGCACGAACAGGAATCTGTAGAATATCATCTTCGACACCATCTTCATCAGCTCCAACACCTATATTTGCAGTACCTGTCGTTACAGGTGTAACAGAACGTCTTTCAACACCCTGCACAATGTTCCACAATCCTTTTGCAACCAGTACATGTCGCATCATATAAGCCCATAATGGGTAGTTGGTACCATCCAACTTATCCTCAACAGCCAACATACGGAATACATCACTGCTTTCAGCCATGGCCGGTGACTAAAATACCTTGATGCAGAAAATTGATTGTATCTCAAAAAGTTGAACGGAACTGCTCAGACGAGTTCTGATAGACCTGTAGCAAACTTCGAGACGCTTAAACTGGTGAACAGAAACTGGTATATACCTTTGGCACAAAAGGACAAAATAGCCTGCACAAGCGTTGCGATAGTGCGTTCGGAGGCCAAAATGAGCTCAGATCGCGATTTCGGCACTACACAGCGAAGCTGTTTTGATCTCGGAAACACCCTAAGTGTTTCCGAGATAGTGCGTTCGGAGGCCGAAACGAGCTCAGATCGCGATTTCGGCACCACACAGCGAAGCTGTTTTGATCTCGGAAACACCCTGAGATTGCAAACGAAGGAGTGTCGACGGCGCCCTAGAAGAAGCGACGACCTGCTCTGATACCAATTGTTGGAGATAGACGTCTGCGGAAGCACACGAATAAAACAAGGAAGAAGAAGAAGCTTGGAGCACAAACACACAATACTGAATGTATTACTAGAGAATGTACAAAGATAAGTAGCCCATTAGGGCAATAGGCGTATATACAAGCCGGGGGAAAAAAACCTCCTAAAGAGGGAAAAAAGTGCCCCGGCGGTCCTAGAGTGTTCACACACATCACTACCTAAATATATCAACAAATTGTAAGATGCCACATTAATTTTCCAAAAAAAAAGATGTGTAGGTAATAATGAAATTTTATGTTTGATATTCTAATCATGTCAGCAAATTTTTGTAGCAATAAGTTTTTACATTCTCTCTCTAGAAAGTTATCACATGAAACTTGTGTGTTAGATTTGAGCATGAAGAAGAAGAAATATGAAACAGTGTTGTATGAGAGAATGGTAGAGTACTCTTAGTAGAAAGACTTTACTTGATTGATTTTTTTGTAGCTCCTATATTTTATGTCTCATTTGGTTGCATGAAGATAGGTTAATGAAGAGATTTTTCATGTTTGTTCCTCTCTCTCTAGAATTTTCAATTTTGTAAGGCTCAAAAGTGATATCTGGAAGTAGATTTGGATCTAGGCATCTCTAACACTATTTTACAAATTGAAGAGCTGAATATTTTTGTGTCTCACAAGCTTAAGCTAATTCCTCACTGTTTTTGAGTTACATGGCTTGGAAAAGTGTCCTTTTTTGACACAAAGAGAAGCCTTGATTCATCTTATTCAAATTTGCGGATTTAGAAAACACACATGGGTATGTGGGTTATTTCGAGTGATTGACACATGTGTGGAAGTGTTGCAGGGATCACCTTTATTTTTTTAGGTACAATTCTTGAGCTTGACATGGAAAGTAGATGCATGGGTGGTTTGGAAGTCTTGCATGAGACATGCAAAAAGACACTATCTTGGAGCATGCAGATTCTAAGAGTGCATGTCTAAGAAGGTGTGATTGGTTGTGCATTGGCCAAAGGTGGAGAGGGAGGATGGTTGTACATTGATCACGATCGTTTTTGGCTTTTGAGATGATTGAGATTGAGATTGGGATTGAGATTGTGATTGTGATTGGGATTGGGATTGAGATCATCTCGAGGGTGGTCGGGTGGATGAGGCTTCACATTGAAGCTATTTGATAGATTTTGTAATGCAGATCAAAACTGCTCGTAAATTTGCATAGATAATAAAGTTCTCTCTCTTCTTGTTCTACATATACTATGTTTTTCCTCTTTATATCTTGTTGTGCCAAAGTCTATTATTTTGTGTGGGATTGTGATTGAAGATTAGGAGACTTGTTACAAAAACCATCCATAGAACACCTAAAGAGATGGAGTCAATGCAATCCATAGGATCATACCCTTCATGGTTGCATGAGGGCACACACTTATGGATGTGTAAAGTAGCGGTAAACAAAGAGAAGAGATTAGAAACGAGGAACTTAGGTACAAAACAACACCTCAAAACCATCCAAGACCCAGCCTATGCACCTATGGTATTTCCAGAGATGAAGAGTTTGAACCTCATGGATGGGTAGAGACACTATCCACCACGGACATAGCAGCGAACTAGGAACAATGGATGCCCCATTGTGATGAGGATGGCTATGATATCTTAGTATTCATGTTAGAACCCCCTAATGTTTGAACCTATTATACAACAGTGTGACGACGCAACTACAGATCCAACATGAGTAAGTGACGAGGACTTAGAGTCCATCGTCATGGAGCCATTCTGCTCTTTTGAGGAGTAATATCTATATTTGGTAGAACTCACAACTCCTAATCAAGTCGAGTCTAACCGAGAGAAGACGCTCACTCAACGAGTCGAAACCAAGCTTGAGAAAAAGAAGGAGAGAAGAAAGCCTCCCACACAGGAAGAAGATAGAGAGTCACTATTTGAAGTGCTGAAAATTTTTAGAAATATGAAGTTGAGGATAGAAAAATCATGATGAAGATGCCCAAAAGAGAAGCCCTCACAAGAGAAGCTTATGTGAATAGAGAAAAAGACTAAGAAGATTGTGGTCACGGTTGAAGAAGGAGAAGAAAGATTTACATATATAGGACATGATTTGAGTGAAAAGGAGGAGCAAGAAATGATTGCCCTACTAGACAATACAGGGATGTGTTTGCTTGGAGCTACAATGATTGAAAGGAGTGGATCCAGACATTTGTTCTCATAGGATCCCCATGACACTCGAGGCCAGCTTACATAACACTTTACACATGTTGTCTAATCTTTCTCTATCTTTGTCTCATCATTTGTATGATTAAATGTGGTATGTTCATGTTTTGTCAATATTGGAAGATTGCTAGATTCTATGTTGTATATGCTGGACCTATGGAACCATGGACCTGTGATATGAGCTATGGGCCTACCTCATTTCTAACATCTTCAACTTCCAGGTTTGATTGTTTTTGAATTTCTATAAGAATTTTCATTTTTGAGAATAATAATGGACCATTAGGGGGGGCAAGATTTTAGAGAGAAATCACATGTATGGAGAGTATGAGATATGTAATCTCACCTAGAGTCAAGGATTCCCCCAAAATACAACAAAGGGTAAGCTTTAGACACCTCCAAAGTAGCCTATTTTTATGATTTTTATATAAATTTCAAGAGCTATTTTGGATAAGTAGCCATTTTGGGAAGGGGAAAAGAAGAGGTATTTTTCATAGATTGGTAGTAAAAACCATGCATACCTGTATTCTAGTGTATTCACTTCCGTATAAGATTAAGAAATACAAAATATACCTCAGTATGATGGGAGTTTGAAGCTCCACAAGACCCCCTTCCATCACAGTTTGAGAAAAATTTCAGCACCTAAATCTAAGAAATTCCCATTTTGAAAGAGGGAAAGGGAGGTGCGGTAGCTACGGATGGATGGAAAAACTTATATATACTAAGAGTATCTTATATGGACTTGGCAATGGAATTATACAATTCATTAAAATGATAAGTTAAGGAGGAATTTTAGTTCCTCAAAAACCCCCTTTCCTCACTTTTTGGAAAAATTACAGGTGTTAGTTTTAATCGAACCCCAATTTTGGAAGTAAGAAAAGGGACTATTTAAGAAGCTTCATATGGATTAGTGCATACACACATGAATTATGGTGTATGAATTACCTTGGAAAAGAGAACATCCAAGAAAAATCCACATTAGGAGTGGATTAGGAGCTTGCTAAAAGCTCCCATTTAAGTTTTGCATGAAAGCAAAAATCTTGATTTAGGCCTCTTTTGGGGAGCAAATTAGCATGCTTGAAGGGAGGATTTGGTAAGGTGAAAATAGGCCCAAGCATCTTCATATATTTCTCTTTGAGGTTATGGAGAGAATTCTAGGGTTTTCTTGATGGAAAAATGCTTTTGGGCACTCTAAAAAACACATTTTCACACTTTTTCTAGCCCCTCCAACAATCCACTAGTTTGGCATGTCCCGCTTGAAACGGCCATACCTTGGGCTAGAAAACTCCAAATTGGACGTGCTATGGCTCATTTCAAAGAGCACAAGGTCTACTTTCATTATGTGAAAATAAATTTTGGAAAAGATGTATTTTTTCAGGTCTATACAGCTCTGAAAAGTTTGAACAATTTTCGGCAACTACCTTCTGGAAGCCATATCTTACAAACCGAGAAGGCGATTGAAGTAATTTCACCTCGAGTTACTTGCACATGATATATATTTAAATTTTTGATTATTTCAGTCCTAAAATGGTTTTTGTAGGTCTAAATAGGGATTACAAATGCATTTTTTGGGTAAATTTGCATTATTTTGGTAATCATCTGACCATGCTTTATGTTTAGGGAAGTGATCCGATGTTTTCGAAAACTTCAAAAATTATATAAGGATCTGAGGAGGAAGGTGAAGAGGTCTTGAATCTCATCAAGAAGGGTTGGATTCATGCAATTCCAAAACCAAAAACATTCAGGGACGTATGCTTTATGCTTCAGACATTTTACTTTATGTTATGGCATGTTCTATATGCACATGCATAGATTGGATTGCATACATCAAATGTTGATCATTATTTAAATTCTAAAAGTATGGATCAATAGGCGAGAAGTACACTTTTTGATTGTTTGCAAGAAAGAGGATTGTAGGAATTACATGGTTATGCAACCAAGAGATTGTTGCTAGCATCTGTTTTTATGTTTTTGCATGTTATAGAGTCCATGTATGAGTTTATGGCGTGCATGCCATGGGCCTGTCAAGCCCTATTTTGTTGGATGGCATGTGTGCCGTTGAGCTTATGGTTAAAAAAATTTTGGGACTCGATTTCCTGGGGAAATGCTGTCAAAATTTTTCCCACCTCATGGCGTTATATACGCACTTACCTTTAGGTAAGAATGTTGTGGCATGGTAACATGCCTTTTCTGCAAATGTCAGTAAGGTGTTAGCATGCTTTTAAGCATGTAATTGATGGTCTTAGTACCATCATAGTAGTATACATAAGGCAACTTCAGTACTAACAAGATCCCTACACATAATCCTTATGGATTTAGACCATAGGATTGCCAAGGGGAAGGACATGTACCTTCACCATTAGGAACGTGCACAAGCAGTCCTATAGGTTATAGGAAGTTGCATTGAGGCATGGGAGATACGTTTATGATAATCTCCAAAGTAGTGAAGATTTATTTATCTTCAAAAGAGTCTCACATGTTGATTAGGAGACTATGGGGTATCATCATGAATACCCAAAGAGTGACTTGTTTCACTGATACACCTCACTTGAGCAAGTAGTGAAGCATTTTTGCTACACTACTAAGGAAACCAATTAGATGGATCACAGAGATGGGTTTCATGAAAGAGCACCGACGGAAGCTATGTGATTTGAGTGATGGTTAGGAAGGCCATAGGTATGGCACTAGCTCTATGATATAGAGCATAGATCCCTTAGTTAAGAAATAGTTGGGGTACCCAATACATGTATGTATATTGTGATCTACAGAGAGGTACTTAGACCTAGTCTTGGTACCTAGGAATAAGTTGGTTTGGAAAAGAAAGGGATATCCATTGTCACACATTGACTAGAACCAAACTAACTAGTTCGAGGACATGTTACTCATTTGAGTCCACTAACATGATTTTAGGATATGGGATTCATTAGAGTCCACCTATATATTCCATTACATATATATGGAATATATATTCGGTTTAGTGTAGCTATGACACCGTGAATTGGAAGAAGGTTCCACTGGTATGGGACGGTGGAAACGACTTCCCTTTGAGCACTCTTCTTCTATGGCCAGGAAGAAAAGGACTCATCATTCATGGCATCATGTCTCACTAGATCAGAGGAGAGCTCTTAGTAGACGTCTCCTTAGGATTGGGAGTTATCCGTCATAGTTGAAGGAAGATCTATTCTTCTAGTAGAGAATGTGATAGGTGATCTTATCACCATTGGTATCACATACTCATTTTGATTTTTCTAGGAAGGATACTTCCATCACTTTGATTGGATTGTATAGATCCATGCATAGAGTATGGTTGGCATAGATAGCTTTTTAGTATGGATACATATGTGTTTATGTATCATGTCATACCATGGTTGACCATTTTAGTAGAGGGATTTGACCCTTATTAGGAGTTTATTTTCTCCACTTTTCACTACATAACCTTCATTAGTTAGGGGATATTTGTTCTCCATCTTCATAGGAATATATGTGATGAAGGATTATGCATTACTTATGGAAGAGAGGATTAAATAAATTCATGAGTTCCTCTTTTAAGGAAAGGAGAAAGTGAGAATCAGCTCAGAGATCGATGAAAGATCTCACTTTAGCTCAGTGGTCTCACTTTAGCTCCTGCTCTTTGAGAGAGAAAGAAGGAAAGGAAAACATGATTTCTTTATAGCAAAAGAATAGAGTATGTTTTCCTTTACAGAGAAGAGGTGTTTGGGAAACATCTCTTAGTTTATATTTTACGAGGAATTCATTTACTCTACTTTTCGGTATAATTTTCCTTCACATGGGAGTCTCTTTCTCCACTATTTTGGAAGGAAAAACATGAAGAACTTATGTGCATGTTCTCAATTATGGATGAGTAGAGCAATTGAATTCAAAAGAATCTCTTTCAAAGGGAAAGGGAAAGTGGAATAGATTCCACTAACATGGCCTTTTTTCTTTGAAGGGATTACAGAGAGAGACATGAAGAGAGTTTCACTTTCTCACTTTGGTTGTCTAGATAAAAGTGACACTCTTCTATCAAAGACAAAAGGGAGATCAATTAAACATGATGGTTAGATTGATTCTCACCTGGAGACTCTTGAGAGAAGTAGTTATGTTTATTTCCAGTGATGGTTGTTGACTAGATGAGATGATCTAGTTATTGACATTAGTGAAACTGGGATTAGATTGATGATACCTCTCTTTAGAGTCTCTAGGAGATAGGGATATATCTAACTTATTGGGAACCAAACTCTTAGTTTATGTTACATCATGAGCATGATGTGTAAACATCAGTTAGGAGGATGGGTACTTAGGGATTATCTGAATCTCCAAGTGAATGCTTTTGCATTCATATGGCAAACTACAAGGAAGAGAATATTTTAGAGTTTGCACTAGTGCCAATAGATGCTTCTTCCAATAGAACTTAGTCCAATGGTAAAGGATGACAAACCACAGACTTCTTGGTTGGTCAAATGTAGAGATTTCATTTTACTACCAAGAAATTCTTATGTATGAGCTAGATGATGGATTTGCATAGTTCACAAGGTAGTTTAGATTAAACTACTACTTGTGATTACACTCAAGGTTAGCAAGACCTAGAGTGGTATGAGGGCAATCTATCATTTAGTCTTAGATGGGTTTGAAGTAATTTTTTATGGGATTTTGTTCTATGTTACAGAGGAATTTATGGTTTATTATCTCCATTATGGTATGGTCAAACCTATAAGCTTGGCACTTTACACTTGTTTCTTATACTATTACTCCATAGATTATATATCATATGAACTTAGGTCATTTGGATGATGTTGTATGGCATGGGAGTGGTAGTATGGAATAGAGAGTACATGGGAGATAGGAGGCACCACTCATATGGTTTCCCACCTTTGAGATGATCTCTCATATGAGACTTCTTAAGGGGAAGGATATGGGGAAACAACACACAGAGATGACCATATACATAGAGTACATGGGGTTCAAGGGAGTCCGAGCAATTTCTTCTACCATTACAGACATTTCGTCTACACTTTCGAGGATAAAAATGCTTTCAAGGGGAGGGAAATTTCACATCATGACCTATCACACCATGGAGGTATGTGCCACATGTCACATATTGGTGTTATAGTCACATTAGGTAGGAGAGAAGAGGTAGAGAGGAGAGAACTCATTAAAGGCAATCAAGAAATAAGACTCTCGCAAGTGAAGCTCGGGCATGGCTAGGAGGAGAACGAAACAAGAAATCCCTGTGTCGTGCATAGCTAGAACTTCGGGTCGTAGAAAAAGGAGGACCAAGTCAACAAAAGGAGTGCCATGATCTAATAACTAACTTTGAATGGAATGAGGCATGTGAAACCTCTTTCAATGAGCTAAAACAAAAATTATGCTCAATTCCGATTTTTAGTACGTTGGACCAGAATATGACAGTCCATGTTCGTGTGGATGCCTCCAATTACACCGTTGGATGTGTATTAACACAACCGACTGTAGAAGGGAACATAGATCTTCCAATAGCATATGAGAGTAGGCAGTTAAACACTGTTGAAAGGAATTATACTACGACCAAGAGAGAAGGCTTCGAAACGGTTTATGCGGTTAAGAAATTTAGACATTATTTGTTGGCAAATAAGTTTGAGTTTTTATGGACCACCAAACATTGCTCTATCTAGTGAACAAGCCTTGCAATATGGGTAGATTAGTAAGATGATTTCTCTTACTAATGGGGTATGATTTTGAAGTGGTAGTAGTCAGGAAAGGAAAGACCCACCTTTGGGAAAATCATCTTTCATGACTAACCTCTAGAGAAGCCCCATAAGGAATACTTTATGAATTTCTAGATGCCTACTTATTCAATCTAGAAGTAGTGCTAGAATGGGCTAAATGGCTTGTTCCTATCCTCACTTTTGGACCTAAGAATCCCATAGTCAAGACTAGGGAAGAGGAAGTAGTCAAATCACAAAGATATCAAATACTGACAAGAAGTATTTACAAACATAGTAATCAAGAGATTCTTGTCTGTTGTGTGGAAGAAATAGAGTACACAAAATTGTTGCAATTAGCACATGTAGGTGCATTCAAGCAACACTATTCGAAACAGTGAACCCTATGGACTTAGCGAAGATTGGGAGTGTATTGGCCAACTATGGAAGCAAATGTCTATAGGATGTGCAAGGATTGCCCAAAATTGTATTTATAGACCTCCGATGGAACATGCCACATTGTATAAGTCATCTTTAATACCGGATTGGAGTAGTCCCTTAGTGGATTTTTTGAGCACAAAAACTTTCCCACTAGAGATGACATTAGCCCTTTGTCCATTGTCTCTTCATTTTTCTCCATTATCCTTTCATGATCTCATTGTCTTCTTAGTTATGCTCTCAGTCTGACTGTTGTTTGGCTCTTCTCTTGACTTATGCCTCGGTTTTGTTGTAGGGCCTGAGCTCTAGTTACTACTTGCATTGGGGCTATCGTGATCGTGCTCCCACTAGAGTCTACAACCAAGCCAATAACATTGATTTGTGTGATCGTTTGTGTATTGATTGGGTTCTTTGCCCAATCCTTAGGAGGTGTTCTTTATCGCAATCTAGACAAAAGCCTTGAATGGTCACTAACTAGGGTTGTCCTGGTACAGCGATTGGAGAATCTCAAATGAAGTGATCTCCTTGGCATCTGTAGCATGGACCTCTTAGTGCTTGGTGTCTCATCTATCTTGGTTGGGGCCTAGGATTAGGATTTGTGTACATCAGATTTGAATATTCTGGCTCCCAATTGGGTTCACTAGGGTTTTCATAAGGGTAAATCCTGGTGTGCTTTAGTGAATCCATGTAGTAAGCCAATGGGCTATCTACATGCATTGCATCGAAGCTTTGAGCATTCAGATCACTTTTTGAAATCAGTAGGGGTGAGGCCACTAAGGCTCTACTCAAGTTGTCCTTAGTTGATGCATATTTGACTGGGATCACATTGGTTGGGGTTGGAGGTTGTGGCCTAACACTAGTTGAGGTCTTTTGTAAGTGTGGTATGGTTGTTGGGGCCTAAAGTATTGATGTGGTTGGTATGGATTTTGGTAGCTTCCTTGTTGTTGATATGGTTGTGGATAATTTTGCCTAAGGTTGTAAGGGCAATCTTGAGCAGTGTGGTTAGTGTATCTCCTCCCAATGGTGCAATATTGGCTATTAGGCTTTCCTTGGGGTTGAGCCATGATTAGGCAAACATTGGCCATGTGGTCTCCTCCACAATTGTAACTCGCCTATTGGAGTAGATGGTTTAGAAGTGAAACCAGTAGCATTGTTTGAGTCTTTATAGATCTTTGAACTCATCCATTGAAGTAGATGGTTTTGAAGTGAAACTAGTAGCACTGTGGTTTCCTTTCTTTACCAAGTCATCTTTTGAAGTATATGGTTTAGAAGTGAAACTAGTAGCATTGTTTGAGTCTTTATAGATCTTTGAAATCTCTAACTCGTCGCCCAAGTTATCCTTTATGTATATGCACATTCGCACACACTGCTCTATGGGTCTAGGCTTCTTCAAGTATACATATGACCATAATTTGGCACTTAGCAAGCCATCCAAGAACAATGCCACTTGTTTGGCTTGTGAAGGTAATTCTGGAATGGGACATCTTTCCAAGTATTGTTTGAATCTTCTTCCAACTAGTCGAATTGTTTTTGGAGGTCTTTGCTTGAAGCTACATATTAGGGATGAGGTACTGTGCTTGATACCACTCTTGGAGAATTCAATGATGAATGCTTCTAGCAATTGCTTGATGTTCCAAGATTTTGTTTTTGAGAGGTGAGTGAAGAAATTGACCCGTTCAACTCTTAATACTTGTCTAAAATCTGCTGCATGATCGTATGGGTCTACAGTTCCATCAAAGTAGTTCTTCATGGATTTAACCAGTTGAGCAGGAAACTCGATATCCTAGGGTTTTCTCTAGGTCTTGGAAAGGGAAACTCATCCATGCCTCTTTGATGTCTTAGACCTCTATGACTATCTATTCAGTCCATCTCCAATCCTGATCTATCTCTTCCTAGGGGGTTTGCAAAGCTCACTTCAGGTCTTTCTTTGGTTCTTTCTTTGTGGGTACCATGAATCAAAGATGATCCTGCTCCTTCTTGGCCATGGGAAACATTAGATCTCGTTGAAGGGAAAATTATTTTGCCTTTCTAGGTGTATGCATGCCTTCCATGCTCCATTAGTAAGAACATTCTCTCCAAAATGTTATCTAGATAGAACACCTTGCTTGGTGTTTGAAGATATTTAAACTCGTAATTCTGCCTACTTTTTTGGGTTGATCTAGTTTAAATCTCCAAAAAGCTTCATCCATATCCCTATTCAAGAAGAGTTTAATGCATTTGGTATCTTGAGGGATCCACTCTGAGTTGATGATTCTAGTCAGGAGAGATTTGCCACGAGGTGTTTGGGGTTCTCGACCTATGCTTCCTTGTTCTAGATCTCATACCTCCTTCTCTTGAATGACAATTCCAAATTCATATGTCCTATCTAGTAAGCTAGTAACTACATACATGGTTCCTTGCTTATCAAAATATGAGCCCTCTTCGAATTTGACCATTGGGTGTTCAAGTCCGAAGGGTTAATCAAAGTTTTTGAGTTAGATCATGGATCTTGACACACCATAGATGCGAGTTAGAGGATCTCGAGCAGAGCCATAATGGATCTTGAGTTAGATAATGGATCTTAACACACCATCCTCATAGATGCAAGTTAAAGGATAACTAGAGCAAAGCCATAATGCTAGCTTCCCCAATGATAGTAGAAAGTGACCCTAATGGTCAAAGTTTTTACTCGACCCATGTGGATAGCCCACTGATTACATGGAATCACCATAGCATAACGAGATCTATCCATACAAAACACCCTTAGAACCTGATTGGGAGCCCGAATCCTTGAACATGATGTATAAAAATCCAAACCCTAGGCCCCAATTAAGGCAAATGAGACCTCAATCTCATAGAGGGCCATGTTATAGGTGTCAAAGAGATCATTTCATATGAGATTGTCCACTTCCTCTACTAGGGCAACCCTTACCCATAGTCATTCAAGGCTTTTGTCTTGACTATGGAAAGGAACATCTCTTGAGAGATCGTCCTAAGAATCAAATCAATGCACAAAAGATTACCCCTATTAATTGTTGGAGTTTGAGGTCTACGGAAGCACACGAACAACACAAGGAAGAAGAAAAAGCTTGGAGCACATCATAGAATAATGAATGTATTACCAAGTGAAATGTACAAAGATAAGTAACCCATTAGGTTTATAGGCATATATACAACCTAGGGGGGAAAAACCTCCTAAAGCGCCAAAAAAGTGCCCCTGATGGTCCTAAGTATGTTTACTCAAATCATTACCAAAATATATCAACAAATCTCCCTTGGGAGTGATGCGGTGAACAAGGAGTTGGCACTCATGTATAGGGAAGTGACAAGCTATGCAGAATCAATTCACAAAAGGAAGTAAGCCCAAAGATTTGCAAAAAGCTTCAAACTTAGGCAGAGCCTTTGTGAAAAGATCTGCAACATTCTCCTATGTGGGCATGTATGCCAAATTGATCTCTCCAGTAGAGAACCTCTCTCTGACATAATGATAGTGCACCTCAATGTGCTTAATGCGAGCATGGAACACATGGTTTCTTGCACTACCATTGGGCTCTGATTGTCAGTGAAGATGGTGGTGGCAGAAGATTGACCAACACCCAAATCAGCCATAAGGCATATGAGCCACACATACCCAATCGTCATTGTGAAAGCTTCCATGTACTCACCTTCACAACAAGAAGTGTCCATAATAGGCTACTTCTTGCTCAACCAAGGTTTGCATGAGCTACCAAGCATGAAACAAAAACCACTAGTGGACACGCAAATGTCATAGCAACTAGCTCGGTCAGAGTCAAAAAAAGCATATAAATCTAGTGGTAGTGATTCCCCTTTGGATAAAACAATCCAAGTAGTTGAGTATCACTCAAGTAGCGAAAGATGCACTTAATGGCCTACCAATGCTTACACCTAGGCAATGCATAACCTTGCTCATCTCTGAGATGAAAAATTGAATATCAGGCCAAGTTATGCATAGGTAAATCAAATATCCAATAGCATGTTGATAAAGGACAACATCAAATGCATCTCTAGCATCATGAAGACTCAACCATAAACATGTTCCCATAGGAGCGGCAATAGGTTTGCAGTCTTCAAGGCCAATACATTGTAATAATGTGTCAATATATTTTGTTTGACACGAAGCTATTCAACCATCAAGTTGCATAAAATGAATCCCCAAATAATGATGCAAATGGGCCCAAATTTGACATCTCAAATTAGGTATGCAAATCAACCTTAAAATCAACAATATGCTTCTCATTAGGACTAGTGAGCACCATGTCATCAACATAGAAATCAATTATCACAAGCACATCATTTACACGCTTAACATATAAGGTGCTATCAATTGGACTATTCTAAAAACCATGTGCAGTCAAGTAGGCATGTATCTTTTCATACCGAGCACATGGTGCTTTCTTCAAACCATATAATGGCTTTCTCAACCTGCACACTTTGTTTTGATGCCCTTTCTTCACAAAACCATGGGGTTGAAAAACATATACTTTTTCATGTAAGTAGCCATTAAAAAATGCACTTTTAATGTACATCTTATGTACATTCCAACCGTGATGAGATTCAAGTGCACAAATGCTATGAACAATAGTCATTCGACATGTGGGAGCAAAGGTCTCATCAAAATCAATGCCTCTTTCTTGAGCATAACCTTTTGCAACAAGCCTAGCCTTATACCTATCAATTGTTCCATCAGGCTTACACTTCATCTTGTATACCCACTTAGTACCAATGGTGGTCTTGTCAAGAGGCAAATTACATAAAGTCCAGGTATCATTCTTCATGGTGATTGCATAACATCCATATAATTTTCTAAATTGTGTTCGTCATCAAACAAAGCAAGATCATTCTCATCACAAAGACTAGAGGTAGCCATAGCATAGCAATCTGATGCAAAAGAAGCACTATGAGAGCCTGAACGAGTATGATATGATAGAGGTGCATCTAATTTTCTATCTCACAAAGTCTACACCAGCCATTTTGGCCTAGTTTTTGCCTCCTTTATATCAACTCTCTCATCAACAAGTGCATCACGTAAATCTGCATCAGAAATGGAATGATTTGCATCATCACATGAAACTTGTAAAGGCTAAGAAATTGCCTCATTTGGACCAACACTTGATTTTCCACCTCTTCCACAAAAACATCATAGCTAACCAAAATGTGTTTGGTCTGTGGATGATACAGACAATAGCCTTTGTTTTTAGAACTATACAAAAAAAAAACATTTTATTGCTTTATCATCCAATGTCTTACGTTGTTATTCAAACACTAATGCATATTCTAGACAACCAAAAACATGTAGATGAGCAACAGATGGCTTGTGACCATGCCAAGCCTCACATGGAGTGATAGTCTGCAGTGCTTTGGTGGGACACCTATTAAGTACATATGTTGCACACATAATAGCCTTAAGCAAGAAGCTATGTGATAAAGTCTGACTTTTGACCATTCACCTTGCCATTTCCATGAGTGACATGTTCTTTCTTTCAACAACTCCATTATGTTGAGGTGTATATGGCATTGTACACTGATTTTTTATCCCACATTCAACTAGAAATGCATTAAAATTAGAAGACATGTATTCCCCCCCTCGATTAGAATGAAGGGTGCCCATTTTGCATGCGGATAAATTTTCAGCCAAAACCAAAAATTGTTTGAAGCACATAAACAGTTCGGAATTTGATTTCAATGGATAAACTTATGCATTCTTGGAAAATCATCAATGAAATTCACGAAGTAAAGGTAGTTCCCAAAAGAAGGTGTTTGCATAGGACCACAAACATCAGTATGAAAAAGTTGCAATTTTTGAGTACCTTGAATAGAACCATCTTATAGGAAGGAGGGACACTACATTTTTCCCAAAATACAGCCTGTACAAACATGTTTACAACGTGCCTCAGGTTTGGGCAGAGAGGACACCATTGGTGCTCTTAAGTTGTTCATGCACATCACTATCAAAATATATCAACATCAATGTTATTGTCTTGGTGGTAGAATCTAATGGAAGTCTGACTAAGATCTCCCCTGTACAAGTAGTCACTAGAGTGAAGGCTCTACAAAAGACTCAAGGAGTAGATCAGGAGAAGAAATCAGAGGCCACTGATTCATAAAGTGTAGCTAGTAAAAGAACTAGAGCTTTGAAGGATAGTTGAGAAATGATGAAGGGATAATGGGCTACCAATTTGAGCAATTTAAAAGAAAGCCTATAAGAAATGAAAACAAACCTCAAGCAAGATTGATGTTAGCAGATCCTACTCTTGAAGACTTGGACAAGATGTTCAAGGCTTACTAGGCTCGAATCTAGGAAGGGCCAATTAATGTGGCTGAGTTAGACAAATGCTATCCTCAAGTGGATCTAGAGATTGAGAGGACCAAAATTTATGCAAAAATGGTAAATACAGCTCAGGCTTTGTTCGATGCTAGTCACCTCAATCAAACAAACTCAGCTAAACCACAATTGCATTTTCAAGGACTTTTGTAGAGATTGGAGCACTCAATAGTAATTCTAAGATTATAGATACTCTAAGATAAGCTTACCCCCACAAGAACCTTAAGTTCTTAATCCTACGAATGATGAGATTCCTTTCTCAATAAATCGCTTCTCCCAAGCGTTCTTGAGAGAGATACAGGAGGAAAAATGGGCCAAGGAGAGCAAAAATACCCCTCCTATTCAATAAGTGGAATGGATAAGCTTACCCCCACAAGAACCTTAAGTTCTTAATCCTACGAATGATGAGATTCCTTTCTCAATAAATCGCCTGTCCCAAGCGTTCTTGAGAGAGATACAAGAGGAAAAATGGGCCAAGGAGAGCAAAAATACCCCTCCTATTCAATAAGTGGATAATCTTCATGATTAGTTCCCTCAAGACATTCTCTCCATATATAAAGAGCAAGAAGACATGCAATCTAGTGAGAGATTAGACTTTGACTCCTATTCCTCACAAGAATTGCCTTACTTTATAGGCCCTTGGGAATCTAAGTTTATTCATATGAGAGCCCCCATAGTCATGGCTACAAATGATGAATCAATTCTATCTAGGAACATGGAATTAATGAAGAATACTAAAGTGAAGTGCCATCTCACTTTAGAGGAGCTACTTAAAATTAAACCTAAGTTGTGGAAACATATAGCTAACCAACTTCCAAAAGTAGCTAAGTCCCAATCTTGGATAAGATAGGAGATATGAGCAAAGGAGAAGAAGGAAATACCTATCTACCTATCATGTACCAGGGCTACACAACAAAGGCTATTTCATATTTGAGAGTAGAAGTTGTGTTTGCCACCACTTCCCTATCAAAATGATGGGGCAAGCCAACTCTTAGGCAAACTAGGATGAAATTGCAAATGGTAGATGGGCATATAGAGAAACCCCAAGGATTGCTAAAAGGTATAGCTCTCACTACTTGTGGTGTAGAGTTTGAACATACTTTTGCCCTATGTGATTTTGGGAAGAATCATGTCTATGAGATGATCTTGGATAGCCCATTCATGAGGCAATTGCAAATAGTGCAAGATCATAAAACCAATTCCTTCAACTTAGAGAACTTAGGTGTAACTACCAAAGTCAATCTCAATGATTATTCTCACATAGATATACCACCACTACAATGGAACCCAATCCATAGAGCAGTAGATGAGATAGAGTCGGTGCATTCCATAGGATCATATTCTTCTTGGATACATGAAGAAATGCACTTAGATTGGAAGTGAGAAATGTAGTTGCTAATGAAAACCCTTGATCCATTCAAGACCTTGCCTATGCACCTATGATATTCCCTGATGAAGAATTTGAACCCCATGGTTGGGTAGAAATTATAGCCACCATGGTCATAGTTATCAATGAGGAGCAGTGGACACCTAGTGTGATGAAGATGGCTATGAAATCTCAGTATTCACAATAGAACCCCTCAAGTTTGACCCAATTATAGAAGAGTGTGATCCTAGTACATCAGTAATCACTGAAGCTAATGATAATGATGATGAATCCATCATCATGAAACCATTTTATGCCTCAAAAGAAGAATACCTTTATTTGATAGATGTTAGGACTCAAGAACTTGAAAGATGTAAGCCTGAAATACGAAAAAAGATGACAAAACTAAGGAAAAGAAAAGAAAGAAAAAGTTACCCACACAAGAAGAGGAAGAATCTTTGTTTGAAGTCCAGAGAATTTCAAGAAATATGAGATTGAAGATAGGAAGATTATGATCATAATGCCTAAAACAAGAAGATCTCATAGGAAGCCTATGACAACAAAGAAAAGACCAAGAAGATAATAGTGACCATAGAAGATGGTGAGGAGAGATGTACTTACATTGGACAGGACTTAAGTAATGAAGAAGAACGAGAGTTAATTAATAGGGTGATAGAAGTAGGATTCATCTATGAAATTAAGCATATTGAATGGGTATCCCTCATCATGGTAGTGCCCAAAAAGAATGGAAAGCTGCATGTGTGCATTAACTTGAAGGAAGTTAACACCGCTACCATTCAAGATAATTATCCGCTTCCTATTGTTGATATATTTAGGGGTGAACACACTAGGACTGTCGAGGCACTTTTTTCCCTCTTTAGGAGGTTTTTTTCCCCCGGCTTGTATATATGCCTATTGCCCTAATGGGTTACTCATCTTTGTACATTCTCTAGTAATACATTCAGTATTGTGTGTTGTGCTCCAAGCTTCTTCTCCTTCCTTGTGTTGTTCACGTGCTTCCACAAACATCTATCTCCAACAATTGGTATTAGAGTCGGTCGTCGCTTCATCTAGGGCACCATCGACACTCCTCCGGTTGCAATCTCAGAATCACACAAATTCTGGTGAGCATACTCAAGGTGTTTTTGAGATCAAAACTGCTTCGCTTTGTGGTGCCGAAATCACGATCTGAGCTCGTTTTGGCCTCTGAGCGCACTATCATAGCACTTGTGCAGGGCTATTTTGTCTTTTTGTGCCAAAGGTATATACCAGTTTCTGTTCACCAATATAAGCATCTTGAAGTCTGTTATAGGTCTAGTGGAATTCGTCTGGGTAGTTCTGTTCAACTTTTTGAGATACAATTCTGCATCAAGGTATTCTAGTCACCAACCATGGCTGAAAGCAATGATGGTTGAGGATAAGTTGGATGGTACTAACTACCCGTTCTGGGCTTATATGATGTGACATGTATTGGTTGCAAAAGGACTGTGGAACATTGTGCAGGGTGTCGAAAAATGTCCTATCACACCTGCAACTGTTACAACTGCAGGTACTGAAGCTGATGCAGAAGGTATCAAAGATGATGATATTCTGCATATTCCTGTTCGTGCTGCGGTTTTTGCTATACCTATTGTAGAGCAAATTCATTGGGATGGCAGAGATGCTCAAGCACATGCATTGATAGCTTTGTCTGTCAAACATGCCATTATTCCTCACATTCGCTCTTGCAGAACAGCTAAGGATGCTTGGGATACACTTACCACATTGTACCAAGCTAGGAATGAGGCTCCTGTTGCTTACCTTCAAAAACAGCTGGAGAGTGAGCACATGAATGAAGGTGATTCTATGGACAATTTCCTAACAAAGATCAAAGACTTGAAGGAATAGTTGATTTCTGTTGATGAGGTTATACTAGATAGCTCACTTGTGCAGACCGTTCTCAGTGGTCTTCCTGATTCATATGTGTGTGTGTGTGTGTGTGTGTGTATATATATATATATATATATGTGTGTGTGTGTGTGTGTGTTGTGTGTGTGAATGTAAGTCTTCCATATGTTGTGCTCTTATGCAGCTCAAGCTTTTTTGGTTAGTCAGAAGGGCAAAGGAAAATGGAGCTCTTCAACTAGTAAGCAGAAATCTACAAATTCTCCACAATCGAAGAGGGAAGACAAAGATGAAAAGAAATCAGAAAAGCAAAAATTGTTCTGCAAGTACTGTAAAGGGAATGATCATATCATAAAGAACTGTCCAAAATTGGCTCCTGAAGAGGCAAAGAAGAAAGAGGCTGGAATGGTTGTTGCAGAGGCCTCTACACCAAAGACAAAGTTTGCTAATCTTGTGCAGGAAGAAGAATGGGCGTTTACTAGTGTCTGAAGTTTTGACCCATCTTCTCATGAGCAATGCATGTCTGTAGTAGACTTAGATGTTTGGTATTTTGACAGTGGGGTGACCAAACATATTACCTCACAACACAGTTTCTTCTCTTCACTCGAGCCTCCCCCTACAGGGAATACTCTTACATGCACCAACAACTCCTCTTATCCTGTTATGGGAGTTGGTAAGATCATTTTGACTACTACTGATGGTAGTTCTTTCACTTTATCAGATGCTTTATTTGTGCTAGGGATCAAGAAGAACCTGTTATCAATTTCTGCATTAGCCAAGATTGGTTTGGTTGTGAAATTTGTTGATGACACGTGTACAATTCATGATTTGTCAAATGGCGATGTGATTATTGCTTCTTGCATTTAATGTCATGGGTTGTATAAGCTCATAGACTATGAAAGATCTCTGAATGATTCGGCATGTGTAGTACATGATTCTCAGGCTATGTCAGATGCAAAGCTTTGGCATGCACGCTTTGGTCATCTGAATTTTGCTAGTTTGCTATGCTTGCAAAAATCTAAAATGGTGTCCTCTTTGCCCAAATTTGAGGCACTTGGAAAACATGTTTGTGAATGCTATATTTTGGGCAAAATGAAGTGTTCCTCATTTCCAAAAGATGGTTAAGTTCGGGCTACTCAGAAATTGCAGTTTGTACATAGTTATGTCTATGGTCCTATGCAAACACCTTTTGGAAATTATCTTTACTTCATGACTTTCATTGATGATTTTTCCAGGCATGCATGGGTATATCCATTGAAGGCAAATTCTGAAGTGTTCATGTGCTTCAAACACTTTTTGGTTTTGGCTAAAAATCTATCAGCATGTAAAATGGGAACCCTCCATTCAAATTGAGGGGGGGAATATATGTCTTCTAATTTTAATGCATTTTTGGTTGAACGTGGGATAAAACACTAGTGTATAGTGCCATATACACCTCAACAGAATGGAGTTACTGAATGAAAGAACAGGTCACTCATGGAGATGGCGAGGTGTATGGTCAAAAGTCAAGCTTTACCACATAGTTTCTGGCTTGATGTTGTCATGTGTGCAGCATATGTACTTAACGGGTGTCCAACTAAAGCGTTGTAGTCTATCACTCCATATGAGGCTTGGCATGATCGCAAGCCATTTGTTGCTCATCTGCAGGTTTTTGGTTGTTTGGCATATGCATTAGTGCCTGAACAACATCGCAGAAAATTGGATGATAAAGCAATAAAATGTATTTTTGTTGGGTACAGTTTTGAAAGTAAAGGCTATCGTCTGTATCATCCATAGACTAAACGCATTCTGGTTAGCCGTGATGTTGTTTTTGTGGAAGATGCTATTCAGCCATTGCTTTCATGTACTAAGGAGGTATCTGTTAGCTCCAAAGACATGTATGATACTTTGCTGCCTCTTTTCACAGGTGGACAGTCTAGTGCTAGTCCCAATGAGGCAACTTCTCAACCTTTGCAAGTTTCATGTGATGATGCAGATCATCCTATTTTTTATGCAGATTTACATGATGCACTTGTTGATGAGAGAGATGATATTGAGGAGGCAAAAACTATGATAAAATGGCTGGTGCAGACTTTGCATGATAGCAAATTAGATGCACCTCTGTCATATCGCACTCGATCAGGCTCTCATAGTGCCTCTTTTGCATCAGATTGCTATGCTATGGCTGCATCTAGTCTTTGTGATGAGAATGAGCCTGTTTCGTTTGATGAAGCACAAAATTCATAAAATTGGATGGCTGCTATGCAATCTGAATATGATGCTATAATGAAGAATGGTACTTGGTCTTTATGTGACTTGCCTCCTGGCAAGAAGGCCATTGCGACTAAGTGGGTATACAAGCTGAAGTGTAAGCCTGATGGTACAGTTGACAGGTATAAGGCTAGACTTGTTGCAAAGGGTTATGCGCAAGAAAGAGGCATTGATTTTGATGAGACCTTTGCACCTACTTGCTGAATGACTACAGTTCATAGCATCTGTGTTGGAATGTACATCAATTGGACATTAAAATAACATTTCTGAATGGTGACTTGCATGAAGAAGTGTATGTTTTTCAGCCTCGTGGCTTTGTGCAAAAAGGGCATGAAAACCAGGTGTGCAGGTTAAAGAAGGCATTATATGGTTTAAACCAAGCATCACGTGCTTGGTATGAGAAGATACATGCCTATCTGATTGCACATGTTTTTGAAAACAATCCAACTAACAACACCTTATATGTTAAGCGTGCTAATGATGTGCTTTTGATCATTGTTGTCTATGTTGACGACATGCTGCTCACTGGTCCTATTGACAAGCATATTGCTGATTTTAAGGCTGATTTTGCATGCTTGATTTGAGATGTCTAATTTGGGGAATTTGCATCACTATTTGGGCATTCAGTTTATGCAAGTTTATGCAACTACAAAGCGAGAAGGTTTAAGCATGGTTTATGTAGTTGAAAAGTTTAGACATTATTTGCTTGCAAATAAGTTTAAATTCTTCACAAATCATTATGCTCTACTTTATTTGGTGAACAAGCCTTGCAATACATGCCTATTAGTAAGGTGGTTTTGCTTACTAATGGAATATGATTTTGAAGTAGTCATTAGAAAATTCAAGACTCACCTTAGGGCAAATCACCTTTTCAGACTCACTTCAAGAGAATCATCGCAAGGAGTATCAGACAAACTTCCAGATGCTTACTTATTCAACTTTGAAGTAGGTTCTACTTGGGATAAAAAAATTGTGCCTATTCTCACTTTTGGACCCCAAAACCCCGTAGTATGAACAAAGGAAAAGGAGATTGTCAAATCTCAAAAAGACCATATATTGGCAGGAAGCATATACAAGCATAATGATCAAGCAATCTTAGCTTGTTGTGTGGAAGAAGAAGAGCACGATAAATGGTAGCAATTAGCACATGTAGGTGCAATAGGGCCACATCATTCAAAACACCAAACCCTACATGCTCTAAAAAAATTAGGGGTATATTGGCCAATCATGGAACCAGATGTCTATAGGTTGTTCAAGGATTGTCCAACGTGTATTAATAGACCACCTGTTGAGCATGCAACATTGTATCAAGTGTCATTAATACCAGATTGGAGGAGTCCTTTGGTTGACTTTCTACGGATGAAGAAATTCACCCAATAGATGACTTTAGTATGACAAAGAAGCCTAGAAAAGGAGGCTCAAGATTACACTCTCATATGATATAATCTTTACACGTGTGGATGAGATGAATATCTAAAGCTGTGTGTACACAGAAGCAAATACTTGAAGATCTTAGAGACTCCACACCAAGGTGTTGCAGGAGGACACTTTGCACCTGATCAAGTGATCAAGGCCATTATGTTTTCAAGTGTTTGGTGGCCTACTCTTCATATGGATGCACATACCTATGGAAAGAGGTCTGATATATGTCAAATAACTCAGTACCCTATTCATAAAGATGAGATGCCATTGAGATGGGAGGACATGCATTCTCAAAGTGGGGAATAAAATTTGTAGATCCTATTAATCCCCATGCTAAGAGTTGACATGTTGAATACATCATTGTCGTAACAGATTATCTAACCAAATGGGTTGAAGTGAGAGCAACAAGGAAGTGACAGTCAAGGTGGCACAAGAGCATGAATGTATTGGCCATGAGCTATCTTCACATAACTTTGACCTAGAAAGATTAGGTGAGACTAGATTGAGAGCAACCGCAGGCATATATGCAATAAAGAAAAGACAAAAAGCATACTTTGATGCACATGCGAATGATAAAGGCTTAAAAGCTAATGATTTAGTTTTTCTATACATCCTAAAGCAATAGAAGGAGATGTGCTACCAAACTACATCAGTGGATGTCGATTCAAGCTCTATCAAGAGCCTTTGACGGACGAGATGCTAGATCAACTTAACATGGATAAGAACGCAAAGAAGAATAGATAAGGATACAAGAAGAAGCATAGGTAGAAGCCTTGGAGCATATTTGATGAATGAAAGTTGAGAAGATAATGCATAGATCAACCTAGAAACGAGAATTATCATTCTAATTCTGAAGCCTCAAGATATCGCATGGATATGTGTTAGGCTAAAAGGAACTCCTCTCATAGCATCACTGAGAGATGTCCCTTTATCTCAATAAATTTAGGACAAGGCATGACTGCTAAGATAATTAGGGCATTGATTTATTTAGGTGCAACAACTAGTGCTATAGGATATTCTTGTTGTCACGACATGGATTTGTCAATTAATCCTATTCGATCCTATTGGAGTTTGAGGTCTACGGAAGCACATGAACATCACAAGGAAGAAAAAGAAGCTTGGAGCAAAAACACTCAATATTGAATGTATTACCAAGAGAATGTACAAAGAAAAATGACACGTTAGGGTTAAAAGTGTATATACAAGTCGGGGGAAAAAACCTCTTAAAGAGGGAAAAAAGTGCCTAACAATCTTAGTGTGTTCACACACGTCACTAATTAAATATATCAGCAAATCCCCTTAGGAGTGATGCGGTGAACAAGGAGTTTGCACTCATGTATAAGGAAGTGCCAAGCTATGTGGAATTGATCCACAAAAATGTGCTTAGTGCAAGCATGGAACATAGGGTTCCTCGCAACTCCCAGTGCGCTCTGACTGTCAATGAAGATGATGGTGGCAGAAGATTGACCAACACCCAAATCAACCATAAGGTGTCTGAGCCACACACACTCAACAATCACTATGAAAGCTTCCTTATACTCAACCTCAGAACTAGAAGTGGACACAATAGGCTACTTCTTACTCAACCAAGATATGCATGAGCTACCAATCATGAAGCAAAAACCACTAATGGACACACGAGTGTCACAACAACCATCCCAATCAGAGTAAAAAAAAATCATGTAAATCTGGCGGTAGTGATCCCCCCTTGGGATAAAACAATCCAAGTAGCCTGATACCACTCAAGTAGTGAAATATGTGCTTAATCACCTGCCAATGCTTGACACTTGGGCAATGCATAAACTTGCTCATATGTCAGATAGAAAACTAAATATTTGGTCGAGTAATGCATAAGTAAATCAAGCATTCAATAGGTTGCTGATAGAGAACAACATCAAATGCATCTCCAACATCATGAAGACTTAATCATAAACTTGTCTCCATAGGAGTAGCAATAGGTTTGTAGTCTTCCAGGCCAAAACACTAGAATAATGTGTCAATATATTTTATTTGACACAAAGCTATTCTACCATCAACTTGCATAAAGTGAATGCCCAAATAATGATGCAAATGCCCCAAATCTAACATCTCAAATGATGCATGCAAATCAACCTTAAAATTAGCAATATGCTTCTCATGAGGACTAGTGAACAACATGTCATCAACATAAACAACAATGATCAGAAGCACATCATTTGCATGCTTAACATATACGGTGCTTCCAGTTGGACTATTCTCAAAACCATGTGCAATCAGATAGGCATGCATCTTTTCATACCAAGCATGTGGTACTTGATTGAAACCACATAATGCCTTCTTCAACCTGCACACTTTGTTTTCATGCCCTTTCTGCACAAAGCCACAGGGCTGAAAAAAATACACCTTCATGTAAGTCACCATTCAGAAAGGAACTTTTAATGTCCAACTGATGTAGATTCTGTTACATAAAAACAAGCTCTAAAGTAGTTTTTTAGTCCTGTGGATCTTATTGGTTATTAAAAATAGTATATGGAAGCTTGTCGATCTTATTAGTTATGAAAAATAACATGTGGAGGCGCTCACATCTCCAAATTTAGAGTAAAAGTAGATAAAAGTAAGAAGGAAAGGAGAGGTGTCTATTTTTAGACAAGGAAGGCGCTTCTGTTGACAACCTCTCAATAAAAAGAGTGGTTCTCTTAATGTAGGTGGCCAAATTGAGTGATTCTTGTTGTGTTGCGAAGCTTACAACTTGTACTATATAATTAGATCAGTTTTTCTACAATTTTTAATGAGAAAACCCCATGCAAGTAGGCATTTTTGCAGATCTTTTTTCTTGTGTCTATCCGGTGTCTCATCAGAGACATACCTCTCTTAAAACTTTCATATCTCAGTCGTTATGAGGTCTTTTTGAGTGATTTCACTTGGAGGAGTTTCCTTACCTCCCATAAGTTCTATGTATATCAAAATTTTCCATATATCTTTAATTTTTCTTGTTGTTGTACATCAATTTTCAATTTAGATAGTTAGTCATACCTTGCTATTATAGAACATGCTACTCAGAGTCTACTTTCAGAATATATGATTAGTTTTGACAAATTATGCTCAGAGAGTTTTTTGTGGTTTTTGCTATAGTGACTCATTTCTATGTGGAGAAAAGTTTGGAAATATTTGTTTGATCTTTTGAAGATCTTGGGAGGTCTCATCATGTTTTTTTGTGTACTTTGATGTTTACAAGTTTGTAAACATAACATTGTGGTATCAGAGCTATTTGTTTTATTAGATCTTTCATAAAGCTTATTGAATTCTCTTCTTTATTTATAACAATTCAACATGGCAGATTTGAGTGCATCGATTGAAAAGTTATCCGATGGGAGAAATTATCCCATGTGGCAATTTAGAATGGAGTCTTATCTCATTTCTAAAGGTCTTTGGGGATTGATAACAGGTACAGAAGTGAAGCCGGTATTACCAGAAGCTCCTACACAAGCAGATCGAGCAAGAGAGCAAGAATGGATTGAAAGAGACAGAAGAGTTCTATTTATTATATCACAAACAGTTTCGAATACTATGCATGGGCATATAAGAGGTTTGAATACTAGTAGAGAGGCCTGGGAGTCTCTAGAAAGGTTATTTGAAACTACCAACAAAGCGAGGCAAACACAACTTATTGGTGAGATGATAAGAGTAAAAAAGAAGCCACGACAATCAGTTAATGATTATGTTCTTGAGGTAAAAACTCTTATTGAAGCATTAGCCTCTATTAATGCATCTCCTAGTGAGGATATAAAGTTTAATCGCATGTTAAATGGCTTGAGAGAAGATGAAAGATGGAAGTCTTTCATTACATCTATCATGACTCGAGAGAATTTGCCATCCTTTGAAGATTACAAATGCTCATGATGACTGAAGAAATCAACATAGAAGGTGGGAATTCTTATCATTCCCAAAGAGGTAGTCAAGGACAAGCTCTTTATACTTCATCAAACAGAGCAAGAGGTAGAGGAAATTGGAGAGGAGGAGGAAGATTCAACAACAATGCAAGAGGAAGAGGAAGCTTTAATGCTACTAGAGGAGAAAGAACAACACAAAAAAGTCAACAGACTCAACCAAATCAGCAAGGTAACTTTACTTGCCATTATTGTGGTAAAGTTGGTCATTATGCCAGGGATTGCTCCAATCCGAATAGAAGAGGTGGTTTTAGAGGACGAAAAAGAGGAAGAGGCCAAGATCACATGCATCAAAACAACAACATAGTGCAAGAGGAGGCTCAGACACAGAATGAAAACATTCTTATGGCTATGCATATAGAGACACATAAGAGGAAGGTAAATAGCAAAACTTGGTATGTAGATAGTGTTTGCTCAAACCACATGAGTCATAACATGAACATGTTTGTGAACTTACACAAGCCAGATTCAAGAGTCACATTTGCTACAGGAGATAGTATTGAGCACGAAGTAGTTTACATTGGTGATTGTCCACTTAATGAACATGTAACTCTTAGAGATGTTTTGTTTGTTCCTACTATTACAAGAAATTTGATTTTAGTTGGACAGATGGAGGAAAATGGAGTGAAGATCGATTTTGACAATAATCAGTGGCAGGCTTATCAGAAGAAGGATGGGAATTTTGTTCCAAAAGGCAAAAGGTAAACAAATTATATACTTATGAAGTTGAAATTCCAGATTATGCAGGTTATACAATGGTTAATGGGACGCAAGTAAGTCAATTAGACTTATGGCATAAAATATTATGACACATCAGTGTTGGTAGGTTAAAGGATATTGCAAAGAAATCATTGGTTGAAGAATGGTGTGGCCGAAAGAAGAAACAAGTCTATCTTGGAGATGGGTAGGTTTATGTTAAATGAAAAGAACTTACCACTTATTTTTTGGGTTGAAGCATGCAATATGGCAGTTTATGTGATGAACAGGTTACCACCTACTCAAAGTCATGTACAAAAAGCACCTTATGAATTGTTTTATGGATCAAAACCAGATATTTCTAATTGTAGAATTTTTGGAAGCATATGTTTTGTTCATGTTCCACAACAGTTAAGGTCAAAGTTGGATCCAAGGTAAAAAAAAATGGTTTTTATTGGTATGGTAGAAGGGCAACCATGATATAGATGTATGAAGCCAGATATAGGAGAGGTAATTGTTTCGAGAGATGTTATTTTTCATGAAGATAAATCTTGGTATAAACATGAAGTGCAGGTAGATGAAGAAGAAATTACAAGAAGTCACGAAGAAGAGCCAAGTTCTCCAAGCTCACCAGAGAGTCAAATTACACATGAAGAGGTAACTCCCCCCAATCAAAAGTTGAAGAAAATTCTAAATTTAATTTCAAAGGAAATTGAGTCACAGGAAGAAGAAAGTGAAGGTTGTACATCGAGAAGAACTCAATTTCAAAGGCAAGAAAAGCATGGAAGGACAAGAAGTCAATTAAGGTATCCAGTAAGAGAAAGAAGGCAACCACAAAGATTTTCTCATGAAGCTTATATGGCAAAATTTCTTGAGGAGCAGGAACCAACAACTTTTAAAGAAGCATCAAAGGTAAAGAAATGGGTTAAGGCAATCGATGAAGAAATGGAAGCTTTGTATGAGAACAATACATGTAGTTTAGTTTCAAGGCAATCTAACATGAAGGTAATCGGTAACAAATGGGTATACAGAATAAAGAGAAACAATGATGGTTCAATAAGCAGATATAAAGCAAGGCTTGTTTGTAAAGGTTATGCATAGAGTTATGGCATCGATTATGAGGAGAAATTTTCTCATGTTGCCAAGATATCAACAATAAGGACATTAATAAGTGTTGTTGCAAGCAAGGTATGGAATCTTTATCAACTACGTACAAAAAAACATGGACGTGTACATGGAGCAACCAACAGGTTATGAAGATCCTAAGAAGCCTACACATGTATGTAAACTCTTGAAAGCATTGTATGGTCTTAAGCAGGCTCCAAGGGCTTGGAATTTTAGATTGGTAAAGTTTCTTGAAAAGCAGGGATACAGGTGTTCAAATGCGGATACTTCTTTGTATATTAAGGTTGAAGGATCATTGATTGTTTATATTTCAATTTATGTGGATGACTTGATAATAACAAGAAACAATGAAGGTGAGATAGCCAAGATCAAAGCAGAGCTTGGATCTGAATTTAAAATTTTAGATTTAGGAGAACTGGCATACATTCTTGGAATCCAAGTTATGAAGAAGGACGATGGTGTATATCTTCTACAAAGGAAGTATATTTCAGATTTGTTAAAGAAATATAGCATGGAGCATTGCAAGAGTATCAGTAATCCGATGGAACCCAATGTGAAGTACAGTGCTAAAGATGGTGAATCTTTAGAAGATCCACTTATCTACAGGTCTTTGATTGGTTCTTTTATATATGCAGCTTTAACAAGGCTAGATATTACATTTAGCGTAAGTACATTGTCTCAATTCATGAACAAACCCACCGATGTACATATGCAAGCAGCTAAAAGGGTCTTAAGATATTTGAAGGGTACATTAAATGAAGGTTTGGGCTATAAATATCATGAAGGTATGGATTTGAAAGCATACAGTGATGCAAATTGGGCTAGAAATAAGGATGATAGAAGGAGTATAGGTGGATATCTAATATTTGCAGGTAATAATTTAGTTTCATGGAGTTCTAAAAAACAGCCTATAGTAGCACTTTCAAGCACAGAAGCTGAATATAGAAGCCTTACAAATGCAACATGTGAGATTATGTGGTATTTGAAGCTTTATGAAGATATGAATCTATCTACAGCACGTCCACTACTCTTTGGAGATAATGTAAGTTCATTACAGCTCGCATCTAATCCAGTGTACCATGCAACAAAACACATTGAAGTGCACTATTACTATATTCGAGAGAAGGTGGTAAATGAAGATATTGATATTCAACATGTTGGAACTAAAGATCAATTAGCAGACACACTTACAAAAGCAGTGGATGCGCAGAAGCTCAAGCGAATCAAAATTCCACTTGGAGTCAAAGCTTTGGATTTAGAGCTTGAGGGGGGCAATGTTACATAAAAACAAACTTTAAAGTAGTTTTTTAGTCTTGTGGATCTTATAAGTTATTAAAAATAGTATATGGAAGCTTGTGGATCTTATTAGTTATGGAAAATAGTGGAGGCGCTTACATCTCCAAATTTAGAGTAAAATTAGATAAAAGTAAGAAGGAAAGGAGAGGTGTCTATTTTTACACAAGGAAGGCGCTTCTGTTAACAACCTCTCAATAAAAAGAATGGTTCTCTTAGTGTAGGTGGCCAAATTGAGTGATTCTTGTTGCGTTGCGAAGCTTACAACTTGTACTATATAAGTAGATCAATTTTTTTACTATTTCTAATGAGAAAACCCCGTGCAAGTAGGCATTTTTGCAGATCTTCTTTCTTGTGTCTATTCAGTGTCTCATCAGAGACATACCTCTCTTCAAACTTTCATATCTCAGCCATTATGAGGTGTTTTTGAGTGATTTCACTTCGAGGAGTTTCCTTAGATCTCATAATTCATAATTTCTATCTATATCAAAATTTTCCATAGATCTTGAAGTTTGCTTGTTGTTGTACATCAGTTTTCAATTCAGATAGTTAGTCATACCTTGCTGTTGCAGGCCTCTACATACCTTGACTTCAAGCTATTTGTTTGGGAGCTATACTCCACCTTTTTTGATCTACAATGACCCATTTCTATGTTTGGAGAAAAATTTGATTTATGAAGTTTGGAAATATTTGTTTGATCTTTTGAAGATCTTGGGAGGTCTCATCATGTTTTGTTGTGTAGTTTGATGTTTACAAGTTTGTAAACATAACAGATTCCAACCATGGTGAGCTCCAAGTGCATAAATGCTATAAAGAGTAGTCATTCGGCATGTAGGAGCAAAGGTCTCATCAAAATCAATGCCTCCTTCTTGAGCATAACCCTTTGCAACAAGCTTAACCTTATACCTGTCAATTGTTCCATGAGGCTTACGCTTTAGCTTGTATACCCACTTAGTGCCAATGGCCTTCTTGCTAGGAGGCAAGTCACATAAAGGCTAGGTACCATTTTTCATAATAGCATCATATTCTGATTGCATAGCAACCATCCAATTTTCTGAATTTTGTGCTTCATCAAACGAAACAGTCTTGTTATCATCACAAAGACTAGAGGCAGCCATAACATAGCAATATGATGCAAAAGAGGCACTATGAGAGTCTGAATGAGTATGATATGATAAAGGTGCATCTAATTTGCTATCACACAAAGTCTACACCAACCATTTTGGCATATTTTTTTCCTCCTCAATATCAACTCTCTCATCAACAAGTGGATCATGTAAAGCTACATCATAAATAGAATGATCTGCATCATCACATGAAACATGTAAAGGTTGAGAAATTGCCTCATTCGGACCAACACTAGACTGTCCACCTGTAAAAAGAGGCAACAAAGTATCATACATTTTTGTGGAGCTAATAGATGTCTTCTAGTACATGAAAGTAATTGCTGAATAGCATCTTCCACAAAAACAACATCACAACCAACTAGAGTGTGTTTAGTCTATGGATGATATAGACGATAGCCTTTGCTTTTAGAACTATACCCACCAAAAATATATTTCATTGCTTTATCATCTGATTTCCTGTATTGTTATTCAAGCACTAATGCATATGCCAGACAACCAAAGACACGTAGGTAAGCAGGAGATGGCTTGCAACCATGCCAAGCCTCATATGGAGTGATAGACTGCAATGCTTTAGTGGGACAACTGTTGAGTACACATGGTGCACACATAACAACCTCAAGCCAGAAACTATGTGGTAAAGCCTGACTCTTGACCATACACCTTGCCATCTCCATGAGTGACTTGTTGTTCCTTTCAACAACTCCATTTTGTTTAGGTGTATATGGCACTATACACTGGTGTTTTATCCCATGTTCAACCTAAAATGCATTAAAATCAAAAGACATATGTTCCCCCTGTCGATCAGAATGAAGGGTGCCCATTTTACATGCTGACAGATTTTCAGCCAAAACCAGAAACTATTTGAAGCACATAAACACTTTGGACTTTGCTTTCAATGGATATACCCATGCATGCCTGGAAAAGTAGTTAACGAAAGTCACGAAGTAAAGATTGTTTCCAAAGAGGGTGTCTTCATAAGTCCACAAACATCATTGTCAACAAGTTGCAATTTTTGAGTAGCTCAAATTGAACCATTTTTTAGGAATGAGGAATGCTGCATTTTCCCCAAAATACAACCTTCACAAACATGTTTACTAGGTGCCTCAAGTTTGGGCAGAGAGGACACCATTTCAGATTTCTGCAAGCATAGGAAGCTAGGAAAATTCAGATGACCAAAGTGTGCATGCCGAAGCCTTGCATATGACATAGCCTGAGAATCATGTACTGTGCATGCTAAATTATGCACATATTTTTCATAGTCCATGAGCTTATACAACCCACAACATAAAATGCCAGAAGCAATAATGACATTGCCATTCGATAGATCATGAACTCTATATATGTCATCAACAAATTTCACAACCAAGCCAATCTTGTCTAAAGTTGAAATTGATAATGGACTCTTCTTGATCCGTGGCACAAATAAAGCATCCGACAATGTAAAACAACTACCATCGGCAGTAGTCAGAATGATCTTACCAACTCCCATGATAGGATAAGAGGAGTTGTTGGCGCATGTGACACTATTCCCTATAGGGGCAGGCTTGAGTGAAGTGAAGAAATTGTGCTGTGAGGTAATATGTTTGGAAGTACCAAACATCTGATTCTACTGCAGACATACACTGTTCATGAGAAGATGGGTCATAACTGCAAATAGTGATAACTTCATTTTGCACAAGATTAGTAGACTCTATTTTGGGTGTAGAGGCCTTTGCAACAACCATTCAAGCCTCTTTCTTCCTTGCCTCTTTAATAACCAATTTTGGAGAACTCTTTATGACATGATTTTCCTTTACAGTATTTGCAAAACAATTTTTGCTTTTCTATTTTCATCTCGTCTTTTTCATCCTTCTTTGATTGTGCACAAGTAGCAGATTTCTGCTTACTAGTAGATGAGCTCCATTTACCTTTGCCCTTCTAACTAGCCAAGAAATCTTGATATGCAACATGCATAATGGACTTGTTCCCACTAGACTGATCTTCCTGCAATAGAATAGAGATTGATCTTTGACACAAGAGGATGGGGCATATTAATGTCCAAAGGATGAAAGATATGGAGAAAAGGAAGCTTTTGTAGGGATTACCAAGCTTAAACTCACAAATTTTAAAGCACTTGTGTGAAGCATGTCATATAGCAAGGTCAACAAGACTACCTTTCAAGAAGATCAACTATGTGAGCCACTACCACCTCGACTTGATTCACACAGATGTGTGGGGTCCAAAAGAAGAGTACTCGATTGGAGGGTAATATGTACTTTGTGACATATTACCTCCAATGTGTCATGGTTAGCATGAAGCATAAATCCAATGTGTTTTATAGAGATTCAAAGCACTAGTTGAAAGTGAAGTTGGAAGGTACATCAAATGTCTTAGATCCGATGGAAAGGGAGAGTACTTCTCCCATGAATTTTTTGATTTTTTACATACCAATGGAATCAAAAGGAAATTTGTATGCAGGTATACACCTCAACAAAATGGGTTTTTAGAGAACAAAAACAAGTATATCACAAAATGTGCTAGAGCATTGATGAAAGAAATGAGTATGCCAAATGGTATTGGGTTGATGCAACCCGCAATTTACATCATGAAGCTCCAAAATCACATATACACTCATCTACACCTTATGAAGCATGGTATGGAAGAAGGCCTGATGTATACCACCTCAAAAGTATTTGGATGTAAATTCAAGTTGGATATTAGAGAAACAAAAGATGTTATCATGGGATATGTAGGTTAGAAAAAGAGGTATATGTTGTACAATCCAAAGAGTAAAGAGCTCAAGATCTCAAGGGATGTGAATTTTGATGAAGTATTACCATGGTAAGTAACTTTGGAACATATGCAAGTTAAAAGTGAAATTGAAACTAAGAGCAACCATGAAAGGGAAGATACACAAACATACATAGAGTTGAGTGGTCCTCAAGTTTTAAATATGGATGAAGAATCATCAAGTGTAGCATCTATGAATGGAATCCTCAAAGATAAAGAGAAGGTTTTTGAGGAAGATAAGCCTCACATGTGGACATATGTGGACAATGTAGATGAAGACTATGCATTCAAAAAGGGAGAAACTTGAAAGGTCACCATCAAAACTCCAAGGCAAAGAAGATTTATCCCAACCAAATGAGAAGAAAGGAAATCGGCAAGGCCAAGGTATCCAATAGAAAGTCTTAGGTATGAATCTTTTATTGCAAAGCATTATGATACATGAGCAAACAAATCAAGAACCTACATGTTATGAAGATGCAAGCAAGTGTAGGGAATGGCGAGAAGATATGGAGGAAAATGAAGCCATGTAGGAAAACAACACATGGACCTTAGTTCCAATAACCAAAGGCATAGAGGTAATAGACAACAAATGGGTGTCAAGATCAAGTCAAATTTAGATGGGAGCATAGCAGGGTACAAGGCAAGGTTAGTTGCTCATGGTTTTAATCAAACATATGGAATCAAATTTGAGTAAATCTTTAGTCTTATGGCTAAGTATACCATGATTAGAACTTTGATTTCTTTGGTTGCAATTAAGGGCTGGAAAATATATCAATTAGATGTTAAGAATGGCTTCTTGAATATCAACCTCTAGGATTTGAAGATTGCAAGCAATCAACTCTTGTTTGCAAGTTGAAAAAGGAATTATATGGACTCAAGAAAGCATGAAACCAAAGGCTCATGGAGCAGCTACTCGAATGTGGCTACCAAGAAAGCAAGGTGGATCCATCACTATTCACAAGAAGAGAAGGTGAAAATCTCTCTACCTATGTGTATATCTACATGATCTTATCATAATAGGTGATGATGAAGAAGGAATCAAGGACATAAAGAGGACGATAGGATTAGAATTTAAGATCTCAAATTTGGGAGAGCCAAGGTACATATTAGGTAATGATGTTGTTTACAAATCAAATGGCATTTGGTTGATGCAAAGGAAATACATAGATGTGTTGGAAAGATTTGGCCTCACAATTGCAAGCCATTGACACATCCTATGGAAGTCAATGTCGAGTTTAGTTCAATGGATGGAGATGAAGTGCATGACCTTACACTTCATAACTCCATCATTGGCTCATTGATATATGCCACAATTACAAGACAAGACTTGTCATATGTAGTGGGAGACCTATCTAAATTCATGCAAGCTCCTAGAGTGCCACATCTTCTTGCAACTAAAAGAGTGCTAAGATATCTCAAAGGCACTATTAATGAAGTTTTATATTATCCTTTTGAGAGTGATTTGGTCGCAAAATTAGTTTTTATTCGATTGGTTCAAAGGATGATAGGAGAAGCACAAGTGGCTATGTGATCATGCTAAGGAAGGACTTATGGAGCTCAAAGAAGAAACCTAAAGTTGTTTTGTCATCAACCGAAGCTAAGTACAGAGCTTTGGTTCAAGTTAAATGTGAATCGTGTGGATAAAGAAGTTTTTTGAAGACTTAAATATCTAGGTCAAGGATATACCTATCTATTGTGATAATATGGGTGTATACCTAGCCGCAAACTCCATACTTCCTGCTAGGAGCAAACACAATGAAGTTCACAATAATTTTGTGAGAGGGAATGTGCAAGCAAAAGAAGTAAAACTCCATCATATTTTTAGTAGATATCAATTTTCATATATGTTCACCAAAGCATTGGATTTAACAAAGGTTACAAGCTTTAAAAAAAATGGAATGATAGAGCTTGATTTAGTGGTTGAAGCTTGAGGGGGAGAATTGAAAATCAAGCTCCAAGCTTAGGAGCACTTTGGAGTAATTTTATTAGCTACAAGTGGAGGGTTTTGAATAAATCTCATTGGCAACAAGTGGAGCAATAAAGGACAAGGAATTACATCAGATTCCTTCACCAAAAGTTCTTGATACCCCCCTCATTCATCTCATCTATTTCCAATTACACTCAGGTGTGACTTTTTATTTTTAGGAAAAGATCATCTCACTTTTATACTTGTATATCTATGTCATTCCAATTCCATATGTCTTATCCCATGTGATTTGTAGATTGAATAAGCCTCCCTTAGTGTGTTGGAGTGTTAGCAAGCAAGCACCTTTCTTTCTCTTTTGTTGGTTTTGAGAAGGCATACCTCTGTGTGTGTAGGCACTATTGAAACTCTCTACCCCTGAGTTGTGAACATTGTTTCTCCTCCATTAGGAACCCCCTTGATTCTGGATCTTACACAGTCACTTGTCTACTATGTATCATGCAAATCAGGTGGGAGGTATAGTTTGTATACTTACACTCAGGTATTCTTTATCATTCTTTATTTTTTCTCCCATAGTTACTTTGGCCATATTGACCTTTAGTGGTTGTTACCGTTAGTGTCCATGTGAAAGGCCAAATGGCCACTGGACACTTCTTTGTATATATTCTTTAATAAAACATATAGTGGTCTGGTCAGCCACAGACTGTATGTTCGATCGCATTTGTGAAATCTAAGAAGCCTGTCTTCGTGCTCCTTGTGTATTGTGTTTTTTGTGTATTCTGCAGCATCTGTGCGAAGTACTGTGTGCGGCCTTAGAAGCTCGGTTTTCGACTCCTAGCATATCATCGTGGAACTCTCGAGAAGGAGAGCGCATTGTGGTGCATCGTCGTTGAAATACGTCAAAGCATTGGTAGGCGGTTAAGCGCATCTTTCGCTACTTGAGTGGTACCCAACTACTTGGTTTGTTTTATCCCAAGGGGGGATCACTACCGCCAGATTTGCATGCTTTTTCTGACTTTGATTGGGCTGGTTGCTATGACACTCATGTGTCCACTAGTGGCTTTTGCTTCATGCTTGGTAGCTCATGTATATCTTAGTTGAGCAAGAAGCAGCCTATTGTGGCCAATTCCAGTTATGAGGCTTTGTATAGGGTAGCTTTCACACCGACTGTTGAGTGCGTGTGGCTCAGATGCCTTATGGCTGATTTGGGTGTTGGTCAGTCTTCTGCCACCACCATCTTCACTGACAGTCAGAGTGCATTGGCAGTTGCGAGGAACCCTGTGTTCCATGCTCACACTAAGCACATTGAGGTGCATTATCATTATGTCAGGGAGAGGTTCTCTGCTGGGGAGATCAGCTTGGCATATGTGCCCACGTAGGAGAACATTGCATACCTTTTCATGAAGGCTATGCCTAGGGAGAAGTTTGAAGGTTTTCGCAAAGCTTTGGGCTTACTTCCTTTTTTGGAGTGATGTCCACATAGCTTGGCACTTCCTTATACATGAGTGCCAGCTACTTGTTCACCGCATCACTCCTAGGGGGGATTTGTTGATATATTTAGGTAGTGATGTGTGTGAATACTCTAGGACCGTCGGGGCACTTTTTTCCCTCTTTAGGAGGTTTTTTTCCCCTGGTTTGTATATACGCCTATTTCCCTAATGGGCTACTTATCTTTGTACATTCTCTAGTAATACATTCAGTATTGTGTGTTGTGCTCCAAGTTTCTTCCTCTTCCTTGTGATGTTTGCGTGCTTCCTCAGACGTCTAACTCCAACATAAAATAGTATATAAACATATATTTATATATTGTGGTAATGAATCAAGCCATATAAAACTTGAAACCCTAATTTTCTATGTATTTATACTAATCTGAATACCAAAACCCTAATTCTATACATGCTTATCTATATAGGCATAAAAAGCCTAAATCTCAATTACTTTTGTATTTATGTATACATTAATCAAAATTTGAAAACCTTATATATATATATATATATATATATATATATATATATATATATATATATATATATATATATATATATATATATATATATATGTGTGTGTGTGTGTGTATGTATGTATGTATGTATGTGTGTGTGTGTATGTATGCCCACAAGGTCATTAGGTGGTTCTCTTTACATTCTCACTTTCATAGATGATGCTACTAGAAAAGTATTGGTATATCCTATCAAATCAAAGGATGAGGTATTCTCTACTTTCAAAAAATGGCTTGCTTAAGTTGAGACTGAAAAAGGAACTAAGATCAAGGCTTTACGTTGAGATAATGGGGGTGAGTATACCTCACATGAGTTCAACCTTGTCTTTTTCTGTCAATCTAGAGGAATTCATAGAGAGTGTACAACTCCTTATACCCTAGTAGAGAATGGTGCAACTGAAAGGATGAATATAACTATTAAAGATAGAGAAGTTTCTATGTTGCATCCATGAAAACCTTTCAAAAGTCATTTAGGTGCATTATCATTATGTCAGGGAGAGGTTCTCTGCTGGGGAGATCAGCTTGGCATATGTGCCCATGCGGGAGAACATTGCAGACCTTTTCATGAAGGTTCTGCCTAGGGAGAAGTTTGAAGGTTTTCGCAAAGCTTTGGGCTTATTCCCTTTTGTGGAGTGATCTCCACAAAGCTTGGCACTTCCTTATACATGAGTGCTAGCTACTTGTTCACCGCATCACTCCCAGGGGGGATTTGTCCCTCTTTAGGAGGTTTTTTTCCCTCGGTTTGTATATACGCCTATTGCCCTAATGGGCTACTTATCTTTGTACATTCTCTAGTAATACATTCAATATTGTGTGTTGTGCTCCAAGCTTCTTCCTCTTCCTTGTGCTATTTGCGTGCTTCCTTAGACGTCTAACTCCAACATAAAATAGTATGTAAACATATGTTTATATATTGTGGTAATGTATAAAGCCATATAAAACTTGAAACTCTAATTCTCTATGTATTTTTGTGTATTTATAATAATCTGAATACCAAAACCCTAATTCTAGACATGCTTATCGATATAGGCATAAAAATCCTAAATCTCAATTACTTTTTTATTTATGTATACATTAATCAAAATTTGAAAACCTTATATATATATGTGTGTGTGTGTATGTATGTATGTATGTGTGTGTGTATGTATGCCCACAAGGTCATTAGGTGGTTCTCTTTACATTCTCACTTTCATAGATGATGCTACTAGAAAAGTATCGGTATATCCTATTAAATCAAAGGATGAGGTATTCTCTACTTTCAAAAAATGGCTTGCTTAAGTTGAGACTGAAAAGGAAACTAAGATCAAGGCTTTACGTTGAGATAATGGGGGTGAGTATACCTCACATGAGTTCAACCTTTTCCTTTTCTGTCAATCTAGAGGAATTCATAGAGAGGGTACACCTCCTTATACCATAGTACAAAATGGTGCAACTGAAAGGATGAATAGAACTATTAAAGATAGAGAAGTTTCTATGTTGCATCCATGAAAACCTTTCAAAAGTCTTTTGGGCAGAAGCAGTATTGACTGCAATTTCATGTGATTAACCTTTCACCTAGTACTGTAAAAGGTCTAAATGTGGCACAAGAGTTATGGACATGGAAGCCACCATATTATGATCATCTTTGAGTTTTTGGGTGTGAAGTGTATGCTCATATACCCAAGAATCTTAGACAAAAACCATATCATAAGTAAAAAAAATTCATTTCTCTTGGATATGGTTGCAAGATTGTGACCACCGCTAGCTAGAGAGATGACTCTCCTCCCAACCAAGGGTAGGTGGATACTAACCATCCATGTGTTAGCCATATAACTGCATGTGCACCAAGTGTCCTAGTTAACTCAAGTGGATGCTTATAGAAGGCTCTAGATCTCTTTGGGCAAAATACTCTCCCCATGTACCCCATTGGGATTGAACCCAAGACCTCCTCCTTCACATCCTTGAGACTTAACCACTAAGCTAAGTGGATCACTTGTTCACAAGTGCACATGACCTCCTAGTAAGTCTAGACTCGAGATCTTTGGTCATACACACAACTGACCAAACAGTGCTCGATTTGAGATCCGTCTAAACCGACCATACCCTTAGATTATAAACTTACTTATTACATTTTTTGCTCCTTGTAAAATATTTCTGCCCTTGAAAATAGAGCTATATAACTACTATAGACAACCCCTGAGCCTCATGTTCTGAAACAGAAAGAACATGGTCATGTTTTAGAGCTAGAAGAACATGGTCATGTTTTAGAACTAGAAGAACATGTCTCATCTCTATGGTGGCATCCCTGCCCAAATGATTCAAAACACTATCTTGCTTTGCATTTTGATGAATTGGTCAAAGTACAAAGTAGTGAATGAATAACAATGTTGGATCTAAAAATACCTCTGGCCAATTCACAATTTTTACTAGGTGTGATCTGGGCAGAAACATGTGAACTGGGTGAATTCGAATTACTAGTCCATTTCTAGGCATGACTGGTGCATGGACTTAGTAACGAAGGTGGGATTCTTATCCCTCACAAGACTTTGAGAACTCTTGATTCACTTGAATTTGGTTTAGAAAACTTGAAGTTTGGTTGTCCCAAACATCTAACTTGGATGTTTGTACAATGGTTTACTCCTATCAAACAATTACTTGATTTTTTTGCCCGACTAGAGGACTACTTTGTCCAAAAATCCTATGTAAACTGTATGAGAAAGATTATGATTTACTTTGAATCAACCGTATTGTAACTTGACCAATTCAAATTCAAAATGGACACTTTTCTCAAAGACTTGAGCTAAAAGTTTTTGGGAATTGTCAATCTAATGAGAAAGTCCTGACTTCTCTATTCTAGAGTATAATGGACTCTAGGAAATCTTTTATGCTATAACTTGAAGCTAACCCAAATAAATAAGTCCACTTAGACTTATTATCTTTTGAAGATTGAAAAGGTTCTTGTATAGAACATCTATCTGGGATGTTTAATTTAGTTACTTGGTTCTAACCAACTTACTTTCAACTTTAGTGAAAAGAATCAGATACCATATCTGAGCCAAAAGATTTGAAAAGCGGAAAGAAAAAAAAAATGTACAACCAATTCAAACTTTGAAAAATTTAACTTGCGAGGAGTCAATTTCTGGATGACTCAAGACTTTAACTTCTCAAAGATCTATTTCAACAAGGTATTGAAGAAAATTTTCTATCTTTAAGAGAAATAAGCTGGATTCTAAAAAAGATTTAGAGCAAATATAAAACATCATCCATCTACAAGATACTAGTGTGGCATTCAACATCAGTGTGTTGAACCATTGAGGTTCTATTGATGAGTTCTTTTACTTAAATAATGCTTCACTTGAGACTAAGTTCATGTCTATATTCAATCTTTATGACTCCTTACTGAGAATGCAATTCTTGTGCATTTCTTTGAGTCAAAGGATTGAATTTACTAAGTTACACTATGAACTTAGTGCTTGAATTATTCAGTCTATTCCTTAGTTGAAAGGATCATTTCAATGCCAAAGTCTTACATTTTCATAAACTTATTAAATATTTCTGAATCAACGCTTTATCTTGAAGTGTTTCTTTATTCAAATAAGAGAAAATAGATGCCTTTATTTGAAAAAGAAGATCTTTGAAGTTACTTACTTCATATCTTCTTCTCCCTTGATCTTGAACTATCTTGAAATATCTTAAGGTACTAATTTTATCCTTCTTGAATTTAAATTCCTTCTTTGAAGTTTTAATTCCCTTGAGGATCAAACCTAACTTCAAGATCCAATCTAGGACTAAAAGATAATTATCATCCCACTGTCCGATGTGCCATACCATTTTTCCTAGATCAATATGAGTATAAAATCTGGTGTCCCATACCATCCTATTTTATATTCACATTAATGTGTGGGTGATACTTATCCTAAAGTCAAAACATATCTTGATAGAGTACCTTTTCACTTCAATTCTTTAAAATAATTTTGAAGTTCCAGGCAAACATCATCACATTTTATATTTCAAGGTTTTGCAATTTCTCATTGGACACGTGACAAAGATAGAAGAAGATATATAAGTGGTTGTCACTTTCATGTTGGAGAATGCCTTATTTCATGGCTTTCTAAGAAACAATCGATAGTGGCTACATCTTCAAGTGAAGTAGAGTATATGGCTTCCTTTATAACTACACTTAAAGCTATTTGGTTGTAGGAAATTGTAAGTTATGTTGATGTTCAACTCATCTTCCCATGTATATATTTTTAGATAGTCAAAGTGCTATTGCTTTTGCAAAGAATCTTGTTCATCATGCAAAGACAAACATATTGAAGTTCATTATCATTATTTTCATGAGAAAGTATTTAAGAATCACATTGAGTTCATTTATATACCTACAAGTTAGAAAGTTCCATATATTTTTACCAAAGCATTATCGAGAGACATATATAAGAAGCTATGTAGAGTATTGAACCTTTTACCATTATGGCATTGAGGGGGTGATCGTTGAAAAAAAATAGCCAAGTTTTGCCAAAATTCAAACAAACTCTAACTTGTTACTTAATCAAAATTGGGGCAAAGATGGTCAAAATTTTTTATTGGACAATCTTGAAGTGCTCATTGAGAGCTTTCTATTGATATATAACATTAAGCCATTTGATACTTGTAACCCTTTGACAAGCCAAACCCTAATTTCAAGACATAACTTGCACTTCACTTTAATTTGATCCAAGTAATGAGATTTATTCTCAAAAAACATATGATCCAATGGCTGTGATCAAATTACCTACGAAGCATACATGTAAATTTAGAAAAAATCATGCTTCTTAGCTTTTTATGTGAGAATTTTTGCAAGATTTTGAAAGATATATAAAGAGGGGCCATGAACACACATTTTACATCAAGTCAAGGAGCTCTACATGATCATCAGCTAGGGTTTTCAGCTAGGAGGTATTTTTGGAGACTTGTGGTAGATTTAAAGTTAATTTTGATGGTTGCCTTTCATCTTCTTCACACATATTTGTATGCCTTGATGTTTTTTGTGAGTATTTGCTTCCATATTCATGTTTTCTTTCCCCTACTGTTGTTGCTGTAGTAAGTTTTTGCCTACTTCTACAATCGGAGGATTCATAGCTCTTGCTCATTACAAGAGAAGAAAGTTTCTGTTTAGGATTTGTTGTCTGACTACTCTAAACAATCCATTCTCTTCATATTTGCACATTTTCTCTTGCACACTACCCCTTAAGCACTTTTTCCCCAAATTTTAGACCTAGAACGCTTCTCTTCCAGCCTATATTCAGATTTGTGACATTATTCACATTGTACATTGTCATTAAGCATATTTTTAGTGTGTAGTTAGCATTCAATGGTGTTGCACGTTAAAATTATCTCTTGTCTATTCTCTTGTCATTCATCACTCATAATTTGGTCAAGGTGCGTATGTGGTAAGGTCCTAAGTGTTGGAAAGATCTTGGATTGCCTATGATTATTATTTGGGCCTACCTCACTCCAACGTGCTCCTTGTCTGTCCCCTACCTTTTTTATAGTTGCACGTTAGCCTGAATCACTTGGAAATCCACCCAAAGATTCATAAATTGGGTAGGATTAATAGTTTACTATACTCACTTCGGAGTTCTTTGAGTGACCCTCACCTGCTTCCTTTCTCATTACATATAGATTTAATCACTAGGCAAACCACTCTAGGGGTGACTACAAGCTTGATCTGCGAAACATATGCTCTTTTGGAGTTTCCTCCGGAGTTCCAATTCAGATAAGGTGGCATAACATTATTGTCAGATTTTATCACCCTAAGATTTCACAACAGAACATCTAGAGCTGTTGATCTACCTAAGATTTCACAACAGAACATCTAGAGCTGTTGATCTATTACATTCTGCCTTAGTTGGTTTTTGTTATGACATGGGTAAGTAGAACACTCTTTGGTAGGCCCGCAAATGTTTTTGATGCCTATCTTCCAATAATTTTTTGACAAATATACATGTATTTGCTGCCGTCGCTATGTGTGAAACCAGAGTAAGATTTGAACTCGGGCCAGCACCATTAGTTCACTATACAAAGGGCCATTAGAATTAGCTGGGGGTCTTTCCTCTTGTGGAGCTGGAGACTTGAGGACCAAAAGAATAAGGGGTCGACGTAGTGTGAAAGAGAGTAGGTAGGGTTTGATCCACTTAAGATCGCTTGGAGCTATAGTGCAACGTCTTCTGTTGATCGCATATTGGAGACGCCTGGAAAACTAGTACGTGATCTTACACTGCTACAATGAGGGCGAAGGTATGAGTTCTGTTTCCTTCCTCACCCTTCGAATCTTTCGTCCGTTTGGCGCAGCCTTTTGGTTATGCCCTTGCTCTAAATATCGGGTTTTTGGTCTGTTTCAAAGTTCCTTCTACTCCTCAATTACCTGGAAGTCTAGTTCATTTATTATACAATTTACAAATGCATGTTGCAGTGACCTAGAAGCAATAATGATGTGCCTTGCGAGTCCTGATCTCCAATTTTACTGGTTATTTCAGTGCTCGCGTTAATGAATTTGAATGAATCTTGTATTTGTCTTTCACTTTGTATTATGTTTTCCCTGTTATCATAATACAAGTCGATTTTCCTGTTATTATGTTTGCCCGTTGTTTACCAAGTGGAATCAATTTTCAGTTTGTATGACACGTGGAATCAAATTCGGTTTTTAATGACCGCATTTTCGCGTTTACACATCGTATTTATTACTGATATTTAGCTTTTTGGTACACGTAGTGGAAAAAGAAGAGAATGCGCAGGCTCAAGAGGAAGCGCAGAAAGATGAGACAAAGGTCGAAGTAGAATTTGGTCTGCTGCTGCTGATGGCTTTGGGACGTGATTTTTGCCGTTGCATGTGGCCAAATCTATTTACTACCTAAGCCAGTTATACGTGGCTTTGAGGAAATTCTTAGGTTGAAGGTTTTGTACTAGGCTAACCACTTTTATGCATATTGAATCTCATTCTTATGCATCGAGTGCGAAGCTACTTTTGATTCTAATTAAGGTAGAGGATGAATTGTGCTGAATTTGTACTTGACTCTTTTCTGAAGCAGTTGCGGACGTTTTTCTTTGTCCTGATATTTGGTTCTGTTATTATGTTTCAGTTACAGTTGTAGAGTGTGATTTAGGATTGTAATGTGTTCTTCTTGGTTCCATGGCTATGGAAGAAATCATATGTTATTATAGGTTGTGATTGCTTAGGGTATTTGAACATGGAAACTTTTGAGTTTCTCATTCAAGTACAAATCACAATTTTGCAGAACAGGGCTCTGGTGAAATCATATCATTCCTGTGTCCATAAGTGTTAATTATTGGTCCACAATTTGTTGCATTCGTATTTGAGAGATGTTGTGTAAGAGGAATTGTACCTGCACAGGGTAATTCGTACTGTCAACCGGAGCTTTGAATTTCTCATTCGTGAGATTCTGTTATTTTAGTTTTTGTGTTCAGAGCTGTATGTCATGAACCATATGAATTTGTCTATCTGATTTCCATCTTCAGCAAAGCATTGATTGTGATCGGAGCTTGATTGAAAATTGATTGTCTATACTCTCCATGGTATAATAGTTATAGCTTGTTGCTATTAGTGTTTATATTATTGCACGAAATTGTACTGTCAACCCGAGCTTTGAATTTCTTATTAGTGATATTCTGTAATTTTAGTTTTTGTGTTCAGAGCTGTATGTCATGAACCATATGAATTTGTCTTTCTGATTTCCATCTTCAGCATTGTCTATACTCTCCATGCTATAATAGTTATAGCTTGTTGCTATTAGCGCTTATATTTTTGCATACTATTGTATACTATTTGATTCATATCTAGGATTCTCTCAGAGTTGACTCATTTGAAATATCATTTACTGGATTCAAACAACATTCTTTTCAATAAAAAGCTGTGTTTCTTGTGAGTCAGGGATTCTTTACAATTCAAGATATTAGGTTATACATTACAGTAAAAAGGAGTGGCTGTTGACTGCACGAATGGTGCTTGATCAGGTGCTGTCAAACTCTGGTTTTAAATTCTTATCTGTTTGGAATAAGTATAAGCTACCAATATATGCTTGGATGAGAATCGTTGTTGCTCATTAATGAGGTTCCAAAGTTTGTGAAGTGATTGATGTAGCAGCATTTCACTGTAATGTGAGTGAAAAGGATTTATTTTTGTTGATGTACAGGTTCCAATATTTCAGTAAAGTAAATGAGTGCAATAGTGCTATTTTTAAAGGTGTATATGCTTGTTGATGTGAGTTCTGTGATGCAAATGAATTCTGCTGTAGAAGTGGAAGGAGTTGATGCTTGTTGAGGTGTCCTTTTTATGGAAAAGGAAATAGGGGAACTGCATGCTATGGCATTATCTTTGCAAGTATATTACCTGCGATGGGCTGGGAAATTCCATATTTGATTTTTTTTATGTATTATCTGCAGGGGATTTTACATATGTGGGTAGCAGCATAATGGCATGATGTACAAGCTAGAATGAGACTTGGTTTGATAAATGATCAAGTGTTGATGGGGGTACCTTGTACTGTACTATACATTGCCTGCTGCGAATTCAGGATGGAGAATTTTAGGCTGTATTAGAAAATGTAGGTCTTGAGAATTAAATTGAGGAAAGTTGATCAAATCAATACAGGTGGATAGGAATTGGCATAATGCTTTACGAGTAGATGGAACACATAATGATGTTAACAAAAATGAAGTCTCTTATCTTTTGGCACTTCTTTTTTGGGCTCATATTTGTATCTGAATAGGCAGAGTTCCCATTCTAGATGGTAACATATCAAACCTTCAAATAAAGATATGTAAATGAAGTTTCTTATCTTTTAGCACTTGGGCTAAAAGTTCCTGAAATGGCTGAGAGGCCCAACCACCTTATACTGTAAGGAGATTAGTGTCCTTGTTATTTGCTGATGTAAGGAGCATTGCTTGAGATTGACGGTTGAGCACTTTTGGAGTCTTGTTTTAAATGCTGAGAAGCTGATTTGTGCAGTAGAAAGTAATATCTTCCAACATTTACTGAAGGTGGTTGTACACCTGCATACGCCCTGCTAAGCAGTGATAGCTGCTGAATCTAGTACATGGACTGATGCATGTGTTTGATAGCAGTCTTTACTTGGTCTAGTAGATTAGTTACTAGAAAATTTTGAAATCAGCAGTGTGTTATTAGTTGCATGCTGTTGGTGCAGGGTTTACAGTGATGCTAGATATGAGAAATCTGGCTGTTATATTCATTCATTATTAGATAGGGTAGCTAGTTAGGAATGAAGTGACGGGGGATGAAAATTGACATGGATAAACTGCACCCAAGCATATATTTTTGTTGATTTGATTTGAATTGATTATTTGTGTGCATCTATTTATAACTAGGGAACTGAGCGGTGAATTGTTACCCTGTTTTCATAGGCAATTATTGTCTACTTGTCTACATCTGTATAGCAATGGTTGAGAAACTAAAATGACTAGTGGAGGAAGAAAAGTAAGATCTAGTATCATTATGAGCTCTGCGTAAACGTGAGATGAGGGTGCAAATTTATAGGATTTACTTTAGGATGTGCGAAATGTAGTACTAGATGGCCTTGTGCAAGAACCATGGAAAGGGGCTCATGAGCATGGAATTAGTCTAGTAGAGTAGTTAATGGTTGATTGGGTGTGGTAAAATTTGAAAGTCTGTGGACTGCAGGTGTGGGGTTTAAGACCTGCATATAGATCTTGGACTAAGGATTTAAGGTTCAGGACCTGCTACTTGAAATGCTTCATTTGGCGAAATCCATGTTATATCTCAAGGATAAGTGTTGACCTGTCACAATTGAATGATAACAATGTGTGATTTTATGCCTTTGAATGGTTCCTCTTTAATATTAGCATAACTTTGTAGACTATAAGCTATAAAAAATAGTTTCGATTGTTCTTGTATTTCCAGTTACTAATAAACATGTATATCCACTGGTGACCTCTCCAATTTAAATAACCGCTTGGAACTAAGCTGCGTTGAAAATATCGATTACCAGTTCCCTATTTACAAGCAAAGTTCCACCAGCTAGCAGGGTCAGAGTATGCTCCACGTTTTAATAGCCAATATCGCATTTGCAGGGGGGGTAGTCTTTCTTAGACAATTAGACACAAGAACATAGAATCATAGCTGCAAAGACACGTTGTGTGGAGGGTGTAGTCTCAAAATTGTGGGACCTTTTCTGAGATTACCATCTGTTAACATAACAGAATGTGAACGTGGAACAAATTATAATGTGGTTGTGAGAGGTGATGATAGTTTTAATGTCCGTAGCTCAGGAGCACTTGCAGGCTAAACATCTTCATGAACAAATTTGATGGTTGTAGCTTAGGAGCACTTTAGCTTGTTAAACATCGTCATGAACAAGCTTATCTAAAAAATTCAATTCTTTTGCATACTAACCAGAGGACGGATCTTTAAATATGACTTCTCACGTCAACCTCAATGGACTTATCGTGCATTTTTGTTTCATTGAATGTCATCATTACTTTTTACCCGAACATGTGTTTTAGGATCTGGAGCTCATTGATTTTTGGAAGTTGGTATCCAACACAAGGTGTAAATGGAGATCCTATGGTGCTATCTCGAGCTCCTTTTCTTCCAGAAAAGAAGGTTTGAGTTCACTTATTTGGGAAGTTATGTGCATCCAACACTCGAAGGCGTAAGTGGAAATCCTATGGTGTTATCATGAGTCCCTTTTCTTCAAAAAATCAACTCATATCTAATTCAATTTAGAACCCACTTCCATTTGTTAAATTGCTCTCGAGTTTGTAATTATAGGGATGCCAAGGAGCGTGAGAACAAAACAAGTAATTCTTAGCAACCCTTGAATCACAAGGAGGTTAATCACCATCTGTTAGCTTAACAAATCCAAGCTGGGATCAAGCCTATTAGGTTGATGTGAGATGTGATGGTCATTTCAATGGTTGTTGCTCAGGAGCACTTGCAGGTTGTTAAGCATCTCCAAGAACAATCTAGATTCTTTTGCATACTAATCAGAGGGTTGGCATCTTCAAATATGATTCTCCTCACTTCAAACTCTTCAATGGGATGCTTATGCATTTGTGTTTCATTGAATATGACATCATTACTTTTGATTCATAATTGTGTTAAGGATCTTGAGCTCATTGATCCAAGGAGTTGATGAGCATCCAACCCATAGTATAGGAAGTTACGTGCATCAGCATGCAAGGTGTAAATGGAAATCCTATGGTATTATCATGAGTTCCATCTCTTCCAAAAATGAACTGTTCTGTTACTGTTGAGAACCTAATTTCATTTTTCGGAGTGCTCGAGTTTTAAATCATAGGGATGCCAAGGAGCATGGGAACAAAACTCCTGAAATTCCTATCAACCAATTTGAAGCACACCAAGAAGGTGAATCACCATATGTTAGCATGACAAAATCCAAGCTTGGTGTGAGATTTGAATATCATCTCAAGGTTGTTGCTTATGAGCACTTGTAGGTTGTTATTAAACACCTTCATGAACAACCTTATCTATATGATTCTTTTGCATACTTATCAGAGGATTGGCATCCTCAAATATGACTCTTTTCACTTCAACCTCCTTAATGGATGAATGCATTTTTGTTTCATTGATTATGTCATCATTTCTTTTGATCCGTAAATGATATCTGAATTGTCCATTTCTTTAAATGGGCTTTTTGAATTTATAATCTAATTTCTATCTAAGGCGCTTTGGAACATGGACATATGTTTCACAGCCAAACACTTGACGATGATCATATAATGGTGGCTTTCCATTCCATACTCTTGTGCCACTTCCAAACCTTTGGTAGTACGAGGTGATAAAATTATGTCATGAACAACAATTTACAGAGCTTTTGCCCAAGAACTTTGTAAAATGTAGAGACTACGTTATCTTGAATAGTTTTATTTATTCTCACAATGTTGTGTGTAGGCATGTAAGCAGTTGTAAAATTTGCGAACTCCTTTATGAATTCATAAGATGTGAACTCACCTCCATTATCATAATGATTCCCTTTCTATTCTCAATTGAAGCAAGTCATTTTTAAATGTAGAGATCTTAAGGACGCGGGACCACATAAATCTTAATAACAAGGTCTATAGAAGTCAAATTATATTCTATGCACATTGCTACTTTGTTTACCATATTGATAATGTTCAAAAGTTTGCAAATAAAAAATGTGAACATAGGTAAATAATCGGAATGAGAGAAACTTTCCATTCCATTATGTGACATGTGGCCTAAATGGCAATGTTATAAAGCAATAATGGATTGATATGTAACAGCCAAAAAGTACTCTTTTTGATGCATAAACAATGGATAAAGTGATCCAACCTTTACGTTGACAATCACCACGTTTTCCTTCGATAATAAAGGACTCATAAAAGACAAACTGTGTAACCAATGTCATCTAACTAATCAATCGACATCAAATTATAAGGAAGCTTAGGCATATGGTGAACATTATGTATAATGAAGTGTAAACCATCAAATTGAACTATGATATCTCCAATCCGATCAACAGTATGCTCATATGGACCACTAAGCCTCATGATACCAAAATGTTTGTTGTATAAGTAGAAAACCACTCTATGCATTGTCATGTGAAAGGATGCACCCAAATCAATCAGCCATGTATATGGGAAACTGAATCAACTATAATTGCCTTATCAGCCATTATTATTCTCTTCGAATTAGAACATCATGAATTTGAGTCTTCCACAAAAAAATAGGGGGGTTAGACTTTTGAATCTCGAAAGGATTTTTGCTTTGCTAGGTGTAGCTCTCCTTGAAAGCACTTGCACTAGCCCCAGATCCGCTATATATAATAGAAACCGTTGACGTCATGATGTGAAATAACCAAGATATGGAACTTTGGTATAAATAAAATGAATCACCATTGAGGCTAAGAAAATGCTCAAATGTTAGGTTTTAAGAGAACTTATGAAGTTTTTCCAAAAAATGTACACATGATCAATACTTACTAGCAAATGATTGTCTATAATTGCATGTATACCAATTCGACAATATCACAAGCGATCTATGGGAAACAATTAGTCCTTGTATTATTGAAAATCAAAATTTATGAAAAAATTGGGTCTTCTTTGTATGTGGAGACTGAGCATTGAAACACTGTCAATAATTAATCAAAATATCATGAAACTATATAAATATATCATTACATATCATTTGTACTTCTCACTCCATATACCAAAAATGAAAGAATCCAACTTGTTTTATGGAGCATTTGTGATCTACTATCATACATCTCCAATGAAAAGGTCAAGGGTAAGTCTTCCATATGCATCACCGAAGAGACCTTGATTTTTGAACACATCATAAGGCCTAATGCAAGTCGTAAGTCTCGAGTCATAAGCCACATGAATGTACATAGGTGGTGTCCAAATAAACATACATAGTGTGTACTCAATCAATATATGCGAGCAATGAAAAAGTATAACTGAGCTAAAAAACTCAAAACAATTCAAGGCTAGGTTTATAAAAGGTTCAACACGCTTGCAAAACAAATTGATAAGTGCTGATAAATTGTCAATCAGTGGTGGATGTTCCTACCATAACTGAGGCCTCCCCAAGAGACTTGTAATGATACTAAGATGGCTTAAAAATAATCCCAAAATTGGACATTCCTTGTAGATGAAGCATAAATGGCCCTCTTTGAAGTGTTTATACACTAAAGAACTTTGAGATCACCCAAAAATTGCTTTGACCAAGATCTATGAGGCCAAAAAGAAACCCTTGAAGAACCAAATGATGTTGAATATAAGGCCAAGATTAGTCATTCTCCCTCCTCAATCACCAGGTGGGTGTAGCTTAATGGTAAAAAAATTGCTAGATAAGTGAGCTCGAGGTAAGACAATATTGGGATGGGTGATCTCTTGGGAAGGCTTTCCTTCATAAAACTTGATTTTTCATGCACAATCAATAATGCCAACAATGACTTTAGTGACAAGGATGACAAGGCATGCCAAGTTCTATGCCTTGGTCGTTGCTTTTGTCATAAGTCTTACAATTTTTGAGGGGTTATATAGGTTAAAGGTTTCGGCCACACTATGTAGATTGTCGATGACCTGTGCATCCACACACGAAATTGCTTTGATACTAGTGAAGGGGAGCTTCTTAGCTTTTTGAAGTGTAGCTTAGCTTTTTGTCAATGACCTATCTATATAGAACTATAGAAAAATGCAAAAAACTAGAGGATAGAGTATACGAGTTTGTTACATATAGGTTTCATAAATGAACCATTTAAATGTACTTTGTGGCTGACTAGTCCACTTTATGTTTTATTATAACTAACATATACAAAAGTGTATGAGGACCATTTTACCTTTCACATGGACACTAACAATAACAACTACCCACTGCTCTTCTCCATCGACTAATAGGATAGACATACATTGTTTATCTTGGCTCACCACCAATACAATGATCTCCATCATCCTTTTTAGATGAATTCCTCTATTGTTCATACAAAATCAACTATTGATCCATTTTGTTGGGTCATCTATTGTTCACTAGAGAGGCTCCCAAATCAACTCTCTTGCCTCCCTCTTAGAGAAATCATCACCCCTACCTCTATTTAGTGCCCCCTACCTTTTATTCCATGACCTCTACAAAGACTCACAATCCTCCATTGCCTAGTGATTTTGTTCTTCCCCATTGCCCCATCATTGGACCACCCATCAAATTTGCACGACTTAAGATCCTTATTGCTTGATGTTGCTATATTCAATATTGATGTGTGTGAACATACTTAGGACCATCGGAGTAACTTTTTTCCCTCTTTAGGAGGTTTTTTTGCCCTGACTTAAAAATATATCCCTATAACCCAAACAAATCACCTATCTTTGTACATTCACTTGGTAACACATTCTATATTGTGTTGTGCTCCAAGCTTCTTCTTCTTCCTTGTGTTGTTCGTGTGCTTCCATATACCTTGAACTCCAACAATTGGTATTAGAGCAACATCGTTTCATCTAGAGCATCACCAACACCGCTTTGGTCACAGTTTGAGAATCGCATGATAATTAGTGAGCATACTTGGGGCAATTAGGAGTTCCGAATTGCTTTGCTATATGGTAGCTCGTTTTGGCGTTCAAATGCACTATCGCAGTGACTCTCCTTTTGTGCCTTATATATATATATATATATATATATATATATATATATATATATATATATATATGTATGTGTGTGTGTGTTTTTTTTTTTTTTTTTTGATTCGCGAGTACAAGCACCTCAAAGGTTTGAATCAAGGTTTAAATTTTCTGCATCAAGGTTTTTAATCGTTGGCCATGGTTGAAAGAAATGATGTACTTTGTATATTGCATATTGAGAATAAGTTGGATGATACTCATTGGCCATTGTGGGCATATATGATGCTTCATGTATTGGTAGTAAAAGGGTTGTCGAATATTGTGCAAAGTGTTGAAAAATGTCTTACAACACCAACAAATATGATTATTGAAGGTGATACAGATGGTATTGAAGATGATGGATGATCTTCAATTTCCTATTCTTGGTGCGACTCCTATTGCACCTACTCTAGGGCAAGTTCGTTGCGATGGCAAAGATACAAAGGAACATGCATTGATAGCCTTGTTCATCAATCTTACAACTATCCCTCATATTTGTTCCTAAAAGATAACAAAAGATGCTTGGGATACTCTACAACATACCAAACAAGAAATGAGGCTTGTGCTGCACACCTTCGAAAAGAGTTGGAGAGTGAGCATATGAACAAAAGAGATCCTATGGGCATTTTTTTGACATGTCAAAGATCAAAGATTTGAAGGAGGAGTTGATATAAAAGTTTTGCTTCTACTCTTTGATTGATGATGAAAGGCAATCCAAAGGCCTTAACATTTGAGGAGTTATTCTCTCTTTTGTTTTAGGAAGACCAGACTAAATAGAACATGTCAACTAGGTGTGTTATAGATTAAGTTTTCTTAGCTAATTAGAAGGGCAAAGTTAAATGGAGCTCATCCACTAGTGAACAAAAATCAGTTAATGCTGCACAATAAGTAGATCTATCAATAAGAAAACTTTTTGTGAGTTGAATTGTACTTCACATGGTGATTCTTGTGCTTTCCTTGATCTAAAAAATTTTAATCTCCTTTTGGTTTGGAAGTAGACATTTATGATAAAAGATTAGAACCGGAATTTGCTAGCATTAACATGATTGAAATGCCTCATATTGATTCAAATATATCTCATTTAGCAAAGCATGGCATTGTTTGCCGTCAATTGTTTAGATTTTCTCATCTATGTTCAAGCTTGTCTTCATTTGTAGTTCAATGTTGTCAACTGATCTCTTTGCTTGTTCAAAAAGGGTATTTATTCAAGAAAGTTTCAAAGAAGGTAAGGACTTTCTTACTTCGTAACAAGTTCATTTATGGTTCTTCTTCTCATGTGTTCAAATTAATCATCAGTAAATTCAATAGAAAAGGGGAACTTTATATTGGTTAATGATAAGGTATTTTGTGGGGGTTCTTTCTCCATTTGTTTATAGTTTCATTTCAGTATTATTATTATTACTTGTATTATTATTATTACTTGTTCTTATAGTTTTATTATTATTATTATTACTTGTATTATTATTTTTATCATTTTAGCTATTTCTTTCTTTCTTTCTTTCTTTCTTTCTTTATTATTATTATTTTTTAATATATATTTTTAAAATTTATTATTATTTTTTTAACTTTATTTTAATTTTTAAATATTTAATATATATATATATATTTATTTATTTATTAATTTTAATTTTTATAATTCTTATTTTCATTCCGTTCTTCTTATTATTTGTTTGTTCTTTGTGCAAGACTTCATCATGGTTGAGTTTGCCCTTGACTTTCAAAAGTGATAGCAAGTCAGTTTGTTGACTTTGTTAGAGATCTTTATTTAAAAAGACTCCTTATTAAAGTCTGCACCTACTCTAGGGCACTGATGACATGAGTAGGGATGTCATAGCTAGTTGTCCAAGCTATGCATGATAAAGTTTAATTCTGATACTTCTTGTTGAGGACAGACATAGGAGTTGATGATGCACTTTTTGTTTTGTTTTTGTTCTTGTTTAATCTGCATTTTTTCATATATATATATATATGTGTGTGTGTGTGTGCGTGTGTGTAATTATTATTATTATTTATTTTCTTTTATAAATTTTTTATTTTCATATATTTTTTATTTTATTATTCATTTATTTATTAACTTTTATTTATTTATTAATATTATTATTCTTTTTAATTAATTAATTTATATTTTGTTAAATTCTTTATTTTTAGTTATATATATATATATATATATATATATATATATATATATATATATATATATATATATATATATATATATAACTTAAATATTGATTATTTTTTAGTGTGTCTCATTTCATATTGGTTTTCTTTCTTGTTTGTATTTTTCATGTCTTATATTGATCTTAAGAGTTTTGCTTTTGTTTGTTGTTTTTTCTAATGTGTATGTGTTTGTGTTCTCTATCTTGAGTTCGTAAGTTTGGATAACTCTGAACTTATGAAGGTATATATAATGCTGCATAATCAAAGAAGGAAGGCAAAGATGGCAAGAGAACAAAAAAGTAAAACTTTTTTGCATTTACTCTCAGGGCAAATGATCATGTCATAAAGAGTTGCCCTACACTGGCTACAAAAGAGGCAAACAAGAAATAGACTAGAATGGTTGTTGCAAAGGCCTCAGCACCTAAAAGAAATTCTGCTAATATTGTTCAAAATGAAGACTGAGCACTTACTAATATTTGTAGCTATGAACCATCTTCGAATGAGAAATGTATATCTAGAGTAGAATTAGATGTTTAGTATTTTGATAACAGGACAATCAAACATATTACTTCACAACACGGCTTCTTCAATTCAATTGAGCTTAACCTTGCAAAAAATATTCTCACATATGCGAAAAACTCGTTTGATCCTAAAATGAGAGTAGGAAAATCATTCTGAATTCTGGTGATAACAATTCTTTTACATTTTCAAATGCATTATATGTGCCAAGGAATAAGAAAAATTTGTTGTCAGTTTCAACATTAGCCAAGATTGGCTTGGTTGTCAAATTTGTTGATGATAGATGTACAACTCATGATCTGTCAAATAGTGATGTTATTGTTGCTTCTAGCATTTTATGCCGCGCCTTGTATAAGCTCATAGACTATGCAAAATCCGCGAACAATTCAACATGTGCAATTCATGATTCTCAGGCTATCTTTGATGCAGAGCTTTGGCATGAATGCCTTGGCATGCATGCTTTGACCATATGAATTTTGCTAGTTTGCTTCACCTACAAACATATGAAATGGTGTCCCCTCTCCCCAAACTTGATGCACCTTATGAACATGTTTGTGGTGTATTTTGCACAAATTGCAACATTTCTTATATTAGATATATTCAATATTCGACCTTCAAGTGACCATAAATGATCCATGGTGCTCTCTTTTTGTAAGGCCCTCATTATGAGGAGAAGCCATTGTGAGAGACCGGATGGAACCTTAACTTCCAAGTTAGATGAGGTCTATGTGTGATCATTGATACTAATAGATGATCTTTGTGAGCCTAGCCATTAGATTAGGTGTTGCAGTGTAGTTTCCCGATAGAACCTTAATGGGGGGAGTGTAGAGGAGGGCTTGCCCCCTTCTATGGGGTCCAAGATGTATATCCCATGGCCCGTAGGGTCGAGACTATAGGACTTCTAGTCATGGAGATATTGTCAAATTATATATTTTATGGACTATTTTGTCTACCTCGACTATGTTTAGCTATACGGACTCCCCTTGTAAAAGCTATATAAGCATGGCCCATGTGTATCTCTACATAGCATTGCACACTAGTAAGCCCTTCATCTAGAGTCTATCTAGATGGTTATCTAAGATCCATATTGGGAGCACATAGGTGGACAACACCATCTTTGTAGGTGCATCGCTCTTGGCAATTTGAGAATGTGACTTCTCTATCTCTTAGTCTACGTCTCTTTTTGTTTGAATTTTTTCATAACTCTATCTACTAGACTATTCTACTATGTTCTTATCTTACATGGTGTCAAAGCTCAGGAGGTTATAAGTGGTGCAAAAGGAGAAACAAAGAGGCTATAGTGGCTTCAATGACAAAAGAGAGAATATTTCAAGTAGTGCATCATCATCTACAATTGGGAATCAAGGTGGTTCATCAACACAATTAGGTGGAGCCCAAGCAGGAGTAGCAATGATGCCGATGATCTTAATGTTGCAGATATGACCATCAACCTTCACACAAGGTAAGCTTGATTGTACAAACTACACCTTGTGGAATTTTAAAATCAATTCTATCTTTGATTCATATGAGCTTCTCAAGTCATTCATGGGATTGATTATGAGCCCGAAGAAACACCTGATCCAAATAATCTTGATTGAATGATATAGTTTTATAGTGTACTTTGTGTGGAGGTGGTCTATTTTGGTCAGTTGAGTTTCCTAACCAAAACTCATTCAAATTAATTTTTTCTTAGCTTCTTGGAAAGCTATTTGTGTCTACTTTCTCTATACCACATATATTTCTCAAAGGATATATATTCAGAGAGTTATGAGTCCGAGAGTGAAGTTTAGTTCTTCAACATACTTGTGTGGATAGGTAGTTCATCTTTGTTAGTTGTGTTTCATAATAAAAAATTGTCCAAATTAAGTTATTTATAGTTTTTTAAAAAGCTCTCTTTGTCTAGTTTGATTGACTAAAGGCACAACTCCATTTGAGTTTTTTTATTGAGAGCAGCAAGCTATCTAAGGTGCAACTATTTGTGCAAGAGCTACACATACAAGGGTTCACTACACATTTCTGTTGCGCATAGGAGAACTCATTCTCCACAGCTCTTGGGTAAGATTAAATTCGTTGAAACTTCCCAAAGCTTGGGATTGGACCAAGGAGTTAGTTCACTATAGGTTGGAAATTGAGGGGGATGCTAAATGTACTCAATAATTGATCCTCAAGTGATCACAAATGATCCATGATGTTATAATTTGTAATGCCCTTGTTATTAGGAGGAGCCATTGTGAGAGCGCAAACATTTTTGGAACGCTAAATTCCAAGTTAGATGAGGCCTATGCGTGATCGTTCATGGTAATAGATGATCTTTGTGAGCCCAACCATTAGGTTAGGAGGGGCATAAACTTTCGGGCCATTAGGCTGCCATTTAAGTTGAAAATAAAGGCCTTTTGGCACCATGCAATTTCCTCATAGAACTTTGATGGGAGGAGTGCAGAGGGGGCTTGCCCCCTAGATCAGACATTTCAGTGATCTGCTCAGAAGACATTACCTCATCCTTAGTTGATAGATCTCTAGCTAGAAAAACCCAGGTTGCAACATTTGTGTTCCTTAATCCCCAAATTGCCATTGCTCCACAGTGAGATCCAACCTGTCCATATGCTCTCCTGCATAAAAAAGTCCTTATAAAGAAAAAAACCCATGTGTATCTCTACATAGCATTGCACACTAGAAAGCCCTTCATCCAAAGTCTATCTAGATCACCATCTAAGATCCATATTGGGAGCACACAGGTGGACGACACCATCTTTGTAGCTCCATTGCTCTTCACAATTTGAGAACTCTAGTTCTTTATCTCTCAGTGTGCATCTCTCTTTGTGTTTTTTCCCAACTCTGTCTATTGTTCCATTATGCTATGATGTCATTTTTTATGCCTCCTTCCCCAAAAATGGTCATAAATTGCAACCTTTTCATAGTGATGTTTGTGGTCCTATGTAGATGCCTTCGTTTGGGAACTACCTATTCTTCGTGATTTTCATTGATGAATTTTCTAGTTAACATGTAAAATGGGTACCTTCCATTCTTATTGGGGAGGGGAACACATGAATTTTGAGTTTAATGCATTTTTGCGAGATAAAATGTTATTGTATAATGTTTTATGCACCTCAACAAAATGGAGTTGTTGAAAGAAAGAAGAAGAATCTCATGGAAATGGCAAAGTGTATGGTCAAAGCGAGGCTTTATCACATAAATTTTGGCTTGAGGCTATTGTGTGTGCATTGTATGTACTTATTTCATGCAAGTCACCATTTTAAAATGCAATTTTATGTGTCCAATTGATGTACATTCCAACCATGATGAGTTGCAAGTGCATAGATGCTATGAACAATAGTCATTTGGCATGTAGTTGCAAAGGTCTCATCAAAATCAATGCCTCTTTCTTGTTCGTAACCCTTTGCAACAAGCCTAGCCTTATACCTATCAACTGTTCCATCAGGTTGATGCTTCAGCTTGTATACCCACTTAGTGCGAATGGCCTTCTTGCCAGGAGGCAAGTCACATAAAGACCAGGTACCATTTTTCATGATAGCATCATATTTAGATTGCATTGCAGCCATCCAATGTTCCAAATTTTATGCTTCATCAAATAAAAGAGGCTCAGTCTCATCATAGAGACTAGAGGTAGCCATAACATAGCAATCTAATGCAAAAGAGGCACTATGAGAGCATGAATGAGTACGATATGACAAAGGTGCATCTAATTTGGTGTCACACAAAAGTCTGCACCAACCATTTTGGCATAGCTTTTGCCTCCTCAATATCACTCTCTCATCAACAAGTGCATCATGTAAATATGCATCAGAAATGGAATGATTTGGATCATCACATGAAACCTGTAAAGGTTGAGAAGTTGCCTCATTTGGACCAGCACTAGACTATCCACCTATAAAGAGAGGCAACAATGTATCATACATGTCTTTGGAGCTAACATATGTCTCCTTAGTACCTGAAAGTAATGGCTGAATAGCATCTTCCACAAAAACAACATCATGGCTAACCAAGATGCATTTAGTCTGTGGATGATACAGATGATATTCTTTACTTTTAGAACTGTACCCAACAAACATACATTTCACTACTTTATCATCTAATTTTTTGCATGGTTTTTCAGGCACTAATGATATGCCAAACAACCAAAAACATGCAGATGAACAAGAGATGGCTTGCAAAAATGCCAAGCCTCATATGGAGTGATAGACTATAGCGCTTTAGTGGGACACCTATTAAGTACATATGCTCCACACATAATACCCTCAAGCCAGAAACTATGTGGTAAAGCCTAACTCTTGACCATACACCTCACCATCTACATGAGTGACCTATTCTTCCATTCACCAACTCCATTCTATTGAGGTGTATACCATACTCTACATTGATGTTTTATCCCACGTTCATCCAGAAATGCATTAAAGTCAGAAGACATATATTCCCCCTTCGATCAAAATAGAGGGTGCTCATTTTACATGCTGATAGATTTTTAGCCAAAACCAGAAACTATTTGAAGCACATAAACACTTCCGACTTTGCTTTCAATGGATATACCCATCATCAATGAAAGTCATGAAGTAAAGATAGTTTCCAAAAAATGGTGTCTACATTGGACCACATACATCACTGTGAACAAGCTATAATTTTTGAGTAGCTCCAATTGAACCATCTTTTGCAAAGGAGGAATGCTGCATTTTTCCCAAAATATAGCCTTCACAAACATGTTTATCTAGTGCCTCAAGTTTGGGCAAAGAGGACACCATTTCAGATTTTTGCAAGCGTAGCAAACTAGCAAAATTCAGATGATGAAAGCATGCATGCCAAAGCTTTGCATCTGACATAGCCTGAGAATCATGTACTGCACATGCTGAATCATTCACAAATTTTTCATGGTCTATGAGCTTATACAACCCACGACATAAAATGCCAGAATCAATAATCACATTGCCATTTTGTTGGTGCAATTAAGCCCAAGCCTACATACTTGATGAATGCACATAAGCTTGATGTATTAGCATATCACTTGAGAAGCTTCATATGTACAACCTCTTGTAAATTTGAGTTTAATTACCTATTTTAAAAGGTCAATAAACCCATGAGGAGTTAGGAAGCATATATCTCGTATCATTTGGTAGCTAAATTCAAGAGAGAATCAATCCTATACTTTAGGATTACTTTTAGGTGGAGATTTGAATCAAATTCAAATCCTTGGATCCAACAAAAGCTATAAAACATGAGAAGAAAATCCTGTGTGCATCTCGAGGTTCAGAGATCATTTTCTATGTAACTTCATTGAGAAGAGGAGCACATACCATAGCTCACTCATTCTACATTCATTCAGCAATGCCTTTTTTCCAATGACTTTGTAATTTTACATGATTTCGTCAATACATATTCATTACTTCCTACTCTCATATCACTGTCATACTCTATCAGAACAGTGAATTTGTTTGACTTGGTTCTCAATGTATACAACATCATTTTACATGATTTAAAGCATGACATCTTCAGCATACTGTCTACTTTGATCCCACAAGGTTTCATTGAATTTGGTTCTTACAGTTGTTGGATATTATTTGATGAATGCTCACTGTTTTGTGACTGTCAAGGCTTGTAAAAGTCAAGGTAGTTTCTTAACTTGTTAAACATAATTATCTGCATATAATTTATCATTTTAGATGATTCCACTCATGAATGGTAGCATGTTAAGCTAATTGAAGATCACCAAAAGGAATTTTACTAATTGCTACTGTACTCTGAGAATTTTGAGTAAAACACTGAGCAGGTGTCTCAACCAAAATAGCAAGTTTTGTGCATTGGATCATTTGCCTACCTATCTATTTTGATTCTATCATTTGTGCATCATCTTCCAAGAAACATGTTGCTCTAGCACAATGGTAAGTACCACGTTAAGAAGCTCCACCTCCTTAATGTCAATCCGCAGAAGAGATAGGAGTGATATAAATATCGTGAACGCGAGATGTAGTGAGAGTGAAGGTGAGAAACATAGAGATGCACACACACATACACACACACAATGAAGAGACAAACAAGACACAATGGAAGGTAGGAAAAATAGACTCTATTACTCAAGATCTCAATTAAAAGCTCAAGCTCATACTAGCTCATACAAGTCTACACTAGCTAACCTCAAAAATGAGCTCTCTAGCTCTCTTTATAGTTTTTTGACTAGCTTTGACCGGTTTCACATCTAGTGATCGGCATAGTTAAAAAATAGGTTCTAGGTGCTATTTGAAGGGGTAAACAAGATATAAAAATAACCAAAATTGGTAAGCTCGTTCTAACTAAGCTCCTCAAGCTAGAGGATTCCTCGGCTTTCACAAAATGGAGCATTAATTACCAAAGTGGTTGTTCTATGTTACATATGATACGTGAGCCATGAAAATCACTATTGAGAGTTTTTGAAAAAGTAATATAAAACATATTTCTTTGAAAAAATAATCCGCTTGGCTCTCCACTACTTCATTGTGATCCACCTTCACATACTTCCTTGTTGTTTGTGCCTCTGGCTACTGCCAACACCCCCTCCCTCTCGCTTCTGTCGTCCTCGACAGAACCTTGTTGTGGGGTCTGTCGGATATAGTTTTGTAGGAAGTTGTGAGCGAGGGTGTGCTCTAAAATGTGAATACCTCTGGCAAGATCTGCGTCAAGTTTTCCCAATCTATGGGTTGAGGTTCATCTGGTGATAGGAGTCTATAGTGCGTGGAGTATACCAGTTGTTCACAGGCAAATAATTGGAGTAGGTGTGTGGGCTTGCTTATGAACACCTCTGAATGGTACTCCCAAAAACCGATAGTAAACATCTCTTTGAATGTCATTTTATAGCATGCCGGTAAATATTTGATGCGACAGTGCTAGGCATAACACACCCGAAATGATGGTGTCGTACTCATATCATACGCTAAATCCTGATTACCATGCTCGAAGCTTGGGTTATTAACGTGTGGTGCCTTGATGCGATGGAAGATCTTGAATACTATCTGCATCATGTCAAATATTTTGACCATCATATGGGCAGCTACATTGTCCATGCGACGTAAGCAGGGGAGCCAGTGGCGAATAGTTGCCATCATATATCCAACAGTGGGCAGTCCACGGGGTGGAGTGAAATACAGATAATTTAGCTAGTCTTGGCACTGCTTATTATTTTGCACTTTGATCGCAAACGCCTTCTAGGAGCGGCGTCGTGGTATCGGTCCCCAACATGGGTTATACTTTAAATGTAGGGGTGCCTTGACCCATGTGCTCATCATTTTTGGATATTGCTATAGTAAGTCCTGGCGCAAAGTTGGTTGAAAGATTTCTCCTCTCTGCACCTCTGGTGGCAAGTCATCAGGCTCCTTATATTGCAGCTCATGGCCAGATATATACCTACGAGGGGCCAAGTGAGCGAAGTAAGGGGATTGTAAAATACGTTCCTCTATCATAGCCATGGTGTGTAATTGAGCCTCCACATGTGTTGAGTGGGTCTGGCCAAGTTCTTCTACAGTCTTCATCCATGCGGGGGTAGGGAGTTCAAAGGTGGTCTGGCCTTCAGCCGTGACACGTCCGCCTAGGATGGGTTGTGTTTCATAGGCTTCTTCATACCCTTCCTCCATCGAGATAGACACAATTTCTTTCTCCATTGGGAGTTCAGGTGGGGAATCTAGCCTAGGGGTTTCAGAAAAGGTAGTAATGTGTGCTTGAAGTGTAAGGACCTGAGCGCGTAAAGCATTTAGTTCCTCTATGATCTGTGGAGGTTTTGCCTCAGGAGCTAGTGGTGTTTGTTGTGTAGGTGCTCGCAACCATAGCATTCTATGGGCTTCCTTGAGCTTCTGATATGCCTCGTTCATACTATCATAATCTTCTAGTAATTTGACATGGTCTTCCAATAGTATCTTCATAGTTTCAGAGAGGACAACTTTGAAATGGCTGGGACTCAGAGGTTCGTCTAGGTGATCTAAAGCAACTTCAAGGTTCTCTCTATTCTGTTCCTGCAAGCGTTGATTCTCTTCTTTGGCTGTTGGTAGGTGATGTCTTAGTAGTCCCATGTTTTGAGTGACTGTCGCATTTCGAATGGTTTGAGCCATTAATAAATTGTCGATATCTATAATTGCCTCTTTTTTCTTTTGTTCACTTTCTAATTCAAGTGTATGGTAGGCCTGGCATAGCTCTTGGTAGCGTGTGTTAAGGGAGGCATTCTCGATTGATAAAGAGTTTAGTTGCGACTGTAAGTCTGTGGTTGTTTGTTGTAATGTCTGGTAACTGGTGCCTAGAGATGCGAATTCATCTCTCACTTGTGTCATACATGCGAACATTTGATGGAATGCAGTGTCGATTGAGGTGCATGGAGATGTCGAGGTGCATGGTCAAGAGTCAGGCTTTACCACATAGTCTCTGGCTTGAGCGTGTCATGTGTGCAACATATGTACTGAACAGGTGTCCCACTAAAGCGCTGCAATCTATCACTCCATATGAGGCTTGGCATGACCGCAAGCCATCTGTTGCTCATCTGCATGTTTTTGGTTGTTTGGCATATGCACTAGTGCCTGAACAACATCGTAGAAAATTGGTGATAAGGCAGTAAAATGTATTTTTGTTGGGTACAGTTCTGAAAGTAAAGGCTATCGTCTGTATCATCCACAGACTAAACGCATTCTGGTTAGCCGTGATGTTGTCTTTGTGGAAGATGCTATTCAGCCATTGCTTTCATGTACTAAGGAGACATTTGTTAGCTCTAAAGACAGTATGATACTTTGATGCCTCTTTTTACAGGTGGACAGTCTAGTGCTGGTCCTAATGAGGCAACTTCTCAGCCTTTGCAAGTTTCATATGATGATGAAGATCATTCCATTTCTAATGCAGATTTACATGATGCACTTGTTGATCAGAGAGCAGAACTATGCCAAAATGGCTGGTGCAGACTTTGCGTGACAGCAAATTAGATGCACCTTTGTCATATCGTACTCGTTCAGGCTCTCATAGTGCCTCCTTTGCATCAGATTGCTATGCTATGGCTGCGTCTAGTCTCTGTGATGAGAATGAGCCTATTTCTTTTGATGAAGCACAAAATTCAGAAAATTGGATGGCTGCTATGCAATCTGAATATGATGCTATAATGAAGAATGGTACATGGTCTTTATGTGACTTGCCTCCTGGCAAGAAGGCCATTGGCACTAAGTGGGTATACAAGCTGACGCGTAAACCTGATGGTACAGTTGACAGGTATAAGGCTAGGCTTGTTGCAAAGGGTTATGCGCAGGAAAGAGGCATTGATTTGATGAGACCTTTGCACCTACATGCCGTATGACTACTGTTCGGAGCATTTGTGCACTTGCAGCCCATCATGGTTGGAATGTACATCAGTTGGACATTACATCAGTTGGACATTAAAACAGCATTTCTGAATGGTGACTTGCATGAAGAAGTGTATGTTTTTCAGCCCCGTGGCTTTGTGAAGAAAGGGCATGAAAACCAGGTGTGCAGGTTAAAGAATGCATTATATGGTTTAAAGCAAACACCACGTGCTTGGTATGAGAAGATACATGCCTATCCGGTTGCACATGGTTTTGAGAACAGTCCAACTGAAAGCACCTTATATGTTAAGCATGCTAATGATGTGCTTCTGATCATTGTTGTCTATGTTGACGACATGCTGCTCATTGGTCCTATTGAGAAGCATATTGCTGATTTCAAGGCTGATTTGCATGCCTCATTTGAGATGTCTGATTTGGGGCATTTGCATCACTATTTGGGCATTCAGTTTATGCAAGTTGATGGTGGAATGGCTTTGTGTCAAACGAAATATATTGACACATTATTGCAGCGTTTTGGCCTTGAAGACTGTAAGCCTATTGCCACTCCTATGGAGAGAGGTCTACGATTGAGTCTTCATGATGTTGGAGATGCATTTGATGCTGTTCTCTATCAGCAGGCTGTTGGATACTTGATTACTCAGCCAGATATTTAGTTTGCTGTCTCACAGATGAGCAGGTTTATGCATTGCCCAAGAGTCACGCATTGGAAGGCGGTTAAGCGCATCTTTCGCTACTTGAGTGGTACTCGGTTACTTGGGTTGTTTTACCCAAGGGGGGATCACTACCGCCAGATTTGCATGCTTTTTCTGACTCAAATTGGGCTGGTTGCTATGACACTCGTGTGTCCACCAGTGGTTTAATCACTACCGCCAGATTTGCATGCTTTTTCTTACTCAGATTGGGCTGGTTGCTATGACACTCGTGTGTCCACCAGTGGTTTTTGCTTCATGCTTGGTAGCTCATGTATATCTTGGTTGAGCAAGAAGCAGCCTATTGTGGCCACTTCCACTTGTGAGGGTGAGTATAGGGAAGCTTTCACAGCGGCTGTTGAGTGTGTGTGGCTCAAACGCCTTATGGCTGATTTGGGTGTTGGCCAGTCTTCTGCCACCACCATCTTCACTGACAGTCAGAGCGCATTGGCATTTGCGAGGAACCTTGTGTTCCATGCTCGCACTAAGCACATTGAGGTGCATTATCACTATGTCAGGGAGAGGTTCTCTGTTGCGGAGATCAGCTTGGCATATGTGCCCACGTAGGAGAACATAGTAGACCTTTTCACGAAGGCTCTGCCTAGGGAGAAGTTTGAAGCTTTCTGCAAAGCTTTGGGCTTACTTCCTTTTGTGGAGTGATTTCCACATAGCTTGGCACTTGCTTATACATGAGTGCCAACTCCTTGTTCACCGCATCACTCCCAGGGGGGATTTGTTGATATATTTAGGTAGTGCACACATACACATGCCTACACACATAGACACACATATACACACACATACACACATACACACACATATATGCATACACAACGCAAGAAATTGGATGATAAAGCAATGAATTGTATTTTTGTTGGGTATAGTTTTGAAAGTAAAGGCCATCATCTGTATCATCCATAGACTAAACACCTTTTGGTTAGTCATGATATTGCTTTTATGGAAGATGCTATACAGCCATTACTTTCATGTACTAAGGAGACATCAGTTAGCTCCAAAGACATGTATGACACTTTATTGCATCTTTTTATAGGTGGAAATTCTAGTGCTCATCCTAATGAGGCAAATTCTCAACCTTTTCAAGTTTCATGTCATGATGCAGATCATTCCATTTCAGATGTAGATTTACATGATGCACTTATTGATGAGAGAGCTGATATTGAGGAGGCAAAAATTCTGCCAAAAGAGCTGGAGGAGACTTTGTGTAACAGCAAATTAGATGCACCTCTGTCATACCATACTCGTTCAGGCTCTGATAGTGCCTCTTTTGCATCAGATTGTTATGGTATGGATTCCTCTAGTCTTTGTGATGAGAATGAACCTATTTCATTTGAGGAAGCAAAAAATTCTGAAAATAGGATGGTAGCTATGCAATCCAAATATGATGCTATCATGAAAAATTGTACTGGTCTGCCTCCTCGCAAGAAGGCCATTGGCACTAAGTGGGTATACAAGCTGAAGCATAAGCCTGATGGAACAGTTGATAGGTATAAGGCTAGGCTTGTTGCAAAGGGTTATGCATAGGAAAAGAGGCATTGATTTTGATGAGACCTTTGCACCTACATGTCGAATGACTATTGTTCGTAGCATTCGTGCACTTGCAGCTCATGATGGTTGGAATGTACATCAATTGTACATTAAAACTACATTTTTGAATGGTGACTTGCATGAAGAAGTGTATGTTTTTCAGGCTCGTGGCTTTGAGCAGAACGGGCATGAAAACCAAGTGTGCAGATTGAAAAAGGCATTATATGGTTTGAAGCAAGCACCACGTGTTTGGTAGGAAAAGATGCATGCGTATCTGATTGCACATGGTTTTGAGAACAGTCTGAAGGAGAGGACCTTATATGTTAAGCATGAAAATGATGTGCTTATGATCATTGTTGTGTATGTTGATGACATGCTACTCACTGGTCCTCATGAGAATTATATTGCTGATTTTAAGGCTGATCTTCATGCCTCATTTGAGATGTCATGTTTGAGGCATTTGCATCATTATTTGGGCATTCAGTTTATGCAACTTGATGGCCGAATAACTTTGTGTCAAAAAACATATATTGACATATTATTGCAGCATTTTGGCCTTGAAGACCATAAACCCATTGCCACTCCGATGGAGACAAGTTTATGGTTGAGTCATCATGATACTCGAGATGCATTTGATGTTGTTCTCTATCAACAGGCTATTGGATGCTTGATTTACTTATGCATTACTCAGCCAAATATTGAGTTTGTTATCTCATACATGAGCAAGTTTATGCATTTCCCAGGTGTCAAGCATTGGCAAGTAGTTAAGCATATCTTTCGCTACTTGAGTCGTATCCACCTACTTGGATTGTTTTATCCCAAGGGGGGATCACTACTTCCAGATTTACATGATTTTTTTGAATTTGAATGGGTTGGTTCCTATGAAACTTGTGCATCCACTGATGGTTTTTGCTTAACGTCTGGTAGCTCGTGCATATCTTGGTTGAGAAAGAAGCAGCCTACTCTAGCCACTTCTAGTTGTGAGGCTAAGTATAGGGAAGCTTTCATAGTGATTGTTGAGTGTGTCTGACTCAGACGCCTTATGGCTGATTTGGATGTTGGTCAGTCTTTTTCTACCACCATCAAATTGAGAGTCAGAGCGCATTGGAAGTTGCAACAAACCCTATGTTCCATGCGCACTAACCACATTGAGGTGCACCATCATTATGTTAGGGAGAGGTTCTCTACTGATCAGTTTGGCATATGTGCTCAGACAGGAGAACATTGTAGACCTTTTCACAAAGGCTCTACCTAGGGAGAAGTTTGAAGCTTTTTACAAAGCTTTGGGCTTATGTCCTTTTGTGGATTGCTTTCACATAGCTTGGCACTTCCCTATACATGAGTGCCAGCTCCTTGTTCACTGCATCACTTGTAGGGGGGATTTGTTGACATATTTAGGTAGTGATGTGTGTGAACAGCAGGCAAAGTGGACTCTTCAAAAAATGGAGATAAATAGAAGAAAAACAAAAAGAAGTTCAAGGGAGAGTGTTTCCACTGCAAGAAGAAAGGGCATAGAATCCAAGATTGTTGGATCAAGAAGGCAAACAAGAAGAACAGCTCTTCAGAAGGTGGCAAAGGCATCATATTGTGTTAGAGACAAGGTATAATTACTCAAAAATAAATTATAGACTTCAAGGCCCTGTGCAAATCTAGACCATAAAAAATTTGGCCATTTTACTATCTTAGCTGAGATTAACCCAACCATCTTCAAGGTCTAGCTACCAAGTATCAGGAGAATACATCCAATTTTCCATGTATCCATGTTGGAACCATATCAAATTTCACCATTGAGGGGGGAGAGATCTAGTCCTTTACCACATATCGAGATTGAAAATCATGAAAAATTCAAAGTCAAGCACGTCTTAGATTCAAGAATCTCCAAAGGAAGATTGGAATACCCTGTTCATTGGAAAGGGTATGAGATTAATACTCATACTTGGAAACTTTCAAAAAAACATCAGAGAGCATCAATCAAGGTTTTTGAATTCCATAAGATAATCCAATGAACTCCAAGTAATTGTAATGCCCTCTAGCTTATCGAACTTCTCCCCTGCATTGTGGAATTTGGGAGGCCCCATAGGCACTAGTCCCATTCACTCGTAACTTTTCTCCTTTATTTTAATTAAAGTCCAGGAGAATAGGCCAAGGCCGAACTTCCTTTTATTAAAAAAAGAGTCTAACATCCATCTTTCGAGTCGCGAACCATGATAAACCAGGAAGAGCGATCTTTCTAGTTCTCCCACTTTGAATGTAGAAGACGCGTATAAAAAGATCGGATAGTGAGCTCAGCATACCAAAGCGGCAGGATTCCATGATGAATTGAGAAAAAGAAATGATCACATGAATTGAAGGAAACAATCATAATATATTAAAAATAGTCGTTACGGGCAATTGAAGGAAACAATCATAATATATTAAAAATAGTCGTTACGGGCATACAAAAATGATTATGAACTACAATCTCTAAGGGCATACAAAAATGAATGTGGAGCAACCACAATCTGAGGGCCTCGATCAGCATTACATAGAACAGGCTGAAGTATGACATGTCTTTGCAGACTTCCCTGCGAACTACCTTGCAACCACGGCCAACAAATAATAGCCATCTTTGAGGTCAGGAGCTCGATCAAACTGTGGGGTTGATACAGAACAGCCCCAGCTTCCAAGGTTAGTATGGTAACCTGGGACTACATGTTATTTCATTTTTTTAATGAATGAATTTTCTGCAATGAACTCAATGGCGAGTAGCATGTAGATTAAATATATTCTTAAAATTTTGGCTTCATGTGCGAGAAAAAGCACTATTAATCATCTAGAAGGTTGTTTCTGGTCTCCAGTTGCTCTTCTCCACAGCCACAAGCCCTTCTGTGCCCTTAGTAAACGTGGTTTTGACGTTCCATCGCAACGACTCAAAATAATCTTGTAATTCACTGATGATTTCATTCTTGTCCCTTGCTATCAACCAGCCTCCAGGCCTCAGAAGACGATCCACTTCTGTCACAACGCTTTTAATGTCGCAGCTGCCAACAAAACAACCATCAAAAAGGGGAGAAACAATCCACATCCGGAAGAAAAGGTTGAATCGACAGACTCCATGCATACCTCTTCTTTATCTTACCAAACAAATGGTCAGCATGAAGAAGATCATATGTTCGGGGGTATGAACTGAATGATTCGCACCAGTCATGGTATATTCCGAAAAGCCCCCGATCAAATATAATGGGTAGAGTATCTGGGGCATCTGATGGAACAACATTCATAACCCAAACCGGCAGGGATGATAGAGCCGCCGCAAATCTGTTATGTGACACGTTCAGACTTGGCAGACAAGGTTGTATGAATCCAACTAAAATGACTTCTATAGAAAATTTATGAATTACCCTCCAAAGCTGGCCCTCATATCCATCACATTTCTAACATCTTTCCACTCGATACCAAGTCCCCCTAGGTATGATTTCTGTACAGCTCTTTGCCAACGGTCTGTATCAGCCACGAAATCTGACGCTGCTGTTTTGTCATAGACACCTTTATGACTACTCAACCAGGCCGGTGCTTCTGTTAATCGCAAAGGCCATTCCTGAGGCCATTTTCCACCATGGTCTTCTTCATTCGGGATTCTATGAATGCATGCAGACATAGGAACATACCTGCCGAAAAGAAACACCATGTGAATAACACAAGTCCATCAGGAATACTGAATGCAAAAGAATAGCAGTGTATGTACCACGCAGAGTCGGGCTTGTCATCCTCATCACACATGGGGGGGAAATCCTTGTTTCGATTTTCATAACACTGGTTGGATCTCGGTTTCTGGAAAACTGCAGCTCCGATACCCGTAGAATCGTCAAAGAACTTCTCTACAAGCTTCCAACAGATTGAACGGGTCAATTTCACCATCTCTGCACGGTAAAAATCACATCCCCAAGTGTCTCACATGAGTATCATTATAAAGTGCAAGGGAGAGATGGAGAAACATGGGAAGAGATCAACCTTTCCAAATCTGAACATCTTCATCATTTGTCCAGTACACTGGAGTAGCGGACCAAATAAAATATCCTCCAGGCCTCAGTACACGGTTGAGCTCCAAAAGAAGTTTTCCACCTGACATGATGCAAGAGATATTTTTGAGTTCACAATTGTCAAGCAACATAAACGTACAATTCTGTATGGAAATATAGTTGGCAGTACATAGAGTGGGAAGAAGAAACAAGTCTATACAAATAGGATTAAAGAGATCATTTAGGCAAAAGATGTAAGACGGTTTTCAAGTGATACACAAGCAAAACGTACCTTCAATATGCCATGGAACTCGACACCGAGCACAATGGACAGCGTCATATACATTGCTCGGGAAGACCAACCTCTGAGTTCCCATCACAGAAGAAATAGCTGGAATCCCACGTTCAAGCGCAAGTTGAACTTGTGCTTCATGCTCGTCCTTAGGAGCAAATGACATGGTAAGCACATCTCTGTCAAATATATAACCTCCAAAACTAGCAACTCCGCAGCCAACATCCAGAATAACTCGAGTTCTCTTGCCCCACGAGATCTTTGGAAAACTCTGGTTAATAAGTTGTACATTAGGTTTGGTTCAGGATAAAATCTCTCCATACAGGACACTTAATTTGCATGCAACTGAAGTATATTTCAATGAAACGCCAAACCACAGTGAAACCTGGCACTTCACCTAAGTAATGCTTGTAAATGAAAACACACATGAAAGGTAGATCTTTCCTGTTTGGAACTTGACGTGCAGAAACAGACTCATGTGCAATGCAGTTCCACGTTCGTGGCAATTCTACCCCTTTGAATACCAGCAAACATTAAGTCTGAGAAACAGTAAAAAATGTTTGGATTGTCGATAATCTTATTCATACTAACCTCCTGAATGTAGTCTATGTAGTGGAGAGCACCCTGTTTAAATTGAGTACCTCCCCCTGGGAAGATAAGTTTATCGTTAGACTTCTTCACCCAATTTTGGTCCTTTTTATATGAGATAAGGCCAGGATGAGGAACGTTGGCATACCAGACCTGAAATCCAAAATGCATACAATTTGGTCAACGATGGCCACAATCAAACATATACTATCTGCTAAATGAGAAGGACTTCTAAAAGACGAGCTACTATTGGGTGTTGATTAACAGTGCAAATTAGTACCTCATTCCTGCTTTTGGGCCACCGAACCGGTCTGCGATACCCATCAGGAAGAGGTACCAAGCAGGTCGGGGCTGGGTCCGGACAGTGTCTCTCTCTATGCTCGTAATGTTTAGTGCTTGGAAGAGCTTTGATAGCGTTCACATTGTCGAGGCAGGGAATGAAATCGATTGCTCCATCAAACTCACACAGAGCCCAGTCAATCTCCTTCTTCTTTTTTATAGGATTCATATTCGTTTCACCCTTTTTGCTCGCTGACGCTGCTTCTTCATCAGCACTAGCTTCTTCCAAGGGCGGTTCATCTGCCTTCTTCTTCTTCTTCTTCTTCTCTAGCTGAACTTTCTCCTTTTTGGACTCATCCGCTTGAGTATCCCAAGCGTCAGACGTCTCTCTAGTTTCTATCATGAGGTCAGACTTCTCCTGGGTATTAGTTTTAGGTTCAACGCTCTCCTCAGACTTGGAAGCCGCGCTCTCAGTAGAACTAGTGCTTATGTCTAAGTCCTTAGATTTGATTTGCTTTGAATCATTCTCTGCTTTCGGCTTTTTGGATGATTTCTTGCTTAGCTTTTCTTTTTCGGATACTATGTCGAGTTCCGGTTCAGATGAAATTACATCCGATTTCTCTTGAGGTGCTTCTTCTTTCTTGTCTTCATCTTCCGGAGACGAGACACCTGTATTCTGTTCTAAGGCCTCGTCATTCTGAATAATTGGCGTTCTGGATTTGTGGTTATACTGAGCCTCCAATGCTTCAGTTTGCGCTCTTTCAGAAACTCGATCACTTGGAGAATTTAACACCCACGCTCCAATCATACAAAGTGTAACAAAGACTGCTGTCATGGCCATGACTGACGATGTCGATGTCCGCCTCTCCTGTCGAAAATTCTTACCCGAAGCCATCTTCAGGTGAAATAATATCGCTTCAGTTCGGTGCAAAATATGCACGCGAGCAACCTTTTGATATCACTGGTACATGCTGCACGTAAAATCCACACAGTGCATCTGCACAGAATCTGCAAAGAAACATAAAAGAAAGGATGAAAAGGATGCAAGGTAATTGCGTAACAAAACATGAGCAATTCGCTTGCACCGTAATTGGTTTACATACCATTTGCAGGCCTATACACTAGACGACATTTTTTAGGCAGCATCGGTAAGATGCTACATAGAAAGGAAAGGATAAGAACAACTATGATTCGCATTCTTCTTTTTTTCGCACACAATGTTATCAAATTAGAGAATCGGATGACAAGAATCGGATAGATGGATTCAATGTAATTAGGTGAAGGAATCGGACGCAAAAAAATCTGCAGAATCGAAAAATTGCATCATTACTTGTTTGGCGGATCAGCCTAACATGATGTCAACCCTAACCGGACTCGCCAGTACATCTGGAAAGAGGTTCCTATGCTTATTGATGTACACATGCCAGAGATTCAAATCAAGAAAAGGTTGTAGACAAACCATATGTGAGCTTGCGTAGGAGATTAGTCGTGATTGAGCTGGTCTTATTCTGATAAAATAGAGGAAAGTTTGACCAAATCCAGAACGGAAGCAGCGTTAAAATGCCACTCCAGACTGAGGATCTTACAAGCACTTCAAAAACTTTGATACTACTATGCCTAGATAAGTGAACTGCTAGACTACAGGGAGAGTTCCAGTATTACTAAAACCACGAAGTAGATCCAGAAATGCGGAGCGAGAATCCATCTAAAGATAGGAACGGCCCTTTGCTCTGAATGTAGACGCATCCGAATGACAGCGAGCGTAATGCGCGATTCCAACGATAAAAACTTCGAAACAAAGAATACGAGAGGGAGTGCAAGGGACATCGGAGAATCTGAAAGGCGCGTGGATGGACGCGGATTCTACCTGTTCAAATGTACTTCCCGAAACGATCCCTTCAACACGAGACCACCCTTGGCGCAACAGCCGAGACGACAGAATCACCAAATGAATCCGGCAGACTGGAGCCTGCAGCCAGTTCGCTCCCCCAGCGACCGAGGTCGTAAGGAAATAAAGGGGGAAGAAAGGAAATTAAAAAACAGCTGCAAAAAATTAAATAAGCACAAGAAGAAGATGAAATGAACGGAATAAAAGATAGTGGGATCATGGATGGGTTGTGCACCATTTGCCATGCTCGTAGCAGTCTGTAGAGAGAGGCCAACTTCCCGAATTTGGAGCATTTTGCTTGGGGGCTGGGCTGGCACCTTTTAAGAAAAGCGCTCTCTTCTGCACGTTCTTCAACGAATGATGCACATGAAGATTACTAAAAGTCTAAAGATCCATTGTTGTGCAGCAAGCGGTACTGTGTAGTAGGCTTCGTGTCCATCACGTTCAGAGCTTAGTAGTCAGGGGGCAGGACTCAGAATGGTCCCCATGAGCTGAGTCTTCTTGTTAAAAAAAATGATCTCACATGCATGATGCTACCCCCGGGCCCCGTCTGTCAGGTGATTTCCATTGAATCGATCAGGAAAGGTTTTTTTTTTCCATAAAGGAAGTTCGGCCTTAGCCTAATCTCCCGGACTTTAATTATATTAAAGAGAAAAAGTTACAAGTGAACGGGACTAGTGCCCATGGGACCCCCCGAATCCCACAACGCAGGGGATGAGTCAAGCAAGCTACAAGGCATTACAAATGAGGTGGATAACATTATCATCGCCCTCATGAGGGACCCATTTGGGTTTCAACTTGTTGTTTTCCAGGAGATAAATACAGTGATGTCTAAATGGTGGTGAACTCTTGGCTCGGGAGATTCTTTTACCAAGGAGAAACAAGGATTTCTCAATCGACCATTCCTTAGGAGTTTGGTCGAAATTGACGGCACAGCGCTCTCGCCAAATCTTCCAGAGAGCCTCGATCAGGAAAGGTTGTTCGATGAAGAGAAATAGAGTTATAAATTCAGACACCTTGATAGACATGGTAATCCTCGCGTGTTAGCTCAAATGGTTGGTTGGCCTTTAGTCGCTCAACTTTGAAGGCTCATGGCCAGGGTTAAACTCCTGTAGGTTATGTTTTCATATTTAGGGTGGGTTGAGACAAGGGACATGTTTGCTGAGTCACATCATATGACGCCGGGTTAAGTTCACACAGAGCACGTAGACTCTAGATTTTAAAACTTTCAAGTTATTTTATTGGTTAAACAATTTAAAGAACCAATCAAAAGCTATTGTCAAAGCAGCACATATTTGTTCCGAGGGGAGGTTCGTTCAAGAAATGACAAGCCCAAAATTCTTTTCTTTTTTGAAAGCAAATCATATTGTGTCGAGAAGTGACCATTGTACCGTTGGGCAGTGTGAACCAATTGTTATCATCACTTGGGTGGTGGTGAGTTGTCAAACTAAGTTCTTCTAGGGATCGTTGAGTCTTTTGGTTAATAAGTCATCTCCTCTCTAGCCTTAAGGTTCTCTCATTTCAATGTTTACCTTTGTGGACCCTCAAGCTTTTTTTTTTTCAGACAACAGGAAAAGAGAGTAAATTAATGGAAAAAATTACAATGTGCAAAGGGAAGCAGTGATCCCACCAATACAAGGTCAGGGAAAATGACCACTGGCAAACTTACAAACTAAGGACCATAATGAATCTATCCCTAGAGTAACATGATAATAAGGACTTTCTCCATTTATTTGGAGGAAGGTTCTTAATTACATCTTCAGAGTCCTGAGGGAGACTATTAATAGCCTACAAACTCTGTCTACCAATTAAATACAGAGTTTTCCTGAGAGAACAAAGGAGATTCTTCTTCCCATTATTGAAAAGGTTTTGATTCCTGCTAATCCAAATGTGCCACAAGATGTGTCCTCTCCATAAGTTCCACAAGACCAAATCCATTTTATTGCAACATCCAAGTATAATTTCTTTGAGTCCAAGCTAGGGGAGCTTCTTGATGCAAAGGATGGGGTCCAAAACTTGCCAGAATCTCTTGGCATGCCAGCAATTCATTATAGGTGGGCCAAATCCTCTTCCCTCCTACAGAGTGAACAATTTTCATTACGAGCATTTACCCTCTTTGCCTTGCTGCCAGTCCATAGGCCATTATGAAGGATCAACCATTCCAAGTAGGAATGTTTGATGTTATAAGAGAAGGCCCAAATAAATTTGAATCTATATCTCCATTGTGTGGCACACCAGTTACAACTCCATCTAGAATTGAGCTTGTGAGTCAAACATGTAATAGTGCCTCTGCTGAGTTTGAAGCATTTCCACATGTCATTGGCAACCTCTTCGAGTTGGATGTTTCCCATCCTGCACTCCTCAATCTTATCCTTCAAGATATTCTTCATCACCAGGATCATCTGCAAGCAAGCAGGAGATAATTGTGTAAGACCATGGATGTAATCATCAGACAGAAGCTCACCTGAGCGGAATAACCATTCCTAGGTTCTAATCCCAAACTTAAAACATTTATGTTCCTTAATAACTATGCTTCTGTTGTTCCAAAGAGCAAGTCATCCCAACCAAGGGCATTCCTGTAAGAAAAAGTTTAAGTTAGTTGTGAATTTGCAGTTAGGAGAAAAGGAAGCTTTTGCCTTCATCCACACATTCCAGAACCTGCAAGAAAGCAAACTACCAACAGGGTTAGAGGTGAGAGGGGAGGCCACAATATCCCATAAGTGATTACTAGACCAAGCTTCATAATCCTTGACATAAAATTTATGTATGTTTCTTTTGAGAAGTAAGGCCCATATATCATTAGAATTTATAGATCTAAGTATCCATTTAGCAGCCATGTTCTCATCCATTTTAACAGGGCAGATGATCCCTAGACCACCCTCATATTTGGGAAGACAGCAGATGTTCCAGACCACCTTTGGCACCTTTAGGACCTACTCATTACCACCCCACAAGAATATTCTAACTAAAGCTATGACCTGTTTCAATTGGTGTTTGGAGGGACTCCAACAAGCCAGAAAATACACCAAGGAAGGAAGCAGATAATGTTTTAAAATAAAGCATCTGTGAGAAAGAGAAGCATACACATTATACCACCTGAACACTTTCTTCCTGAATTTGTCCAAGACCCAATCTCATCTTTGTTGCATAGTGACATTGAAGCCCACAGGAATGCCCAACGGTCTAAATATGGATTGTTCCACTCAGTTCTATCATAGACCTTATCAAAGTCAATTTTAAAGAAGTAATAATCTAGATTCACTTCATTAACAAAGTCAAATCCTTCCCACAAAGCAATAATGGCATCAAGAATATATCTTCCTTTGATAAAACCCTTTTGCATGGGTAAAATAATCTTGTTCATAACGGGGCTAAGCTTTCTGACAAGGGTAGAAGCAAAAACCTTGTACACAGAATTAAGACAAGTTATGGGTCTCCAATTATTAAGATCATCCTTTGGGCCTTTTTTGTGTATGAGTCTAATAACCCCCATATTGATGTTAGAAGTAAGGGCACCTTTCCTAATAGCCTCTTCCCAAATCTCTAGAAGGTAAGGAGTAAGGAAATCCTTAAGAACCATAAAAAACTCGTTAGGAATCCCATCAATACCAGGAGACTTACAAGGTTTTAATTTATCGATGGTTTCTTTAACCTCACCGGCAGAGAGGGGCAGGTCCAGGATAGCAGCCAGTCCTTGAGGGAGAGTTTTCACCCTTATAGAAGCAATGTGGGCCCTAGGTCTCTAGATGTCCTCCCCCCTCTTGGGAGGACTAGAGAAAACATCCATAAAGAAGCTAGCAGCCTCCTGTAAGCACTCCTCCATGTTGATAGCAGTCCCACCATTTCTCTTAGTGATCATAGGAATGAAATCCTTATTCTTCTTTTGTTTCAACAGATCATACATATGCTTGTTGGGTCTATCCATATTCCCTACCCAAAACCTTCTGGAGTTGGCAAGAGACCAACTAACTTCCAGGTACTCTTCACATCTAAGCTAATGATTCAACTCAATGGATTCCACAGAGGTGTTGTTATGATCAAACACCTTTAAGGCTTCCAGAATTTTCTTCTTCCTGAGGGCTCTGATTTTGTGGACTTTATCTCTATAAAAGATAAAAATCTTTTGGATATCCTTGACCGCGTTCTCCCAGCTCTTTAGAGCCAAGGTATTGTGGGAGAAGCACCAACTAATGGCCATTTTAATATGTCTAAGCACCGAGGGAAGCTTAAGAATTCTAGCATCAAGATGGGGCCAACTAGCTTTGAAGGACTTACAATTCCTTTTAAGGTTCAAGCTAATAGGATTATGGCTAGAGAACATGAGGGTCTGGTCAATATCAGCACTAACCTCCCAAAAATCCCTACCAAAGGAGGAGTTGATGTAGCATCTATCAAGTCTGGCCCCCAGGGCCTTCCCACTAGCTTGTCTATTATGCCATGTGATACCAATGTGCTTAGAGTGGTCAATCAAGTCATGATGATGACAAAGAGAAAACCAACAAGACTTTTCCATACCATAGATGCAAGAACCTTTTCTATTAAGTCTATCAGAAATGTTAGTAACCATGTTGAAGTCTCCAATTAAAAACAGATATTACCTTTGATGGTCTTCAACTCTTCCCAACACTTACTTATCATTTGTCTGTAGTTGGATGCATAAAGACTAACAATACTCACATTCAACGGAGAATCAAGGTAGACAACAACCCACTGATTGGATGGGATTTTGATTGACCCTTTGATAAGATGTCTAAGCTTCAAGTTAATGCCAAGAGCAGCCCCCCCTTTACCTTGCGAATGATCAGTAAAGTACCACTCATAATGAGAGTTAACCATTTTTAAGTGGGATTCGAGCCTGGACCCCCCAATCTTCAACTCTTGAAGACAGAGAGCATCAGGGAACTTGGAGAGATTCTTTATCCAACAATTGATGATCTTTGCCCTAACAGGATTAGTCAAACCTTTAGTATTAAAAGTTATTATATTTAGCAAATCCATGGAAGACAGAGTGAGGAAAACCAAAATTGGAGAGGCTATTAGATCTTTGAAGCCTTCTTGGGTTGTAAGCTAGAACCTAAGGTCCTCACAACTTCTTTCCTTCTTGGCTTGCCTTGCAGCTTGATGACTATATCATTTACCTTATTTTGGGACAAGGGGAGTCTTCTTCGTCTGGAGCCTCATGAGCCATTTTTTCAAGAAGCTCTGCATCAACTTTGTTTATTTCCTCCATGATGATATCATCATTATTATCATGTGGGTACCTATTATTGAAATTACTTAAATTCTTCTTTTTTGTCACAACCTGCCAACCTTTTGAGCTATCAGTATCTGCTTCCACCTGGGCCTTAGGAGAGTTCAGCAAAATCTCTTCACGCTTCTGATTCACAAGACAGTTTTCCTTATCTGCTTCCCACTCTTCAATGAAAGAGTGTTTAGAAACATCTAGAAGGACACTGTAAGGATTAGAATACTTACCTGTTTTCTTTTTCATTTGTTTAGGGGTGTTCTTTTTGACATTTTGATGCCCAACAGGGGAACGGAGAGGGGACTTTTTAGGGGAAACATCTTTGGTGTTTGTCTCTCGAACTGGTGTACCCGCCTTAGAGTCATTTGTAGAACACTCAAGCAAGGGGCAATCCTTGATAAGATGACCCTGATTGAAATACTTGAAGCAAGCATTAGGTAGGTTCCTATAAATGATATGCTGTTCATGCAGAAATAGGGTTAATCCCACCTGACCTAGCTTTTTGCCCTAATACTTTCCCAAGCACGGAGACTAATTTATTTAACAAAGGATAGATGTCAACCGGAAGATCATTGAAAGTCTACCCATATGGGTAGTTTAGTTGGCTTGGGGCCTTTAGGGTTGAAACCCACATACCACTTGAAAAAAGAGATAGGAACATTTTTGACAAGCCGTTGCCCCTCCATGATCACTTTTAAAGCACTGTTCAAATCATCGAAAAAAAACAAACAGTAATTATTTGGCATGTATTGCACTTGCTTCACATAAAGACCTCTAGACTCCCAGTTGGCTTTGATCAACTTCTAAGAACCTTGAGCGGGCCTGGGCCCATAAGAGAGACCAATGACAACTCGCTCAGACAAGTGGGCATGCGAGTTGGAGAGGGAGTTCCTATCTATAACAAACTCATCATCTTCCTTAATGTCTTGGATCCCGACGTTTAAAAAACGAGGGCTATCTTCTGCAAGACCCTTACTTTTCTCAACAGCAATGTGAGTAGAGGGTGCATGAACCATACCTTGGGAAGAGTCGACAGGACATCCATTACCATGCACAGGGAGGAGGCCATTGTCGTTATGCAAAGCCATATAAGGATCTTTAAGATCAGAGACTTGTTGCATGAAGGAACACTTCGGCAAACGAGCAATATCTGCATAGGACCTCGACGTCGAACCCTTGAAGACCACATCCAAAAGCGACATACTCCCTCGCCTGCGAGGGAGCACTGAAACGACAGGGGATGGGACCCCTAGGGGTGGTGAGGGGGGCCAACACTGGCGAGAGAGAACCCGCAGGGCACCAACGGAGATTACTTAGTACTAGTTAGATATCTAACCTCTTTTTTGTAGGATTAAGGAATCCCATGAATATTACGCCTAATTTTTTTGTACTTTCCATTGATTCAAATTAAAAGAGAAGAGTACATCTCAATCAGTGTTGATTTTTGATGGTCGTATTACCCGTTTTGGCCATTTTTTATCGTAAAATAAGGTTAAAATTTTTATTAGATCTTCAAAAAATACATTAAAAACCATCAAATACAGATACGATGTGTAGCTTTTGAAATTGAAGGGTAGGGTAGACCATCAAAATACAACACTGATCTCAATGACCATCCGCATATGTTAGGCTGTTTGGTTGGGCCTTTCACCTCTCAAGGTGGGGGCAAGAGTTCAACCCCTCCTTATGATAGAACAATTACGAAATGTATTGCCTTCGAGTGGATTAAACGAGTCACCTTCGAGAATCCTTTCCAAGTGTCATCTTTGAGCAGTTTAATCCTTGCTTTGTGAGAGATCTCATAGATATTATGCACGTTCACTTATACAATTGTTCTTTCAATGAATTCAAACAAGGAAGATCCCATAATATATATATATATATATATATATATATATATATATATATATATATATATATATATATATATATATATATATATATATATATATATATATATATATATATATATATCACATATGCTCGCATATTCAAGGCTTCAACCTTTAGAAAGCTCTTGAAACCATTGAAACCAAGCCAATTGTCTTTGTTCTATACATTTGAATTATGGAAATAATATACATGAAATTCTTATCTTTTAGTAACAAGTGTTTGTGGAACAAGTGTTTTTTTCACATGAAACGCTAGACGATAGTGAAGAGTTCCTACATAATAATTATTTTTTATGCATGTGGGCAAGAGATGGATATAAAATAATAAATAAAATAAGAGTATCCGTTGATGTATAACCCTTAGCATTGTCATAAATTGTTGTTTCAATTTTTGAAACCGAGTAAGTTGACCACCAAACTTAAAAAAAAACAGTTTTCTTTTTTAAATAGAAGTTTGAAAGGAGTTTACTCTCTCTTGGCTTTAACTTTGAAAGTACAATTGTACATATCGCTAAGCGTAATATGTGTGGGATTCCACATATTCCATGAAAAAGAGGCTATACAAAATTATAACTGGGTTACAACTCAGTTAAACTGACTAGAGTCATTACATGTTTAACTTGGGGGTTGAACACTAGACTTCTGCCTCAAGAGGTCAACACCATACCAATCCGCCTACTAGATATGAACAAAAAATATAGATATGAACAAAAAATATATATATATTAAAGAAAAAGAAAAATAATAATGTTAAAAGTACGGGTCTTGCTCTCAAAAGTCGAAGGGAAAACACTTTCAAGATGAAAAAAAATATTCAAAAAAAGATCCAAACCTTTTTCCATGATGTGCAAACCTTAGAACACATACTGTCGATTATCAACACACAATGCCAAATGACTCTCATACTCGTTAAGAGAACACAAAAACGCACAATATGTTTCATTGTCCAATGTAAGCCCTCCTTATATTTTAACAATACATTGAAACTCACGTTGGCAAAAAGGAGTGGTTTCATCATAAAGTCTTCCAAAAATTTTCATGAAATTCATCAATGAATAAAGTCTTCCAAAAATTTTCATGAAATTCATCAATGAGTTGTTGGGGATTTGTAGTGTAATGGTAATACTTTGGGTGCGGAGTATGAGGTCTAAAGTAGCGTTTGACCTATAATCGAACTTTAGACTTCAGACTAGGATTTGTGGTGTAAAGGTAATACGTGGGCTGTAGAGTGTCATCTAGCTACTTTTCAAATTAGGCTTTAGAATTTAAACAACAACCCACCCACCGTAAGAAGCTCCCTTCTCTCCCATTTTCCAAAAGTTATATGTGAGACCACACTCTAGATATTGAAACTGGAACTCATAATCTAGAGTCCAAAGTATTACCATGACACCATGGATCCCGAAAAAGAGGACCCATGAGTTCACATCCCATTGGTGGTTTGGTAAAGCTTTGGCCTCTTGAGTTAAAGCCTAGAAGAGTAAGCATCCCATTGGTATTAGTCACTCCTAGTCCGGCAGATTGACCTCGGCATGTGAAGATCGGAATCATCGTTAGCTTGCTGCCTCTATCGGGTTCCCTTGTCAGTTCACTGTGGTCTCAATTTATGCCCCTAATGGTGAAGCGGACCGAATCGATACGTGGGCTTCCCTCGACTCCCTCTCACACAATGTTTTGATTTGTGGAGACTTTAACATGGCGGAGTTTCTTGAGGACCGTTGGAAAAACAAGGGGAAAATTATTGACGGTCGGGAGAAAGAGATATGGGATAAAATCAAGCTCCATTTCGACCTGCTCGAGGTGAAAGACATGAAGGGGTTCTCCTGGTCAAATCTCCGATTGGGGGACTCTCTGAGGAAAGCAAGACTTGATAGATGTTACATTGACCAAAACACCATCCTCCAGTGGGGTATTCCTTCGATTTCCCAACACATGGACCTGACTATCTCAAACCACTACCCGATTACTCTTTCTTTCAAACGGATTCCCATGCTCCGGAAGTCTCCATGGTTTCATTCTTGTCGGATGTCGTTTTCCTTCCCCTCTATCCACCAAGAAATTTCCGCAATGTAGGCGAAAGCCTTTGCTAACTGTAATGAATCGGCTAAGTGTTGGAGAAATGCGGTGGAAAGGACTCGACAAATTCTAATCAGGACTCATAAGGCTATAAGAGATATCAGGAAAAAAAGAAGAGAAATGGTGTACCGGAGGCTCTCACATCTTGAAGAAGAAGTGAACAAAGGTAACTTGCAATGCCAAAAAGGCCTTTTGAAAATCAGGGGAAGACTAAGACTCTAGGAGGAGGTTCAAAGGAAAAATCTTCAAATATTCTTCAAAGATTGGTGGGCGGGGAAGGCCGACAAACCATCGAAAGACATGTGCAACATCCTCAAAAAGAACAAGCTAGGGAATCTATCCCCTTCTTGGTCAATAACAATGGGATCAAATGTAGCACAAAAGTTGAGAACAGATCTATCATCGTTGAGCACTTTACCCATCTTCTCGAGGTCTCGACTCCTCTTTCCCCGCACAGGCGTGACTCCATGGCAACCATCTCAAGGGTTGCTCAATCTAGAATCCCACAGAACATGAATTCTCTGCTCGATGCTAACATTTTCGAGAATGAAATTATTGAGGTTATTGATGCTCTTCCCAATGGGAAAAGTCCGTGTCCTGATGGCCTCACCAATTAGTTTTTCAAGTCCTTCAAGCATGAGGCGGCCACCCCAATGCGTCTCGTGTGGCAAGAGGCTCTCTCCTTCGGCGACCTCCCTGAGTGTCTTAACAATGATGTCATCAAGTTAATTCACAAAAGGGGAGATAAGAACAAAATTGAAAACTGGCGGCCGATTACCATGCTCCAAACTGGATACAAGTTAATTGCCAAAGCTATCGCCAACAGAATCTCTTGTCATTTAAAGTCATGGATTTGTGAGGACTAGAAAGGTTTTATCAAAGGTAGGTCTATACTCAAAGCAATTGTTGATATTTGGGAAGGCCTTGCATTTGCTGAGGAGTTTGCACAAGATCTCGTATTCATTAAGATCGACTTCGACAAAGCGTATGATAGATTGGAATGGGACTTTATTCTTCAATCACTAAAAGACCTTGGATGCCGCCAAAAGTTCACTAAGATGGTTTCCACTCTTCTCGGAACACTTCAACTAGAATAAATATCAACGGTAAGCTCTCTGAGCCCATATGTTTAAAAAGATCTATCAGGCAAGGCTCCCCTCTGGATACACTACTCTTCGCTATAGCCTCGAACGGCCTCAGTTGCATATTAAAGCATCACATGGACTCATGCAATCTCAAGGGTCTTTCCCTACCTCTAAATCACGGCCAAATGATTGTTAGACTCTTTGCCGATGACATGAATGCCTTTGTAGATAATGAGATGAACAACATTGAGGTGTTCTGGAGTTGCCTCGACACATTTTGTGTGGCATCAGGTTCAAAAATCAACCATGCTAAAACTGCTTTCAGAGCAATCCGCAGACCTCCACCCCAATTGTTGTTAGATCAGGGGTGTCAAGTTATCCCTAGAGGTCAAGTCTTCCGTCTCCTCGGCATTTCGATGGGCTTCGACATCACAATGGACCAACGATGGAACTGGGTGCTAGCCAAGCTAGATAACAAACTAAATCACTGGAAAGGTATGCAAGTCAACTTGGTAGGGCGTGCTATGGTTGTTAACACATTTATGCTTTCAACGACTATTTATTTTATCTCGTGTTGGAGACCTAAGGAGAAAGAGTTGGCCAAACTGGAAAGAATAAGCAGAAACTTCCTTTGGACTGGGGACCCCAACACGAGGGGGATTCCCAAAATCAAATGGGAAACTTGCATTAGCTCGAAAGACTCAGGGGGCTTGAGTATTTTGGATATCGTTGGGTTGGCTGACAAGCTGGCGACCAAGTGGATTATCAAGGCTTGGAGCAATAGTGAGTCCTCTTGGGCTAAATTGATCTTCAGAAACATGGAAGACCTTACCTTGGTTGGCCATCCTGGTTGGAAGGACATAGGGATTCTCACGCTTTTGTTCTCCCCCCTCCCGGTGTCCCCTAAAGGCTCTAGCCTCATGTGTTCTTTATGGAAGAGTTGGAACAAGGCCAAACAATTCATCAGAATCAGTGATGAGTGGAAGTGGGCAGCCGGGATAAGACAAAATGACTCTATCTGGTTCCTCATCAGAGACATTAGGGGGGTGGAGCCTTGGAACCTACAAACTGCAAAGCGGTTATGGAACAAGAGGTTCAAACAATGGAAACAGCTTTGGAAACAAGAGACCAGCCAGTGGATTAGGTTCGAAGACTTAGACCCGAGACATAGAGTTTCCCTCAAGGAATGGACTCTTCTTCAAGGCAGGTGTTTAGCGTGTGACCGCTCTACTACCCGCCTTCTCTGCGGATAGGATCATCCTTGCCTACAAGGCCTCAAATGGAGCAATGATAAGAAAATATCGAGAATCCCCAACTTCAAAGAGAACTTAGATGTTCATCACACCCTTAACAAGAGGTGGTGCCTTTCTTGGACCAAACTTCGATGGGAACTAAAGTTCATGTCTATGTGGCACCCCCTAATTGAGATAAAAAAGTCCGTTCTCATGTGGCAGATCTTGCACAAGGGAATTTGTTCCAATGCAAGGGCTAACAAAATTTGTGGTGTGCTGCCATGGTGCAAGCGTTGCCAGCGATGCATCAAAGATTTAGCTCACGTGTTCTTCGATTGCCCCAGTCCCATGTTATCTGGCATCACGTGACACGGGTTTTGAGACTCACGTACCAAATCAATTGGCAACAGGCGATGTTGGGTGAGGCGGTCAGCTGCTCATCGAGGTTGTGGAATGCCATGAGGGGTGAGACTCTTTGGAAGATTTGGACGGAGCGATGTGCTGTCAATTTTGGCCAAACTCCTAAGGAATGCCCGATCGAGAAATCCTTGTTTCTTCTAGGTAAAAGAATCTCCCGTGATAAGAGATCTCCACCCTTTAGACATCATTGTATTTATCTCCTCGAAAACAACAAGTTGAAACCCAAATGGGTCCGATATGAGGGAGATGATAGATTTATCTGCCTCATTTGTAATGCCCTCTAGCTTGCCATACTCCTCCCCTGCATTCTGGGATTTGGGGGGTCCCATGGGCACTAGTCCCATTCACTTGTAACTTTTCTTCCTTATTTTAATTAAAGTGTGGGGAATAGGCTAAGGCCGAACTTCCTTTTATTAAAAAAAGAAAGTGAATAGGTCTAGCACCCATGGGACCCCCCAAATCCCCAAGGGGCATCCTTGCATGATAGAATGGTTTAATCGAATAGCTTGAGAAAGCGAGCCATTGATGTTTATCTGAGCTGACACATTTCCCAACAATGTTGAGATCATCTTAATAAATTTTTGGTTGTAGTCCACGTCTTTCAAAGATTGGAGAATAAAGCCCCACTCAATTCTATCATAAGCTTTGTCGAATTCAATCTTAATGAAGAGAACATCTTGAGCGGACTCTTCAACAAAAGCCAGACCTTCCCAAACATTAATGATAGCCTCGCGGATGGTCCTCCCCTTGATAAACCCTTTTTTATCCTCATTGATCCAATTTTGTAAGTGACAAGCAATCCAATTAGCAATAATTTTAGCAAGGATCTTGTAACCTGTTTGTAACATCATAATTGATCACCAATTTTCAATCCTTTTTTGATGGTTTGAATCATGATGCAGGATACTTGTTCTTGATGATACATGATACTTTGGTTGTACGATACACGATACCAGCCTTACATGATACAATACGTGCCTACTAGCAATATGTGATATGAATTTTGGGACGATACATGATACATGTATATGAGATACATGATACCTCTACTTGACAAGACACGATACTTATTTAGTATCATGATACTTAAGGAGGCATTACATGATACTCGATACTTGGCAAGTATCATGATACTTCCACCAAATATGGTCTAAATTTCAAAATTTTCAGTGTCAACTAGTCTTAACACAATCCTCTTCTCCCTCAACCCACTGTGGGTGACCACTCTCACTCCACACCCTTTATGCTACCCCGCGATACCATTACTCTGTCATGCCACGTTTGTGGGTGCTCTACTGATTTTCAAAGAGTTGCACAATGAAATTCTCACCTTTAGAAGTAGGACTTCAAGTGTTCGCTCTCAGATGAATGCTAATCTCGGAGTTCTTAGTGATACCATGCTGAGGATACCATTCGTAGCTCGTCCACGATACTTGTTTCCAAACAAGTGATTGGAAACTAATGTGATTTTGTATTTTCAGTACTTGGATGATCAAGAACCTGAACTGAAAAGAACAGTTTTTTTTGGGGGGAGGATTTCCTGGTGGTAACTTACCTATCCTAACCCTTACTTTTCTTCCACTCCTAATCCAAATTCTATCTCTCTCTCTCTCTTTCTCTCACTCACTCACTCTTAGCCCTACAAACTCATTACACACACGACTAAAGTGTGAAGTAACAAGTGCAACAATTTTTGAGACTTGCCACTGACTGAAATTACCTCTACTCACACGATATGCTCACTCCATAGCTATCACCATCACGTAGGCACCTTGACTGGAGTAGTTCCCCAAAAACAGTGCTAAAAACATGTGTACCTATGTTGTAGAGTCTTAGGGACTTGTGTCAACTGAGATTATACCTCAATTGTCCCGCAATTGCATATAGTGGTGGATTAATACATGTTTAATTATCAATCCATGAGATTAGACGTATCAATTTTATGAAGAATTGGGCTCACATGATGATACGTGAAGTGACAAGGCTACAATGCATGTAACTTAGTTGAGCTACCTCTCCTAATCCTTATTTCTTTAGAAATGCACACCGTGATACTTACAACAATCGTAAGCACAAATTCAGACTTTTCTTTCAACTCCGAACTTCAAATATGATCAGTATTTGGTTTGTTTCAAAGCTCTCAACAAGACACATATAATTGCTCTTATTTTCAGTCAAATCTGACAAACATACTTCAAGTTATGAGCAAAATAGTGATCTATTGGGAAACACTACTTCAGCTCCATGACTCACCAAGCTTCACACATGCATTACACTCATGAAAACAAGAGGAGACAGGCTCGAAAACAATTCCAGACACACATTTCAAGCATGAATCATGCACTCAAGCTCTTGGAGAAGAAGATATTCAGCAGAGAAGAGGCGAATTCAAAATTTGAGCTTCCTTGCTCACAATGGCAAAAGATCCTTACAAAGAGTCATCAAGTGACTTATATACATGTGCCCTAAAAATGGTCCTTTCACACAAGAGACTGGCACTTTTATGGGAAAACACTAAATTCCTACTATGTTTCAAGGATTATGTTCGAAAATTTGGGATTTATGCATCTAGAGGACTCATCTAGTGCATTTACATGGCTCATGATGTCTTTCATAGAAACTTAAAGAAGAAAAATTATGAATAAATTTGAAAATTTTTGGGGGTTTCTTTTTCTTTGCTTCTTTCCTCTGTAACACCATTGAGAGTACTCAGGCTGAAATTTTGAATTTGCTTATTCTCTGCTGAGTATCTTCTTCTTCAAGAGCTTGCATGTGTGTTTGGTGCTTGAAATGTGTGTGCAAGAGTATTATCTACCCCCTCCCCTCTTGTTTTAGCCACTATAATGCATGCATGAAGCTTGCTGAGCTGTGGAGCAGGAGTTGCTATTTCTCATCATTTACTATTTTGCCCATAACTTAAAGCATGTTTGTCAGATTAGGCCGAGAATACAAACATTAGATGCATCTCATCGGGAGCTTCAAAAGAAACCTGCTATTGACCATATTCGGATATTTGAGCTAAGAGAAAAGGGATAATTTGTGCTTACTACTACAACAAATATCATGACATGCATTTTCAGAGGGATAAGTGAATTGAGTGGTAGATGAATCTATGATACATGCATTGTTAGCACTTTCACTTCATTTTCCATCATCTGTGCACATGTCTTCATACACTTGATATGTCTAAATTCGCAGATTGATAATTAAATGTGCATTAATCCACCACTATAGGCACTTATGGGTGATTGAGGGACAATCTCAATTGGCACAACTCTCTAAGGCTCTACGGATTAGGTACACTTATCAATAGCATAAAGGAGCATCTTTTGGAAGGAAAACTTGAGTGCTTCCAATAAAAGCAACTCAATATTAACATTAACATGATCAAGGAGAAAGTTTCTCACATTGGGAGACATTAAACACCCCTTATTTATTCATTCTTGCATACTTGAAGAGCTCAAGGAGAAAGAGCAAGAGTGAGAGAGGGACATAACTTATTTTTGGTATCACTTAACCATCCATGTTAAGAAGAAAGAAGTATGCTTGTGTTGGCATTACATCCGGCGGTAGTCAAAGGGATCAACACAGAGGAAGTATGTAGAGGCAAACTGCAAAGAGTTGCAGGGGGAGGGGAGGGGGATCAACACAAGGGAAGTATGTAGAGGCAAACTGCAAAGAGTTGCAGGGGAAGGGGGGGGGGAGACATTCATTTTTTCAAAGAAATATGTTTTATATTACTTTTTCAAAACTTCAACTAGTGATTTTCACTAGAATCTATAAAAAGAGCTAGATAGCTCATTTTTGAGGTTGGTAAGTTAGAGATTAGAGCTATTTTTGAGCTTGTAATAGTGTTCTTGAGAAATAGAGCTTGTTCATGACCTTCCATTGCTTCTCTCTTGTCTCTACTGGGTGTGTGTGCATGCATGTGTGTGCATTCTCATGCTTCTCACCTTCACCTTTACTCACTTCATGCATTCACAATCTTCATATCTCCTATCTATGGCATCAAATAAAGTCTATCTGATGAGAAAATTATATGACCATCGTATGAAGGATAGAGATAGTGTTGCTGCTCATCTAAATAAGTTTGATGCTATATTCTCCCAGTTATAGGCTCAGAAAATGGATATGAATCATGAAATGAAAGCAGTATTGTTGTTATGCACCTTGCCTTCATCATGGGATACATTTTTCACAACTATTAGCAATAGTGCACCTCGTGGTAAACTCGTCAATGATGACATATGTGGAGCACTATTGAGTGAGGAGATTCGTAGAAAATCTATGGTTGGAACTCAGAGTGGAGATGCATATAATGTTCGTGATTCTTACCAAGGAAAGAATCAACAATGTGGCAGGAGCAAGAACAAGGAAAAGAATGGTCAACGGAATAAGAGTAGAAGTAAATCAAGGAAGAGGGATATCGAATGCCATTATTTTCATAAGAAAGGACACATGAAGAAAGATTGTTATGCATTAAAGAATGCTAATGGTAAAGGACAGAATGTTGATGGGAATGTTAAACAGTTACCTGCACCATCTACTTCCACTGTGAAGATTGAAGAAATTAATGCTATTTTTGATGATGCTGGCGTGTTGACACTTGATAGTACTGTGCCAACTGAGGCTCTTATGAATGATTCTCTTTCCCACACCTGGCTGCTAGATTTTGGTGCTTCTTTCCATGTGACACCACATAGAGAATGGTTCTCTAATTATGCAGCAAAGTCTCTTGGTACCATGAGACGGTGATGCTTACTAGTGTGATGTTGTGGGGATTGGAGATGTGGTTGTGCAGTTCATTGATGGTTCAAAACTTACTATGCATAATGTATGCCATGTACCTCAGTTATCACACAGTTTGATGTTAGTTGGTCAACGTGATGACCTTGGTTACAAGGTGGTCTTCTATGCTCAGTCCTTTCACATATCAAAGGGCAATATGGTTATTGCAAAAGGAAGCAAAGTTGGCTCACTTTATCCTTTATTTGTATCACAGAAAGAACACTCATTAGCTGTTATCGAACATCCTATGGCTTGTATTTGGCATGGTTGTTTGGGCGATATATCTTGTAGTGGAATGGAAAATCCTTCTGGCTCTGGCTACTTACCTGTGTTATCTTTCTCTGATTTTTCATTTTGTGAGCATTGTCAATATGGAAAGCAAACTAGAAATGTGCATAGAATGCACATTGACTCTTCAATTCAGCCTTTAGATCTTGTTCATATAGATGTGTGTGGTCCTATTCTGACTAGGTCCTTAGGTGATTCTCTTTACTTTGTCACTTTCATAGATGATGCTACGAGAAAATTTTGGGTATATCCTATCAAATTGAAGGATGAGGTATTCCATGCTTTCAAAAAATGGTTTGCTTCAGTTGATACTGAAAAAGGAAATAAGCTTAAGGCTTTACATTCAAATAACAGGGGTGAGTATACCTCACATGAATTTAGCCATTTTTGTAAATCTAGATGGATTCGTAGAGATTTTACAGCTCCATATAGCCCAGTACAGAATGGTGTAGGTGAGAGGATGAATAGAACTATTCAAGATAGAGTAGTCTCTATGTTGCATCATGCAAACCTCTCACAAGGTTTTTGGGCAAAAGCAGTATTGGTTGTAGTTCATGTGATTAACCTTTCACCTAGTCTGCCAAAGGTTTAAAAGTGGCACAAGAGTTATAGATAGGGAAGCCACCATATTATGATCATCTTCGAGTTTTTGGGTGTGAAGCATATGTTCATATACCAAAGAATCTTAGAAAAAAGTTGGATCATAAGTCAAAGAAATGCATTTTTCTTGGATATGGTTGAGAAGGACAATTTGGATATCTCTTATGGGATCTTGAAACACGGTCAATGATTAGAAGTAGTGATGTCATTTTCAATGAGTCTAAGACACATAAACAGCCCATTAAGGAGGTTGAAGTGAGAAGAGTGGTGTTTGAGGATACTAGTCCTCCGGTTAGCATGCATAAAAATACTAGTCCTCCGATTTAGATTTTGGTATGCTAACGGATGTCGGTGAGCCTTCTTGCTACAAAGAGGCTATGTAGACAGAGGATCATGTCAAGTGGGAGCTTGCCATGAAGATTGAGTTGGATTCTATTGGTACTTGGGATTTAGTACCTTTGCCAAAGGGCAGGGAAGCTTTACCATGTAAATGGGTATATAACCTGAAATTCACATCAGATAGTGCTTCTCCAAAGTATAAAACACGACTTGTTAAAGGGTTTTAAGCAACAACATGGTGTTGATTTCGAGGAAATCTTCTCTCCAGTGGTCAAGATGACTACCCTGTGCATGTTGCCCTCTCTTTTTTGTGAATAACATTGATAACGTCTTCATTGAGACATTCGGGTAGTGCACCAAAAGAAATGGCCTCCCACCACACCAAACGTAACAGAGTAGTCACACATGCTTGAAGGTCTTGAAAAAATCATTTTTAATGCCATCGAGCCTTGGGCTTTTGCCATTAGGAAGCGAAGCATTAACTTCAAGAATCTCATCATCCAAAATGGGAGCTTCAAGAACGACATCATATTTTGAGGAATTCTTTTGGTTTTCACTCGAGATAGCCGCCACACAATCATGCTTGTGAGCAAAAAGAGGTGTGGAAACCCCCATAAGTTGGGTAAAGTGATTGACAATCAACGTATTATTTTCACCATCCGTCTTGCACCCAACCCCATTGATGTCCATCATGAAAGGGATTGCATCCTTGGATTTCTTCTTCTTGAGGAGGCCACACATCTCTTTAGTAGGTTTGTCTTCCTTTCTTACACACCAATCTTTAAAGTATACCTCTAAATTCTTTCTTTGATTTTCTTCTTTGTACCTCATCATGGTTTTGATTTTCCAGAGCCCTGTCTGGTATTGGAAGTGGCCTATGTTTACTTCTTCCTCAAGACACCTTTGCCTTCGATAAATATTTTACCTTCTAGCACGAGTTATGAGTCTTTCTCGAGATGTGTCGTGTCTTCATGACCACCATATTTAGCAGTTGGCCAGGGAGGTGCGAGTGGCAAAGGCCCAGTTCTAAGCAGTAGTAGTCTCCTGCTTGACCGAGAGGAAAGAAAAGGTATTTAGATTGGCATGAGACCAAGGGGCTTTGTTGAGATTGATGACTAACTTGAAGGCAAGCACAATTGCGTAGTGATCAGAGACAACAAGGTGCACATTGAGAGAGAGAGGGGGCCCACTTATTGATTATATTATGTGTAATCTATCAAGACTAGCTTTCCTCAAGTTGACTCCAGATAAAAAGTTCAACCAAGAGAATCCAGTCTCATCTTTGATCTCCACCAGATCTAGATGGAGCTTGACTTGGTCCTAGACATCTTTCTCTTTACCATTAATCACCCGCCCCCTATTCCCCCATATATGAGAAAGAGCCTCCATCATATTAAATTCCCCACAAAGAATGACGTTAGGAGATAGAGCATTCAAATATTTCCAAGTGAAAATTCTTTTTGAATTGATATTGGGAGCATACATGGAGACAATGGTGAACTGCAGAAGATTCCCAAAGGAAGCATCAATCCATGGATGATTCCAATATGCTTGGCTATCCACAAGTCTAGCAAACCAACTGCTATTTATGTTGATAGTTGAGCTACCATTTTGCCAGGGGTGCATGGTGGAGAGCCAGACATGGGACGATGAAATACATTTCAGTCTCTTTTGTAGTTCCTCCCCATCAATTTTATCTCGTGAAGACCAATGTAGTATGGGTTTAAGCTTTTATCAAGGATCCATTGGTCAATAATGGCTACTCTTGAGGGGTCAGAAACCCACTAACATTCAAACAAATGATTATCATTATCGAGGTTAAGTTCTTTGCAGGGAGGGGTCTTTGTGAAGAGATGGATAGGTATGTGCTTGAAGATGAAGAGGTGTTGCAAAATCCTTGATCTACACCAGCCAAATGAACTCCAGGAGTATATGGTGGGCCCTTTTAGCTTGCCAATGGATGTATTAGACACCCTATGTACCTTGGAAGATCACTCTCAAAAAGATAGATCAAAACAGATAAGTTGGAGTTAGCTCAGAGATGAAAACTTGCTATTCTTGGTTCATACACCTGTCCAGTGTTTTACATAATTCTCTGAGCACAGCAAAAATTAGCTCAATTCCTCTTGGGGAAGTCTAGGCAACTTAAAGAGCTAACTTTCAAGAGTAATCTCATAAAAAATAATGAACCACACACTGAGAATGAGTTTTAACAAGTGATGACATCATCCCGATTTTCACGGGCTGCTACAGAAATAGACCAGTGAGCAGAAAAATCAACATAACTCAAAATGTAGAAATCCAATGATTATGAACATTTGTATGGTTATACTAGACAGTAAGCTGAATCCAACAAGTTTTAAATCACTGAATTTGGTTAACTAACCACGGAGAAATGGCTCTGACAAGATGAGTGAAAAAGTCGGGTACCTGACAGAGAAGTGAAGATGAACAGACCCTGTTGACTTCAAATGAACATAACTGAAGATTGCAACATCCAAATGACATGAAAATTTGTGAGCATATATTAGAATTATAGAGCTAACTTTACCAAGTTAAATCACTGAAAATGATGCACCAAGCTTAGAGAAAACATCTCTGCAAGCTGACTGAGAAAACTGAGAGTAATGGCAGTGAGTAGTACACTTCACAAGAACATGGAAAGATGAACTCAAATAATCATGAAAATGAAAGTATATTGCTTGTACAATACAATGACTTACTGATACATATGTGTGCCTTGTAATCACACCTTGATATGGCATAAAGCTCAGCTCTTGGAGGTCTTCACATAGGTCTCTCTAACCACGACTAAAACTGCCATCTATTTATAGTTGAGTTTGGGAGGCTAACTTCCCTCAATCACTCTCCAATCAATCAATGATTGATTTGATTCTCTACCTACCACAAATCACGAATTCGTGGCTCCTCTTTCCATTCTTGATCAAGTGGACTCAACCACTTAAGATTCTCTTACTTTTACATTAAGTAAACTCTTCAAAAGTTACAAGAGGTAGTTCACAAGTGAACTTTACATAGTCTTCATTTTAAATTTGCTAGTTGTCTCCTTAAGTGAGATTTTCTAGCAAGATTTCTGCTCTGAAAAAGATTCTCGAGCTTTAACCAAGCTTGACTAGAACTTCTACAAGATCTGATCTGTGGTAGAATATGCTTTTTGACGCTCATTGCTATGAATGAAAGTGCTAAAGCATCTCTAACATCCCATCTTGCCTGATCTTCAGTAGGAGGAACTCTAGGTAAAGACCTAGCAGTGACTCTGGATGTCGAAGTGGTTACCTCTTCTTCTGTTGGTTCTGTAATAGCAATTCCAGTACCTGTTGAAGCTGCTGTAGACCCTTCTTCGCCTTCTCGTCTTGGTCTTGTTAAGGATCCATTGACGATACTCCATAAATCCTTTGTCACTAACAAGTTCATCATCATGAAACTCCACATGGGATAATTAGAAGATCCATCCAACTTGTCTTCAATCTCAATTCTAATCTCACTCATATTATCTTAAGTGTGTATGTCAATTATGTAGCTCTGATACCAAGTGTTGGAATTTGGGGCCCCAGGATCGTTCCAATACTAAAACCTCTTGAGCATACACAACTTAATTGACAAGATGATAAGTGAGATAGAGAAAGAAAGAGATCTTGAAACAAGGATAGGGAACGTAAGCTGGATGCTTACTTCACTAAAAATAATAGATGCCCAAATTACAACATGGGAGTACTACTCAACCATATAAAGTGGTGCACTCACTAATGGAAGAATAAGAAGATGATGATACAAAATTTAGATTATGTCGAAATAATCTAAGTGTGTGTGAAGAGAATGAAGCAACGAAGCTAACAAAATAGTGTAACGAAATTGTAAATCAACCACAAGGTTAACTCACAAAAGATAGTTACAACCACCTCGTAGAAGACTTCCTGCTGCAATGAGAGTAGCCTCTCCTTCACCACAACTTCACCTCCTTCAAGAGTGTGAGAACACTCTGTCTTTAAGAAGATCTCCAAGCTCTAGATCTTTGAGTGAGTGATTATACAAGGAGCCAAGGCCTTGTTTATATAGTTTGTGAGTATCCTCCAAAAGCACAATCTAAAAGCTACGATCGTAGAACGATAACAAAAAAACACCTCTATTGCGAACGGCTTTTTCCGTGAAGACTTTTTCGGATTGCTTTATTAAAAAGCACGAATTCGTCTGCCACAGCGCGTGGGGATTGAACCTTGGTCGATGAGGATGCTTTTATGAACGTTGGGCTAGACCAAGTCACCCACGTAGTTTTGTTGTACAAGTGTATGGAGATAATAATATACATATGTACGCTGCGCCCGCGTGGATTCCCTTGAAGGATATAGAATAGAATCTATATACCGACGTTGCGTCCGCCTGGAAGATGTATATAGAGATACAATTGTTGAATTTAATTGCTGGGCTAATGAGGACATTGAATTCCAACAAAATAGGATTAGCAGCCAAATGAATAGAACTCATATTGTCACCATAAATAGTTGGAGTTCCAAACTCCAATCCGAGATCTTTGAATAATGTCTTCATCCACATAGCTTCTTGTGTAGCTATGGCAAGACCTCTATATTCATCTTCAGTAGAAGAGAGAGCAACTGTGGGTTGCTTCTTGGATGACCATGAAATAAGCTTTGAACCTGCAAAGGTAAGATAACCTGAAGTGCTCCTTCTATCTTCCTTGGAGCCAGCCCAATCTGCATCAGAAAATAGCTTCAAACCTAAATCAGATACATAAGGATAATAAAGTCCTTCATTTATGGTTCCTTTGAGATACTTGAGAATCCTTTTGGCAACATCCATATGTGGTTTCCTTGGTGTGTGCATAAATTGACTTAGCACACTCACACTGTAACATATATCTACTCTTGTCAATGTGGCATAGTTGAGACTACCCACTAGACTTTGATATGATGTGATGTCCTCTATGAGTTCACCTTCATGTGAGCTCAATTTGTGATTGACCTCCATTGGAGTACCTGCAATCTTACAATCTTGCATCTTGAATTTTGCCAACATGTCCTTAATGTACTTTCTTTGAGTGAGAAACAAACCATGATCTTTGTAGACAACTTCCAAACCTAGGAAGTAGGTAAGTGAACCCAAATCACTTATCTTGAACTCTTCTCTCATCTGATCTTTGATCTTCTTTATACCATCTGCATCATTTCCTGTCAATATAATATCATCTACATATACACATAGGTAGATGACCTCGGAATTACTCTTTTTAATAAAGAGTGAAGGATCTACCTTGCTTGGTTGAAAGCCTTTGTCCTGCAAGAATGAAACAAGCCTAAAATTCCAAGCTCTTGGAGCTTGCTTGAGACCATACAATGCTTTGTTAAGTTTACACACATAATCAGGATAAACTTGATTCTCAAAACCAGGTGGTTGTGCCATATATACCTCTTCTGTTATCCAACCATTCAAGAATGCATTCTTTACATCTAGTTGAAGTATCTTCCAATTCTTGGAAGAGGCAATACTAAGCAAAACCCTAATAGTAGGCATCTTTGCCACAGGAGAGAAGGTCTCCTCATAATCAATTCCCTGAGTTTGTGCAAAGCCTTTTGCCACAAGCCTTGCCTTATACCTGTTAATTGAATCATCAGAATTCTTCTTGAGTTTATAGACCCATCTTGAGCCTATTACCTTCATGGATGAAGTCTTGGGCACCAAATCCCAAGTGTTGTTTTCCTCAAGTGCTTCAATCTCTTCCTTCATTGCATGCTTCCATTCTGTTTTTGCTTTGGCCTCTTCAAATGATGATGGCTCCTCTTGGTTTATGTCATGTGCTATGTAGATAGAATGTTTAGTTACTAATGAGGTGTCAAACCCATACCTTTCTGGTTTTTTCTTTTCCCTCATAGATCTTCTTAGGCCATGATGTGATGATTCTGCCTCATGTCCAAGTTCTTGCAATTTTGCTTTACCTTTAGACTTCCATGCTTTGATCTTTTCCATATGAGATTCTTCATCATCCTCCGAGGTGTCTTGTTCTTCAATCTTTGGTTGTTCTCTACCAAGCTTTGGAAAATCTTCTTCAAGATTATATGGTAAATTGACCTTCCTGCATGAATCTTCATACCATGAATTGTTCTCATCAAAAACTACATCTCTGCTTACCAAGAATCCTTTGTTGGTAGGGTTGTATAACCTGTAGCCCTTTTGATTGTTGTCATATCCAATAAATACACACCTTTCTGCCTTTGGATCCATCTTGCCTCTAACCTGTGAAGGAACATGAGCAAAAGCAATACATCCAAAAATTTTACAATGATCTAAGCTTGGTCTTCTTCCATTCCAAGCCTCATATGGAGTCATCCCATCAAGGGATTTTGAAGGCAACCTGTTAATCAAGTAAGTGGCTGTAGATACAGCCTCAACCCATAAGTAATTAGGTAAATGTTTTTCATTTAACATAGACCTTGCAGCTTCCACAATTGTCCTATTCCTCCTTTTTGCCACTCCATTTTGCTCAGGAGTGTACCTTGTAGTTACCTCTCTTTTGATTCCTCTTTCTTGAAGAAAAGAATCAAACTCATGGGAGAAGTATTCTCCCCCTCCATCTGACCTTAGCCTTTTTAGTGATTTACCTGTTTGATTCTCCACAAGAGCCAAATATCTTTTGAAACATGAAAAAACTTCATCTTTGTGTTTCAAAAAGAATAGGATAGTCCATCTGCTGCAATCATCAATAAAGGAAACATAATACCTTGATCCAGATATTGAAGCTTCCTTGCTAGGTCCCCATACATCTGTATGAACCAACTCCAAGAGATCTCCATGCATATAACCTTTCTTCATGAATGGTAACCTGTGAGACTTTCCAAATTGACATGCACTACACTTATAAATCATATGTTGTTTTGACAAATTAGGAAGTCCAAGTACACTTTGGTCCCTGCAGATTTGCTTTAATGACCTTTCACCAATATGTGCTAACCTTTTGTGCCATACTTCCAATTCTGTGAGTGTCTGACTACCATAATTAAAGAGAGCAATGTTTCTAGTGTCCTGTAATTCAAATGTGAACAATCTACCTGTCTTTTCACCTTTTGCAATTCTTCTGAATCCTTGACTTGGATCTTCAACAAATGCTCCTGCCTTTGTGAACCTGACTTGCAACCCTTTCTCTACTATCTACCCAACACTTATCAAATTCTTTGTAATGGTAGGGACATAGAGTACCTTACTGAGTAGGTTGATGTTTCCATCAGGTGCTTTGACATTGCCTATTTTCTCCACAAGATGTTTTGTATCATCTCCTGTTTGTACCTCATGCTTATTCCTTGGATCTTCTAAATCTGATAGGAGTGCCACATTTCCTGCCACATGATTTGAACAACTTGAATCTATGTAGAAAACATGCTCATCAGATTTACCTTGTGGCATAGCCATGTTCATGATCAATAATGAATCCTCTTTGTTTGAGTCTTCTGTGTAGTTATTGTAGTCTCTCCTTCCTTTGTAGCCTCCTTGATAGTTTGAATGATTGTAGTTGTTGTAGTTGCCATGGTAGTTGTTGAACCTTCCTCTTGAGTAGCCATAACTTCCTCTATTGTATCCTCTGCCTCTTTGATTCCTGGAATTCCTAAAGCAATTTTCAGTTGTATGATTAGTTAATCCACAAATAGAACATGAGTTGGAGACTTGGGATCTCCCCCTGCCTTGTCTACCTCCTGTTCCTCTACCTCTGCCATGTCTTCCTCTACCTGCATAGTTAGCTTGATATGTACCTGCTTCATCATCCACTTTCTTTGCCTTTCCTTTGTTATCTTTGGACTTGCTTTTATCAGTGTATAAAGCTGAAGATTGATTACCTTTAGAGCTTTCTCCATTTTTGATAAGCTTTGCCTCTTGAGTAAGTAGTTGTCCAATGAGTGTATTGAAATCAGGTACATGCATGTCCATGTACAAATCCATAGCTGTGGTGAATGCTTCCCACTTGTCATCTGCCTTCAAGCCATTGATGACCTGCCTTACAATTTGCTCTTCATCTATTACCTCTCCAATGCTTCCCAACTGATCCGCTATGTCCTTGAGCTTTGTGACAAAATCAATCACATTTTGTTTGGGAGCCTTCTTGAAAGTATTGAGATCCAGCCATAGTTGATGCTTCCTAGCTTTGGTACTTGAAGAAAAGAAAGCTTCAAGTGCATCCCACACTTCCTGAGATGTCTTACAACTTCTAATGTGAGGCAACAAAAAATCTGAGATAGAGTTGAGGAGATAAGACCTTGCAAGTGCATCCTTAGAGCACCATGTGCTCAATCTTTCTTGCTCTTCTTGTGTTGGTTGACTTTTGTTCCTAAAACTTGGCATAACTTCATCTCCAACCACATAACCATATAAACTTCAACCTTGGAGATAGGCTTCCATTCTTAATGACCAAGCTGAGTAGTTACCTCCGTCTAATTTGTCAATTGATGAAGGAAATCCATCTGCCATGTTGTCCAACCTTGCTCTGATACCACTGTGAAGAGATGGATAGGTATGTGCTTGAAGATGAAGAGGTGTTGCAAAATCCTTGATCTACACCAGCCAAATGAACTCCAGGAGTATATGGTGGGCCCTTTTAGCTTTCCAATGGATGTATTAGACACCCTATGTACCTTGGAAGATCACTCTCAAAAAGATAGATCAAAACAGATAAGTTGGAGTTAGCTCAGAGGTGAAAACTTGCTATTCTTGGTTCATACACCTGTCCAGTGTTTTACATAATTCTCTGAGCACAACAGCAATTAGCTCAATTCCTGTTGGGGAAGTCTAGGCAACTTAAAGAGCTAACTTTCAAGAGTAATCTCATAAAAAATAATGAACCAAACACTGAGAGTGAGTTTTAACAAGTGATGACATCATCCCGATTTTCACGGGCTGCTACAGAAATAGACCAGTGAGCAGAAAAATCAACATAACTCAAAATGTAGAAATCCAATCATTATGAAAATTTGTATGGTTATACTAGACAGTAAGTTGAATCCAACAAGCTTTAAGTCACTGAATTTGGTTAACTAACCACGGAGAAATGGCTCTGACAAGATGAGTGAAAAAGTCGGGTACCTGATAGAGAAGTGAAGATGAACAGACCCTGTTGACTTCAAATGAACATAACTGAAGATTGCAACATCCAAATGACATGAAAATTTGTGAGCATATATTAGAATTATAGAGCTAACTTTACCAAGTTAAATCACTGAAAATGATGCACCAAGCTCAGAGAAAACATCTCTGCAAGCTGACTAAGAAAACTGAGAGTAATGGCAGTGAGTAGTACACTTCACAAGAACATGGAAAGATGAACTCAAATAATCATGAAAATGAAAGTATATTTCTTGTACAATACAATGACTTACTGATACATATGTGTGCCTTGTAATCACACCTTGATATGGCATAAAGCTCAGCTCTTGGAGGTCTTCACATAGGTCTCTCTAACCACGATTAAAACTGCCATCTATTTATAGTTGAGTTTGGGAGGCTAACTTCCCTCAATCACTCTCCAATCAATCAATGATTGATTTGATTCTCTACCTACCACAAATCACGAATTCGTGGCTCCTCTTTCCATTCTTGATCAAGTGGACTCAACCACTTAAGATTCTCTTACTTTTACATTAAGTAAAGTCTTCAAAAGTTACAAGAGGTAGTTCATAAGTGAACTTTACATAGTCTTCATTTTAAAGCTTCTTTTATGACTTTGTGGGACTCAAGCCAATACTTAGGCTTGTCATAGACTTGCTCCAACAATCTTGTCCCTCTTTTTCTTGTTTTTTTCATCATCTTTTTTCTTCAAGGTTGAGGGGTCTTTCGATAGGAGTTTTCCCTTAAGGGGGCTTCTTCATGGTATCTTAGCAAATTTGTTTTCCTTTGTGAGAATTATTCTTTGGAAACAAGTATGGTATCATTTTGGCAATTGTGGATCCAATGATCGAGCTTTTGTTGCCCTATTTATCTTCATTGTTGGTAGTGAATCCATCCTCTTTTCTAGTGGTGTATCCTTCTTGGATGTCTTCCTTGCAAGTGGAATCCTCTGAAGTTTTCCCATCAATGTGATCCTCATAGTGATTCATTCCCCTTGGGTAATCCAATTCATTAACGTCCTTCTCCAAGGTAGCTATTTTTTTAGCAACAACAAAAACTATTAAATTAAATGATGGTAGCCCTTAAGTACAAGGGGCACAATCACAGTTTGAAATTACAAATGTAGAGGGTGAAGATTTGGGCATAATACTTGCGAGACCCGCCTTATCCCACAAAAAATGGGGATTAGACTCAGTGACAGAGACTTACACATGAGAAGGCGACTGGTTTATGCATGAAGGCTAGGATGTCCTGCCAAGGAGGGTTGAACCCTCGGCCCCACCTCAAGGGGCAAGGGACTCAACCACTACCACATGCGCATGAGGACTAGGATCCCAATTCAGGAGTGAAGCTCACTAAGAAAAATACACAAGAACTCAATGGTCTAGAGAGAAATACATGATGAATCTAGATCCCACTAAGAAAAATACACAAGAACTTTGTGGTCTAGAGAGAAATACATGATGAATCTAGAATGAGAATAAAAACTATGGAGAAATTTTCTCCAATTACAAGGCTTGATAGATCTCAGGGATTGATGCATGTTGAAATCTAAAGAAGGGGCATCCTGAATGTGAGATATACATTGAAACCCTATTTTGAGCAGGGTTTGTTTACAAGTATGCTGACCCTTGATGATTTCGATGTTGAAAAATTTAGGGTTCCTGTTAGTCCAGTTCATCCAAAGGAGATGTTCTCTCCATTGTTTCCATAATCGGTCCATATTTTTGCATTCGCCCAACATAATTTCCTTGTAGTTCATGTTGGAGTTTGAGGTCTACCGAAGCACGCGAACAACACAAGGAAGAAGAAGATGAAGCTTGGAGCACAACACACAATATTGATTGTATTACCACTAGAATGTAGAAAGATAAGTGACCATATAGGTGTATATACAAGCTCGGGGAAAAAACCTCCTAAAGAGGGAAAAAAGTGGCCCAGTGGTCCTAGTGTGTTCACATACATCACTACCTACATGTATCAACAAATCCCCCCTAGGAGTGATGTGGTGAACAAGGAGCTGGCACTCATGTATAAGGAAGTGCCAAGCTATGTGGAATCAATCCACAAAAGGAAGTAAGCCCAAACCTTCGCGAAAAGCTTCAAATTTCCCCTTTGGTAGAGCCTTTGTGAAAAGGTCTTCAATGTTCTCCTGTGTGGGCACATATGCCAAATTGATCTCTCCAAGCGGATTATTTTTTCAAAGAAATATCTTTTATATTACTTTCTCAAAAACTCTCAACAGTGATTTTCATCACTCATGTATCATATGTAATATAGAACAACCACTTTTGTAATTATATGCTCCATTTTTTGCAAGCTGAGGAGTCCTCGAGCTTAAGGAGCTTAGTTAGAATGAGCCTACCAATTTTGGTTATTTTTAGATCTCGTTTACCCCTTTAAATAGCACCTAGAACCTATTTTTTAACTATGCCGGTCACTAGATGTGAAACCAATCAAAGCTAGTCAAAAAACTATAAAGAGAGCTAGAGAGCTCATTTTTTAGGTTAGCTAGTGTAGACTTGTACGAGCTAGTGTGAGCTTGAGCTTGTAATTGAGATCTTGAGTAATAGAGTCTGTTTATCCTACCTTTCATTGTGTCTTGTTTGTCTCTTCATTGTGTGTGTGTATGTGTGTGTGCATCTCTATGCTTCTCACCTTCACTCTCACTACATCTCGCATTCACGATCTTCACATCACTCCTATCTCTTCCATAGATTGACATTAAGGAGGTGGAGCTTCTTAACGTGATACTTACCATTGTGCTAGAGCAACACCAAATTTGGCACCATTGCCGAGGATCGAGTATAGAACGAATGTGTGATGGTAAGAGTATAGCAAGAAGTGGCGTTGGAAGGTAAAAATTTCAGTTTTTGTTGTTGTTTTTAATTAGTTTTTTGTGTTTTTCATCTCCTCTACACTCCTTCTTCACCGCCGCATCATCTTCTCCCACTCCAAAAAAATCAAAAAATTCACCATATCCACCCATCCTCATTTCCCCTCATTTGTGTAGGCCAGAGAGAGAAAGAGCTTTTATGCTTGTTGTGTTGTGTGTGTTTTGGAGTTTTCTTGCAGGTACAGTGCTCCAGAGTAGTAGGAAAGCTTCCAAAAGGTAAGAAATTCACTTTCTGTCAGAATCTGCCGATGGAGTTGGACCATCGTGATGGTCTGACAAAGTCGGCACTTTTGGTAAGCGAGTACACCATGAGGTAGGCGACCTTTGCACACACACAAATCCACAGCTGCATTTTCAAAATCATCATTTTGGTTTGGACCATCGTGATGGGCTCGTGCCATCGCGATTGTGTCACACCATCGCGATTGGCTCACGCCATCACGACAGCTCGGCCGGACCATCGCGACAGTCTCACACCATCGGGACGGTTCACTTGAGCCATCGCGATGGTCACTGACCATCACGACGATCCCATCGACCCCACGCCATCACAATTGGCCCACGCCATCGCGATAATCCTCTGCCACGTGTCAAGATAGACCATCGCGACGATACCAGGTACCCCATCGCGACGCTTCAATATTGGACCATCGTGATTGGCTCAAGCCATCGGGCCCCGTGACCATCGCAACGAGCTCACGCCATCGTGACAGTTGCGTTGACCGTTGACCATCGCGGCGAGCTCACGCCATCGCGATTGCTCGAAACTAGACCATCACGATGCTTCACCTTAGACCATCGTGACACCTCGCACACTTGGACCATCACGATAGTTCACCTGAACCATCGTGACAGTTCACCTGAACCATCGCGACAGTTCACCTGAACCATCACGACGGTTCACCTGAGCCATCGAGACGGTCCCAGACCATCACGATTGTCCTAGACCATTGTGATTGTCCCAGACCATGAAGATTGTTCATCAGGAACGCCAAATTTAGGGTTTAATTTTTTGGGCTAATTTGAGGCTATTTTGAGACAGTTTTTGTGTGATTAAGCTCATTGGAGACCTTAGCTCATATTTGAAGAAAAACCCGTCTATCAATTTTTACCCTCGAAGACCTGAATGCGCATATATTTTTCATTCGAAGTCCATTTTTTGAACTTTATAGCTCATTAGAAAGCTCTTTATGAGTACCACATGACCTCAACTGTTTTTTTCAAGAAGAAGATGTTGATTTTTAGATAAGAAAATTTGAGGGTGACCCATTGTTGGGAGTAGAAAAGCCAGGGGGCATTAAAATTTGGCCAAAAAAAGAAGGGACCTAAAAGGTGTATATATCAAAGTGCTTGACCATCAATTTAAGAATTGGTCTAAACATTGTCTTTTTACAGGTCTAGCAAGGGCTATCAAAGGCAATCAAGGCAAGACAGTGAAGAATGCAAGGCTTGGGAAGTGTGACTTCTTGGGCTTCATAGTAATCAAAGGAGCTGACTCAAGGTTGGAAGAATCCTCAGCCCCCTCAATCAATTAGTAGCTTAGGCTAAACGTCTAGCATAGTGGATTAAATTAGAATGACAATAGAAACGCATCAAGTCCAAGAGACTTAATTTTTCAAGTCCAAGACTAAGATAAAAGTGTGCGATACGAAAACCTAAAGGAAAGGACTTAATTTTGACGAAACGAGAACTCAAAAGTACAATGGAAAGTCGACTCCTGACGTATACATTGAGACAAGACAAGAATTTAAAGAAATTTAAAAAGAAACAAGAAATAAAGAACAAAGATACATTGACGATCAGAGAGTGCCAAGAAGTAAATTCATGAACCTTAGATCGGGCAAGCATATAGGTAGGTCAGACTGACGAAGCCTTTGATCATCAAAAGCAAGTGTAGGAACTACTGCACGTTCATGGGCTCAACAATTGAATGGCTACCCTTACGAGTTGGGTTGAGACACCAGTGAATAAAAAATGGCCAGGGTTAAACATAGCATATTTGGAAAGACCCGAAAGACCCTATAGAACCCAATTAGAATATGTCCGAACCAACCACTTAGGTGGTCGCATCTATGAGGATGGTTTGCGAAGATCAATAATGCAATTGCACAATCCGGACCAACCCATTGGATCGGAACATCCAATGGTGAAATTCGAGAGAGACACATACATAGACAAAGAGGGAACAATGTACATCATAAGTACTCAGCCAAATCATAACAACAATTTTGGTGTAGTTCAGTTAGATACGGAAGCTAGAACCCAAGGAAAAGAGCCACTAGGAGAAGAACCTAGGACACCTAGAGGGAAATCTGTACTGAAAAGAGTACTAATCCCAGACTAGATCCCTCAGGATAATAGAAGCATAGATTTGTTTCTGAATAATGAAACTGATGAAGCATTTTGGAGCTACATAATGGAACAACCTAGTGAGTTAGGCTCCATCATGATTTATGAATTCAAGGATCCAGATACACTTGGAAAGGTGGTATACCTGAATGATACTTCAGAACGAGTATTTGTAGTACCATACCATGCAAGAAATACCTACACATAGAGAGGCGAGTTAGTCTTCCCCCCATCTTGAGAAAATGTAAACATGAGCCATCAGGGTGCTGAAACATCCTCAGCCCATGGTACTCAAAGAGAGAAGAACAAAGAGAGACCAGAAGTAAGTTTCACTCAACCCATAGGGAGAGATAGAACCACCATGGACACTGATAGAGTGGAAAGACAAAGGAAACCTAGAATACCAGGTGGTAGAGATGATTTTCCTCTACCTAGACCACGTGAACACCCCAGGATATTAAGACCCACTCAATTACTAAAGTCAATGAAAGACTACTTTGATGGGACAGGAGACCCCTATGACCACGTTGCGGAATTTAAGCAAGCATTAAGATCAGAGCAAGTAGAAGACACGTTCATGCAATATAATGCTTTTGGAGTAACGTTAAAGAACACGGCTTTAACTTGGTTCCAACCATTGCAACAAAGGAAATTTAGAGATATGCATCACTTGTTAGAGTCATTCATCACGGAATCCTCTAAAAGTGGAATCAGACATGATACGTCTTCGCTAATTCATAGCTTCAAATAGACCCCTCAAGAAAGAGTTAGACTTGCAGGATGTAGGTTTAGACAATATGTTGAAAGATGTCGATGCAAGAATTACCCTCACAGGCCAAGCAGGTGTCATTGTTTTTAGATGGCCTCTTGAGCTCTAAACTACACTCCTACGTATACTTGAAGGAACCCAGAACATTAGAACAATGTGTAAGAATTTGTATAGACATTGAGGACAACCTAGGAGACGATTTGGAACTCTCAAAGGTCTATAAAGACTCAGATTGTTCATCTCTAGCATCCTCAAAACTTTCTAGCTCGATAGAGGACCTAGCAGAAAAAGTAGCCCAAAAACTAGGAGTTTCTAGCAAACAGATGCCTAGGTTAACAACAAACAAGCATTGTTACACCTGTGGTGGTGATCATATGGAAAATGTGTGTCCCAATGTAACACAACCACAAGTCAACCCTAATGGCCAATACTGTACGATTGAGAGACGATACACGAATTACACGGCTCAAGACTGCCCATACAACAAACAAGTAGTACGACAGAACTACCCGCAAGCATACCCCCAACCAAGTAGGTATCAAGGTCAATACAATGCTCAACCTCATTACTATAGGCATCCTCAAAACTATCCTTATGGGGTGCAACAGAGACCTCAACCTGTTTTAGTCCAGCAGCCACCCCACCAGCGAATATCATCCCAGTCAAATACGCTTCTGCAGAAGAGAACCTCAATAGGGCTTTAGTGTCTTCTTCACCAATGATCACAGAAAGTTACCCTAATTCTAATAGCTTTGACTCTACCCATGTAAATAGTCCACCCGCATATTATACGGAGTCACTAGATCATGTGGATACATATCAATACGATAGTCCACCATTGGAACCCATTTGGGAGCTTGATTATGCTAATGTGATGTATACCAACCCTAATCCACGGCCCCAATTGAGACAACAAAGACCACAGGGTCCTAGAGGACCATGCTTTAGGTGCCAAGGAGATCATTTCATAAAGGATTGTCCACATCCTCCGATAGCAGGACAGTCACAATACTATAACATACAAGGCTTTTGTGCCGAGTGTGGTAAAGAGCATGTCATCAAAGATTGTCCCAAGAACCCTGCTAATGCTTCAAAAGTGACACCGATCAACATGATAGGTATTGTACACAACATAGATGGATCCAACCCTACATACATGCCTATCCAAGCTATAACAAGATCCCAGATGCTCTTACAAAATCAAAAGCTTAATCCAGAGAAAATAGCTGGAACTAATGAAGCTGGAGAGTGTAGTAATAAAAAGACGAAATCTTGGAAAGATTCCAGAGAAAGAATTAAGAGAAAGTGGAGTAAAAAGATAACTGAGTTGGAAGGAAGCTTAAAGGAATCTAGAGCCAAAATCATAGAATTGATTTCGCAAGAATCTAATCAGGAGAACCTAGCTCAGAGATTAGGATCAGTTTTGGCGGAACCCATAACGAAAAATTTGGACATGATATTTCGTGCATATCAGGCTAGATTAAAGGAAGGACCCCAAATAGTTGAAATGAGTAAGAACTATCCAAGAGCGGATTTAGAAATGGAGAGGACTAAACTTTGTATGAACATGGTAGAATTAGCACAAACTATGTTCGAGGCCTCTCATTATCTTAATTGGAATAACATGGCAAAACTTGAGTTACACTTTCAAGGACTACCGGAGAGGTTAGAATACTTGTTCAATAGCAACGAGAAAAAGAATCTGCATAGGAATCCGAATGACTTTGAGCCGCAAGAAAAGAATGCATCATCCCTGTCTCAAGTACCAAATATAGAGGTTGAAGACAACATGTTTTCCATACACAAGTATTCACATTAATTTCTAAGAGAAATCCAAGAAGAGAAGTGGAGAAAAGAACAAGGAACCCATCCTCCTATTCAAGAAATAGACGACTTGCAAGAGCAATTTCCCCAATATATCCCCTCTATCTACGATGATGTAGAGGAAGAACAACTGAGTGAGCACACAGATTTTGAATCCAATTCTTTGCAAGAATTACCTCAGTTCACAGGACCATGGGAAGCCAAGTCTATTAGCATGAGAGCACCCACTATAATAGTGAGGAATGAAGAATCAGTAATCCCAACGCTAAAGTTCAATGTCACCTCACTCTAGAGGAGTTGTTGAAGCTTAAATCAAAATTGTTGAAGCGTGTAGCAACTCAATTCCCTGAGCTAGCTATTACTCCTTCCCAGATAGGATCACACAAGAAGGTACCAGAGATACCCATAGAAAGAATCGAAGATGTAAACGAAGGAGAGGAAGGTAACACTTATCTTCCAACAACCCACACGGGTACACCACCAAAGCCATCTTAGATTCAGGAGCCAGAGTAGCCATCGCTACTACCGCTCTATGGAAATGTTGGGGTAATCCAGCATTAAGGCCCACCAAGATGAAGCTACAAGTGGCTGAAGGACACATAGAAAAACCATTAGGCTTACTAGAAGGCATATCTCTCACCACTTGTGTGGAGTTTGACCATACTTTTGCCATTTGTGATTTTGGGAAAAATCATGCTTACGAGATGATTTTAGCACGACCATTCATGCGTCAGTTGTAAATCGTACAAGATTGGGGAACTAATTCGTTGTACTTGCAACATTTAGGAGTGACTAAAGTCAATCATAAAAAAGGAGGTGTCTAGATGGACAAAATAGGATAGATTTATGTAGTAATTGAGAATCCTGAGTAGATAAATGAAAGAGGAGAAGTAAAGGAACTTGACAACCCTATTAGACCCATGAGTGGAGACACCATGACCACTCCTAGGGGGAAGTCTGTGGTTACTCTAAGAGGAGATTTAATACCCCATGATGATTATCTAATTGATGTGTACCTGGTTAGTGGATCAGACATTTTATTGCAAGCCACTTCACCTATATAAGGAGATGGCATCAACCTAGCCACTATCTATGAATTGAGAGATCCTGAAGACTCGTCTAGAGTTACCTACCTAGATAGAAATCAGAGAAGATATTGGCTTGTGGATGATCATGATGAGTCAAGACTAAGGTACATGGGGTTGCCCATATTGCATCCTCAAGAGTAGGCAACCACTTCACAAAACCCCTTTGGAACCTAGCAAAACATTGAAAACCTAGCCTCGAGACAAACCAGTCAATGTAGTGTGCCAGTCAGGCCACAAGTGCATTTTTCCATGCCTGGAACTAATCCCAGTAGTCAACCCAATCCAAGAATGGGAGGTATAAATAGGCCACAATTTCAGATGACACCACCATAAGGAGCCAGACTAGGAATACATCCAGTACATCCTGTTGTCCCAATAATTCTTTGGCCTCTAGAACTAGGTAGAAGATTAAGGCCGATTCAAGTGGCCAAGCATATGAGAAATCATTATGATGGATCCGAAGAACCATATGACCATATTGCAGAATTCAAGAAAGTGCTACGTGTAGAATAGGTGGACGATTTCTTTGTCCAATACGAATCCTTTGGTCTAACCCTTACGGGAAAAGACTTAACTTGGTTCCAACCATTGGATCCTAACCGTCTTGCAAATATTGAACAATTCTTCCAAGAATTTATAGGAGAATTCTTGTACTTCTTTTGCATTCTTAGGTTTGGGTAATTCTAAGATAACTTTGATTTTATCTTCAGCTATTGAGATGCCATTATTTGACACTATATATCCCAATTCTGGTATGTGGTCTATGCATTGAGAACAGTAGGTACATAGATTGTCCACATAGACTTCCATACTTTTCCTTAGGAACTCCTTAAACACATGACACATCAATCTTTGGAATGGCATACCCGGAAATCATACACTCCCCATTCAGTAGCAAAAGCAGTCTTGTGTTGATCCTTTGTAGCAATAGCTACCTCGTTGTAGCCTCAGAACCCATCAGGTAAGTTGTAGACTTCCTTGCCTGCTATTCTTTTCAAGAGATGATCCGTTATGGGTAATGGGTAACTATCACGAATTGTAGTTGCATTAACCTTTTTCAAATTAATGCAAACGTGAATTTTCCATTTTCTTGGGATACCAATAATTTGTCAATCTCTTCCTTGATCTTGGCACAATAGACATCATTGTATGTGTAAGGTGATACCCATTCTGTGTGTTTGATTTCATATATAAATCCTGCCACCAATAATTTGTCAATCTCTTCCTTGATCTTGGCACAATAGACATCATTCTATGTGTAAGGTCTTTGCTTAGAAGGTTTTGCCTCTCGGGTCATAGGGATTCTATGGGAACAAATAGAGGGATCTACTCCTTTGAGATCTTTATATGTCCAAGCAAAAACATCTCTATATTATTGAATTATCTCTATTCGTTCTTGCTCTTCTTCCCTTGACACGTTTTTTCTTATGTAAGTACATATTTCCTCTTCTCCTTCCATGGTTACTACTATTTTTTGGTGTGTTCTTTGTTGCCATATGACATGGAGAACCACCCAATGGAGTAGCAGATGACCTACCAGATACTTATTTGTTCAACTTAGAAGTATGTCCTAAGTGGGCAGAAAAGTTGATTCCTATACTTACCCATGGACCACAACATCAAATCAACAAGGATGCTAGGAAAGGATTTTTGCAATTACGTAATTTGCATATTGTGGTAGGAAGTGTGTACTATAAAGAACCCAATGGTGCATTGTTAAGGTGTGTGCAAGAGGCCGAACAAAAGAAATTAATGGAGAAAGCTCACATAAATTGATGGAGAATGCATAAAGCAGTGCACAGAACACTCAGGGAATTAAAATGATTGGGAGTTTACTGGCCAGATATGCCGAAGGATGTTCATGGGTACATTAGCAATTGCCCATAATGCAAAGAAGGTACTCCAGAAGATCGCACATCATTAGAATTCTCTATAATAGCACAAGATTGGAGCCAAACATTGGTCAAGTTCTTAAAGACACGAGAGCACGAGGAAGGAGCAAATCTCGCTAGGAAGCGATCCCTAGAAGAAATGAGTGAGGACTACATTATAATGGGAAATCAACTATTCAAGAGAGGAAAGGACAATCAGCTATGGCTATATGTACATGAAGCAGAATACTTACCTATATTGGAAAGGGCACATGCAAGTGCCGCTGTAGGACATTTTTCAGCCGAAAGAACTATAAAAATCATTCTCTTTGCAGGTTTGTGGTGGCCAACTCTACATATGGATGCAAACACTTATGTATGGAGTTGTGAGATCTGCCAAAGAGCTAAGTACCCTATTAGGAGAGATGATATGCCTCTAAGACCCATGATTTGTGCGAGAGCCTTTTCCAAATGGGGCATTGATTTCATAGGCCCTATTAACCCTTCAGCCAAAGGGGTTTGAAAGAAGCACAATGTGCTTGGTATGAAAAAATACATGCCTACCTAATTGCACATGGTTTTGAGAATAGTCCAACTGAGAGCACCTTATATGTTAAGCGTGCTAATGATGTGCTTCTCATAATTGTTGTGTATGTTGATAACATGCTGCTCACTCGTCCTCATGAGAAGCATATTGCTGATTTTAAGGCTAATCTACATGCCTCATTTGAGATGTCAGATTTGGGGCATTTGCATCATTATTTGGGCATTCAGTTTATGCAAGGTGATTGTGGAATAGCTTTGTGTCAAAAAACCTATATTGACACATTATTGCAACATTTTTGTCGTGAAGACTGCAAACCTATTAACACTCCTATGGAGACAGCTTTACGATTGAGTCTTCATGATGCTAGAGATGCATTTGACGCTATTCTCTATCAGCAAGCTATTGGATGCTTGATTTATTCATGCACTACTCAGCCAAATATTCAGTTTGTTGTCTCACAAATGAGCAAGTTTATGCATTTCCCAAGTGTCAAGCATTGGTAGGCGGTTAAGCACATCTTTCACTACTTGAGTGGTACCCAACTACTTGGATTGTTTTATCCCAAGGGGGGATCACTACCACTAGATTTACATGCTTGTTCTGAATCTGACTAGGCTAGTTCCTATGACACTCATGTGTCCACTATGGTTTTTGCATCATGCTTGGTAGCTATGGTGTATCTTGGTTGAGGAAGCAATAGCCTACTATGGCAACTTCTAGTTGTGAAGCTGAGTATAGGGTAGCTTTCACATCGATTATTGAGTGTGTGTGGCTCAGATGCCTTATGGCTGATTTGGGTGTTGGTCAGTCTTAAGACACCACCATCTTCAGTGACAGTCAGAGCGCATTGGCAGTTGTGAGGAATCCTGTGTTCCATGCTCGCACTAAGCACATTGAGGTACACTATCATTATGTCAGGGAGAGGTTCTCTACTAGAGAGATCAGTTTGGCGTATGTGCCCATACAGGAGAACATTGCAAACCCTTTCACAAAGGTTGTGCCTAGGGAGAAGTTTGAAGCTTCCTGCAAAGCTTTGGGCTTACTTCCTTTTGTGGATTGATTTCACATAGCTTGGAACTTCCTTGTACTTGATAGTTATTTTATATACATATATCGCCTTGTTCACTGCAACACTCCTATGGGGGATTTGTTGATATATATAGGTACTGATGTGTGTCAGCTCCTTGTTCACCGCAACACTCCTATGGGGGATTTGTTGATATATATAGGTACTGATGTGTGTGAACACGCTAGAACTATCGGGGCACTTTTTCCCCTCTTTAGTAGGCCCCCCCTTGTATATATGCCTATAACCCTAGCGGGTTACTTATCTTTGTACATTCTAGTGGTAATACATTCAGTATTGTGTGTTGTGCTCCAAACTTCTTCTTCTTCCTTGTGTTGTTCGTGTACTTCCATGGACCTCAAACTCCAACAATATCCACGTTTTTGTAGTTTTTTTGCATGTTGTTTAAGTGTGTATACAAACACTAGGTCGCCTTCCTTCAGTCCCTTATCTTTGATGTGAGCATCGTAATAGGCTTTTTGTCTCCTTTTTGCAGCATAAATGCCTATCACTACTTGTATCCTCGTCTCATGTAACTTTTCAATTTGATCCAACTACCTAGACAATTCATGTTCTATCCATTCATATTGTTGAGTAGCTCTTAGAGTTGGAACTAAAAAGTTGATAGGCCATATTGCATTCTGCCCATAAACAAGATTGAATGAAGTAGTTTCAATATCACTTTTATATGCTACCCAAAAGGCCCATATTGCATGATGCAATTGTTTATCCCAATTTGAACTCCCATTGTTGACTATCTTAGTTAAGACAGTACATAACACCTTATTAAAACTTTGAGCTTGTTCGTTGGCTTGAGGATGATAGGGAGCTGATCTCTTATGAATTACTAGGAATTCGTTCTGGAGCATTTCAATTACCTCATTGATAAAATGTGATGGCCGATCACTCAGGATCTCACTAGGTAGGCCAAAGCAAGTAAATGTGTGTTCAAACAAGAACTTGGCCATAGTTTGTGCATCATTTTTCCTTGTGGCCTTTGCTTCCACCCATTTTTATCAAATAATCTATGGCTACAATAATATATTTAGCATGTGACACCTTAGGTTTATTGGTCCAACAAAATCAATGTCTCACTTTGAAAATTCTATGGCACTAATCATCGGTGTCAAGGGCATGGCATCCCTCCTTATAGGATACTTCATTCGTTGGCAAACATCACAACTCCTTATGAAAGTTTCTGCATCCAAGTGTAAGGTAGGCCACCATAAGCTAGCAAAGAGAATCATCTTAACAATATTTTCGCCTAAAAAATGACCTCCAACTGCCCTTGCATGAGCCATTTCTAAAATAGGCAAGTATTCTCCTTCATGTACACATAACCGTAATTGATTATCCTATCCTCTTTTGAATAACTTTCTTCCCATTATGATATAGTCTTTGCTTTGTTCTTCTAGGGCTCTCTTCCTAGCTAGGCTTGCTCCTTTAGGTTAAGTTTGTAATTTCAAAAAGTTAACTAATACTTTACTCCATTCTAGGGCAATGGTGGAATAACATAATGAAGAATGTTCATCCGGTGGGGTTTCTTGACACACTTGGCATTCAGTGATGTACTCATCCTTTTGCATATCAAGTCAATACACACCTAGTCATTTCAATTCTCACATCGTCCCACTAATGCCTTTGTGCATCCTCCATTTATTGACATGGGCTTGTTTAAGTAAGCTCTTTCCTTCCTCATTTTCCATGCATCTTATAAGTATCCCATTTGAGTCTTTATAGTACAAACTTCCTACCAGCTTGTGGATATTTCTTGTCTTCCATAACTTTCTATTATCGTTTCCATTGATCCTATGATGTGGTCCATGAGTGAGTCTAGGAATAAACTTCTCGGCCCATTTCATACATACTTCCGAATTGAACAAATATGTCTCAAACAACTCATCAGCTATGCTTGTGCGTGGTTCTCCATGAGTCATTCTTGATAGATGATCAACTCTTACATGAGTGTTTCCCTTCTTAACCACTACTTCAAAGTCAAATTCCATTCGTAATAAAAACCATCTCACTAGCCTTCCTGTATTACATGGTTTTAAACTTTTTTATTGTGTATATCGTTCCTAATTCTTCTCATTCGGTTGTGGAGCAATAAGATAGAAGCTACCCAAGAGGAGACCTAGAGAAGGTTAGGTTGGAAATATGTAGGAAGTTGATTGATATTGCACTAACTACAATTGAGCAATCCATACCAATCCTTCCCAATACTAGCATATTAGAAGCTGAATTTAAAAAATGCTTAGACGCTGTCAACCATCGATGAAAGAAGGGACAACAAGATGAATAAGTAGAGGGAGACACAAGTATTGAAAGAAGAGATCAATACTCGATAATCCCAGAAGTAGAGGAAATATAAGCGCATGACCTATGGGCTAAAATTTGTAATGATTGATGGAAAAAGGATGAAAACAAGGAACCACCTTTCAAAGAAATAGACGTCCCCACAAACCTACGCAAATTAGAACCAAAAGCAATCAATGAAGAATTATCAAATCTAGACCAGGAAAGAGAGGAGGGAATAATTCTAACAACCCTTCCTAATTGTACAGGAGAATATGAACCCAAGTCTGAACTTTTCAATGCACCCACAATGCGGGATGAAGAAAAGAAACCAAGGGATGAAAATTCAAGTATGCTGTCAGAATTGAAGAAAACAAAAGTCCACTGTTCTTTAACATTGGAGGAATTGCTTCAAGTTAAACCCCAATTGTGGAAGAGATTAGCTCAACAATTGAACCTGGAAGAAAGTCACCTAACCATGGAAAAAGATCAGGTGGCAGCACAACCACAATCAAAGGCCCGATTGACAAAGTAGCGAAGGAGATGAGGGAAATACATGCCTCCCCATCACCTTCAGAGGATACATGACTAAGGCAATTTTGGACACAAGAGCAGAAGTGGGAATAGCAATCAAAGAAATATGGAAAAAATGGAGGAAACGTACATTACAACCACTCGGATGAAGTTACAACTAGTAGGTTGCCATGTTGAGAGACCCTTGGGAATCTTAGAAAAAGTCATTCTAACTACATGTTGAGTGGAGTTCAAACACACTCTGTCAATTTGCCGATTCAGAAAAGCAAGTAACTATGATATGATATTAGGATGACCTTTTATGAGACAATTGAGAGTAATGCAAGATTGGGGAAGGGATGCTTTGAACATCCAACATCAAGGAGCCACAACAAAAATTATTTCTCACATGTTTGCATATAGAGATGTACCACCCCTGCAATGGAATCCTATACACAAGGAAGAAGACGATGTGTCCATCCATAGTGCAAGATCAAGTGACCAATCTTGGATGAATGAAGATGTGCAACTATGGATGTCCAAAGAAGCCAAACGAGAAGAAAGAAGAACACAATTGTGGCCCATAGGGCATAAAAATTAAAGACCTATAGAAAACCCAATGTACATGCCACAAATCTTTCCAGATGAAGCATTTGAGCCACATGGATGGATGGAAATATTAGCAACATTGGATGTCTATGTAAATGAAGAAGTGTTAACGATGCAAGATGTGTCGATGAAGAAGGGTACGATGTAAATTTGTACATGGTAGTCCTCCAGGAAATAGAAGCAAGAGAAGTAGTAGAAAAAGAGTGGAGAGAGGACTATGAAAGCATTTAAATGGAACCTGAATTTGATTTAGAAGAACAATACTTAAAAGAGGTGGAACAAGAGGAAGAACAAAAAAATACTAGAATACTTGCCCTAGAGAGGTATGAGGAGAGACATGACGAGAAGAAGGTTCAAGTTCTAGAAGAGCAACATCTTGACCCATTTGAAGTACCAGAACATTTTAAAAAATATGACATAGAAGAGAGACGAATAGCAATTCAAATGCCAAAGAGGGAAGCTCAAGAAGGCAAAGAAACCATCTTACTGTCTTCCCGTGTTATAGGGCTTATTGACTAGGTACAATAGGGCTTGATGGGCAATGAAGAACTTGAACTTGTTAGCTAGAAGTTAGTGTCTAAATTTCTTAACTGCATAAACCATTCCTAAACCTTCTCGTTCCATATTCATATAGTTTCTTTTTGCTTGGTTTAGTTGCCTGCTTGCATATGCAATAGGGTGGTCTAGTTTTCCTTTGTCTATTGGTTGAGCTAAGATGCATCCTATTGCATAGTTAGAGGCATCTACATGGATATGAAATGGTTTATTCCAATTGGTTATCTTCAAAATGGGTGTTGTACTCAATTGTGTTTTCAATTCATTAAATGCCTTTTCACACTCATCCATCCACGTGAATTGGGTTAATAATCCATATAACGGTTTGGCAATGATGGCATACATGTGGATGAATATACGATAGTATCAACAATGACCCATAAAAGCTTGTACTTCCTTAGCATTTTTTGCTCTTGTTAGCTCTAGGATTACCTTAACCTTATCCTTGTCAGTGGAAATTCCATTCTTAGATACGATGTGTCCTAGAATCTTTCCTTGTCTCACTATAAAGATGCATTTTTCAGGATTCAGGCACACTCAATATTGCTGACACTTCTCAAATATCCTTCGTAACTCTGTAATGTGCTCATGTCTCTGACCTAAGTATGTGCATAAGTCATCTACGTATACTTCCATACTCTTCCTTAGGAATTCCTTAAACACGTGACACATCAAAGTTTGGAAAGTAGGAGGGGTGTTCGTGAATCCTAATGGCATCACTTTAAAAGAATAGACTGCCCATTCAGTTGCGAATGCTATCTTATGTTGATCCTCTGTCATGATAGCCACTTGATTGTATCCGGAGAATCCATCTAGGAAGCTATAGACTTCCTTACTCGCAACTCTTTCCAAGAGATGATCAGTGATAGGTAATGGGTAGCTATCACGGATCCTGGCTGCATTTACTTTCTTTAGGTTAATACACACTCTTAATTTTCCATTTTTCTTGAGCACAACCACTAATGGTGACACCCATTCGGTGTGCTCTATTTCATAAATGAATGGCTGCCAACAGTTTGTCTATCTCCTCTTTAATTTTCACCAAATAGACATCGTTATAAGTATAAGGGCATTGTTTCGATGGTTTTGCATCAGGTGTCATAGGAATTTTATGGGAACAGATGGATGTATCTACTCCTTTGAGGTCCTTGTAGGTCCATGCAAATACATCTCGATATTCTCGAATTAGTTTTATCAGTTCCTCTTCCTCTTTGTGTGACATGTCTTTTCCTATATAGGTACATCTTTCTTCTCCTTCTTCCATAGTCACTATCACTTTCTTCACTTGTTCCTTGTTATCGTATGCTTCTCCTTCTCTTGCCTCCCTTTTGGGCATTTGAATAGCTATCTTCCTTTCTTCTGCTTCATATCTTTTGAAGTGCTCTAGGACTTCAAAAAGGTGTTGAGGTTTTTCTCCCTTATCTAATGTTTCCTTATTGTTGGGTCTTGTCTGTGCTGCTTCTATTGCTAACACCTTGGGTGTTCTTCCTTTGTCATCAGCTCGAATTGCTTCTAAATACCGTTCCTCCAAATCAAATTTTTCTAATAATTCTCCTGCCTCTACTTCCTGAAGGACATGTAAAACATAACCTTCTTCATCTACACATCTATTCATGGTTAATACCTCCTCATTTACACATACATCTAAGGAGGCTAGAATTTCCATCCAACCATGTGGCTCGAATGCTTCATCCAAAAAAACTTGAGGCATATACATATGATCATCTACGGGTTGGTAATTTTGATGTCCAATATGCCACAATTGAGCTTTTTTCTTCCCTCGCTTTGCTTCCTTGCACATCCATAATTGAGCATCTTCGTGCATCCACGATTGGACACTTGAACCTGCACTATGAATTGACAAATCATCCTCTTCCTTGTGTATGGATTCCATTGTAGTGGGGGTACGTCCCCAAATGAAAATGTGTGTAAACTTATCTTGGTAGTGGCCCCCTGATGTTGTAGGTATAAAGCATCTCTTCCCTAGTCTTGTACTACCCTGAGTTGTCTCATGAAGGTTCTTCCTAATATCATTTCATAATTATTTGCTTTTCCAAATTGACATACAACTAGAGTGTGTTCGAATTCTACCCACAGGTAGTCAACTTAATTTTCTCCAATATTCCTAGGGGTCTTTCTACATGGCCGTCTGCTAATTGAAGCTTCATACGTGTTGGTCGTAGGACTGATTTTCTCCATTTCTCCCAATTTTCTTTGGTGGATATGCCTACACCCACTCTAGTGTCTAAAATGGCTTTAGTCATGTATCCATTAAATGTGATGGGTAAGCACGTATTGCCCTCATCTCGCTCACCAAATTCTCTGACTTTTTCAATAGGGATTTGTATGGTAGATGAGACTTTCGTTTCTTTGTTTTCTTTATCAATCTCCTTAGTTTCTAATTGCAACTATCCTGCTAACTGATTCCATACTTGTGGTTTGACTCGTAGTAACTCTTCCATAGTCAAGAGGCATTGCACCTTGGTCTTCTTGAGCTCTACTAAGTTGTGTGAGGTCTTGCCTAAAGACCCCTCTTCCTTGCCTCAAATTGTAGGAGCATGAAAAACTATCCACCCTTTTTTGTATTCCCCCATATAATTAGGTAGAGTGGAAAAAATGTGTTCTTCCTCCCTATTTCGGTCTAACAAGGAAACCTCTTCATATACTTCTTCCAAATTTGGAGTTTACTGGGTTTCCCCAATGTCTAATTCATCACAAGGTGGTCTTGAATTTCTCATTCTTTTTCCTTCTGTTCTCCTAAATCTTTGCCCACAAATCCTGTGGCTATTCGGCTTCTAGTTCAGGGATTATAGAAGTTGATTTGCCCTGAGTGTTCTATTGTTCTTCCTTACTATCTTTCTCTTTAGGTGTTCCTATTGGGTTTTGATCGTTTTCTTTAAAGCATTCATTGAATTGGCTCTCTGATACTCTTGTTTCTGGGAGGACTCGGATAGAATTTTCTAAGGTGGCTTGAGCTATCTCTATGAGCTTTCTACATATTGTCAATCTCTCCTTTTCTAACTCCCCTTGTGGGTAGAGTTTCTCATGTTGCTCTATATTTGGTCGAGTCATGATTCTAGATTGGTAAGCTTTCAACCACATGTCCTGGTCTTCTGGTACGGGGTCCGCTAAGATTGATCCTGGTTTGTCTATTTTCTAGGTGTGGGACTTAGATGGTGTATTATCTTGCACTTCCTGTTCCTGTGGTTTCCTACTATCTTTTACATCCTTCTTGTCCTATTTATTTTTATCTTTCCTCCATTTATTTCTATTTTTTCCCCTTCTAGTCTTCCAACTTTGCGTCTTCTTCGTTTGGTTACTCTCATGTAGATCTTGCAAATCTTCCACTACCTGTATCTTTGGCTCTAGATCCTTACTCATCTCTTGTTCAGAATCTAATTTCTTTCTCTCCTGTCCTTTGGCTTGTGTTTGAGTAATGGATTTTAATGGTACTGTGTATTCTTTATCACTTCCTGATGATTCAATCACTTCTATCACATTGATCTGCGTAGTGTTATGAGTCTTATTCGGATTCTTTGGGCAATCTCTAAATAGATGTTCTTTTCCACACTCATTGCAGTACCCTTCTCATGTCCTAGGAGGGGGTGGGTTGTATGGCAGAGTGCATTCTCTTATGAAGTGATCTCCTCCACATCTATAGCATGGTCCTTTTGGTACCAACGGTCTAATGGGTGGTCTCATAGGTGCGGGTGCCTTACGTGCAGTGTACATCCAATTCGCGTACTCTGGTCCATAGGGATTGTCATATCCTTCATATCCATAATAGTGTTGGTCATAGGTTTGGTCATACTCTACAAGACCATCATCATATGGATAATATTCTGCTTGAGTTTACTCGTATCCCTGATTCATTGTTCGTGCACTAGCTAGAGGCATAGCTGGTACTATGGCTCTTTTCATGTTCTCCTCTGGTTGAGTGTATTTGATTGGTACTACATTCTGTGGAAGGGGTGGTTGTTGTCATAACATTGGTTGTGGTTGTCCGTATCCTCCTTGTTCATAAGGTCTGGGTGCTCTTTGTGGGCCTGGATAGGGGTCATATCTCGGGATTTCTCTTCCTTGTTCTCTGGGAGGGTATCAGTAAGGCCTATACTAGGGTTGATTCACTGGCCTCGACTGTCGGTTAAATGGGTAGTTTTTAGTAGTATGATTGGTGTATTTCTGCTCAATATGGCAGTATAGATTGGGTCCTTGGGGTGGCTGCCTATTGTATGGATAACCTTGTGGCATGCCCATGCCTCCTCTTGTGCACACATGAGATGGGTGATCTCCACCACATAGGCTGCACCTCCGTAGCATTGGCATTCTCATTGGTGGGTTCTGGTAATTTCTCTGCCCATGGACTCCTAACTTCTTGGCTACCAGTTTTGCTAGCTCCTCCACATTACTAGAACTAGTCGTCACTATGCTCCTCGTGTCTTCTGATTTAGTAGAGCTTGGTGTGCTTTTGAGGTCATCCGCTAGGTTGTCTTCTAGATCAATGCATTCCTGAAGACACTCACTCAATGTCTGAAGTCACTTCACATAAACTAGGGTTCTTAAGGTTCCATTAGTCAATCCATCTAAGAACAGTTATATCATTTTTTTTTGGGAGGGTCTTTCTGTTGCTAGGCATCTATCGACATATTGGTTAAATCTTTGGGCAACTGTTTTTACAGTTTCATTTGGGTTTTGTTTAAAACTATGGATTAAGCATGAAGAGTTGCGTTTAATCCCTTTTTTAGTACATTCTCCAATGAACCCTTGGAAAAATTGTTCAATATTCCCAAAATGATTTGGATCCAATGGTTGGAACCAAGTCAAGGTTGTTTGAGTGAGGGTTAGTCCAAAGGACTCATACTGCACAAAGAAGTCATCCACTTGTTCGACTCGTAACACTTGCTTGAATTCTGCTATGTGATTGTATGGTACTCCCATTCCATCATAGTGATTTCTCATACATTTAGCAACTTGAATTGGTCTCAGCCTTCTTACAGGTTCTGGTGGTCTTGTCATTACAGGAATTGTTGGTCGAATCGGATGCATTCCTGGTTGCACCCCTGTTTGTGGTCTTGGTCTAACCGGTCGTCGAGTGATGTTACCTATCCCTGAGTTGGTTTGGTGGTGTGAATGTGTTCCTGGCATAGTGAACTGCACATGTGTTTGGTTGGGGATACTTCACTGGCTTGTTTGTCCTGACATTGTGTTCTCCGTTCCTTGGTGGGTTCCAAAAGGGTTGTGTGAGGTAGTTGCCTATTCTCGAGGAGGGAATATAGGTAACCCCATATACTTCAATTGAGACCTATCAGCTTCATCTACTGGCCAATACCTTCTTTGGTTTTGGTCTAGGTATGTGACTCTAGACTCATCTTTGGGATCCTTCAACTCGTAAATGGTTATTGGGCTTACTTCTTGTCGTTGGATGGCTAAATCTGTCTGTAACAATAGCTCTGACCCATGGATTAGGTATACACCCAATAGGTAATCATCTTGAGGTATCAAATCCCCTCTCAAGATTTGAGTCACCAGCGACTTGCCCCTTGGGGTAGTCACCAGTTCTTCAGGGTTAGATCTCCTCGAATTTCCTTTCCCTTCTAGTTCTCCTCTTTCATTGATCTGATCTGGGCTCTTTGTCACTATGTAGATTTGACCTAACTTGTCCATGTACACTCCTCCTTCGTACTTAACTACGGGTCTGGGCACTATTGCTGACTCGGTAGAGTTTACCATTCTTGCGACTGACCTATTTAAGCCATCAAGGTAAATAGGGATTCCTTGCCCATTAGTTGACACATACTACAGAGAAGTACGGTATTCACCCTCTGTGCTTGACATAAAATTCTCCCTGGGAACAAAACCATGCATGTCCTCTGAGGCCATGGGTAGTTCCTCCTCTGAGTCACAAGAGGTGTCTGAGTAAATCGAGTGATGGCGCGCTTGGGCTGCACTTCCTACCGATGAGATGAAACTTCTCCGACTACTGAGCACCCATCTTGATCTTAAGTTCATTCACCCCCTTGGGTATATATGTGCTCTCTTCTTCCCCTCAACTAGCTCCTCAATTACTTCAGATTTTTACCTCCAATTAGCTTGAGTCATTCTAGACGATACTACTTTTGGTTATAGCACACTTGGCACAATATGATACCAAGGGTCTATGGCGATATGATGCCACTGAGTGGCATGATATGATTATGATACTCGAGTCAGTTGGAACAAAAGAAATGTCAATCTCCTTTGCCATGAGCTTCTCCATGATGAAGTAGTAATGAACCTCTATGTGTTTGGTTCCAACTACAATGCTATGGTCAAACCTCTATACCATATTGCCTCTTGAGTTTCTATGGTCAAACCTCTGTACTTTGTTTCAGTTGAGGATAAATCAATTGTAGGCTGCTTCTTGGAACTCTATGACACTAGCTTTGAACCGCCAAATGCTACGTAACTAGAAGTACTTCTTCTATTATCCTTAGCTCCTGCCCAAGCTACATCTAAATAGATTTCGATATCCAAATCTAAAGAGTAAGGATAGAATATACCTTCATTGATTGTGCCTTTGAGATACTTAAGTACTCTCTAAGCTCCTGAATGTACCTGCTCTGAGTTAAATACATTCCTTTATCTGTGTATATGACCTACATACATAGGAAATATGTGAGCTCACCTAAGTCACTGATTTTGAACTTCTCTTGCATGTGTCTCTTGATCCTTTGAATGCAATTCAAATCATCACCTGTCACAATAATATCATCTATATATACACATAGATAGACAACCTCATTGTGATCCCTTTTGATGAATAAAGAAGGATCTGAGTTGCTAGGTCTAAACCCTTGATCTTGAAGGTATGTAACCAACCTATAATTCCAAGCTCTAGGAGCTTGTTTCAATCCATACAATGCTTTCTTAAGTCTGCAAACATAAGATGGATGATTAGGGTTTTCAAATCCTGGTGGTTGTGACATGTATACCTCTTCACTTATCCAACCACTTAGAAATGCATTTTTTACATCAAGTTGGAGGAGTCTCCAATTCCTTCTAGCAACTACACTTATCAATGTTCTGATTATAGTCATCTTTGCAACTCGTTATAATGTTTCCTCATAATGTGTACCATGAGTTTGTGAGCATCCTTTGGAAACTAATGAATCTCTTTTAACTTTATATACCCATCTGCAACCAATTACCTTTTGTTTTGGAAACATTGGAACCAAATCCCAAGTGTCCATCTCCTTTAATGCATCTATTTCTTCTTTCATGGCCTTTTCCTAATTAGGGTTTCCCTTTGCCTCTTCATAGGTTGATGGTTCTTCTGAAATTGAATCTTTTTCCAAGTAGATCGAATGCTTTGTAACAAATCCATACCTTTCTGGTTGTTTCTTCTCTCTTGTTGATCTTCTAGGTGCTTGTTTGGAGCATCCTCCAACCTCTTGCATCTTTGCCTTGCCTCTTGACTTCCATAGTTTGTAATCCTTTTCTCTTTCATCATTGTCATCATCTGTATCACTTCTTGGATCCTAGACCTCTGTATCATGCTTGCTTCCTAATTGATGAGAATCAGAATCAAGATCATATGGTAGAGTTACCTTTTGTTTGTCTTCATCATACCAAGACATGTGTTCTTCAAACACAACATCTCTACTTGTAGTGAATTGCTTGGTTGAAGGATTATAGAACCTGTAACCCATCTGAGTTGATTCGTAGCCAATAAAGATTGCCTTTGTTTCCCTTTCATCTAGCTTACCTCTGATTTGTGATGGTACATGAACATAAGCTAAAAACTGAAAAACCTTGCAATGTCCAAGACTAGGTTTTCTTCCATGCCATGCTTCATAAGGATTCATACCTTGAAGTGATTTGGATGGTAGTCTATTGACAAGGTACACAACACTTGAAATAGCTTCTTCCCATAGATAATGTAGCAACTTTTTCTTTTCAAGCATTGTTCTAGCTGATCCAACCAATGTCTTGTTTCTCCTCTCTGCAATTCCATTTAGTTGAGGAGAGTACTTGGTAGTCACTTCCCTTTGGATACCTTTTTCCTGCAAGAAGTCATCAAACTCTTTGGAGAAGTATTCTCTCGCTCCATCAGATCTGAGCTTCTTGAGTGATCTACCTGTATGATTCTCCACATGTGCTAGATACTTTTTGGAGCAATCAAACACTTCATTCTTACTCTTGATAAAGTATAGAATAGTCCATCTACTATGGTCTTCAATAAATGAGACATAATACATTGATCCTGCCAATAAAGGTTCTTGACTTGGTCCCATACATCTGTATGTACTAAGTCCAATAAGTTGTTGTGGATGTAGCCTTTGTGGTTGAATGGTTGTCTTTGTGCCTTCCCAATCTGACATGCATCACACGTGTTGATCATGTGTTGCTTTGGTATATTCGGTAGTGCTAGAATACTTTGATCCCTGCATATATCCTTCAAGGTTCTTTCATTCACATGAGAAAGTCTCTTATGCCACACTTCAAGCTCACTTAGGGTTTGAGAACCAAACTTGAATAGCCATGGAAAAATGCAATATGTTAACAACTGATAATCAGAAACTCCAAGATCAACTCAAGGAACTACAAAGTAAGTATGAAGCAGGTGAAGCTGAGAAATCACGGATGAATACAAGAAGAAAACTACTGGAATCACAAATAAAGGTATACATGGAGGAAGTTGATAGCTTAAGAAAAAATAATAAAGAAGTTATGACTGCCATTCTATGCAACCAACCGATAGAAGCACAAGGAGTAACAACCATAATACACAAGCATTAGAAGCACAAATTGCAAAGTATGAAGATCAGCTGAAATAGGAGCAAGCTCTAAGAGACAAGTGGGAGAAGAAATATGTCACAATATAATCCTTGGGTGGGAACACCTTTTGGATGAGGTGGCTTGATTTGCCACATGGCATCAAATTGATGCATCTTTCATATATAAGGGTAGAAGAGATGAAAGAGAAGATGTAGGTAAGAGACTCATTATGAGGTAAGCTCGGCGGCTAGGAGGACATGAACTATGAAGAACTCTGTGTGTGGGTGTTCGAGGGCAGTTCGCGATGGCAAAGACATGAAAAACTTAGCCACGCGACATTGGTATCAGAGCTCTACTTGCTCAAGTGATGTGCATGAGTGAAACTAGTCACTCTCTGGGTATTCTTAATAATACCACAAAGTCTCCTATACATCATGTGAGATTCTTGTGAAGATAAATAAATCTTCACTAGCTTGGAGATTAACAAAAATGCATCTCCCGTGCCTATATGCAACTTCCTGAACCTATAGGATTGCTTGTGCACATTACTAATGGTGAAGGTGTAGCTCCTTTCGTTAGCAATCCTATGGTCTAAATCCATAAGGATTATGTGTAGGGATCCTGTTACTACTGAAGTTGCCTTATATAAAATATTATGATGGTACTAAGTCCATCAAATACATGCGTAGAAGCATGCCTATACGTTATTGATGTTTGCAGAAAAAGGCATGTTAGCATGCCATAACATTCTTGCCTAATGGCAAGTGCGTATATAACGCCATGAGAGGGGAAAATTTTCGACAGCATTTCCCCAGGAGGTGGAATCCCAAAAAAAATTTTACCATAAGCTCAGTGGCACGAAGGCCACCCAGCGACATAGGGCTTGACAGGCCCATGGCATGCACGCCATAAACTCATATATGGATTCCATGACCTGCAAAAACATAAAAACAAATGTTGGCAACCATTCTTTGTGTTGCCTAACCATATAGTTTCTGCAATCTTGTTTCCTGTAAACAATCAAAAGTGTGCTTCTCTCCTATTGATCCATACTTTTAAAATTTAAATAATGATCAACATTTGATGTATGCAATCCAATCTATGCATGTACATACAGAACATGCCATGACATAAAATAAAATGCCTGAAGCATAAAATATACGTCCCTGAGTAGTCTGATTTTGGAATTGCATGCATCCAATTGCTCTCGACAAGCTTCAAGACCTCTGCACCTTCCTCTTCAAGTCCTAACATAAATTTTGGAGTGTCCGAAAACATCGGAGCACTCCCCAAAACATAAAATATGGTCAGGTGATTACCAAAATAATGCAAATTTAGTTAAAAAATGCATAAGTAATCCTTCTTTAGATCTTCAAAATCCACTTTAGTACCTGCAAATGTTCATAAACTTTAGTCTTTGTACCTAGGAACAAGTTGGTTTGGAACAGAAAGGGATATCCATTGTCACGTACTGACTAGAACCAAACTAACTAGTTCGAGGACATCAGACTCACTTGAGTCCACCTACATGATTTTTGGATATGGGATTCATTAGAATCCACCTATATATTCCATTACGTATACATGGAATATATATATTCGGTTTAGTGTAGGTATGGTACTGTGAATTGGAAGAAGTTTTCACTGGTATGGGACAGTGGAAATGACTTCCCTTTGAGCACTCTTCTTCTATGGCCAGGAAGAAAAGGACTCATCATTCATGGCATCATGTCTCACTAGATCTGAGGAGAGCTCTTAGTAGATATCTCCTACTAGGGGTGGGAGTTATCCTTCACAATATGGGGAAGATTCATTCTTCCACTAGAGAATGTGATAGGTGATTTTATCACCATTGGTATCACATACTCATTTTTCAGTTTTTCAGGAAGGATAATTCCATCAGTTTGATTGGATCGTATAGATCCATCCACAAAGTATGGTTGGCAGAGATAGTACTTTATTATGGATACACATCCGTTTACGGTATCATGTCACATCATTGCTGACCATTTTAGTAGAGGGCTTTGACCCTTATTAGGAATTTATTTTTCTCCACTCTTCACTCTATACACTTTCATTGCTCAGGGGAAATTTATTCTCCATTTTCAGAGGAAGAGAGGACTAAATAAATTCATGAGTTTCTCTTTTAAGGAAAGGAGAAAGTGGGAATCAGCTCAGAGATCCATGAGAGATCTTACTTTAGTTCTTATTCCTTGAGAGAGAAAGAAGGAAAGGAAAACATGATTTCTTCATAAGAGAAGAATAGAATATGTTTTCCTTGACAGAAGAGGTGTTAGGGAAACATCTCTTAGTCTTTATTTCAGAAGGAATTCAATTACTCTACTTTCCAGTATAATTTTCCTTCACATGGGAGTTTCTTTCTCCACTATTTTGGAAGGAAAAGTATGGAGAACTTATGTGCATGTTCTCACCTATGGATGAGTAGAGAAAATGGATTCAACAGAATCTCTTTCAAAGGGAAAGGGAAAGTGGAATAGCTTCCACTGCTAGAGCTCTTTTCCTTAGAAGAGGTTGAAGAGAGAGAGAGAGAGAGAGAGAGAGTTTCACTTTCTCACTTTTAGGTTGTCTAGATAGAAGTGGCACTCTTCTATCAAAGACAAGAGGGAGATCAGTTAATCATGATGGTTAGATTGATTCTCACATGGAGACTCTAGAGAGGAGTAATTATGTTACTCCAGTGATGGTCTTTGACTAGATGAGATGATCTAGTTATTGACATTAGTTAGACTGGGAGTAGAGTTATGGCTCTTCTCTTTAGGGTTTATAGTGAGATAGAGATATATCTACCTATTAGGGTACCGAACTCTTAGTTGGTGTTACATCATGAGTATGATGAGTAAACATCAGTTAGGAGGATGGGTACTTAGGGATTATCTGAATCTCAAAGGGAATGCTTTTGGCATGCATATGGCAAACTACAGGGAAGAGAAATATGACAGTTTGCACAAGTGCCAATAGATGCTCTTCCAATAGAACTTAGTCCAAAATGTAAAGGATGACAAACCACAGTCTTCTTGGTTGGTGAAATGTAGAGATTGCATTTTTCTACCGTGAGCTAGATGATGGATTTGCATAGTTCACAAGTTAGTTTAGATTAAACTATTACTTGTGATTACACTCAAGGTTAGCAAGACCTAGAGTGGTATGAGGACAATCTATCATTTAGTCTTAGATGGGTTTGGCCTCACTTGTTATGGGATTTTGTTCTATATTTCAAAGGATTCTATGGTTTATTATCTCCATTATGATACGGTCAAGCCAATAAGCTTGACACCTTTACACTTGCTTTACATGCTATTGCTCCATGGAGGATACATCATATGGACTTAGGTCATCTGGATGATGTTGTATGTTATGGGAGTGATAGTTTGGAGGTCGAGTGTACATGGGAGATAGTAGGTACCACTTAGATGGTTTCCCACCTTTGAGATGATCTCATATGAGACTTCTTAAGGGGAAGGATATGGGGAAACAACATACACAGAGATGACCATGTACATACAGTACATGGGGTTCAGGGGAGTCCGAGCACTTTCTTCTACCATTACGGACATTTCATCTACATTTTCGAGGACGAAAATCCTTTCAAGGGGAAGGAAATGTCACAATATAATCCTTGGGTGGGAACACCTTTTGGATGAGGTGGCTTGATTTGCCACATGTCATCAAATTGATGCATCTTTCATATATAAGGGTAGAAGAGATGAAAGAGAAGATGTAGGTAAGAGACTCATTATGAGGTAAGCTCGGCGGCTGGGAGGACATGAACTATGAAGAACTCTGTGTGTGGGTGTTCGAGGGCAGTTCGCGATGGAAAAGACATGAAAAACTTAGCCACGCGACATAATACATGTATGACACTAACAAACTTAGAAAAAGATGGAAGTTGGCAAAGAACAAACTCCTTGCACAGTGTAATGAAGATGCCGATCAAATGGCTGCAAATAGGAGAAGAACTTCTAAAGAACAAAGAAGCAATCATGAAAGCAACCAATGAGATAAAGGAAAAAGATGAAATCATTGACAAGTTAAAGGCTCAAATAGCACAACAAATTACAGCAGGGACACCAGTAGTTCCAAGCTCCAAAGCGGCTACTAAGGAGATTGAGGTACGTCCTCTTTCTTCCCCCATGCATCATTCACCTGCATTAGGGGAAAAAATGAACCCTAGATGGGCCTTTTAGATTAGAGAGTGATTAGTGATGGACCAATGAGAAGAGGGTGGTGGCCACAGTCTAGGCTCTTAATCAACTAGGCTAGGCATAGGCTTCCCTTGGTTTGGGCTAGTCAAAACCACATACACAAGCTAAAATTCGTGGTTTTGTTCCTTAGGTAGTTTTTGAATTCAAACTCAACCCTTGGATGCCCTTCAAGATTCAATGGCTAAGATTAGTTCTTAAGAAATGGGCTACTTTAAATTATAGCCTTTAGATGTTGCTTAGATCTAATGGATGTGGTTGCTCCCAAAAGGAAAAAAAGCACCTTGAGTTTGGGCCATTGGATTTTGAGAAAAATGAATGGATGAGATTTGATCCATACATGGATTAAATCCTATTCAATCCCAACCATCCATCCTCTCTCACATCTAATGGTCAAAAAGCTACGTGGACCCCGAAATCTTTCTCTCTCTTCCCATGAATTTTCATGGTTTTGTCTTTTAGTGACAGTCCATGGAGCTATTTTGTCTTTTAGTGACAATAGACTGGCTCTCAATCTCCACCCTCAAAATCAAATGTGATCCGACGGCTGTCAATAGGCGATTTCATGATTTTTTGTTCTCTCTCTTCGCGTGGGAGTTTGCTCTTTTGTCTTTTTTTGACAGAGACTGTGGTCTTATTTTGTCCTCTAGTGCCATTCTTTTCCCATTTGATCATGGCCATACAATAAACCAATCTAATCGCTTAGAATCCACACGAATTTTTTGTTGAAAGAGGGTTCTTTTTTATTCTTTATTTTAACTGACAATACCACTAGTGGTATTTCCAAATCTCTTAATCACTTAATTCCTTAAAATTAGGAATCCTTACAAGGCCCATGCAGGGCTCACTTTTTCCCCTAATGGTAAGGGAGGAAACAGAGCCAAGCACTAAACGAAATAATCGGGCTATTGCAAAACTAAGCCAAAATGAGCGGGCACTACTGGTGTCCTAGCTTACACAGCAGTTTGAAGAGCAAGTGGTGAAGGTCATGAGAGAAGCAAAAATTGAAAGCAAAATCTTGGAACAAATTTTGAAGCCATTCAACATACCTTATGGGTTGCTTAAAGAGGAGACACGGCAATATATTAAGAAAACTACAAATAAAGAACCTGATCATGATCTGGAGTTCAACCTGAACACATTTACATATACACAAGAAGAGTTTGACAAGGCAGATTCGGTATGGAGACAAAAGTTCTTAGAGAAGAATCCAACCTTAAGGTTACACTGAGAGTTAGCACCATATGTGCTACATATTAACCCATCTTTTTACCCAATACCTCGAAGGTGCACCTAGACACAAGCACAGCGCCAGGGTAATTTAAATAATCAATGGCTAAACTATCCACTACTACCTAATCCACCATGCAATTATCTATCGACTGAAGAATACATGGTGTAGAACATAGAGTTTTGGTTATCAAGATATGCAATAGTACCAGATCTAGCCATCAAAATGACCAATAAAATATTAAGTATGCTACTGACAGTTCTGAAGGTATTCCAACACGCGCAGTACACCTTTTTGAATTTTATCCACATTAATTAGGATGCAAATGACATAATTTTCTATTTATCTACTACTCAAAGTCGATTAACAATAATGGCAATATACTCGCGGCTCATGTTTCTACCGAGTCCATACATGCAAACATTTGAAGAAGCTTTTCTTACAAGATTTTTTTAGATGGACTCGGAGATCTTTGTAAAAATATATTCCAATTTAAATGCAAGACTGGTGGCCTACGAGCTCAGGTTCTTTGTAGATCATAGGCAGGCACCAGATGATGGAGTAAAGTCAACACAATGGAAAGAGTTGATGATATGTGAAGCTAATTCGTTAAATCATAGAGAGCAAAAGGTGATACAAACTTACTCATGTCGCCACAAAAAGCCTATCGGGGATGACAGAGTTTAGGAGGATGGATGTGTGAAGGGAGAATCGAGCAAAAAGAGAAGAAGAAGAAGATCAAAGAATAGAACAGTGCAAGAAGAAAGAACCACCCTCTACCCGAAGCCCCGCAAGGGCACACATCAGGCTACAACACCAAAGGACCCGGTCCCAAAGAGTGGAAACAAAAGAATTACAACCAAGACTTTTCAAGGGGAGATAGTGCACAAAGGATTCTTCATCGGATAAAGTAACAAATTGTCTGAGAATCCTAGGTGCTTCTCCCTCTACTAGATGCATGCGGTGGAAAGAAGTAAACAGGCTCCAGCAAAATACAACAAGGTCAGATGTGTGAGAACAAAGAAATATCCGAAGACCAAAAGCTAGAAAGAGGTTGAGCCTGAAAAGTTGAAAAGAGTGACTAATAATATCACATTCTTAGCCACTGGATGCATGCGTGGTAGCCCGACTTAACACAACAACCCAGATTTGTGAATATAAGGAATACCAAGGGGCTTACAGAAGCAAAGGACTTAGATCGGATAAGGTAAAAACTTCACTGACAGTCCTTGTTGCTTTTTTGACCATTGGGTGTGTGTACTAAGGAGGTATAAATGAGCCACAGACAAGAAGCAAAGCCTATCAAGGGACGACAAAGACAAAGACAGGGAGAGCATTGCAGAGTAAAGAAGCACAAAAGAGGATCCCCCCAAAATTTTCAAATTACGAGCATATAAATTTTTCTTCTTCAAAATCCTATGAAACTCGCTTGAAGCTGTGTAAATGCACCAGAGGAGTCTTCTAGATGCATAACCCCAAATTATTGTAACATAACTCTTGTAAAATAGTAAGAAATTAGAGTTAGTCAATAAAATTCCTGGTCTCTTGTGTGAAAGGACCATTTTTAGGGCAAATGTATATAAGTCACTTTGTGACTCTTGTAAAGAAATTTTTGCCATTGTGAAAGCTAAAGAACAATTTTGAATTTGCTTCTTTCCTATCGATTTCCTCCTTCTCCATGATTTTTTTTTTGTGTATGTGTAATGCTTGAAATGTGTGTGTAGGACTATTTTCTGTCCCTTCCCATCGCTTTTCAACTTCTGTAGTGTGTGTGTGAGCCATTACGAGTTGTGGAGCGAGTGTTGTTGTTTCCCACCATTCATTATTTTGCTCATAACTTTAAGCTCATTTGTCAAATTTGACTAAAAATATGACGAATAGATGTGTCTCTTTGAGAGCTTCAAAATGAACCCCCTATTGACCCAATTCAAAGTTCAAAGCTGAGAGAAAAGTTGAATTTGTGCTTACTACTCTAAATGGTATCACGGCATGCATTTTTGAGGATTAGTGAGTTGGAGAGGTAGGTGAGTCTATTCACATGCATTGTAGCTAAAATACTTCACTTATCATCATGTGTGCACACATCTTCATACACTTGGTCTGTATGGCTCCTCGGATTGATACTTAAACGTGTATTAATCCACCACTATATGCACTTGTGGGGCAATTGAGGTCTAGTCTCATTGACACAAGTCCCTAAGGCTTCACGGCTTAGGTACACAGTTCTCCTATGCCGTCGTAATGATTTCGCATACATTTGGCCACTTGGATTGGTCTCAGTCTCCTTCTTGGCTTTGGGGGTCGAATTATGATGGGAACTGTTGGTCGTCCTAGGTGTACTCCTAGTCCTACACCTTGTTGTGGTCTTGCCCTAAAGGTTGGCCTATTCATATTTCCCATTTCTTGGCTAATTTGGCCGTTGGGATTTATTCTTGGCATAGGAAACTACACATGGGGTGTGATAAGAACACTGCATTGGTTGGTTTGTCCTGATGTCACATTTTCCATACCTTGATGGGTCCTAAATGGGTTCTGTGAGGTAGTTGCCTATTCTCGAGGAGGGAATACAGGCAACCCCATATACTTTAGCCATGACCTATCCACTTCATCTATCGACCAATATATTCTTTGATTATGGTCTAGGTAGGTAACTCTAGACAAATCTTTCGGATCCCTTAGCTCATATATAGTTGATGGGTGGATGCCTTCTCCTTGAGTAGGTGAATCGATCTGTAATAGTAGGTCAGATCCATTCACCAAGTACACATCCACCAAATAGTCATCTTGGGGTATCAGGTCTCCTCTTAACACATGAGTGAGTACTGACTTTCCCCTTGGGTTAGTCACAATGTCTCCTGTATTGGTTCTCCTAGAGATTCCTTGTCCCTCTAACTCTCCACTATTGTTAATCTGATCACGATTTTTTGTCACTGCATAGATTGGCCTATCTCATCCATGTAGACACCGCCTTCGTATTTGACAACTGGTCTTGGGACTATTTTGGATTCCATTGTGTTTATCATTCTTGCAACTGACCTATTGAGTCCGTTGAGGTAGGTGGGTATTCCTTGCAAGTTAGTGGACATATACTAAAGGGAAATCCGATACTATCCTTCTACTGTAGACATAAACCCTTCTCTAGGCAATGAACTATGCATGTCCTCGGAGGCCATGATTCATTCCTCCTCAGAGTCACTCAAAGTTCTGAGTAGATAGAATGATGGCTATGTTGGGTTGCACTTCCTGCAGAAGATACAATGCACCTTTGACTACCTAACACTTGTCCAGATCTCAAGTTCATTCACCACCTAGGCCGTGGGTCTTTTTTCAGCTCGATTGGCTTTCCCGACCTCTTCCAATTTCTTTTTTCCTCTTACTTTTTGCTTCCAAACTATTTTAGTTTTCCACGATACACGATACCTCGTGGGGTGATACCACTCTGACACGATACACAATACTCCTAGACTGACAATACGTGATACCACTTAAGGATGATATAGGATACTTTCTCTGGACGATACACAATAGCATCTTAAGACGATACCCCTTCAACACGATACACGATACAAGATACTTCTAGTACAAAATACATGATATCACCCTTTGTGATATTGATACAAACTTATGCATGATACGATACAGCTATACAAACAATACGTGATACCACTCTGTCACAATACACGATACTTCTTATACTCGATACACGATACCACCTTTTAGATGATACACGATATCACTTTTCATGATACGAATTCATTGCAATGGAGTACTTAGAGCTAGTCTAAATGGATGTGAAAGCTGCTTTCTTGCATGGAGATCTTATAGATGAGATCTATATGGAACAACCAGAGGGTTATGTAGTTCTCGGCAAGGAAAGTCTAGTTTGTAAGCTTAAGAAGAGCTTGTATGGACTTAAACAGTCCCCTAGACAATGGTACCAAAATTTTGATGCTTTTATGAAGTCTCAAGGCTATTCTCAAAGCAATGAGGATCATTGTCTCTACACACAAAGATGCTCAGATGGCAGCTTGATATGCTTGATACTTTATGTCGATGATATGCTGATTTCTTGAAAGATTGGCTTGGTTGTCAAATTTGTTGATGGCAAGTGCAGAGTTCATGATCTCTCAAATGGCAATGTCATTATTACTTCTGGCATTTTATGTCGTGGACTCTATAAGCTCATAGACTTTGCAAAATGTGTGAATGATTCATCATGTGTCGTCCAAGACTCTTAGACTATCTCAGATGCAAAGCTTTGGCATGCATGCTTTGGTCATCTGGATTTTGCTAGTTTGCTACACCTCCAGAAATTTGAAATGGTGTCCTCTCTGCCCAAACTTGAGGCACCTAGTAAACATGTCTATGGAGGCTATATTTTGGGCAAAATGCAACATTCCTCCTTCCCAAAAGATGTTTAAGTATGAGCTATGCAGAAATTGCAGCTTGCTCACAGTGATGTTTGTGGTCCTATGCAAACACCTTTTGGGAAATACCTTTACTTCATGAATTTATTGATGATTTTTATAGGCATGCATGGGTGTGTCCATTGAAAACAAAGTCTAAAGTGTTTATGTGCTCCAAACAACTTTGGTTTTGGTTGAAAATCTGTCAACGTTTAAAATTGGGCACCCTTTGTTCTTATCGAGGGAAAGAATACATGTCTTCTGATTTTAATCCATTTTTGGATAAAAATGGGATAAAAAATTAGTGGATAGTGCCATATACACCTCAACAGAATGGAGTTAATGAAAGAAAAAATAGGTCTCGCATGGAGATGACAAGGTTTATGGTCAAAAGTTAGGCTTTACCACATAGGTTTTGGTTTGATGTTGTTATGTGTGTTGCATATGTACTTAACAGATGTCCCACCAAACCTCTATCTATCCATATGAGGCTTGGCATGGTCTTTGGTTGTTTGGCATATGCTTTAGTGCTTTGGTTGTTTGGAATATGCTCATCTGTTGCTCATCTACATGTCTTTGGTTGTTTGGCATATGCTTTAGTGTCTGAACAACAATGCAAAAAATTGGATGATAAAGCAATGAAATGTGTTTTTGTTGGGTACAATTCTGAAAGTAAAGGCTATTGTCTGTATCATCCATAGAATAAATGCTTTCTTTTAGTCGTGATGTTTTTCTTGTGGAAGATGCGATTCATCCATTACTTTCATGTCCTAAGGGGACATTAGTTAGCTCTAAAGATGTGTATGACACTTTGCTACCTATTGACAATCAAGTGTTGGTCCAAGTGAAGTGATTTCTCAACCTTTACAAGTTTCACATAATGATGCAGATCATTCCATTTATTATGGAGATTTACATGATGCACTTGATGAGAGGGCTGATATAGAGGAGGCAAAAACTATGCCTAAATGGCAGGTGCAAACTTTTTCAGATAGCAAATCAGATGCACCTTTGTCATATCATACTTGTTTAGGCTCCCATAACACTTGTTTTGCATCAGATTGCTATGGTATGGCTTCCTCTAGTCTCTGTGATGAGAGTGAACCCATTTCTTTTGAAGAAGCACAAAATTCAAAAAATTGGATGGCTGTTATGCAATCACAATATGATGCTATTACGAAGAATGGTACTTGGTCTTTATGTGCTTTTCCTCCTAGTACAAAGACCATTTGGCACTAAATGGGTATACAAGTCAAAATGTAAACTAATGGAGCAGTTGATAGGTATAAGGCTAGGCTTGTTGCAAAAGGTTATGCTCAAGAAACAGGTATTGAAAACAGGGCATGTTGAAAAAAGGCATGAAAACAAAGTGTGCATGTTGAAAAAGGCATTACATGGTTTGAAGCAAGCACCATGTGCTTGGTATGAAAATATACATGTCTACTTGATTGCACATGGTTTTGAGAACAATCCAACTAAGAGCACCTTATATGTTAAGCGTGCTTCTGATCATTGTTGTCTATGTTGAGGACATGCTGCTCACTAGTCCTAATGAGAAACATATTGCTGATTTTAAGGCTAATTTCCATGAAATGAGATGGCATTTGCATCATTGTTTGTTCATTTAGTTTATGTTGTGTGTGGCTTAGATGCCTTTTGGCTTATTTGGGTGTTGGTCAGTCTTCTATCACCACCATCTTCATTGATAGTTAGAGCTCATTGGCACTTGCAAGGAATCTTATGTTCCATGCTTGCACAAAGCACATTGAGGTGCATTATCATTATGTCAGGGACAGGTTCTTTGCTAGAGAGATCATTTTGGCATATGTGCCCACATAGGGTAACATTGCAGATCTTTTCACAAAGGCTCTTCCTTGAGAGAATTTTGAAGCTTTCCCCAAAGCTTTGGACTTAGTCCCTTTTGTGGATTGATCTCTTTCCACATAGCTTATCACTTCCTTATACATGAGTGCCACCTCCTTGTTCAATGCATCACTTCCAAGGGGATTTGTTGATATATTTTAGTATTGATGTGTGTGAACACACTTAGGACTGTAGGGGCAATTTCTTTCCTTTTTTAGGTGGTTTTTTCCCCTTGGCTTGTATATACACCTCTAACCCTAACGGGTCACTTATCTTTGTATATTCACTTGGTAATACATTCTGTATTGTGTGTTGTGCTCCAAGCTTCTTCTTCTTCCTTGTGTTGTTTGTGTGCTTCCACATACCTCAAACTCTAAGAAATACTAGTAGACTCTGTTTTAGGTGTAGACTCCTCAATAATACCCATTTCAACCTCTTTTCTTTGCCTCTTTTGTAGCTAGTTTAGGAAAACTCTTTATGACATGATCATTTGCCTTACACTACCTACAAAACTATCTTTGTTTTTTTGTTTTCTTTTCATCTTTTTCTTCCTTCTTCTATTTTGCAACATCATTAGATTTTTGCTTACTAGTAGATAGGCTTCATTCACCTTTTCCCTTCTGAGTAGCTAAGAAAGCTTCATCTACAACACACATAATTGACCCATTGTGTTTGAATTGATCTTCATGCAACAAAAACAGAGACTAAATCTTCAAATGTTAAGGCGTTTCAATTGCCTTTCATCATCAATCAAAGTGTAGAAGTAAAACTCTAATATGAATTTGGAAGACCGTTAAGAACAGTTTACACAAGTGAACTATCTGGCAAGACTTCATAGCTGATCCTTCAACTCTTTTATCTTTTTAAAAAAAATTGTCCATAGAATCTCCTTCGTTCATATGCTCACTCTCTAACTATTTTCATAACTAAACAACAGGAGCCTCATTTCTTGCCTAGTATAAAGTTTTTAGTATATCCCAAGAATCCTTTGTTATCTTGCAAGAGTGAATATGAGGGATAATGGCATGCTTGGTATACAAAGCTATCAATGCATGTGCATGAGCATGTCTTCCATCCCAATGGTGTTGCTCTACAGTAGGTGCAATAGAAACAACAATATGACTATGAAAGTGAAGATCATCATCTTCAACACCATCTACATGACGTTCAATAGTTATATTTGTAGTATAATAGGAGATTTTCAACATCCTATACAATATTCCATAGCCCTTTTGCTACCAATACATGATGTATCATATATTTACAGAATGAGTAATTAGTACCATCCAACTTATCTTGAACATCCAACATACAAGATACATTGTTGCTTTCAACCATGGCTTGTGACTAAATACCCTGATGCAAAAAATTGACTATATATTAAAAAGTTCAACAAAAACACCTCGTCGAGCTCTATAAACTTGTAGAAGAGTTTTAGGGACTTTTTTGGCAAATCAAAAATTGGGTATATTTTTTGCACAAAAGGACAAAATTCCCTGCATAGTCACTCCTAGTCACTTTGAGTGTGCTCGTCTATTTTCATGCGATTTTGAGACTGTGAGTAGAGGGGTGTCATTGACACCCTAGATGAAGCAACAACCTGCTTGGACCACACAAGGAAGAAGAAGAACCTTGGAGCATAACACAATATTGGATGTATTATCAAGTGGATGGACAAAGATAAATGGCCCATTAGGGTTATATGTGTATATACAAGCCAGGGGACAAACCTCCTAAAGAGGGAAAAGAAATCCCCGATTGTCCTAAATGTGTTCACACACATCACTATCATGATGAAAAAATCAATAAACTTCTCTGTAACTATTTTTGAAACGTTTGGCTCCCATCAATTCTTAGGTTTCCTTCTCGTTGTCATAGCTATCATGCCTCTAGATCATCCCCCTAGTTTGTGGGATACAGGGGATCCCAAGGTCACTATGGCTATTGGTTGTATTGTACTTTGTTCTTTTATTGATTCAAGCATGGGAGAGTGGGCCTTGACCGAACTTCCTTTTGAAAAAAAAAAGAAATATATCAACAACAAGTTGGCTGAAATTGTATTTGATTTGAATTTTCTACACAAGAAAATAAATTTTAGCTATCAATTTTTCATAGATTTGGAGATGGAGTTGGAAACATTGTCGACAATAATTTGGAATTTTTAATACTTCCAAATGAGGAGTGGATGTGTATTTCTATATAACTTTTATAACATGCTAGAATCTACTGATGAGGCATAAGAAGTGCATAGGGTTGTATTTTAGATTAGTTGTATTGCCCAAGTTCACTGTAAAAGTGTAAATTATAAGCATGTAGATTTGTATTTGGGTTCAAAGGGGAACCACTTGGATGTACTCGTACATGAGGAGGTGGGAACCACCTACCTTAACAAATTGCTTGTATTCTGAGATGAGGAGGCACAAACTTCCTGTCTCAAACATGGTATTTGGGCAAGGGATTGAGTGCATCAGAGGCAATGGACATGGATGAATACATGAGCACATGCATAGTTCATGAGTGATTTCTTTGTCATCCACAGATGCACCATTAAAGCATAGGCTACTTAGCTGATAAAAGTATGCTACACACGTTAAGAAGAGCAAGTCCACTCTAACCAAAACGTCTATGAAAAGAAAATAAAAATACACTACTACACGTAACCATGAAGAAAGTCCACTCTAACTAAAAAGGCTATGAAAAGAGAATAAAAGTACACTACTACACGTAACCATGAAGATAATTATCTTCTTAAGGCATTCATAAAGATAAGTATCTCGAAGGGCTTGTACATATTCCAAAGAAGATCAAGAGATAACTTTAAAGTAAATTTTCAAGGGTTTTTGAATAAAATCATAAGTAAATTAGGCAATTATAAGAAATCAATAATTATTGAGAGGCCACCTAAAGATTGATATAATTTTCAAGAAAAAATAAAAGATAAGTAAAGAAAGAGAGTTAAGATACTCAAGTAGTTCCTAAGTAAGCCTAACCAAAGGTTGTGGCACTTAAGTCTTATGACTGGTACAGCCAAAGCTATATCATGTTGATGATATTTCCTAAGATTTTTAATTTGGAAAAGCATTAGTAGATACTTAGATTGGGAGTTTGGAAAGCATTAGTGGATGCTTAGACTTGATTAGAAGGGAAGATCTCTAGAGAATGCCTTGGGTAAGCTATTAAGCTTGGTAGATAGAGAAAGAGATTTTAAGATGAAGATTATGTATTTATCACTATCACCTAATCAATAGGAAATTATCACACTTGGATTACGATTATCTAACTATTTGTGACAGGTCTAGAGAGTACACACATGAAAGAAAAATGAAAAGAAGAGTGTACTCACAAAAGGAAAGAGTGTGAGACTCAAAAGTGAGTAGACCATAAAATGGGAAAACTCACATGGATTAGAGTGAGCTTTCCAAGAGCATGGAGTGGGCTCCTCAAGCTTCTAACCAAGTACAAATGGGGGAGGGCCCCTCCTTATATAGAGTTGGAGGGAGCTCTCCAAAGTACATATGTGGGATAGTTCCCCTTAAAGGAGAATGAACACACAAGTAGAAGCAAATGACAAGGTACCCAAATACAAAAGAGATACAATATACAATGGAAATGAAGTGGAAATGGAGTGCCTCCTAGATACAAAATGGAGATGCACTCATGTGGATAAAAATGGAAATGATGTAGGAGAAATCATGTCATCAACACGCCCTCTATAGGTCCATTTTGGAGTGGTTGAATGCCGCAAAGCTCCACCAAGCATTGGAGCGAAACTCAAGGTAGAGCTTTTGTGAGCATGTCCACCAAGTTCTCCTAAGAGGTACACTGCGCTAAAGTAATGTTTTGAGATACAAGCTTCTCATGGATGAAATGGTACTGGATCTCGATGTGCTTTGTGTAAGCGTGGAACACTAGATTCTTGGTGATGGCAAAGGCTAACTAGTTATCCATGTGGATGCATGTCGGAGTAACCTGCAAAACACCAATGTCAAATAATAAACATCAAAACCAGATGGCCTCACATGTTATAAAGTTGGATGCTTGATACTTGCCCTCGGTGGATGATAGAGCAAATGTAGGTTGCTTCTTACTTGCCCAAGAGATGGGTCCTAATCCAAGCAAGAATATGTATCGAGAAGTAGATCGTCGGGGATCAAGATCCCCAGCCCAATCTGAATTTGAATATCCCACGAGTTTGATGCTCCCTCTATACCAAAAGCCATGATGTTGGGTGAGGGAAAGATATCAAAGTAGTCTTGGAGTAGCATCCCAATCTGTCTGATGAGGTAGATGTGTAGATTATCCCAATTGCATTATCTGGTCTAGTTTGTAACTAGGTAAAGTAATGATCCAACAAGTCATCGATAAGTATGCACATCCACAAGTGATGATAAATCCTCCAATGTGAGCTTGATGTTTGGATCAAGTGTTGTAGATACTGAGTGACACTGGTCCATGTTATATCTAGAAAAAAGATCATATTAGTACTTCTTATGTGATAGGGATATGCCATCTTTTGTTTGCAAAACTTCCATGCCTAAGAAGTAGTGAAGTAGGCCAAGATCTATCATAGAGTACTCAAAGTGAAGCTGTGTGATTATGAATGGGATGTCGTCTTCATCTGAACCTACCAAGATTAATTCATCTACATAGAGCATTATTATTGCAACTAAGGACTCTTTCTGATATATGTAAAAGTTAGCATCGGTAGTGCTCCTTTGAAATCCTTTAGCTTCAAAGAACTTGTGGATCTTTTCATACTAGGCCCTAGGAGCTTGCTTAAATTGGTAAAGTGCTTTGTGAAGCTTGTACACTTCATCTTCCTTTCCTTTCATCTCAAAATCTTCATGTTGTTCAACATATACTTCTTCCTAAAGATCTCCATTGAGGAAAGCACTTTTGATGTCGAGCAATAAATGGGCCATTTCAAGTGTGCACTTAGTGCAAGAATGATTCTTATAGTTGTAAACCTTGCAATAGGGGCAAAGGTTTCTTTATAATCAATGCCATGATTTTTCTCATAACCCTTAGCTACACGTCTTTCTTTTTACTTGTCCAATGTACCATTTGATCTGTACTTGACTTTGTGTAGCCACTAAAGTCCAATGATGATGATTTGAAGGCTTATGAACAAGTATCTAAGTGTTTTTCTTTTTAATTGCATCCATCTCTATTTGCACAGTCGCTTCCCACTCAGGTTGACCTTGGGCTTCTTTGTAGTTGGACGGCTCTGGAATTTACTAAATCAGTAGTGCTCCTTTAAAATCCTTTAGCTTTGAAGAACTTGCGAATCTTTTCATACCAGGCCCTAGGAGCTTGCTTAAATCCGTAAAGTGCTTTGTGAAGTTTGTACACTTCATCTTCCATTCCTTTCATCTCAAAACCTTCAAGTTGTTCAACATATACTTCTTCTTGAAGATCTCCATTGAGGAAAGTACTTTTGAAGGTGAGCTAGTAAATGGGCCATTTCAAGTGTGCACTTAGTGCAAGAATGATTCTTATAGTTGTAAACCTTGCGGTAGGGGCAAAGGTTTCTTTATAATCAATGTCGTGCTTTTGCTTATAAACCTTAGCCACAAGTCTTTCTTTGTACTTGTCCAATGTACCATCTGATTTGTACTTGACTTTGTATACCCAGTCAAGTCCTATGACTCGATGATTTGAAGGCTTATGAACGAGTATCTAAGTGTTTTTCTTTTCAATTGCATCCATCTCTATTTGCATAACCTCTTCCCACTCAGATTGACCTTGGGCTTCTTTGTAGTTGGACGGCTTTGCATGCATAAGTGCATAATTTACATAGTAACTTTGTTCACATTGCTACTTTTCAATGAGCCTTTGAGATCTTCTAGGTTGGTGAGAAGTACTTGCCTTTGAGTTGTGCTTAGAAAAAATTGTGTCCCCCTCTGAAGTGTAGATGGGTGGACTCAAACTTGAACTTAGATATTTAGTTAAGTATTTTGAAGTTTCATCAAATATGACATCTTTTGAGATGGGCATGAAGTGTTTCTCAAGATCGTACAATTTATAAGCTTTAGATTGTTCACTACATCCAATGAGGAGATGTTTCTTGGACTTAGATTCTAACTTGCTTCAATCTTCCTTTAGCACATGTACAAAAGCTTTATATCCAAATACTCTAAAGTAATTGAAGTTGGGCTTGTATCCATAGTAGGATTCAAATGGATTCTTGTTATGTAAAGCACTTGTCAAGCCTCTATTGATGATGTGCACTGATGTGTGTTGCTTCGGCCCAAATCTTGAATGGTAATGCTTTGTTGTGAAGCATAGTGCATGTCATTTCCATTATGCTTTGAATCTTTCTCTCAGTGACTCCATATTGAGATGGAGTGTGACTTTCAATGACCTACCTCTTGATCTCTTGGAAGGAGTTGCAATCTTTGCACATATGAGATGTGGCTCCACTGTGAAAGATCCATTCTTGTGAGGATTTAGATTGGTTGCTAGAGGTAGAGGCTTTGGATCTATTCTTCTTTTTGTAGAAAAATCTCCCAAAATGCCCCATTTTGCCACAGTAATTGCAGCTAAATTTCTTTGATTAATTTCTTAAACTTTGTTTAGGTGTGTGCTAGAGTTGTGACTAGCATGCTTTGCCTCATTGAATGGTCCCTTTGCTTTCAGCGTGGTTTTTTGTGAGGATGCCGACTTTACTCGAGAGTCATGGAGCAGCAAAAGGCCTTGAACTTCTTCCCAGGTGAATACTTGGCCGTGGTTGTAAAGGGTTGTCACAAAAGTTTCATAAGAATGCAAGAGCTTATTGAGAATTTGAATGGCCATGTCCTTGCTGGAAACTTGTTGGACACAAAACGCAAGGTTGCATTGATAATCTTCGAAGGTGGATATAACTTTTGTGATGGGATCCTTGGGCCTAATTGAGAGCTTGTGAAACTCATCCTCTAAGGTGTATATTTTTGAAGGGTTTTTTTTTCCTCATAAAGATCTTGCTAGATCTTGCATTTGCACGAGGTAATATGGCCCTTGGTTAACTCATCACAAGCTAAAAGTAATTTTCCTAAAGATCTTTTGTCTTTGACATTGAAACATTCCAGACCCCTAGATCACTATCCTTGTCTAGATCATGCTTTGTTCCTTCAACTACTTTATATAATAGGTTGGTATAAAGGTATGCCATAATTGTATCCTTCCATACATTATAATTGATGTCATTTAATCACTCATCCTTTGGCATAAAAATCAACATAAATTAAGTAAGTATCATTGACTTGAAGATGTCGCATTCGAGATTGTAGACATTATTTCCATTGAAAATAAATTGTCATACTTGCATAATGAAGGCAGAATTAGCACAAAAGTTGAGATTGGGTAGAAGGCTTAGAGTAGCCCTACGCTTGATGATGAGAGAGACAACTTGGAGAGAGGTGGCTTAGAGGATCCCTACACTTATACTGAGAGAGATGAGTCTATGCAAAGAGAGGGCTTGGAGTATCCCAATGCACACCAAGATAGCTTTAGAGTAGGCTTAAGAACTTGGGAAAACTCATGGGTATGCTTAGACTAGTCTTCAACCCACAAATGCACACACACTATCTTTCTTATATTTCATATTGTTACAATATGAAGGCACTTAGTGCCAAATGAGTGTCAAGGATGAGGGTTAAATCCTATGGATAATAATACAAGGGAACCTTTGACAAAGCAATGTGTACCCTTGGAAAAATACAAAAGAAACCCCTTGGTGATTACAATGAGGAGTGGCAAATGGTGTGCCACAAAGTAAGGGTAAAACCGAAGGGATCCTTGTTTTGTTACAAAATTACGATAAGTCACCATTTGAAATCACAAAATGGACTCTTAGTGAGGGAATACAATGAATTTGGAGTACAAGTAAATACACCCACCAAAGTGTTTCGGGCAAATGAACCTTGGAAGGTTATAGTAGAAACTTTTTATATTGTGGGAGTCTTAAGTCTCCAAAATTATATTCCTTACATGAAGGTGCATTTGAGCCTTTGAGAGCAGTATTGTGTAATGTGTGTTTTCCTCATTCTTTTAAAGAATGAACTTCATAATTGTATGTGATCCATGTTCAAAGATATAGGATGAATGACATCATCAATGACGTAGTGAACCAAGTGAATCATACCTCTTACTTCAAATGAATGATATCCTATATGTGAACATGTACAACAAGTTTAATGAATCATGGAAAGACCAAAGTTTCAATACAAAAGATAAAACAAAAAACTATTAACATCATATGTGATGTCATGTTGTAATCAAAGGTTGCTTTCTATCTCTAAGATGACATGCTCTACAATTCTAGAGGATGATATCTCAACACCTCCTATGGTGTCTACACAGCCATACTGCTCTTGTTGTAGATGCTATATTGCACATCTTCATCACCTTAGTCTAGGTAGAGCCTTCATAGTGCTGCTCGAAAGCTATATGCATGAGATTGTGACACTTTGGTATCGAGCTCTTGAGGTGCTAATGGGAGCTACTCATTATTCTACTCCTATTGATATCTATTTTTTAGGCTACATCTTTCTCGATTTCACTCGCAAACTCCCCTTTTCCATGTGATTTAGAGTTGCAGGAGCTCCTTCATATATTCAGGTTGCTTGGTCCGTTGGCTATGCACAAAAGAGCAGTGCTCTCTCTCTCTTTGTGGAAATAATGGCATATGAGAAGATATTGGAGTCTATCCACCTTCCCATACAATATGGATTAGAGTAGCAAGTTCAAATTTTGCACTTTCACACAATAGAGATAATAGAGACTCAGATGGAAGCCTCTGTCTCTCTGTGTGCATGTGTGTCGAATAGGCAATGTAGAACATAGAAATGGTGCAAGGTTCTTTGTTGTCTGACAGCAGCCCAACTACTCGAAGAGATTGGATGCACTTGATAAGAGCTATGAGAGAATGTGGATTCTCCTTACTCTTTATCTTTGAACCTCTCTCATTCTGTCACAAACTTATGTCGTACAACATGATTTGTCTTATTCTATTGTTAATGATGTCTCTCCACAATGTTGTCGATCTGTATACATTCAGAACTGCTCCTCTTTTCATAGAGAGTGGTTCCTGCTAACCATGTGTCATTGGGGTAGCAAGCACCTTCTCCAAACATGGTTACAAAGAGAGATTCAGAGGGACTTGGTGATCTATCTTCAGCTATAGAGAAAGATCATTGCACTATACATGAAGTGGAAATGGCCTTTATTACTTTTTCTGAGAGCAAAGAATGCTAGCTATAGTATGTGTTGTGCATTGCTTATGCAGGTACAAATACGAAGTAGAATGAAAAATAACAAGCTTGTATCAAATCACAAAATATAGATGGCGAGCCTAGTGTCAAACACTACTGAATGTGTGTATGACATATACTGCAATCAGACAATAGACCATTCCATTCATCATAGAGAAGACCAGATGGATTACTTGCATAGAAATCCCACACAAAGTGTTTATAAACATTACACGATCTTGAGATGCATCATACTTGTCACCAAAGTAGAAGAAAAACAATGTTCATGAGACTACCTTCTAATGCTTGATACTTGGCCAATGCATAAACCTGCTCATCTAAGAGATAGCAAACTGAATATCAGGCCAAAATATGCATAAGTAAATCAAGCATCCAACAACATGATGATAGAACAACATCAATTGCATCTCCAGCATTATGAAGACTTAATCGTAAACTTGTTTCCATAAGAGTGGCAATAAATTTGCAATCTTCAAGGCCAAAACATTGCACTAATGTGTCAATATATTTTGTTTGACACAGAGCTATTACACCATCAACTTGACATGTCAAAAGAGGCATGCAAATCAGCCTTAAAATTAGGAGTATGTTTCTCATTAAGACCAGCAAGCAGGATGTCATCAACCTAGACAAAAATGATGAGAAGCACATCATTTGCATGCTTACCATATAAGGTTCTCTCAGTTGGATAGTTCTCAAAACCATGTGCAATGAAGTAGGCATATATCTTTTCATAACAAGCATGTGGTGCTTACTTCAAACCATATAATGCCTTTTTCAGCTTGCGCACTCTATTTCCATACCGCTTTTGCATAAAACCACGGGCCTTAAATGCATACACTTCTTCATGTAAGTCACCATTCAAAAATCTAGTTTCAATGTCCAACTGATGCAAATTCCAACCATGATGATTTGCAAGTGCACAAACGCTATGAATGGTGGTCATTCGACATATTGGAGCAAAGATCTCATCAAAATCAATGCCTCTATCTTGAGCATTACTTTTTGCAACAAGAGGCAGCCATCGCATAGAAATCGGATGCAAAACAAGCACTATAAGAGCGTGAACATGTATGATATGATAGAGCCGCATCTAATTTTCTATCTCTCAAAGTCTACACCCACAATTTGGGCATAGTTTTTGCCTCCTCTATATAAGTACTCTCATTAAAAAGAACATCTTGCAAATCTACATCAGAAATGGAATGACTTGCATCATCATGTGAAACTTGTAAAGGCTGAGAAGTTGCCCCACTTAGACCAACACTTGATTGTCCACCTCTAAAAAGAGGCAGCAAGGTTTCCTACACATCTTTGGAGCTAACTGATGTCTCCTTAGTATATGAAAGTAATTGCTGAATTGCATCTTCCACAAAAACAACATCACAACTAACCAAAATGCATTTAGTCTGTGGATTATACATACGATAGCCTTTGCTTTCAGAATTGTACCCAAAAAAATACATTTTATTGCTTTATTCAATTTTCTGCTTTGTTGTTCAGACACTAATGCATATGCTAGACAACCAAAGACACGCAAATGAGCAACAAATGGTTTGCAACCATGCAAAGCCTCATATGGAGTGATAGACTGTAGTGCTTTGGTGGGACACCTATTCAATACATATGCTATGCACACAACAACCTCAAGCCAGAAGTTATGTGGTAAATCTCGACTTTTGACCATACACCTTGCCATCTCCATGTGACATGTTCTTTCTTGTGGCAAATCCATTCTATTGAGGTGTATACGATAGTGTACAATGTTTTATCCCATGTTTAGCCAAAAATGCATTAAAATCACAAAAAATGTATCCCCACCCTTGGTTACAACAGAGGGTGCCCATTTTACATGCTAATAGATTTTCAACGAAAACCAAAAACTATTTGAAGCACATAAAAACTTCAAATTTTTCTTTGAATGGATACAGCCATGCATGATTGGAAAAAATCATCAATAAAAGTCACGAATTAAAGGTAGTTCCCAAAAGAATGTGTCTGCATAGGACCATAGACATCACTATGGGCAAGCTGTAACTTTTCAATTTGGTTGCCCCACTTTCAAAGTACTAAACATTTGAGTCTACTACAGACATACACTGTTCATGAGAAGATGGTCCATAGCTACAAACAGTAGTAAATGCCCACTCCTCATTCTACACAAGATTAGCATACTTTGTTTTAGTTGTAGAGGCCTCTGCAACAACCATTCCAGCCTCTTTCTTCTTTGCCTCTTTTGTAGCCAATTTTGGACAACTCTTTATGGCATGAGTATTTCATTTACAATATTTGCACATCTTTTTTTGCTTTTTTTGTTTTCTTCTCAACTTTTTCTTCCCTTTTTGATTGTGCAGAATTACCAAATTTATGCTTACCAGTAGATGAGCTCCATTTATCTTTTCCCTTTTGACTAGCTCAGAAAGCTTGATTTGCAACATGCATAATGGACTTGTTTTGCCTAGACTGATCTTCTTGTAATAAAATAAAGACTACCTCCTTAGATGAAGGCATTTGAATGCCTTTCATCATCAACCAAAGCGGTCAACAAAGATGAAAATAGTCAAAATGTATCACACATCAATATGAAATGACGAACTCTTTTATGGATAGAGATCACCGAGTGCGAAAAAGTTGAGATTGTCCATCTCAGCTACCCATCGCTTGCCCATTTTCCTAGAAAAAGTGACATATTCATTTGTTCTAGATTGATTATACTTACTTCCATTGACCTATTCAATGTGGGGATTGGGATTCCATCATCTGCTTAGCACTCTCGATCATCAGATCGCTAAACCTTTCAAACATTTCTTCCATGGTGTTGGGAGGCACAACATCCTTTCCTGTCAGTGGATTAACCTAAGCATTTGGGGCAGGCTAATGTGGTGCCTGCATTTTCTCTTCTTGTAAGTCCTCCTGCCAATCTTGCATGAATTTTTCCATAGCTCTTTTCTTTTCTACATACCTCTTTACTGCTGCTTCCACCTCATCCCAATTTTCTATAAGCCCGGAATCTGTCTCCATGTCTTTCAATTGTGGGAGAAGTTCTTCACGAGCCTTTATATCTATTGCCCCACAGAAACAAAGATACCCTTTCATGTTCTATTGCTCTCCTATCATGTTCCGTAAGGTCATTGTACTGATGGTCAAATTCTCTTTTTATATCTAGGATGTTTTGCTCTTTCGCTTTGTGAATCCACTATAAGAATGTTGCTCGACTTACTTTATCAACATCCTCGAGTGTGAACATTTTTATTAGAGCCAATTTGTATTGCGACCACCTTGTTTGGGTTTCCATTGTTAGCCGGTCATGCAAATGTAGCTTTGATACGTATACAAAGTTTTCAATAAGTTCCATATCGTTCAGGGGTGTAAGCCCAATTCCAAGATAGCTTCCAGCTCGTATTCCTTGCAAAATCGTGTAACATTTTTACCATCAAAGTGCCACTTCATTTAATAACTCGCTCATGAAACTCTTGAATGGCAGTTCGTCCTTTCTCATCCTGATGGAAGCACAAAAGCTGAGTTATGATGTCCATTTGAGTAATCATAGTATCTCCCATAAACAATTGAATAGGAAGAACTTTTCAAACCGCACTTCTTGCTAAAATTTTCACTCCTAAACTCGAAGTCTCTACTCTCACCTCCTTTCACGTCGGGTTCATCAGTTATGTCGATTTGTTCTGAAAAAGGAGGGTGAATGAATGGATATGACCTTGACTTTGGATGATTGTATGATTATTCTTAGATCAGTTAATGTTCTTTGGACCATACATTTTCCTAAATTGAGAAGGGATAGCTATGCAAGGAGTGACAATAAGAAGTAACTTTGAGGACATGATTCCATAAACAAGCAAATAGCATGGAATTCACAATTTAAGTTTTCTCTTACCAAAATTTAGTAAACCGAAATTGAGGCTTTAATTCGATTGGAGGATCAAGTCTACTGCCCAAACTATGGTTCACACAGAGTACTCCTAGCGAATCTCAAGTTGAATAGAATAGAGAGTCAAAGAGGATTAGAACTCAAGAAAAGATTAGCTCATAAAAGTCAAAGCACTTATCGTCTCATCAAAAACCATTCATCAAATTCATTATGGAAAATCTACTTGAAGCTTATAATCGGTGTAGGAAATTATATGTGATAGAATTTCAAGTCAACAATATAAACATTATTCCATATTTTCTTGATGCATTGAACTTCAAAGTAGTTTTGGGAATACAAATGTCAACATTCATGTATAGCTAACGATCTCTCTCCCTTTATGAACCTTATTCGAGGAAAAACGAAAATGCCAAATGTCTCTCTTTATGATATAAGAGTCAAATCACTTTGATTTTTAGTTGCCCAATCGAAACCAATTAGCTACACAAATAAGTGAATAAAATCCATGATCATAAGTCTATATTGGTTTCTTTCATAGGATACACAAAATGATGATTAGATCAATTTCAAAAAACTTGGCAAATTCACAAAACCTTTCAAACCAAATTTCAATCTTCTCCTGATTCCAAAGAACTTGTGTGTAAACAAAAAGGTTCAAGTCAATTGTGAAGTGATCATATATAAACTTTGTGCACAAACATGACATATCAATTATTGTCTCTGTAAACATAGAGCAAATGAACTTGCACAAAGAAATACCATCACATCAAGAGTTTCTCTCATGTTATACATAAAGCAGATTTACGTTCAAAAAACGTAACCCAGAAATATAAAACAGAATAATAATTAAAACAAAAATTATAATCAAAATCTTCCTCCTCAATAGAGGACGCTATGCCAAGATTCTTTCATCATATTTCTCCCTTTCTCAGCCATCAGCATACCTTCGGGGGGAAGAAGATTCTTTGTCTTCTTCCCCCCCAAGAGCCACTAGAAGATCCCTTTTCCCCATTCCAAAGAGAGCTTTTTTTCGTTGCTTACATGGCAGTCATCTATTAACTTTCTAAACAAAAATGATAGGAAATAGGACGCATATACACGTTGAGTGTTTACAAGTGCACACAAAATGCACAATAATATACATGCTTATTCACACATACGATCAATGAGACTCCTGCTCTCCAAGGCACATATTCACATACATTAGCATGCATCCACATGCACTCAGGAATGTAAATGCATGCACATGTATATGCACACGTTTATGCTTCTTGTATATTCTAAACAAACATTTATTTTCAGACAAATATGATCATTTAAGAAATCAATTAATGATTACTTGCGATCAACAAAGATGAAAATAGCCAAAATGTATCACACATCAATATGAAATGAAGAATTCTTTTATGGATAGAGATCATCGAGTGTGGAAAAGTTGAGATTGTCCATCTCAGCTACCCATCACTTGCCCATTTTCCTTGCAAAAGTAATGTATTCATTTGTTTCAGTTGGATTATACTTACTTCCATTGAGCATGGATTTGGTTGCATTCATCTCATTTCCGGGCCTCCTCTTTGAATCTCAGTAATCAGTGCCATCCAACTTGTCCTCAATAGCCAACTTATGGAATACATCATTGCTTTCAGTCATGGCCATTGACTTAAATACCTTGATGCATAAAAATGACTATCTCAAAAAGTTGAACAGAACTACCCTGTCGAGCTCTCCTAAACTTGTAGCAAACTTTGAGAACTACTCAAGAGCTTTTAAATACATCTAATTGAAGAGCTTAGATAACTATTCCAAGTTATCTCAGTAATTTAGAGTGCACATACACTGAGGAATGAGTTTAAGAACTCAGGGGTGTAATCTCGATTTTTTAGGAGGATGACAGTATGCAGGCACACGTAGTTGGTATGAATCATAACTCGAGATCTAGTGATCCAAAAATAATGAAAATGGAGATGTAACAACTAGACATATCACTCTACCCATCCCAAGGTAGAGCAAGTCAAATGATTAATTATATGCAAAGATTTTGATTAAACAAATTAACTGAAATGATGAGATAACAACAGAGGACAATAGATAGAGATTGACATGAACTAATGACTCAAATTGTATATGCTAATTAATGTATGATACAAACGAGATGTGATTGACTTACTCATACATATATGAGCTCAATGTATCCTCAACCATGAGGTTCAATGGCTCTCTCTTCTCTATCATATCCTGTGACTTAAAGTCACTCCTATTTATACTCATAAAGAGAATTTGAATTTTGAATTTCTTCTACCTAAAAGTGTTCCTACACTTTAGGTATTGATTGATTTGTTTCCACCCACCAATTAGTCGTGGTCCTTGGCTCCTAACATCACAAGATTCCTTCAGCTTATTACCATTTACTTTTATCCAATGAGATAAAGTCCATGACTTTTGCAAGAGATGTTCATATGCTAGTATTTAGTGAGTCCAATGTAGATATGAGAAATCCTAATCATTTTGTCAAGCATCTAGGCTTGCAAAATGTACCAATAGCTCCCCCTCAAGCCTAAGATGCTTGAGTCTTCAATCCTTTGGTATCTCCTACAATCCAATCATGGATTTAAACCTATTTAATTTGCTTTCATCCAATGATTTGGTCATCATATCTGCACATTGCATGTGAGTAGATACATAGGAGAGTTGTATGTCCTTACTCACAATCTTTTTCCTAACAAAATGGTAATGGACTTCTAAATGTTCAGTCTTGGCATGAAAGATAGGATAAGCAGCTAGATGAAGTGAACTCATATTATCTCCAAATATATATGGAGTGCCAAAATCCAACCCTTAATCTATGTATAGGGTTTTGATCCACATAGCTTCTTGTGTTGCATTTGCTAAACCTTTGTATTCAACTTCTGTTGAGGAAAGAGTGACTGTAGGTTGTTTCTTTGAGGACCAAGATATGAGCTTTGTACTTGCAAATGATAAATATACTGATGTGCTTCGTCTGTCATCTTTGGAACCTGCCCAATCTACATCAATGAATAGCTTTACATTCAAATTAGATGTTTAGGGGTAATATACACCTTCATTAATGGTTCCTTTTAAGTACTTCAATATCCTCTTTGTTGCATCCATGTGAGGTTTCCTAGGAGTGTTCATGAATTTACTAAGCACACTTACTCCATAGCAAATATTAACCAAAATGCATTTTGAGCATTTGTGGGTATGACATGATGTATTCCAACACCATCCACGATATTCCATAGTCCTTTTGCAACCAATATTTAACGGGTGCATGTTAAGTACCTCCATGATAGAGAGAATGACCTATTAATCTCCACCCAACCCTCCATTATATAGATTCAAGGAACCAACTGTGAACTCTAGAGTAACTTGAGTCCACATATGAAAGTGCAATTTCCACCTCTGCTTTTACACCTTTCCACTAGATTCAACTAGAGATGGGTGTACTCCCAACTTGAGTTAAGTCTCTTTGAACTCAAGCGCACTAGAATTATGAGGATAAATTATCTATCAAATTCTTCTTTGAATTTATCGGAGGGAGGAGGTTCATCTTCATGCTTCCTTTCTTGAACTTCTCAAAAAGTAAATAAGAAAAATAAAAGAGGATCACATGTGATCAATTTCATTGGCGACATCTGATCTTCTACTTTTTGCAAGAACTAGTTTAAATTAAATGAAGATAGAAATATGAGGAAAAAAGGGATGTTGCAAAGTATTTCAATGTTGGTTTGTAATTTTTCAATCTTACGTTGGGAAGTGCTTCACAACATTGTGAAGGAGGTATGTAAACCTACTATCTCTTGGAAATAGGATCCATTTTCTTTTCATCTAATCATCCACGACTAGGAAGGCAAATGAGTGGTGGAAAGGAGATACCTTTTGAGGCTCTTTTTCTTGATCCTGAGTTAGGATAACACTTTTTCTATTGATTAATCCTTGGAGGTCCTCCCAAAGGTAACTGAGCATTTGATCTTCCAAATTATCCAAATAAGTTAACCTTTAATAGTATTCCATAGGGGTTTTGAATATTATTTGCCTCTCTAGGAATATTTTTTTGCCAAGAGATTCTCATGTTGATATGTAAGATACCTTAGGATCCTATTCCACATTGTCAAACTACTATCATATGCGAGGAACATGTGAATAATGTCTTGCTCTTTATGTAGACACCTTTTCACCTTCAGGGACATGGCTAGCTTGTGGGCCTTGGTCTTGGTTTAGATCCCTCTACACAGGATTTTCCAAGGAACTATCAACATCTTTTCTTCAATGTGGATGTTATAGGCTTTGAAAATTGTTCTTTTGAATCACAACCATTGCATTTTCCATTTTTGGTTGGGTTTGGTGTGGAACTCGATTGCATTATTTATCCTTTGAACCTCTTTGATGTGGTTCCCATCATTTCACAACAAGTTTTTTAGACAAGGGTCATTTTTATAATCAAGAAATCTCTTTTCAGTTCCAAGTCATGATGCACTACCTAAGAGGCACCCATTCTCATAATCCATCCTAAATCTTGGATCCAAGTCATCGATCTTAATCCTTTTATTTCTATCATTGTTCTAGAGGTCTTTCTACACTTGAGATCCCTTTGAGAAGAGCTTCTTCACTCTAACCAACTCTTCCACACCAATGGGTCTAGTTCTAGCAATGGTGAACCATATTGAGTCAAGTTGTCTAAGCAAGAGACCACTTTCAATCCTTATAGGTACAAATATGACCCTCGATTCTATTCCACACTTCCATAAAGACACCACAAGCCCATAGGCTTTAGAGTTAACTTTACATGGGGAGAAAGAGCACTACGTTGCAGCCAAGATTCTTTCACTTTAAGGCACCTTTGAGGGAGAGAGAATCCAGCATCCTAAAGATCAATAAAGCCCAAGATCTTGTCTTGAAGCACCATACCCCAAGCAATTACTCATTGCCATCTTCTTTGCACTATTAATTGTGTTGAGAATGCCCAAATCACTTTTGTCTTTATGGAGGCAATATATGATACATTGGGTGTTGGTCTCTTGTTGAAGTCCCACGTCCACAAGAAGTTATTTAAATAGCATGAACTTTTGGGGTTATTTGTCTTTGGGTCTTGACTAAGAAGTAGGCGTAAGATGGTTGAGAGAACTAACAAAATATTGTTGGCCATTTCTTGGCCTACTCCATTGAGTTACAGACATCTCACATGTTCCTCTTGGTCTCTAGCTTGCTCATACCCAGTCCTACCTTTAGTCGATTGAGATATGGAGTCCCATCAGAATGTCAAGTAATTTAAAAATGTGCATAGGAATAGTTTCTTAACAGCCATGATCCAAGACAAATGATGGCAAAGGTTTGAGAGGCAGCTTGAGTGTTCTTTTTGTGGCGAACATCTAAATCCTCTTTGAAGTTGGGGGTTCTGGATAGCTTCTTACCATTGCTCCATTTGAGGCCCTCCACGCAAGGAAGATCCTGACCGCAGAGAAGGCGGGTAGTTGAGCGGTCCCATGCTAAACCCCTGCTTTGAAGAAGAGTCCATTCCTCAAAGGTAACTCTAAGTCTCGGATCCAATTCTTCAAACCTAATCCACTGGCTGATCTCTTGTTTCCAAATTTGTTTCCATCGTTTGAACCCCTTGTTCCATAACCGCTTTGTAGTTTGGAGGTTCCAAGACTCCACCCCCCTAATGTCGCTGATCGGGAACCAAATAGAGTCATTTTGTCTTATCCCAGCCGCCCACTTCCACTCATCACTGATTCCGATGAACTATTTAGCCTTGTTCCAATTCTTCCATAAGGAACACACGAGGCTAGAGCCTTTAGGGGACACCGGGTGGGGGGAGAACAAAAGTGTGAGAATCCCTATGTCCTTCCAACCAAGATGGCCAACTAACGTAAGGTCTTCCATGTTTCTGAAGATCAATTTAGCCCAAGAGGACTCCCTATTGCTCCAAACCTTGATAAGCCACTTTGCCGCCAGCTTGTCAGCCAACCCAACAATATCCAAAATTCCCAAGCCCCCTGAGTCTTTAGGGCTAGTGCAAGTTTCCCATTTGATTTTGGGAATCCCCCTCCTGTTGGGGTCCCCAGTCCAAAGGAAGTTTCTGCAGATTCAAAGATGTGTGTACAATTGTGCAAGGGGCAGGACCCAGGTAAAAAAAAAAAACAAATTACAAGCAAGAAAATATCATGTCGAGCCTTTGGGGAGAATACAAAGATAAGAGGGTGTTTCTCCACTTATTAAGAGGAAAGGATCTTAATACATGAGAGGATTGGACATTCTCATTGGGGGCACTATTTATAGCTTGGATACAATTGTAGGCAATTTTCCTAAACCCTTGAATAAAGGCAAAGTATACATCCTTCCTACCACTGTTGAAAATTGCTCGGTTCCTATTGAGCCAGATAAACCACATGACTTCTCCATAAGTTCTAGAGAGTGAGATCCATTTTGAAGTAGGCCCCCAAGAGAATGCCTTGTTGGGACAGAACAATTCGATGCTTCATGGGTTTTAAAACTGTCAAAATTTGGAAGAAATTTTACAATGCATGAAAATGTGGGGCAAATCCTACACCTTGCCACAAGTGGCACATAGACCATCATCAATACCACATTTCCTTGCTCTGCTTCCACTCCAAATCCCATCATGGATGACCAAACACAAATGAATCCATGACTCCATTGGTGGGTATTCCATTGCACCTGTCATCTTTTGTTCAGCTTGTGAAGGATTTTTGTAATAGAATCTATGTGGTTTTTATACTGCTTCAACATCTCTTCATCCACTTTGTCTAGGTTCACACTCTGACTCCTTGTATAATGTAACTTGTCTAAAAGCAGGGACTTCTTCCTCACCAAAACTTTTTTACAAGAAGGAGATAAGTTAGAAAGAGATAAGTTATAATGTAACTTGTCTAAAAGCAGGGACTTCTTCCTCACCAAAACTTTTTTACAAGAAGGAGATAAGTTAGAAAGAGATAATATGTGATTAATTGTGCTTATCTCATCAATAAGTTCTATCCGACATACAAAACCAAATTTTTTGCACGTGTTCCATGATACCAAACTGCCATTTCAGTGAGGGAGATCCAGCCAGTCCATATTGAGTCCTACAAGAGAAAAAAAAAGTGTTATTAAGGAGACATCGGTTAGGGGATGAAACCTTTTTGACCTCCATCCTAACCTCCCAGGACCTGCAACTTAAATTGGAACCAACATGCGTAAACATGTAAGGAGAGTTAATCAAATCTCAAATAGTGTGGTTTTGCAAAGCCTTATAGTTCTTTAGATAAAATTTGTTAGTATTCCTTCTCAATAAACAGGCCCAGATATCATTAGAACTTAAGGATCTAAAAATCCACTTAACAGTACATTACAAGCCATCTTGATAGGACAGATGATACCCAGCTCCTCCTTCCTTTTTAGACAGATAGCGAATGTTCTAAGAAACTTTGGGAATCTTTTTATTGATAGAGTTTCCTCTTAGAGAAAACTCCGAGCTATAGAAATAGCTTGATTAAGATTCTTCTTAGCAGGCATCCAACAAGCTAAAAAAATAGGTTAGAAAGAGGAGAACATAGTGATTTAGGACAAAGACTCTGTGAGATAAGGACTCTTGACAAGTATAGAAAACCCATGGGAATGCCCAAAAGTCTAAAAATCTCTCCATCCTTTATAATTTCACAGGCTTTATTAATCACACATTCAAGAATGACTTTATTAGAAGCTTTGAATCCTATTTGGTATGATTAATCAAAGAACCATTAGCAAGAGAAAAGGTGTCCAAACAATTCAGAAAGCAATCAACAATGTAGTCATCAGCAATCATAACCATGTTGGTATCATCAGTAGACATCTGAATAACAAGAGGAGAAGGGGAGTTGGGGATTTGAATACCCTTGATCAAATTGGCAGACATAGCACTATGGACAAGCCAACCCAAAGCACCATTGGAGATAGCATAGAGAGAGAGGGCAAGGGGGCAGCCTTGTCTAATGGATTTGGTCAGTTTAAGAGGTTGTGAGAGAGAACCATTTATGGAGACTCTAGAGTAAGCATTTCCAAAGAGAGTACTAACAAACCTGATAAAATTTTTGGCAAAACCAACATCATGAAGGGATTGAAAAACGAATTCCCACTCAATTCTATCATAAGCCTTGTCAAATTCTATTTAAAAAAAAATAGAATTCCTGACTAGACTCTTTAGCATACTCCATACCTTCCCAAAGAAAGATAATGGCATCCAAAATGAACCTCCCTTTCATCCTTTCTGTTGAGGAAGGATAATATTGTCCATAATAGGACTGATCCTTCTAGCTAAAGTGGAGGCCAAAATTTTATAAATGGTGGTGAGACAAGAGATGCGTCTCAGTTATTCATGTCATCTTTAGGACCTCTCTTATGCACGAATTTGATAACTCCATTGTTGATTTCCATAGGGAGAGAACTTTTGGCTAGAGCTTCTTTCCACACCGAGGATGTGCAGGGTCAAGAAATCTTTCATCTCTAACAGAAACTCATTTGACATACCATCAAGACACCATTGAATACCTTAGGATATCCCCCAAACAAGGGACCTTGGCTATGGCTAGCCCTTGTCCCACACACACACATGGAATGGTCTCTGTAGAACAATGTCTAACGTTGTCTTCCTTCTTTGATTGTGCAACATTAGCAGATTTTGCTTACTAGTAGATGAGCTTCATTTACCTTTGCCCTTCTTACTAGCTAAGAAAGCTTGATCTACAACATGTTGATATATTTAGGTAGTGATGTGTGTGAACACTCTAGGACCGTCGGGGCACTTTTTTCCCTCTTTAGGAGGTTTTTTCCCCCCGCCTTGTATATATGCCTATTGCCCTAATGGGCTACTTATCTTTGTACATTCTCTACTAATACATCCAGTATTGTGTGTTGTGCTCCGAGCTTCTTCTTCTTCCTTGTGTTGTTCGTGTGCTTCCTCAGATATCTAACTCCAACAATTGGTATCAGGGTAGCTTTCCACTTCATCTAGGGCGTCGTCTACACCTCTCTGATTGCAGTCTCAGATTTGCACGAACTTTGGTGAGCACACTCAGGGTGTGCCAAAGGTATATACCAGTTTCGCTTCGCCAGTATAAGCGTCTCAATGTCTGACAGGTTTAGCAGAATTCGCCTAGGTAGGCCTGTTCAACTTTTTGAGATATAGTTAATTTTCTGCATACTCAGGGTGTGCCAAAGGTATATACCAGTTTCGCTTCGCCAGTATAAGCGTCTCAATGTCTGCTACAGGTTTAGCAGAATTCATCTAGGTAGGCCTGTTAAAATTTTTGAGATATAGTTAACTTCAAGGTATTTTAGTAACCGACCATGGCTGAAAGCAGTGTTGTATTTTGTATGTTGACTATTGAGGATAAGTTGGATGGTACCAACTATCCGTTGTGGGCTTATATGATGCGACATGTATTGGTTCCAAAAGGACTGTGGAACATTGTGCAGGGTGTTGAAAAATGTCCTATCACACGTGCAACTGTTACAACTGCACGTATTGAAGCTGATGTAGAAGGTGTCGAAGATGATGATATTTTGCATATTCCTATTCGTGTTACGATTTCTATTGCATCTGCTTCATATCAAATTCATTGGGATGGCAGAGATGCCCAGGCACATGCATTGATAGCTTTGTATGTCAAATGTGCCATTATTCCTCACATTCGCTCTTGCAGAATAGCTAAGGATGTTTGGAATACACTTATCACATTATATCAAGCTAGGAATGAGGATCGTGTTGCTTACCTCCAAAAACAGTTGGAGAGTGAGCACATGAATGAAGATGATTCTATGGACAATTTTCTAACAAAGATCAAAGACTTGAAGGAACAATTGATTTCTGTTGTTGAGGCTATACCAGATAGCTCACTTGTGCAAACTGTTTTGAATGGTCTTCCTGATTCATATTAGAGTTTTCCTTCTACAGTTCGGTTGATGATGAAAGGCAATCCAAATGCCTTGTCAGTTGAGGAGTTAGTCTCTGTTCTATTGTAGGAAGATCACTTGATTCTCAGGCTATGTCAGATGCAAAGCTTTGGCATGCACGCTTTGGTCATCTTAATTTTGCTAGTTTGATACGCCTGCAGAAATCTGAAATGGTGTCCTCTTTGCCAAAGCTTGAGGCACCCGAAAAACATGTTTGTGAAGGCTGTATTTTGGGCAAAATGCAGCGTTATTCCTTTCCAAAAGATGGTTCGGTTCAGGCTACCCAGAAATTGCAGCTTGTACATAGTGATGAATGTGGTCCTATGTAGACACCTTCTTTTGGAAATTATCTTTACTTCATGATTTTCATTGATGATTTTTTCAGGCATGCATGGGTATATCCATTGAAGGCAAAGTCCGAAGTGTTCATGTGCTTCAAACAGTTTTTGGTTTTGGCTGAAAATCTGTCAGCATGTAAAATGGGAACCCTCCATTCTGATCAAGGGGGGGAATATATGTCTTCTAATTTTAATGCATTTCTAGCTGACAGTGGGATAAAACACCAGTGTACAGTGCCGTATACACCTCAACAGAATGGAGTTGCTGACCAAAAGAACAGGCCACTCATGGAGATGGCGAGGTGTATAGTCAAGAGTCAGGCTTTACCACATAGTTTTTGGCTTGAGGCTATCATGTGTGCAACATATGTACTTAACAGGTGTCCCACTAAAGCGCTGCAGTCTATCACTCCATATGAGGCTTGGCATGATCGCAAGCCATATGTTGCTCATCTGCATGTTTCTGGTTGTTTGGCATATGCATTAGTGCCTGAACAACATCGCAAAAAATTGGATGATGAAGCAGTAAAATGTATTTTTGTTGGGTACAGTTCTGAAAGTAAAGGCTATCGTCTCTATCGTCCACATACTAAATGCATTCTAGTTAGCCGTGATGTTGTTTTTGTGGAAGATGCTATTCAATCATTGCTTTCATGTACTAAGGAGACATCTGTTAGATCTTCTTCAATGATTTCCTCGTGTAGAAGAGGGAATTTTAGCTTTCAAAATTGATAAAAATATTTTATCGAAATCTGAAACTGAGGTTAAATTGAAGTTTCCATTCTCATCAAAAATAGCATCCCTTAATAGGAATGTCTCCTTCTTGCATTTATCATAGAGTTTTTAAGCTTTTCTCACATCACTATATCTAGCAAAGATGTGTTTCCTGACTTGTAATTAAGTTTCTTCCTCTTCTCATACGGAATATGAGAAAATTCTAGATATAGAAAAAATTAAATGTACCTTAGGCTTGACTTTGTGAAGATCTTAATAGGGGGTAAATGCCCTTGAAGAATTCTATGAGAAAGCTACTCATCAAAAAGCACGAAATGTTGATTGACGCATATGTTCTCTTTGTTTTCACTTGAGAATCATTTTCTCTTATTGATGGGACTCTTCATGTACACATTGCCTTTCGGCCTTTTTGTTTTAGTAAATTGGAATCTTGCGAATGTTTCATCTTCAAATATTCTAGATGTATTTGAACACAGCAAACCATTGATATAGTTGGGAAGAACATGTCCATCCAAAGTTGTTGATTGGAATCTAGATCACTCCTCTAGTGGAAATTTTCCAAAGACAAAAGGTCCATGGCCTTTCTTTTGAATTCTTCTTGTATGTTGCTTCAACGTATAGGCTAATTCGAGGTCCGTTTCTTGTAAACCCTTATCTTTGATGTGAGCATCAAAGTATGCTTTCTACCTCTCATTAGAATCATAGATGTTTGTGGCAAGTTTAATTCAGGTCTCTTGTAATTGCTCTAATAGCTCAATGTGCTTCAATAGTTTATGTACAATCCATTCATATATTTATCAACCACACTTAGTGTATGAACTAAGAATTCTAGAGGTGGAAGGGAAATCTTTCCATACACTACATTGAATGGTGTGGTTCCTAGCATTGTTTTCTAAGTTACTCTATAGGCCCAAACACCATGATGAAGCTGTTTGCCCCAAGAAATTCTCTTATTTGACTCACTAGTTTGGTCAATGTTTTGTAAAATATTTTATTTCTACTCTCAACTTGACCATTGTAATATGGGTGATAGGGAGCATATTTCTTATACACTACTAGAAACTCTTGTCATGAGTATTCAATGGCTTCATTTATAAAATGCATGCCCTATTACTTACAATCTCAATCGGAAGGAAATATCTAATTAACATCTCTTCAAATGGTAATTTCATCATTATTTTTGCATCACATCTTTGTGTTGCTCTCACTTTAGTCCATTTGATTAAATAGTTGGTTACCATTATCATATAGTTTATGTGTGAAACTTTTGCAAGGGGACTAATACATTTGAAAAAATCAATTCCCTACTTAGCAAAAATGCTTCCACTCATCATGGATCTTCAGGCAATTCGATCCTCCTTGAAAATATATATTGCTCTTTGACATATATCACATTTCTCAACAAAACTATGTGCATCCATGTGAACCATTGGCCGCCACAATCCTAAAAAAAATTTATGATGTTCCATCAAGAGATAAATTCCCTTCCAAATCTCTTGCATGGGCCATCTCAAATATGGGTAGATGTTCAATCCCATGGATAGAGAATTTTAGGAAAATTTCCTTCCCTTTTTCATACAATTGATTACCTATAACGCATAGACTCTTACTTCTTCTTCAACTAGGTTCCCTCACAATAGAGTAATACCTCCATGTTGATATATTTAGGTAGTGATGTGCGTGAACACACTAGGATTGTCGGGGCACTATTTTCCCTCTTTAGGAGGTTTTTCCCCCTGGCTTGTATATATGTCTATAGCCCTAATGAGTTACTAATCTTTGTACATTCTAGTGGCAATACATTCAGTATTATGTGTTGTGCTCCAAGCTTCTTCTTCTTCCTTGTGTTGTTTGCATGCTTCCGCAAACCTCAAACTCCAACATTCCAAGTTATATGTGATCTTGGAGACAATTGAACATAGGTTTACTCCATTTTTGTGTAAAATTCACCTAATACAGCGTTGAACATTTTATGGGGGGTTTTTCTTTATAATATTGTTTCATGATACCACATTCATGAACATCTTTGGCCATGTGCGGCTAGTAAGCATCTGAGTGTTCTAGTTTCTACAAATATTTGGTTCATAGAAAATGGAATCCCAAACTCAATTGATAGGCTTGTACAAGTAGAATCCATTTCCCATCATCATCTACATAGAAAGATAGTATTTTGTGTTCATCTCTACCATAGATGATTCTAGCTATGATCTAAAGATCTTTGGATTTCCTCACTATTTGTCTATCTATCAGAAGATAGTGGTGGATTGGACCATAGGTTAAATAGGCATCTATGGATTGATCCATTTAATAATAACTTCTAAATTAAACAAATATTCCTCTAATAGTAAATAAATATTCCTTGTGATGGTTTTTCATTTGTTAATGTAGAGAGTTGATGTGCATGAACGTGTGTATTAACTTTTTTTACCATTACTTCAAAATAAAAACCCATCACTAAAAGGAACCAATTAATTAACACCAATATTATATGGTTTATGAACTAAGAAGAGAAGAGTGTGATAATCACTATAAAAAATAAATTGCCAACATGCAATGCTAATTTTTTTACTACATAGATCATTTTTAATCGTTCTCATTCCATGGACATGTAGTTTTTCTCAGCACTATTGTTTTTTCTACTTGCTTAGGCAATAGGAATTCATCAATGGTTTGAGCTAAAATACGACATATGGCATAGTTAGAAACATCAAAGGGCACATGGAATAACCACAATGTGCCATGAATGCATGTACTTCCTTAATATTTTTTGGTTTGGGCAAGCTTTGACCTTGTCTCCATCAATGAATATGTCATTTTTGTGATGCTATGTTTCCCAAAATCTTTCCTTGTCTAACCATGAAGACACATTCTTTTGGGTCAAGATGTTAGCAAATATAAGCAACCTTCCACTGGGGAGCTCGGCTCGTAGACTTATAAAACTACTAATGATTAGAAATAGTCCCACTTATAGGAAATGCTCACAAAAGTTGATCAAAAAATTATTAAATATTCCAAAAATTGCCATGGAGAGTTATCCAACCATACAATACTTCATCAATCACCACCAAAATTAGGGTCAAAATTTAAACTCTAATTTTAGGTCAATATGTGAAGAACATATTTTTAAAGCCCAAAATCAAGTGACACTTGTCACTATCCTATAAAACTATGTATTAATTATCCGATGGCTTATTGGTGGCTACCAATAACCCATGTAATCACTCCTAAAAGCCCACAAAATTGAAATCCCACAGTTTGTGATAGAAAAATGGAAGGGTAATTTTTTGTTTTGTTTTGACTTGGTTTACAAGGCACATGTAGCCTATGTAATATCACATCTTTGGTGCTTGTTCTATCACTTGTAAATTAATCACCTTGAGCTTTAGGTACACTCAACTCTTGGAGCTTTATCTTGTAAGAAATTTTGTATAATATAGATAGTTTTGGAGCCTATTTTTCTCTGTTCTTTGTATGAATGTATCTCTCTTTGTCTCTACTTTCTCTCTATCTCTCTCTTTTACTTGAATTATGGATCTTTAAACAAACAATCAGTATTAGAGCAAGAGTGTGAATCTTGAGAGTGTTTTTTTGAGCATTTTACTTGCTTCAAGTACTTATTGAGAGAATATGGCCTCCAATAAGATACTAGTAGATCACTTTAATGGAAACAATTTCCATGCATGGCAAACACATCTCCAATATTATATGATGATCACGGATCTTTAGGATGAGGTTGAAGCTGAATTAAAGTGTCTAAAACAAAGGTATTGGATTATATAGAGTAGTTGCTCAAGAATTTTATAGGTCCCAAATGCAAAGTGTTTCTTCATCTTCAACACGTAAAGATGGAAGTTCCCAAGAAGGAGATGCAACTACTCCTACAACACTATGACGGGCTTCAACATCAATTCAAGGCCCAAACGCGGTAGTTATTTCTAGAAATAGGAAATCTTTTTTCACCATAGGTATGAGTTTGAGTAATGAATATGTACATCACAATCTAGGTATTTAAAGTGTAGGTGAAGCTTGGATCAAAATGGAGGGGATATTGGGTACAAGGACTCAGCAATCTCTTGTATCACATCTCATTTCCTTCTTTCAATTAGAGATAGATCACTCAATCTAAAATGAAAAAAATATCAACAAATTCAAGGGATATTTAGCTCAACTAGCATGAGCATCAAATCTCAAAACTATTAGTACTAACAGTTCTCTTGAATATTTTACCCCTCCTTCCAAGAAGTACTTGGTTGAGAAGAGTTGGAGGTGTGTGAGTTCTCATTGCGATATGTGTTTTGAAAGTACCCTTGATGACAAAGGTCCTTGTTTTTTCTTATGGATAATTTGCATGATCTGTGAAAATTATATAGGTACTAAAATCGTTAATAATTACAACAAATATACCTATCTCACATACTCGCATAGTGTCAGGTTATTGTTGGCAAATATGAGCATCCTTGTGTTAGAGAGCTCAATTGAAAATTTATAAAAATACAAATGGTCAAATTGATCCCATTCCTAGAAATGGTCACAAAATACAATCAAATATAATTATCATATATTGTAGAAGAGTTCAATGAGATCTATCCAATCATATATGACACTTCATCAACCATCAATGAAATCAATTTCAAAAGCCAAGCCTTAGTTTCATATCAATATGTGAAAAGTGTATTTTAAAATGTCAAAAGAAAGTGAAACTTTCCATTATCCCATAAAACTATGTATTAATGATCCAACGACTAATAATAATCCATGTGATTACTCCTAAAATCCCAAAAATTTGAAATTTGATAATTTGTGGAAAAAGATAATGAAATTTTATTTCTTGCTTTAATTTGTTTTATTTTTACTTGGTTTACGAGGCACATGTAGACTATACAAAGACCATATCATAGGCACATTTTGTCACATGTAAATTTTTCACCTTGAGATCTAGGTACATTTAAGTCTTGGAGCTTGATCTTGTAAGTACTATTATATATTGCGATCAGTTTTGGAGCCTATTTTGCTCAAAAAAACTTTCTTGAATGCCAACTTGGATGAAGAGTTTTATGTGAAGCAACCTCCTAGATTTACGATCAAAGGTCAAGAGTGTATGATTTTCCACTTGCAAAAGGCTTTTTATGGATGTAAGCAAGTTCCACGTGCATGGTATGAAAAAATACATAAGCACTTGATTGCTCTTGGTTTTACATGTAGTCCAATTGAAAGCACAAATTATGTACACAAATGGAAATGGCAAGGAACACTTGTGTTCCATGCTCACAAAAAGAAAATTGAGGTACGCTATCATTATGTCATCAAAAGATTCTCTATTCGAGATATTAGTTTGGCTTGTGTGCCCACACAGGATAATGTTGTAGACCTTTTCACAGAGGCTCTACCTAGGGAGAAGTTTGAAGCTTTCGCAAAGCTTTGGGGTTACTTTGTGGATTGATCTTTTTCCACATAGCTTGGGCTTCTTATAAATGATTGCTAGCTCCTTGTTCACGGTATTAGTCCAAGGGGGATTTGTTGATTTATTTTGGTGGTGATGTACATGAACACACTTAGCACTGTTGCGGCATTTTTTTTTCCTCTTTAGAAGGTTTTTCTCCCCATGCTTGTATATATGTCTATAACCCTAAAGGGTCACTTATATTCCTACATTTACTTGGTAATATGTTCAATATTGTGTTGTCCTCCAACCTGATCCATCCCCATGGTAATGTTCTTGATAGCTAACATTAGTGTCTACCGTAAGGTTCCATCAACATAATTTCCCTTTTAGGATTTTCTTCTATGTATCTGATCGAAATATTTGCGATTTCTTTTACCTCCTAGTAATGACTCTTACTTACTCATGGATTTATTTTTTGAAGCTATAAATGAGGGACAACAAGTTGTGCTTCACTCTACATTTACAACACCATCCTATGAACTTGTCCATATGTGTAATCCAAGTTTCCAAATGATGTGATTTTCAAGGGTTGGAACCATGAAAGAGTAGTTCCCACAAGGTTCAAGCCAAAAGCCTTTTATTATATAGAGAAACAATAATTTGTTAGTCTCTCAATGCCTATTTGAATTTGGCTATGTTAGCATGTGAATCTTAGACCTGTTGCAATAATTTTTCATGCACTTTACCACTTGAGAGGATCAAATTCATTGTCCAAGATCTTGGAGATGTTTGCCGATGTTAGGAGCTTCTTGTTCAAGTAGGGGATGTATTGCTCTCACTCTAACCTACGAAAAAACATGTTTGAATCACGGCATTGCATCATCAATGGCATTGATGGAAATTATTTCTGTGGGCTCCATTCGTGGGTAACTACCTATTTAATTTTGATTTTCTAGAGTTTTCCCTAGTGTTTCTATATTGAAACTCTTGAACTACCTTGTGGGCCAATAAAATGTTGTTGAATTGTTTCTCTGGGGTTTTCCTCTGGCTCATGCACTTTGCAATAGGTATTCCATGCCTTTTCCATGTACTCAAGAGGTATGTTTGATGTTAATGTTTTTTATCTTCATATAGAATCACTCTTTTTCTTGATAGAAACCTAACGTTATTAATTTTAGTTTCATGATTTTGGTTATGGTTGAGTTGCCCTAGGCATGGGCAAGAATTCCTTGAATTTCTCATCTCCTTCATTGTCATTAGGACCAAGGTATCTAACTTTCAATCCTCTATTGTTCATGTGTTTTGAGTCAAGTGACAGGAAATCTATTGCGACATCTTTTTCTTGATAATGATCATTACAATATTTGACTACAAGCACATGCGCAATCATTAAGAAATTAGAGTTCAACTTACAATTGTTCAATTCAAGTTGTCTAAATATATAGTGACCCTTAGGGAATTATAGTTATAAAATTGAAAAATGGTCCAATACTCCTTGCTAGAAGGGTATCTTCCTCAAAATCCAATGCATGCCGTGTAGATCTTCTTATGCACACATTTTTCCCCACTCGAAATTTGATTTGCTTTTGGATGAATCTCGACAAGTGTGATTGGTTCATGGGTTGCTGCTTTCGACTGATGAAATGTGATTTTGGACTAGCTATATTTTTCCTAAAGTCCTATCTATCTTAATTGCATATATAATTAGTGTCGCATAATTTTTTTATCATTAAGGATTCACGTGCCTTGCAATGTCGAAGACAAAAGCCATTCGTTCGTACAATGAGAAAATTTATTACTACAATTGTCATGCGCAAAAGAAAATCTAAACAATGCTCTTTCACAATCCAAGAAGGTGAAAATAAGAGTTTAGTTTAGTACATGCAAAATAAGATCTAAACAATGCGCTTTCCTAATCCAAAAAGCTCACATGGACTCAATTTCACCCTTTTTTGTGTCTACCTTGAACTTAAATACGTATAGAGATGGCTTTTACAAATTATATTTATGTGGTCTATTGACTAAAGCTCAACATCACTCTTGAACATTGTCGAGTCTCCAAGGGGTCCAACTAACATACCTTAATTTGAAGCTCTTCTTAACAATCAAGGGGACATCTAAGACACCATTGATCTGGTTAAATTGAGAATCGATTGAGTCTCAAAAGGTTGAGGTGTATCCCTCTCAAAGTAAGGTCTTGTATGTGCCAACCATAACCAAAAACCTAATTAGTGTTGGACAGATTGTTGAAAAAGGCTATTTCCAATCCAAATTTTTTTTATAGTTTTAGATGTCATTATGTGTACTTTTGAAATTTGAATTTGTAGATGGCAAGTTGAAATTCTTTCTCTCTCATCGATGACAACCAAGCCAGATCCTAACTTCTCTAGTTTCTTATGGTAATTATATGTCAAATAAAGTGATTATTGATTGATAACAATTTCAACACCACAAAAATGGCCAATATTGCATGCAAGCTCAATACACCTTGAAGGCCTTCTCAAATAATGTATAGTAAGTCATAGGGATTCAATTTTGAATGGAAACTATGATGCAAATTCAACTTGAAATAAATTGTGAAATGTGAAATAATATCCTTTTGAATGTGAAAAATGATCTTCCATGATTAGTGAAGAAGCTACCACAAAAATTGCGCATTACAAGAAATAAATGTGATGAAGATGTATCAAAACTTATTTAATTGCATTGGATGGTGACTCAAGAAAAACATCTCAAGCAAAACTAATATTGAAAGAGAGAGAGAGAGAGATAGAGAGAGAGGGAGAAGTGAAGAGACAAAATGAGTAAGAGAAAGACACAAAGAAAGAAAGATAGAGAGAGGAAGAGAATGAGAAAGGGGGAGAGAGAGAGAGAGAGAGAGAGAAAGAGAGAGATAAAGAGAGGAGAGGGGCAAAGAGAAAGGCAAAGATGTAACCAAGAGAGAGAATCATCAATTGCAATAGAAACTAGTAATCAATACCACATCACACATATTAAATTGATCATGTCTTGCTTAATAGATCACGGGATGTGCAATATATCATGATATGATCAATTGATCAATACATACACCAAAGGTTGAGGGATGCATGATAGATTAAAGCATGCACAATAGATTACAAAGTGCGCATTTGATCCACTTTGCTAATTTTGATCAAGAGTAAGAATCATGTTCATGAGTATATACACGAGAAACATCAAAATTCTTGCACCTATCTTTGATCATAAGCAACTTTAGAGGGTTACAAACGGTTCACTTTATGACAAGCTCAATTAATCACTTGATCACAGGGAACCTCAACAATCCATTTATATGCATTGCTTGTGGGAGGCCCTAGGGATCTAGTATGGCATACTTGATCACTAGATGAACCATTCATCAAATAGCGAATCATTAAAGTCACAAGATGCATAAGAGGTTTTAAGTGCTAAACTTCACCCAATATCAATGCATCATGGTCAATCTCCCATAATACACATAGATAAAAAAAAATACACCTAATAGGTCAAGATGCATTTGGTGGATCACAATTTCTCTCAAAAACGCAAAGTGCATTTGAAAAATTGTGATAGCCCTTAATGATCACAATACTCCCTTAATCAAAAGATCGAAGGGAACTCAATTGATCACAAAGTTCTTAATAGATCAAGAGAAGCTAGATGGAGCAACGACAAATAATGCCCCTTCTTGCTCACCTAGAATAAATTCAAAAATTTTAGAGAAAGTTGAAAAAAAAAACAAATTCCAAGTCTAAGAGAGAATGAAGATACTCCAATGCAAAAAATTACCTTTCTCTCTTCATGAGTTCCTGCTCCCAGGAGAGGTAGGAGCGAATATTAAGTGAGAACATCTTTCCATGGAGCACACTAGCTCTCTTACAAGCAGAATCTCAAGCACTTAAATGTTTCCACAAAGTGATATACCTACAAATTTGCAAACCATCATAAAAATTACCTAGACATGTCCAACTCTTCCTTAACAACGATCGAAAAATGCCGACATATGGTTGACATGCTTATACATCTTTATTTCATCAATCTGCAAAGAGTATACTCAATATAGTTACAATCGGATGCTAAAAGCAAACATGATGGAAGGCCCCTTGTCTACCAAGTGATCAATCATCAATGCACACAACTATCCCTGAGTATACATGATCATCAGACAAAGGTCATACTAATCAAACAAATTCCATATAGAAGCTTATGAAAAATCAACAACAAGACAATTGACCATCCATGATTGATGATCCATGATCAATGGTTCAAATCCAACTAAAAAGTTGTGATCATACATGCAATCGGATTGTGATCATATAGGCAATCGGATAAAATTCAATCACTAGAAATAATTGTATCTCTCTTATTTATCCACCAAATCATGTGTATGATACCTCAAAATGCATCTAATGAGAGAGCTACAAGATATCTAGTAATAAACGTCCACATAGCATTTGACATAGCAACAAGATGTTTTATTAAACATGATTGCACATATTCCATACAAAATAGAACTCCAAAACTAGAGAAACAGTCATCTAATGATAACCTCAAGATAGCAGTTGAAGAAGAAGAAAAAGCTTATGCACAAAATTTGCAAGAGGAAGAGAATCACACTACCAAACAGTCTCTACGAGTGAGGGGCTTGGCCTTTTTATAGTGGCTGCTCAAGTACCAAATATGAAAGTTCATCCATTTTCTAGCCCTTTCCTTACTGTTTCTTTAGGAACACTCCTATATGTAGAAAAATGTCTATGAATATATTTACAAAGTTTTAAAGCTACAAAATTTGCACACAAAAAAATTGTACCTACGCTTACTAAAGATGTCACTACCACTATTTACTCATGTTGCATGCCAAAAGGCATGGATCCATCGAATCTACCATGTTAGGCATCAATTATGACATGCTTAAAAGAATTATTTGATTAAAAACAAAGAATGTCGTGGCCTTATTTATTCCTTATGAAATGTTTTCGTTCCGTCTACACTTTACCTTTCATGTTGATCATTCATCCTTGTACCTTACCGACAATAAAATTTACTGGATTGATTAACATATTGGGTCCTACTTCTATAGGTCTTTGATTATTAGATCGTCCACAAACCAATATCTTCTCATGTTGCTGATTTCCTCTCCTTCTTAACTCTAGAAAATCCCCTATGGATGTGGATGAAGCATCAGCCGATGCTCAATTATTTGAAGTTGTTGCAACCATTTTGATCCTACAAACCCATTGTTTGATAATTTCCTGATCTTCTCTTGATATTAGGGCACGATGCTCTTCCTTGATAATAGCATCATGTCTAATCATTTTCCTGATTCAGCTAAGCAAAAGTTAGTCCTAAATACTTATCATTTTAGCATATTTTTTAGGCCAATTCTACTATTGTGATTCCATTGGAACTGGGCTCCTTTGTGTTCTGATTCAAGAGATGCATTTTCACTAGAGGACATTTTGATGCTAACTTCAATCAAAAATATGTTTCAATTAGGTTTGTGGTGGCCTCACCTGCATAGGGATATGCATGAATGGGTTCACTAGTGTGATCTCTATCAACGAGTTCATGAATTATATAATGGTCCCATTTTCTTTCAAGTCCATTCTCCCATTAGAATCCTTCAAGAAGTGGGGGTTGGATTCTATTGGCCCCATGTCCCCCCCTTCGGTCCACTCACTAAAACAATATATCCTTACTTGCTCATATTATGCCACCCAATGGGTTGCGGCTTGGGCAGTTTGCAATGCTACAGCTGCCATCATCACCATGCACCTCTACACTTTTATATTCCCTTGCTTAAGGTTATCATTGGAACTAGTTTTGAACCATGGAACCCATTTCTTGAACAACTTCATCAAAAACATCAATGATCATCTCTGTATTTTGCACAAATTTAACACTCCTTATTACTAGTGCGCTAATGTTCTAGCTCACACAACAATAAGTCATTTTATGAATGCTTCAAAAATTGATTGTTAAATATGGAAAATGGTGGGATCAATTGCTCCCTATTGCTTTATGGGCATATAGAACTACATAGAAAGTGGCCATGGGCCTTACTCAGTCTAAAATTGCACTTGGTATGGAAGTTATTGCCCCATGGAAGTTGTGGTACCTAGCATCAAGGTTTTGTTGCCTCGAAGCTGCTCCCCGAATATTTCTTAGATGACCTACTGCAAGATCATCATGTTTTGGAAGAGGATCGTTGCCTCCGCTACTCATTGTTGTAGAAGTCCCAACTCCCATAGCATAAATGGCATGACAAACACTTAGGCACTCCCATCTTCAAGCCTTGGGACATGGTGCTCCTTTTCAATTCCAAGATGAAACACAAGGTGGGCAAATTCAAAGTTCACTAGATTGGGTCGTATTGGATTGCACTGAAAGTCAGCTTGGAATCATTCTGATTGCAAACTTTGACTAAGTCAACCAATACTGACTCCGAGGTTCAAAATTACACCATATGAAGAAGGTGAAATAGAAGCAAGTTAAGTTCAATTAAAAATGTGAATGTGAATAGTTTGTGAAGCTATGGAGTTCATTATTTCTTTCAATGCTAACCACAGCCCCTCTCCGTTCCATGATGATTAGTGCCTATTGTCCATCCTTCATGATTTTGTGGCATGCTTTTCCATGTCATTATTTCAATCATTCCACACCTTAACGGTTTTGCATGGCCCTTTCTATATTATCTTTTTTATCCACGCTGCGTTTAAGTAATATTCTAGTTGCGAGTTCTGCTCTCTTGCACCCAGTATCAATGATGGTGGGCTAGTTACAATCCACAATCGCTCTCAACCACTATATGCCTGATGGGCTGGCACAATTCCTACAGCATCCTTACGTTCATGCTGCTAGATAGCAACGTCCTTAGCCTCCATCCCTTGGTGCTCGATCTAGTTCATCATATCCAATAGAATCGGTTTGGGTTCATTGAGTGGTTGTTCCATTCTACAAGCGGTAGTAGGTTCATTTTGACTCTAGATACAGTCACCGCACAAACATTTCTACCGATAGACCGCATGGATGTAGTTGACCAATTGGCCACTGATGACATGGAGAGGCTTCAAACAATTCCTCTATTGCCCAACATGAAGACTTTGAAGCCTCCATATTTAAATTTCTTGCCAAGAGCCTCAACCTTCAATCCAAGCACTTGTATATATCATGGCATTCTTATAGTTTACTTCATGCTTCAAAATGCACCCTGGTTAATTGGGATAATTACATTTTTCACCATGTCTAGAAGGAAGTACATAGAGTTGTTCAAATGGTGGAGATGATGTAGTTTTGCCCAACTCCGTTAGGCCATCTGTCAACCATATTCATCGCACTCACCACTGTGCAACCGATCATGCCATGTCCAATGTTGGTTCCCTCCAATCTAACGTAAGAACCCCGGCTCATTCCTCCCGTTGTCCAAACAGCCCTGAAAACGATGAATCTTACACTCTAGATGAGTTATTTCACTGTATTCAACCCTATCCTCCTCCCAATTAGGTAGAGTATGATGCAGAGAAAACTTCCACTACGAGTGCCATGGATTCTGTTGTTCAAATGGTGGAGATGACGTAGTTATGCCTAACTCCGTTAGGCCATCTGTCAACCATATTCATCACACTCACCAAATGTCCAACCGATCATGCCATGTCCAAAGTTGGTTCCCTCCAATCTAACGTAAGAACCCCGGATCCTTCCTCCTGTTGTCCCAAACAGCCCTGAAAACGATGAATCTTACACGCTAGATGAGTTATTTCACAGTAGTCAACCCTATCCTCCTCCCAATCAGCTAGAGTATGATGCAGAGAAAACTTCTTCCACTACGAGTGCCATGGATTCTGCCGACCATGAGAGTCATCTGCCAACGCCACCTATTAAAGTGGATACTCCTCTTGCAGTCTCATACCACCGACAACACTCCACAGACTCATCCAAACGGTTCGATGCAAGATGAAGATGATGACCATCTCCTCCACAATCTCGGTAGAAGCACCCTCCCTCCTCTAATCATGCTTAGTCTTCCCACAAGTGGACCCAACCACCAACCCCTTTATCCCCCTAATGTCATCCTTCTCCCCCTGCCTGTCTGATGTCCTCTTCGTATTTGGCCCAGCCATTACAGCATTCCAATAATTGTGAACTCGAATGATTCACAATAATGATACCATGCTCATTCCATCCACCCTAACTTCTACCCTTGGGAAAGAAGAGCTTTAGCCCTTTTTGCTCGTACGATATATTGTCGATTATATATACCAGAATGAATCAAGGCAAACCCCAAATGCACCCTCAAATGAAAGTGCAACTATAAGCTCATGGTAGTCAACCACAAGACTATATGGCATATCAGCTCCATTATGCATAGTATCGACTCAATACTATGACATCCCCACTAACGTCACCAGTGCCCAATAGTGGGTATAGAACTCAGAGTGAAAACATGCTCACAGACGCACCCCACAACCCCCACACACACTTTTTTGGCTTCTACCATAATATAGCACTATCAAGAATCCTATGATGTCATTCCCCTATGATAAACCAATATGGATATTAGTTTCCAGTATCTGAGGCAAGAGTATGCCTACACATGCTTGGAAGTATACTAAGTTGGAATGCTAGTTACATGCTTTGCAACAATCACATAATCTACTACATGTGCAAAACACAGCTCTGGGACAAGTATGCAGTCGTGGCTCATGAATCTTTAAAGATTATCATCAAGAAACTTGTGATTGTATCGATACATATAAAAGAACCATTGAAACAAAGAACAAACAAATTCTGGAGCATGAAGTTCTGCAGGTGGGTTTGATTAAAAGCTTGATGCAAAGTTTGCAGAGAAGGATGTGGCCTATCATTGACTATCAATTGAGTTGGAGCAAGCCAAGACTGAAGACTACTTCCAAGCAGAGAATGCAAGCACTACTCGAGCCATCTTTTTATTCTCAACAAGAACTTCAAGAGCAGCTCCACCCGTCGAGGCTAAGGCCATTTTATTTTGAATTCAAATGTTTTATCTACCGAAATCATACATTCTGGACAAGCCTATGAATGCAAGCAGTACTCTAAGCATCTTTTTATTCTCAACAAGAACTTCAAGAGCAGCTACGCTCATCAAGGCTAAGGCCATTTCGTTTTGAATTCAAATGTTTTAGCTACCAAAATAATACATTTTGGACAAGCCGATGGCATCAGCAATCTTGAACCCCATCAAAAGTCGAATCTGAAAAATGTATAACGACCAATTGCTCAACCTACAAAATAAACTATCAGCCAACCTTATTGATGAAAATAATGAATGAAATTGGTTCAAGACATCCATGTATGTCAATGTTGGGTGCCAAAGGCATATTTTTTTTAACATTATTCTGAATCAATCTATATGAAAAGATTTAACTTTATAAAACTAGTGACCAAGCAAGTTAGAGCCTAGTTCCATTTCATTTTGTGTAGACATGGTAGGATCGATGATAGGCACTCTGGATTGTGTAATTCTGTAACCATATGATTGATGAGAACTGACTGTCGCAAAAATAGAATCTGAGTACTACAATTATGTGTATTGTAATTTGTCTGTACCGAGTGATTGAGTGAGCGATTGTGTGGGTGTGTTTACTGCCTGTGTGAAAAAAGTTCTAGTGCACAATTTTTGCCTAAATTTCAACGGCTCCTATAGGCTAAGTTGTGGCGAAGTGGTTATAAATTAACTAGTTAAATGGCAACTTCAAATATCCTGAAGGCACAATCAAGTCAATCATGAGCTTCATAAATGATGATATGGCTACACATCTGCTCCTCTTAGGCTGACAACTGTTGAGATTGAAACATATGTATTGTTGAAGCAGATAACTTGCAAGAACCTCTAGCTCATAAGAGAGGTGTGTATAGACCCATGCACCTCGCCTTTTTATAGGCACTTACGATTGAGCATGCCCTAATCTAATAATAGACAGGGCTACCATAAAGCTGAAGCCACTTTCCTTAAAGTAGTTAAAGTTGTCCTAAAGTTAGGGCTTTAACTTCATAAAGCTTAGCTCTATTTTATTATTCAGCCCAATCTATAACCAAGCACAGAACTTTGGCCCCTTCTTGGCTGGACTAAAATTAGGTTGGAACATTTTCAAGTTCGAACAAAATTGAAGAAATATGAACTAATTCAGCACATCCAAGCATCATGGATTGGAAATTTTTGACATCATGAAAAGTTATGGCTAAAATTTTATAACGTGGCATAAACCCTATTATTTGATACCATTACTAGAAAGGGCATAGAATCGCTTGCATATGCCCTCAGCTTCCATGATATATAGCCCTTAACCTCAAACCTTTGAACCCTCATCAACACATTCAATGAACCCTGATTTTAGGATCGAAAATGTCCACAGCAATCCATTGCAATGTTCATATACATATCTACTCTGATACAATACCTCACAAAAGCAGCTAGAACGTTCAATGCGTTAACAATTCTCAAACAACTCCTAAATACTTCTCTCCTTACAAACCCAAGGCATATCTACAAAGAACTAATGCTTCAATGCGAGCATTAGGGAAAAATTTACTCATCAATATGAAGTGTAAAGAAGTGTAACAAGTGCCTAAAAATCGCTTACCACAAGTATCCATCTGAATTCAGAGGCACACATGTAGAATGTACTGACACTCATTTAAATAATGAGTAGAATCACTCCTCCCTGCTATGTTCATTTTACAAGTGTCTAGTGTCTCACTTAAAAGGTAATTATAACTTATGACTTCTTATGATCAGTTCTTGCTTATGATCAGTTCTTGCTAGATACTTTGGATTTCTCTATGTTCGCTTCTGTGGCTAGTCAAAAAGAGAACAGCACATGCTAGAGGATGTGCATGGAGACAGGAAAGGAAATAAAAAAGGAGGTAGACTGTACAAATTCATGACTTTCATGTGCTTATGTAGCTTCATCAGAGATGTGTTCACCAATGGTCTGCTATCTGTGTGAGCCATTTTCTTATAAAATTTTGGTAATCTGCATTCGCACCACAGCAAAAAGTTTTCAAGTCACTCGAAATCCTTTTTTTTTTAAATGGAGGTTTGGCAAGCACCTACTCCCCCGACTTTAACTTTGAAAGAACAACTGTACAGGTGAATGGGCATAGTACCCACAGGACCCCCCGTATCCCACAAAGCAAGGGTTAGACAAGGTCACAACTGGTTTTAGGCTGGCAAAAGCCATTACATGTCCAATCCGGAGGTTGAACACAAGACCTCCGCTTCAAGAGGCTAGTGCTTAACCAACCCACCTACTTTAATTGTTTTTAAGTTTAGTATTTATATTTCATGCAATTGATTTTATGAATCAATTTGTTGCTATCAAATGGCATACATGCAATGATGTGGCTTAAAAAATAAAAAATTAAAAAAAAATAAAAAAAGAAAAAAAAAAAGAGATTAGCCTGCGACTCCATGGACATGTAATATTTGAGAATAATAAGTCTACTGGAATGGCGATAGTTCAACTCCTGCCTACTGAAACTTGAGGGTGCAACCTAACATTGCTTCAATTGAAACATTTCGTCACACATGCATTGTCTTTTTAGTTTCTTGACCCTCTCTTTGATTTCTGCCTCTTAAATACATGAATGCAAGTGCTCATATGCTAGCTTCCCTACCTTCCAGAGCACCTATATTAACATTACCATCCCCAAACATAAATATCATCACCTTTTTTCATAGATGATTGCACATGTTATCCTCTTTGCAGAAAATGAAGAATATTAGAATGGATGATCTAACATGCTCTCTTTACTCAGCAATCCTCCATATAGCTAACGCATAGTACAAGAAGAGGTTTAAAAACGAGATTTAAATCGGGATTTAAATCGTTTAAATCGTAGAGGTTTATAAAATCCAAAATAAAAATCGGGGTTTTTATTCCCTATGAGAGATTTTTATTTTTTGTGAAACAAAAAGCTATGTACCAATGCATATTATACACTTTTTTGATAAACATGACATGAATGACATATAAAATCACTTAATAGTTTATAATCATCATGCTAGTTTCAATAGTTTTCAAATGCATTTGAAATAAAGGTATTTTTTTGAAATCGAATTTTTTCCAAAAAAACCTCGGTAAAAATCGTTAAAAATCGTATAGAACGTTTTCACGATTTAAAAAACGTTTTTTATTTAAAAATCGACGATTTAAATGTACTATGAGCTAACGATAGAAAACTGATTGGTTACTAGGGAAGTTTGCAACATCTGTTCAGCTCAGTAATTCAAGCCACAGAAGAGGAGCATGCAGAACCTCTTTATACACACACACAACCTGTGTGTGTGTGTGTGTGAGAGAGAGAGAGAGAGAGTGTGTGTGTGTGTGTGTGTGTGTGTGTGTGTGTGTGTGTTTGTGTGTGCGTGTGTATATATATATATATATATATATATATATATATATATATATATATATATATATATATATATATATATATATATATATATATATATATATATATATATATATATATATATATATATATATATATATATATAAACACACAATAACATAACATACAGCGACTATACCGATCAGGACCATAAAGGCAAAAGTAAAGGGAAGCACTCAAAGAGAAAGGCCTTATCAGTCAAACATGTTGGGACAAAACAGTACACAAGGATGATAAATAGAACTGATTATGTTTACAACGAAATAGCTGCAGCTAAAAGTAGTCCGCTTAAAATGCCTGAAAATTCAGTGCAAGATGATTTCATGTACTCTTAAATGGGTCAAAATTAACATGAGTGATGACATCTTGTATGGAGAATTTTACAAATGACCCTTTATCAAAATAACAAAAACAAACAACTTCGAAAATTTTACAAACCTACTCAGGAGGTCTAACAAAATAGTGTTTTATAATCATATTCATAACATGAACTGGGTACCCAGCTACAGACAGGCAAGCTTTTTCCAGATTATTCTTCATTGACCAAAAAATATTCCTGACCTAATGCTGAATAGCATAATTTTACATGCAGGAGAAGAATGCCACTTTGTACTAGCAAGGGATTTTGGAGGTAAACCATTCTATGACATGTAAAGGGGCCCTAATAAGAGCCAGAGCCAAGTTGATCAGTGCTGCCACACAAAAGCAGCAAGGACAAATGCAGCTTAAAATAATCCTGAAAGAACAAAAAAGAGAAAAACCAAGTCAAATAAGCGTATCTGAATCAAGTCTCCAAGACCAAAAATGCATAAAACTTTAAACATGACAGGCACGACAATCATACTCGAGTTAAATGTTTGATAAGACAGATATTTTATTAGTCAACAGCAAGACGCTCCAATAAAATTATTGAAAACATCAGAATTTGATTGAAAACATCAGAATTACTGTTGAAGATGCAAGTTCATAATACCCTGTTTGATGTAGAAGTTCCATATGAATTTGTTTCAGATTCATTAGCTCTTATGAATTGAATGCACTCTCAAAACCTTAGAGACAAATTAGATGCATCAGATGCTATTCAATTTTTTCAGGCAGTTTTTAGTTCACTGAATCTAGTGGAGATGAATCTTGAAACAAGATGATATTTTGAAACACTTACTGATGATCGTTAAATTTTTTTCAAAAAAAAAAAAGAGGATCAGGCGTTCATGCTAAAAGACACATCTTAACGTTTTTCTCTCTATTATTAGCCAAAGGCAATATCCATATCCATTTACATATGAAAAGAGTTTCTATTAGAAAATATGTCATGGGGGGACCAAAATGATCCCATTTATGGGAAATGGTAAAAAATATGGTCAAATATTATTATTACATATTGTGATAGTGCTCCTCAAGAGCTATCCAATGGTTATATAATATTTGGGTACTTGGCAGCAGTGTACAGATCAGAACCCAAATCCTAATTTCAGGATGTGTAAAAAGCACTTTAAAAAGTCTAAAGCAATATGTACAATGTCATAATCTTGTTGAACTTGTAAAATGTGATCCAATGGCTTATATTATGCCACATGGCAACTTAAAAAATCAAAAAAAAACAAAAACAAAAAAATTGTAAAATAGGGTCTCCATAAATCACGGCAGAAATCCCACGAGTATTTTCAGAAAACAGCTTTCGGGCTCTTTTATGACATAAAAATCATGGATTTAATAGTCTATATAAAAGACAAATTCTTGGGCTCGTAGATCATCAATTCTTGGGGTTATTCTTCACGTGCTAGCGTGGAGAAGGTATTCCCTTCAACTTGGCGAGGTGGAGTTGTGTTTTCTTCATCATCTACAAAGTGTGCTTCAACTCAGAGCTTATCTATTTGGAGGAGATATCTTCAGCTTTGGAGATTGTGGAGTTATGGACAGCTTGTATTTCTTGCAGATTTTGCTATCTTGTAACTTCATGTACTTCATCATAGAATGTAATGAACAAATCTGGAGTTTGGCTCCTTTTATCTCTATCATATGTTGTCTATTCTCCATCTTGTTGAAATAGTTAAAAACTAGACTTTTCTCATTTGATAGTGTTTAATTGCATATGCTATTTACATGTACTAGATGAATTGAGAGCTACATTCGAATCAAAAAAAAGAAGGCAATTCTTTTTTGGATATCCTTTAAAGAAGAAAGGCTATAAAGTTATAATCCTCACACTAAAGAAACAAAAGTCTCTAAGAACAGATTGAAGAAACAAAAGTCTCTAAGAACAGATTGAAGAACAGATTGATGGGTGTCATAAACTAGGAGAATTTGCCCCTATCCCAAACTTTTGAGGACATGAAACTATATATATATATATATATATATATATATATATATATATATATATATATATATATATATATATATATATATATATATATATATATATATATATATATATAGTTTCAATTGCAAAGCAGAAAAATAAAAGTATGTTGAGTCCCACAAGTGAAGTTTTCGTTTTTTCTTCTCTCTTTTAATTACTTAATCAAAAAATGAAATCGTCAATAATTACAAAATAATATTTATGGAAAAAAACATAAATCAAAGCCCAAGCTTTGGGGAAAAACACTAAAGTGAGACACATTATCAATTGAATATAAAAGCACATTATACGAAGAATCACTTGTATTATTAGAGTTCATGCTTTGTCAAGCGAGTTACGTTGTATCCCAATTGGTAATTTCAGCACTTGCAAATCAAAGTAGTGATTATGAATTACATAACTCCAATTTTTTTATTGGTGAAGCTTGGGCAAATGATTCTACGTATTTGTGTAGGTTCCATTTAAAGAGCTGGGGTGCAGTTACCCAATAACAAAACCTACTTGTAAGGTAACTATTAAATTAAATTCATAAACTCTTAGAAAAAGATAGAATGTAATTACATATCACACATAATTAGTGATTATCATTAGTCAAACATTGGAGAACAAAAAAAGCCATACACCATAAATGGATACTGAATCAAAGAAATATAGATATGGGACGAGAGGTTCATCCACTTGGTTTTTAACTTGGTGCGAGTTAAAAGAACTTTTCTTGTTAGTATGCACAAAACAAAAACTATCAACAACTTCTTGAGTGGTGTAGGTGGTGAAGTGAAGTGTGTGGGTGCAGGGAATGCAAAATGCACTACTCCTGGAGCATATGTAAACACATGAGCACACTAAATCACATTACCATAATAGACACTTATCACGAAGCCTTCATATCATTACTAGAAACTACAATTAAAAGTAAGAGTCACAGCAGCAGCAAGCATGGAGCAGAATAGAGCACAAGACCATACTAACTAGAAAGCCAAATGTATCACAGTCAAAATACAAGCCATTAGCTAATCATACCACTAATCAAGGGAACAACTGAATTCAAACTCCAAGTATTCTCACATAAGTAACATCAGCAAATAACATAAGCAACATAAGCAAATAACATGAGCAGGACTACTATCTACAGACTCTGAACCTCCACTTACTATTAGCTATCTTCTCCTCTAGTATGCACTATATGCTCTCTATCCTCCCTCTTCTCTTCTCTTGAGGTTTCCCCTTTTTATAGGAGAGAGGTAAGGAACCGGTACAATAGGTAAGTCTGTTACATGGGAAGTTAATGCATTAGGCGGTTTCATTTGTCAGCCTGGCTGCCGCCAGTACCAAACTTTGTCGTGTAATGATGAGTGATTCGGCCCCACTTGGCCCTCTTGTCAGGTCTGCTTGTCTGGGCATGCCTTGGGCATGCAGTCGCCCAACTCTACCATCTGGACGACTTGGTGCCCAACTCCAGTTTTTGGACGTCTCGGTGCCCAGCTCTTGTTTTTGGACGTCCCGACGCCCAACTCCAGTTTTTGGATGTCTCGACGCCCAACTCCAGATTTTGGACGTCTTGGCGCCCAACTCTAGATTTTGCGGACGTATTGGCACCCAATTTGATATTTGGTCCCTTGGTACCATCCTTTACCCTGTCCTTCAAAAATTTATTCTACAGGTTGCCCACCACTAGTGTCTCTCCGTCTTGGAGAGAAGGGAAAAATGAATACTTGAGGTGTTACAAGAGAATAAATGGAGTGATACATCAAATATTTCCAGAGAGAAAGTGGAGTGGATACATCATGAGCTTCCAAAAATAATTATGAGTTCTGCCAATACAAAATAGAGTTCCATGAAGAGTTATACAACTTACAACTGGTGCAATAAAAAACTATGACACTGTGAAGCAAAATACTAGGAAACTAGCAAGCAAAAAATAATGATCTCTGTACAAATGACTATGAGACTAGTCACATGCAACCTCTTTGCAAGGCCTTCGATGTTCAACTGAAGTGTCCTGTCGTTCCTCATTTGGAGTAACTTCATGGTCTTTTTCTCCTATTGCTGATGGTGGGGTGAGATCCTCCGAGTCAGAAGATGTGAGCAAAGCTTTTAATGCACTAAATTTGGATTTGAGTGCATCCCTTTGCCTCTTTAGCAGTGCATTTTCAGCCAAAAGGTTTTTGTTAGCTGATTTAAGTTCCTTATTTTCAGCCTTCAGCCGTGTGGTCTTTTCTTCTTCATCTTGCAGATTTGCTTCTAAGTTTTGTACCTTCTTTTCAAGTCGGTTGGCATCCCTGAAGTGTCCAGACAATTCTATAGTCTGCATGTAAATCTTCTTGTTGACGAGGCTTACTCTAAGACATTCTTCACTCAACATGTGAGCATGATTGCGTAGCCGATTCTCTAAATCCATACAAGCCTATCTGTCTTCCATAAGTTTGTTAGTAATCTCTAAAAATCTATTTTTGGCAACATCCATCTGGCACATCTTCTGTAAGTGATCGGGAACTAAGGGCAAGATATGTTTTTTGTACCTCTCATCCGTGGATAGCTGTTGTTGCTCTGCACTAGATGCATCAAGAAATGGGTGTGGAGGTAAATCTTTAGCGGGGTTATGGCGGGAAGGAGAGAACCGGAATGGTGGTGGAAAGGGTAATATTTCGAACGGGGGTGGTTGAATAAAGGTGTGAGGTTGCGTAGGTGGGAGGGGTGTATTATTTTGGGGAATAGATGTCGATGCTGGTGGGAGTGGCGAAGAGGGATGAGATTGTGGCCGGGGGGATGGGGAGTGGGGTGGTGCAGGTTGTGGAGGGGAAGGTGGTGGTGTGGAACATGATGGAAATTGGAGATGAATTGGGTCTATGGGTGGATCAATGGTGATGGGAGTGGACATGGTGGAAGCGGGAGGGAGAGTGGGGGTGGAATGAGGTGGGGCAATGGATGTAGTAGGTGCGTCTGAAGTGTGTGGGGTTTGTGAAGGTGGGGGGATTGAACGGAAGGAGAAGCTTTTCTAGATGAAGTAGGTACTAGTTAGATAGGCAGAAAGGGAATGTTGGCTGATGTGCGTACCTTTTTTCATGCTCTAGCATATCCTTGCTGGTCGATTGGAAGAGTATCGAGGAGCTCCCTAGAATCTTCCTGAATCTTTGCTCTTTGTTTCTTGCGAGGGTGCGCTGCATGTGGATGTTTAGATGATGTCGGTCGCGACCAGTCTTTTGAATGGAGGGCTGCAAAGTACATATATATGTACAGCATAATGTGACCTCCTACCACTTTGAAGGTAAGAGCCCTTTTGCCTACCTACTGCCCATATCTTTTCTTTCGTTCGGTGAGAGTCTGTAGGAGAATTTTTTGATATGGGTAGGGCTTTGCTGGACGAAGCAAAGAAGGGGTTCACATATTTTTACATCGATGAAATATAAATTATCCTTGAGGAGGAGGAATGCTTCGAATAATAGTAGCCGCTTCATCATTACCTGTCTACAATTTGGAGTGGAGAAACTAGTCGTACATGCTTGCAATATATCGGGAACGGCCAACTCTGCATAACTGCCTGCCTTCTTTGATTCTGGAATCCCTTGTGTTCCCAACATAAGGGCGAGCTTGTCTTTAGTGATCCTTCCTCCAGAAAGCGATGGAAAGAACTTGAAGAGTGTTAAGATCTCCATACCACAATTCTGAGGATCACTAAGCGAGGGGAGCTTGGCATTTGCTATTGTAAGTAAACCCATATTCTTCTATTCTTCTAAAGTGAACGAGTTTTGAAGCTTACCACATATGCTTAAGTCCAATTTCAAAGAGATTTCACCGGGGATGGAGATGATGATTTCTGTGGTGGTGGCCACATTTGCCACATTTGCTGATGACGTAGCAGCGTCCTTGATATGAGTACCTGGGTGAGTATTTGCTGGAGATGTGCCCGCATCGTGCTGATTTTCCTCTTCTAATGATTCTGATTCCGAAGGATTCTCCTCAGAGACCACATAGAGGGAATCGTTGGAGTCCCCATGAGAGCTGGATTGGCCAGTTGCACTCTCGGTGTCCGTTTTGAACTCTGAAAATGTTTCTTCGATTTCTAGTGAAGATGTTGCCATGGTAACTACTATAGTTGTGTAATCGTGAATTGAAGATTGGATTGAAGAACAAGATATGAGAACAGATAGAAGATATGGTTCAGCTTCTAATTCGTGCTGAACACAAGATGGACGTCAAGCAGGCTTAGCACAAGGTGTCGAGCTGCATAATTCAGATGGTGTAGATTCAGTAGCAGATTGTAGATTCAGTAGCAGCAGATGGTGTGGAGATTCAACAGTCGCCTGGTTCAGCCGTTGGAGAGTTCTTTCCTAAGGTTACGTCGTCTGGCAGAGAGTGCTCCCTCTAAGCATCTTGTAGGCTGAAAAGCGACGTGAGTCCTCTGAAAATACGGGACGCAGCCGCAGGACTAATCTGAGGAAAATCCCGTCAGTTCATAAGGGAGATACTAAGGTTCCCTCTTCCGCCTCTTCCTTTGTGCTTTGCCGATCTCAAAGAGGATCATCCCAAGATATCAGAAGTGGTGCGATTTAAGATGTCTGGACCATATTGCTGCATTCCCATAAGCAAGTGCTCTAAAAAGTAGCCATGAGATGGTGTTCAGAGCACTTGCTTATGGAAATGCAGCAATATGGTCCAGTCATCTTAAATCGCACCACTCCTGATATCCTGGGGTGATCCTCTCTGAGATCGGCAAAGCACAAAGGAAGAGGCGGAAGAGGGAACCTTAGTATCTCCCTTCCGAACTGACGGGATTTTCCTTAGATTAGTCCTACGGCTGCTTCCCGTATTTTCAGAGGACTCACGTCGCTTTTCAGCCTACAAGATGCTCAGAGGGAGCACTCTCTGCAAGACGATGTAACCTTAGGAAAGAACTCTCCAACGGCTGAACCAGGCAACTGTTGAATCTCCACACCATCTGCTGCTGCTGAATCTACAATCTGCTGCTGAATCTACACCATCTGAATTATGTAGCTCGACACCTTGTGCTAAGCCTGCTGGACGTCCACCTTGTGTTCAGCAGGAATTAGAAGCTGAACCATATCTTCTATCCGTTCTCATATCTTGTTCTTCAATCCAATCTTCAATTCACGATTACACAAGTATAGTTACCATGGCAACATCTTCACTAGAAATTGAAGAAACATTTTCAGAGTTCAAAACGGACACCGAGAGTGCAATTGGCCAATCAAGCTCTCATGGGGACTCCAGCGATTCCCTCTATGTGGTCTCTGAGGAGAATCCTTCGGAATCAGAATCATTAGAAGAGGAAAATAAGCAGGATGCGGGCGCATCTCAAGCAAATACTCAGCCAAGTACTCATATCAAGGACACTGCTACGTCATCAGCAAATGTGGCAAATATGGCCACCACCACAGAAATCATCATCTCCATCCGCGATGAGATCTCTTTGAAATTGGACTTAAGCATATGCGGTAAGCTTCAAAACTCATTCACTTTAGAAGAATTGAAGAATATGGGTTTACTTACAATAGCAAATGCCAAGCTCCCCTCACTTAGTGACCCTCAAAATTGTGGTATGGAGATCTTAACACTCTTCAAGTTCTTTCCATCGCTTTCTGGAGGAAGGATCACTAAAGACAAGCTCGCCCTTATGTTGGGAACACAAGGGATTCCAGAATCAAAGAAGGCAGGCAGTTATGCAGAGTTGGCCGTTCCCGATATATTGCAGGCATGTACGACTAGTTTCTCCACTCCAAATTGTAGACAGGTAATGATGAAGCGGCTACTATTATTCGAAGCATTCCTCCTCCTCAAGGATAATTTATATTTCATCGATGTAAAAATATGTGAACCCCTTCTTTGCTTCGTCCAGCAAAGCCCTACCCATATCAAAAAATTCTCCTACAGACTCTCACCGAACGAAAGAAAAGATATGGGCAGTAGGTAGGCAAAAGGGCTCTTACCTTCAAAGTGGTAGGAGGTCACATTATGCTGTACATATATATGTACTTTGCAGCCCTCCATTCAAAAGACTGGTCGCGACCGACATCATCTAAACATCCACATGCAGCGCACCCTCGCAAGAAACAAAGAGCAAAGATTCAGGAAGATTCTAGGGAGCTCCTCGATACTCTTCCAATCGACCAGCAAGGATATGCTAGAGCATGAAAAAAGGTACGCACATCAGCCAACATTCCCTTTCTGCCTATCAAACTAGTACCTACTTCATCTAGAAAAGCTTCTCCTTCCGTTCAATCCCCCCACCTTCACAAACCCCACACACTTCAGACGCACCTACTACACCCATTGCCCCACCTCATTCCACCCCCACTCCCCCTCCCGCTTCCACCATGTCCACTCCCATCACCATTGATCCACCCATAGACCCAATTCATCTCCAATTTCCATCATGTTCCACACCACCACCTTCCCCTCCACAACCTGCACCACCCCACTCCCCATCCCCCCGACCACCATCTCATCCCCCTTCGCCACTCCCACCAGCATCGACATCTATTCCCCAAAATAATACACCCCTCCCACCTACGCAACCTCACACCTCTATTCAACCACCCACGTTCGAAATACTACCCTTTCCAACACCATTCCGGTTCTCTACTTCCCACCATAACCTCGCTACATATTTACCTCCGCACCCATTTCTTGATGCATCTAGTGCAGAGCAACAACAGCTATCCACGAATGAGAGGTACAAAAAACATATATGGCCCTTAGTTCTCGATCACTTACAGAAGATGTGCCAGATGGATGTTGCCAAAAACAGATTTTTAGAGATTACTAACAAACTTATGGAAGACAGGCAGGCTTGTATGGATTTAGAGAATTGGCTACGCAATCATGCTCACATGTTAAGTGAAGAATGTCTTCGAGTAAGCCTCGTCAACAAGGAGATGTACATGCACATTGTAGAATTGTCTGGACACTTCAGGGATGCTAACCGACTTGAAAAGAAGGTACAAAACTTAGAAGCATTTCTACAAGATGAGGAAGAAAAGACCACACGGCTGAAGGCTGAAAATAAGGAACTTAAATCAGCTAACAAAAACCTCTTGGCTGAAAATGCACTGCTAAAGAGGCAAAGGGATGCACTCAAATCCAAATTTAGTGCATTAAAAGCTTTGCTCACATCTTCTGACTCGGAGGACCTCACCCCACCATCAGCAACAAGAGAAAAAGACCAGGAAGTTACTCCAAATGAGGAACGGCAGGACACTTCAGCTCATCATCGAAGGCTTGGCAAGGAGGCTGCATGTGACTAGTCTCATGGTCATTTGGACAGAATTCATTATTTTTTGCTGTCTAGTTTCCTACTATTTTGCTGCACAGTGTCATAGTTTTTTATTGCACCAGTTGTATAACTCTTCATGGAACTCTATTTTGTACTAGCAGAACTCAGAATTATTTTTGGAAGCTCACGATGTATTCACTCCACTTTCTCTCTGGAAATATTTGATGTATCACTCCATTTATTCTCTTGTAACACCTCAAGTATTCATTTTTCCCTTCTCTTCGAGACGGAGAGACACTAGTGGCAGGCAACCTGTAGAACAAATTTTTGAAGGACAGGGTAAAGGATGGCATCAAGGGACCAAATGTCAAACTGGGCGCCAAGACGTCCAAAATCTGAAGTTGGGTGCCAAGATGTCCAAAATCTGGAGTTGGGCGCCGAGACGTCCAAAAACTGGAGTTGGGCGCCGAGACGTCCAAAAATTGGAGTTGGGCACAGAGACGTCCAAAAACTGGAGTTGGGCACCAAGACGTCCAAATGGTAGAGTTGGGCGACTGCATGCCCAAGGCATGCCCAGACAAGCAGACCTGACAAGGCGGCCAAGTGGGGCCAGCCACTCATCATTACACGACAAAGTCTGGTACTGGCGGCGGCCAGGCTGACAAATGAAACCGCCTAATGCATTAACTTCCCATGTAACAGACTTACATATTGTAGACTTACATATTGTACTGGTTCCTCACCTCTCTCCTATAAAAAGGGGAAACCTCAAGAGAAGAGGGAGGATAGAGAGCATATAGTGCACACTACAGGAGAAGATAGCTAATAGTGAGTGAAGGCTCAGAGTCTGTAGATAGTAGAGTCATGCTCATGTTATTTGCTTATGCTGCTTATGTTATTTGCTGATGTTACTTATGTGAGAATACTTAGAGTTTGAATTCGGTTGTTCCCTTGATTAGTGGTATGATTAGCTAATGGCTTGTATTTTGACTGTGATACATTTGGCTTTCTAGTTAGTATGGTCTTGTGCTCTATTATGCTCCATGCTTGCTGCTTCTGTGACTCTTACTTTTAAGTGTAGTTTCTAGTAATGATATGAAGGCTTCGTGATAAGTGTCTATTATGGTAATGTGATTTAATGCGCTCATGTGTTTACATATGCTCCAAGAGTAGTGCATTTTGCATTCCTTGCACCCACACACTTCACTTCACCACCTACAGGTGAAAATTTGGCACGCACGGTTGGACAGGGCTTCTGGAGATTTCCTTTGCCTTGAGAAATCACTTAGAATTGAGTACCCTTTTCCTTAAGAAATCACTTAGGGTTTGAGTGCCCAGGGCCACCTCTCCTACTCCTCTTCCTCCTCTCTTGGGCGACTTCTCCTCCTCCTTCCCCTTCTGAACTTCTTGGGCGACTACTCCTCCTTTGGAGTCTTGGGCGACTCCTCCCCCTCTTTTGGCTTCCTAGGCAACCCTTCTCCTCCTCCTTCTTGGCTTCTTGGGCGCCTACTCCTCCTCCCCCCACTTGAGCAACCTCTTCTTGGGCGAAGACTCCTCCGGGGCGACCTCTTCATTGGGGCGACTTCCTCCATCAGAAGTAGTTCCAAAGATGGTCCATGACCCACACCAGAGCTAGCAAAGAGAAGCAGTTAAGCCCTAAGAAGACACCAATCAAAAGTTACCATAGAAGAAGGCCAGACCCTTACCTAACACCCATCAGAAGTCTATCTGCCTCAAGCCTAGCTTCTAGAATAAAAGGGTTAGACGACAAGGCTAAAACTCAAAAGACTTTACCTCAAGATACTCTTCTTAATAAGGCTATGGCAGAGGAACTTTCCACTCTTTTGTCAAGGATAAATATTAGATTTTCTTCATTTCATGGCGTTGCTAATGAAGATCTTGAAGATCATGTACGAAGATTTCTTTCAATTTGTAAGAGCAGGGGCTTACAGCAACGACAAGACGCCTTCCTCGCTCTCTTTCCGTCAACACTTGAAGGATTGGCTGACAAATGGTTCAGCCAGTACGCGGAAAACCATTTCCAAACATGGGAAGCATTGAGGACCGAATTCACAGACGCATTTCGGCCAGGTAACTCTACAGAAAGAACATTAGATGAACTTGAGAATTTAATCTTGCATATGGGAGAATCGTTTTCAGAACTTATTGTTGGGGTAAAGGTCCTAAATGACCCCCTTATTTGTACACATTTGTATAGGCCTTTTATAAGGCTTAATGTACTCATTATTTATTCTTTTGGCCAAGTTCAATGTGAACTTGGCCAGGTCCTATAAAAGTGAACTCAAATAAACTTAGGGCTCACTTCTTTCTTTAGTGAAGCCCCCAAACAAGCTTCCTCTCTCCAAATTCGAATTTCTCTCTCTCCATCTCTGTCTATCTGCTGCCACGTGGGCTGCTCCTTGCACCTCAAGCCCTTCTACTCAGTCAAGGGGGGTATTACCACAGCTGCTGCATCACCTGAGCACATCTCCTCAGCTCAACAACTGGTATAAGAGCCTATATTGGGCCTCAAATCTGCTGCGCAGGTTCTCTACAGCAGCATACACTCACCATTTGGCAAAATCATCAAGTTTCATCGCGAAGAAAGGGTCCAAAATCTGTTGTACCATCATTTTCAGTGATGCTCCAGCTTTTTGTCGCGAAGAAAGTGATTTTTCTCTGATTTTATCGCGAAGAACAAGTGTTTTTCAGCAAAATCTCAAAGTTTCCAGCAAGAACAGGTGTTTTTCAGCAAAATATCAGATTTTCCAGCAAATTTCTGAGTTTTTGCAGGTCTTCTCACTCTCAACTGACTGAGCACACATAGTGGGAGATACATTTTGCTGTAATTTCTATAGTTTCAGCAAAATTGACCTATGTATGAGAAGTTGTGGAGTATTTTGCCATAATTTCTTGTAAAACAGTGGCAAAAATTGGGGCTTTTGCTCCTACATGCATCTAAAGGTTGAGTATTAGCCTTATGTACATTCTTTGAGGTTAAAAACAACAAAATTAGTTGTTTTTGAGCATAAATTGAGTTTCTGAAATTCTCTGCGCAGAAAATTCAGAGATCAGTTTTGTGCCCAGAATCACCCCATTTTTGTCCCAAATTGCTCCTGTGACCGTTTGGAGCTGTAGTGCATCATTTTTGGAGGCTGCACTTTGATTTTGGTGCATTTGCCCAAAATTCCAGCAAGTTTTTTTCATTGTGCAACTATGGCGTCATCCTCTTCAGATGTGAAGAATCTATTTGAGATTCGACGGTTTGAGGGAACAGGTTTTGACTTATGGAAGGAGAGAATTCAGGTAATCCTCTTCTTGAAGGATTGTGACAGGGCATTGGAGGCAGAGAAACCAGAGGACATGTCGGAAGATGCATGGTTTACTTTAAACAAGAAGGCCATTATATACATTAAGATGGCTGTATCCGATGAGATTCTAGTAGATCTCAAAGGTTTGACCACTGCTTTTGAGTTATGGGCAAAACTCAAGGCGACGTATGAAAATACTACGCCTGTTAACCAAGTACACATGATGCGGAAGCTTGTTGGCATGCAGCTTGATGAGTCCAAGAGTGCAGCTGAACACTTGTCATCGTGTACAGGTACTTTGTCACAGTTGCAGGACTCAGGAATGCCTCCTTTCGATGATAAGCTTAAAGCCATTTTCTTGCTTATGACATTGCCTGACTCTTGGGAGACATTGGTAGTCTCATTGTCCAATAACCCCAACTTGACTTTTGATGGTGTTAGGGGTTCTATTCTTAATGAAGAGATCAGGAGAAAAGCAGGTGGAGAAGGAGGCAGCTCAGCCAACATGGTTAGAGGCAGGACAGATAAGAAGAGTAATTATGCACAGAGGAATAAGAGTAAAAGCAAAGAAAGGGGGAATAGCAGCAAAGGCAAAAGCAATGATGTGACATGCTATCAGTGTGGCAAGAAAGGTCACAAGAAACCCGATTGCCGCTATTACAAAGCAGAGCTTGATAGGAAGAAGAATTCTGGAGATAAGAAGAAGGACAAGAAAGAAGACAAGACTGACGCATAGAACAGCCAAAAGGACAAGGAGAAGGCCAATGTGGCTTCTAGTGTAGTCATAGAGGAGCTGTCAGATGCAGAGGACATTTTATGCGTTACTTTCTCAGTTGATGACACTCATGCATTTGATCCTTCTCTAAATGTTCCGCACAGGACATGTCAATCACTAAGAGTGATGTCATAGATGCTTTGCTGACCGTCAATGATGCATTGGCCCAGACTTGGATAGTAGATTCTGGTGCTTCATTCCATGTGACTCCTATCAAGGAGTGTTTTTCTACTTTTATTGCACGTAGCCATGGCCATGTATACCTTGGAAACAATCATGCATGTTCCATTGAGGGTATTGGCACAGTGCATTTCGCTACAAATGGCACTAATGAGCTGGTCTTGCATAATGTGCGTTATGTACCAGGGATCAAGAAGAGCTTGCTTTCTGTGGGTCAAATGGATTTGCATGGTTATAGCATTCTCTTTGAGAAAGGATCATGGAAAATGACTAAAGGTTCAAGGCTGATTGTGAAAGGCACAAAGAAGGGAACTCTCTATTGCTTGCATGGAAAGGCCTTATCAGGCAAGTTCATTGCTTTGGCTGAAGTTCACTCCCATATGGAGTTGTGGCATAAGAGACTTGGCCATATGAGCCAAAAGGGTCTCACTAGGCTTTGTAACTTAAAGAAGCTTGATGCTAAAGGCACAAAGCTTGACTTTTGTAATGAATGTCAATATGGAAAGCAAGTAAAATGTTCCTTTTATTCTGGTGTGTCTTGTGTACTTGATCTTGTTCATTCTGATGTATGTAGCATGCCCACCAAATCTATGGGGGGTGCTTTATATTTCATCTCCTTTGTTTATGATTTTTTTAGAAAAATTTGGGTTCAATTGCTTAAATCAAAGGATGAAGCATTTGCTGCGTTTAAGCGTTTTCATGCATTTGTGACCACCCAAACAGGTAGAAAGCTGAAATGCTTGCGTACGGACAATGGTGGTGAGTATACAAGTGCTGAATTTCAGAAATTTTGTGAAAATTTGGGCATTAAGAGGGAGCTAACTGTTCCATACAGCCCCTCTTCTAATGGTGTGGCTCAACGTTACAATAGGACACTTTGTGAGAGGGTGAGATGCATGCTGTCCAGAGCTAATCTCCCTCATGGATTTGTCATGGATTTGGGGAGAGGCACTCAAAACTGCAGTACATGTGTGCAATAGATCCCCTCACATGTCTTTAAAAGGTGACATCCCTGAAGAGGTTTGGTCTGGCAAACCTGCTTCATATGATCACTTACGTGTCTTTGGCTGCGAGGCGTTTGTGCATATAAGGCCTGCGCTGAGAAACAAGCTTGATGCTAAGTCCATTAAAGGCCTCTTCATGGGATATGGTGAAGAAGGTGAAATGGGCTACAGGATTTGGATACCTCAGCTCAAGAAGGTTGTACGCAGCCGGGATGTTGTTTTTAATGAGGCAAGGCTGCTTCAAAACAATTGTGCCTCAAAAGATAACCATAAAAGGGTAAGATTTCAGCATGACCAACCACCTGTTAGGTCCAATTTTGACCCTCAGGATGCACCACAGTACTGAAAATGTTGACGATCCAGTGGTTTTTGAGCCAAAAGATGTTGGACAGCAAAATGAGGCTCCTGAAGGGAATATGCAGCCGAATAATAATGCTGAAAATGGTGCTGGAAACAATGGACAGCAGCCTAATAATAATGATTTGATCATACCACCTGATGTAGACCCATTGCCTGACAATGTGGATCATTGGGTGAGAAGATCTACTCGTCTTAGAAGGAATGTGAGTAGATTTGATCCTTCATTGCATTACATTTTGTTGACAGATGAAGGTGAGCCTCTCACATACAAAGAGGCAAAGGCATGTGAACACAGCAGCAAGTGGGAGCTTGCTATGCAGGAAGAGATTAAAGCTTTGCATGCTAATGATATTTGGGATTTGGTTGAATTACCCAAAGAAAGGAAAGCCATTCCTAACAAATGGGTGTATAAAATCAAAACAGTTGATGGAAAACCCAAGTACAAAGCAAGGCTGGTTGCAAAGGGATATGCCCAGACCAAAGGCATAGATTTCCAAGAAGTATTCTCTCCTGTGGTGAAGATGACCACTTTGCGAGTGTTATTTGCAATAGTAGCTGCTCTTGATTTGGAATTAGACCAAATGGATGTACATACAACTTTCTTGCATGGTGATGTTGATGAAGAGCTTTACATGAAACAGCCAGAGGGGTTTGTTATTCCTGGAAAGGAACATTTGGTATGTAAGCTCAATAGAAGCTTGTATGGGCTGAAACAAGCTTCTAGACAATGGTACAAGAAGTTTGATGCTTTCATGCTCAAACAAGGGTATAAAAGAAGCCATGCTGATCACTGTTTGTATACGAAAACTGATGTAGATGGCAGCCCTATTATTCTTGTCTTATATGTTGACGATATGCTGATTGCTGGTAAGAAAAGAGACACCATTGATGCTCTTAAACAGCAGCTGAAATCTGCTTTCTCAATGAAAGACCTTGGGGCAGCAGAGCATGTCCTTGGAGTGAGGATTAGAAGACAAAGGGACCAGCACATATTGTATTTGTCGCAGGAAAAATACATTGAAAAGGTGCTGGACAGATTTAACATGGCTGATGCAAAGCCTCTTAGAGTGCCATTGCAGCCATATGTTAAAGTTTCCAAGGAAGATTGTCCCAAAACACAAGAAGCAATCAATGACATGCAAAATGTGCCTTATGCTTCAGTTTGTGGCTCACTTATGTATGCTATGGTTGCAACTAGGCCGGACATTGCCCATTCAGTGGGAGTTGTGAGCCGGTTTATAGCCAATCTAGGCAAAGCTCATTGGAAAGCAATAAAGTCCATTTTGAGGTACTTAAAGAGGACCAAAAATAAATGCATTTGCTATGGCAAAGACCCATTGGAGCTGAAAGGATTTTGTGACTCTGACATGGCTGGTGATGTGGATACACGTAAATCCACAAGTGGATACATATTCACTCTTGCAGGAGGTGCTGTTTCATGGTGCTCAAGGCTGCAAAAGATTGTTGCTTTGTCCACTACAGAGGCTGAATACATTTCAGCCACTGAGGCTTCCAAGGAAGCCATATGGCTGGCACGATTATGCAGTGAGTTTGGCTTGTCAAACAAGGCACCTATGCTTGGCTGTGATAGCCAGAGTGCCATATGTTTGGCAAAGAATGCCATGTTTCATGCACGCACTAAGCATATTGATGTGCGATATCACTTCATTCGAGAAGTGCTTGAGGATGGCCTTATCACACTTGTTAAGGTTCATACATCACAGAATCCTGCAGATGTTCTCACTAAGTGCTTGTCTAAAGCACAACATGAGCTATGTATACAGATGGTGGGAGTCACGTAGCTTAAAGGCGTCATTTATGCCTTTAAGTGGGAGGTTGTTGGGGTAAAGGTCCTAAATGACCCCCTTATTTGTACACATTTGTATAGGCCTTTTATAAGGCTTAATGTACTCATTATTTATTCTTTTGGCCAAGTTCAATGTGAACTTGGCCAAGTCCTATAAAAGTGAACTCAAATAAACTTAGGGCTCACTTCTTTCTTTAGTGAAGCCCCCAAACAAGCTGCCTCTCTTCAAATTCGAATTTTTCTCTCTCCATCTCTGTCTATCTGCTGCGTGGGCTGCTCCTTGCACCTCCAGCCCTTCTACTCAGTCAAGGGGGGTATTACCACAGCTGCTGCATCACCTGAGCACATCTCCTCAGCTCAACACTTATGACACGGGCAAGGTCACTCGTGGCAAGATTGCCGGAACCACCAGGGGATTTCCTTGTTAAGAAGTGGCTGGAGAAAGCCTTGCCGAAATCCACACAGCAAAAGCTGAGAGAGATTTTGAGACCAGATGCCACTTTGAGAGAATTTGAAGCAATTGCCACAAGGATTGAGGCTGCACGGGTTCATTTTGAAACACATGTAGGAAAGACTTTCCCCCAAGATGAAGACATGGTGACAGCCTTGAGGAAGGAACTAGAGACCTTAAAGCTTCAAAGAAATCGAGAAGAGGACAAGGGTACTTCGGAAGGTCTCGCTCAAATACGACAAGAGCTTGAAGAACTCAAAACATTAAGGGAGGTAAGAACTGGACTATGGTGTTCTCTCTGTAGTACTCAAGGACACACATCACAAGAATGTCCAAGGAGGCTAACGTGCCAGTTTTGTGGAAAGGGTGGCCATGAGGCCAAGGATTGTTATTTTCTGAAGGGTCTTGGAAATCAGGCTATGATGCAAGGACAACAACCGACAGCTCAATGGGTAGGGGTGGCTCAGTCCTCCTTGTTAAGGCAACCACCCTTACCATCCACTACAACACCTCCTGTAACAACTTTTTACACCAATCAAGGACCTCAACGGCAAGAAGGTAGGCCTCGTCAGAACCGACCACCTAGGCCTATAATGTGTTACAGATGTGGGGAGTATGGACACTTCCAAAGTAAATGTTCACTTCCTGAGGATGCCCCACCATGCAAAAACTGTCCTGAGACACGAGATCATTATACGAAGGATTGCCCAAAGTCAATGCCGTCTACAAACACACCAGGTAACTCTTGCCCCCTACATATGATCACAATATCTAATGATGAGGGCAATGTAGACTCTCCAAGTGCCCGAGTAGTTCAACTTGAGGAACTTCGCGGAGTAATGACTAGGGCACAAAAGAAGAAGGCAGCTTTGAAAGATGCTGCCAAAGAAGCAACAGATTCAACAAAGGACAAGGGAAAAAGGACCATGGAGCATGAACCTTCTCAGGAAGCCAAACACAACCAAAACAAGGAGAAAATCTCACTGGGAAGAGTAGGACGAAATGAAGATACTCTTGAGAAAGTTGTTGACAAAGCTTATGCAGTATCTAAGGAGGACCTAAGGCACTTTCAGAATGGATCTACTTCAAGGAACAATCAAGAAGGCTTTCTCACTGCAGTTCAAGTCTTGCAGAGCACCTACCAACAGGTATCTTTATATAACTTGTTAGCTATGAGTCCCCCATTCAGAGGAGAAGTCATGGCTTCCATAAACGGGTTAGACCCTGGCACCATATTAAGTGGCGGGCAAGTCTTCACTTCTCTAACCTCTCAACAAATACCTATACCCTCAACTTATAACTCAGAACCATCTAAGATGGCACCTCTTACTAATTACAAGAGCCCTAGACTAACTGTAAGTATCAAAGGTACTCCTTTGGTAGGAGTGATAGTTGATGGGGGATCTGGTATTAATTTGATGCCTGAGTACACAATGACATTGCTAAATCTAAAACCAACTAAGGATGCTCATTTTACAATATCATTGGCGGACCAAAGCAAGGTAAGCCCACTAGGCATAGTGGAAAAGGTTGAAGTTGTCATCCATCAGCTAAAATTTGTGTTGGATTTTATGGTAATAACACTCCCAAAGGTGAAGGGAGGATTCCCTCTTTTGATAGGAAGGCCATGGCTACGCCACAATAAAGCGGTACATGACTGGGGTAGTGACACCTTATGGGTGGCCGGACCAGACAAGGTGATGAGACAGCTTCAGATGGAAGGAGGAACAGATGAAGCCCTGGGTACTTCTCAAGTTGTTCTCTATCCAGAGCAAACTACAGAGGAAGGCAAGGAAGATAACAATGGAGAAGACGAACAACAAACTAGACAAGAAGGAGCAAACATCTGGGCCACACCTCCTCCACCATGGATTCTGGAAAATCAAGAAATATCAAGACAAGAAAGGGCGCCTTCACCTCCCTGGGTGTCTCCACCTCCTAATTCAAGTTGGGCGTCTAGACCTCCTAATCCAAATTGGGCGCCTCCTCTACCTCCAAGCACCTGGGCAACTCCACCTCCTAGTCCTAGCTGGGCGCCTCCACCTCCAAGTAGTTGGGCACTCCAGAGGCTTGGGCTCCATACTCTGCTCAAGGGCCTCCACACTGGGCACCTGAATGGGCAGCTTATCCTCCATCTTGGGCTACCCCTACAACATATTGGGCGGCCCAATGGGCATCCGCGAAGCCTCACATAGAACCATATAAAACAAGATCACCTGAAATCAAGGAAGAAGTTGATATAGGAGAAGAAATATCAAATGAAGATCTAGGCGACATCATGGATTGGATTGAGGAGACCAATAATATTTCATGTTTCACAATAGCAATCAATGAAAAAGAAGAAGAAGAACCTAATGTGGAGTCAGTGGTATTAGGAGAATCAGCTAGAGATTTCCGAAGAGGTAAAGTTTTGAAAGGAGTTCAAGGAAGAAAAGGGATTGAGGCAAGCCAAATAGAAGAAGAACTAGTAGAAAGCATTTTCCCATTGGTGGAAGTCCCAGTAGGATGGACGCAGGAAAAGACCAAGGAAATCACAACCAATGATAGTCAAGCATTCACCAAGCAAATGTTGTTTAAGGACGAGGCAGAGGCAATTTTGGAGCCAGTTAAAGAAGTAAACTTAGGGGAAGAAGAAAATCCACAAAATCTTCTACTAGCAAGTTGGTTGTGGGGCCACCCTCTTCTTCTCACAGAGGTAATAACATTCATGGATAATTTTAAAGATGTATTTGCATGGAGTTACAAGGATTTGACAGGAATACCAAAAGAACTGGGAATACACACTATTCCTCTAGTGGAAGAAGCTCGGCCAATTAGAGGGAAAATGTATAGGTTAAATCCCAAATATACAGAAGCGGTCAAGAAGGAAATCCAGAAAATGGAGGAAGCATGTATCATAGTTCCTTTAGAGCATTCAGAATGGTTGTCCTCTATGGTCATAGTACCTAAGAAGCAACCTAATAAAATCAGGGTTTGTGTGGATTTTCGAGCATTAAATAAGGTAACCATCCCTTATGGGTTTCCCACTCCCTTTTCTGAACAAGTGATTGAAGATGTGGCAGGACATGTGCTTTTCATGGATGGTTTCAGTGGATACAATCAACTGGAAATCCATCCTGATGATCAACCAAAAACAGCCTTTGTAACTCCTTGGGGAACCTATATCTACACCAAAATGGCTTTCGGCCTTAGAAATGCACCAACCACTTTTAATAGGATAGTATATCTGATCTTCAACAAGTTGCTCCTAAAATTCTTAAGAATTTTCATGGATGAGTTTTCAGTTTTCTCTGAAGCAGCCTACACCACTGCACTAGAGAATGTACCAGAACATTTGAAGCAATTAGAACAAGTATTCCAGCATTGCAGAGAGACAGGTTTGAAACTTAACTCTAACAAATGTCATTTCCTGGTAACCCAAGGTACCCTGTTAGGACATGTGGTCTCTGCTAAAGGGATGACTCCAGATCCAGATAAGGTAATGTCAATTCTTAAGCTTCCAAGACCTATCTTCTAAGATTTTGGACGTCTTGGCGCCCAACTCCAGATTTTGGACGTCTTGGCACCCAGTTTGATATTTGGTCCCTTGGTGCCATCCTTTACCCTGTCCTTCAAAAATTTGTTCTACAAGTGGAATAGAGAAATAAGCAATATTGTTGAAACTTGAAAGATATAATCAAAAATATGTAAAAGAAGGTTTCCAATTACAATGGAACTAAACATATTGAATTCGACTAAAAAATTAACCTTATCCAAACAAATAATCAAGCAAGTTTGACAACTATTTTTCCTAGATTATCTGACATGAACTTTTCATCGACTCTTGTTAGAGGAATACTTCATGAACCCCTAACTTTTGAGCCTAGGATTCAACCTAAAATTGTACCTTCTTGACTTTTAAAACCAACTTCCTCAATATCTTTTAATATTAGTTGAATAATAATTCAACAATTCTTTTTAGAGGAAATCCCATCTAAATGCATAATGAATACCACCTATGGGAATTCATTGCTATTTTGAATAGAAGTGGTTATAATGGATGGGAGGTGAGTGGCACACACATCATTCATAAGCCTAAATTTCAAGCCTTGAGAGAATCTAGGAAGTTTCTAGCACTTGGTATCAGAGCCTTTTGGAGGAGATCCTAGAAAAAATTGACGCGAGTTTTTGGGATTTTGGCCGCCTTCGAAGGGGGCCATTCATCATCGTCTTTGGATTTGTTTATGAGTAGTTGTCGCATGTGCGTATGCAGAAGCCCCTTGTAACAAAAAGGAAAGGAGGTTTAGCTTCCCTTTGTGTTGAGAGGAGGGTTGAAAAGAAATTCCATTTATACCCGATTTTGGCGCTCTGCACCTCGCTTATGGGATAAAAAACTAGCTTGCACGCGTCGTTGCTCGGAGGAAGTTCCACATAGAGGAAAATGGATGCTTTTCTTTCTTTGCCATCTCCAAACTCTTCTAGAAGGGCACAACTGGAGCATCTAGCTTCACTAGAATTGCCATAGCTCTCTCATTACTCAACCAAATGAAGTGATTCCACTTCATACGGAATCCTGACTCAGAGAGCTATCTTTTGACTAGTTGGAAGACATCATTTGGTTTCATCTACACACCTATGCAAAGCTTCAAAGTTGGTTGTTCGATATCAACGACTCTCGCAGAAGCACTTTTTCGATTCGATCTACGTTTTGTATGCAAGTAGGATGGTAGCATGTTCTTTTGCAGGTACCGCAAGGAAGAAGTAAGAACATCCACCATTCTTACCATTTTATCCATGCCACAAGCATGAGGGCTTTTATTCAAGGGTGTGTAGTGCTCTTTGGTCATATTATTGTATATTGTGTGCCCATCAAGTATGTTCAAGGGTGTGTAGTGCTCTTTGGTCATATTATTGTATATTGTGTGCCTATCAGCATACTTGCTTGAATTTATTCAAGGGTGTGTAGTGTTCTTTGGTCATCTACAGAAATTTTCAAAAATTTTGCATACATAGCATAGAAGTAGAAAAGCATACTAAAAGTGTTGTTGTTTTGTTATTTCTTTACGCAAAGGCTTGTGACTAGTTACTTCCCGTTGCCACTCTTTACTTTAGGTGTACATAAACACATAGATGTAAAACATTAAAAAAATAAAAAGAAAACAATAAAAAGAAAACATTAAAAAAAAAAAAATTACTCTTCCCTAGTTATGGACTCAAGATCATCTTCACTGCTTCGAGATGACACGCACATGGTTGACCACTAAGTAGATACCATCGAAACCATAAGTGCTAGGATCTCCCAGTTAGAGAGTATACTTCATGATATTTTGGAGCACATATGTAGTTCCAAGAAAAAAGGAGTATCAGAAAGTGACCTTCCAGGAATGGAGTTAGATGCGCAACGTGAGCATCAAACCCCAGAAGTTCCTAGCAAGAGTGTCCTAGTGTGAAAAACCAAGTGACAACTTAAGGATCTTAAACCACCAAGATATCACGGCTCCACTAATGCACAAATTGTCGATGTTGTTGAGCAGTGGCTAAGCAAGGAGGAAGCAGTGCGTCTGATTATGCCATATCGTGGATGATAGGTATAAGATTCAACAGGCTATTTATAACCTCATGGATATTGCCCATAGGTGGTGGCATAAGATCGAACAAGACAAAAAAGAGCCCACTACTTGGGAATAGCTCAAAGTCTTGTTTAATAACAACTTTCTGCCACCATACGAGAGATCTATGGTTTTTCATGAGTCAAAAAAACCAAACAATTCAAGACCATATGGATAAGTAAAGGGAGGTACTTCTTAAAGTATCTCAATCTATTCGAGAGTTTCTCCAAGTTCACAAGTTTGACTTGGGACTTAGAGAAACCATCCAACCTTTAGTAAGAAAGGAAAGATGTCACTCGTTGGCACAAGTTATAGAGATGTCTATAGTCTATGAGGACGGTCACATGGGCATAGGCTCCCAAGGCCAAAGATCCTCATGGACTAAGATGAGTCGACCCTTTTCCATTAGCACTTGTATCTTGATCAGCGCCCAACCTCAAAAAGAGGCTAAGCATGAGCACATGATCAACACAATTCAAGAGCAAAGAGAAAGGTGTATGCTCTGGGTGAGAGGGCTTATAACAAGTCCATCCTTATCCCTCAATAGAAAGAGAAGGCAACATCGCTTTAAAGACTCTCCTAAGAAGAAAAAGATAGCAACCACCATAGTTATAAACCCCACACAAGTAGGGACTGATATAGATGAAGCTTATGGTGATTGCCTATCTCAGATATCATCTCCTATAGTGGCCATGACAGTCACGAAGAAGGTGCCATATGTGCGAGATGTTGTGCTTTCGCCAATGGCACAAAAAAGGTACCAATTTCTTGATACAAAACTCATTGTTATGAGTGGAGTAATGGCAAGACAGCTTGTCAAGGTCCTCTTTGACACTGGGTCTACGCATAATGTCATTAGCTCCCGACTTGTTAGAAGGTTGCACTTAGACATGCAGTGAGAGTATGCCTACAAAGTGGAACTAGTCGATGAGAAGGATACTGAGACATGGGACCGACGAATAGTAGGTCTACCCATTCAGATCAAGTCCAATGAGGACATAATAGATTTTGAGATAGCATGATTGTCCCATTTTGATGTAGTCCTTAGTAAAAAATAGCATGCTAGTAAACGACCGGTGATAGAGTTTGCTTCACATATGTATTGGTTTTAGCACTAGGGGAGGCGATTACTGATCCGTGGAGAGTCAAATCTCCAAGAGAAGAGATTGATAATTGCAACCAAGTTTCTCAAGATCGATTGTAAGTATATTTCTTTTCTTTATTTCATGTATTCATCTTGTGTAGTGATGGATTCTTGCAGTCAAGGAAACTCTAGTTAGAATGCTCAAGCACTTTCAAATAAAGTAAAAGTAAGAGCGAAATTCTAAGAGTATACATGAGCATGAAAGTTATTTAAGATTAGTGTTAAATAAGTTAAAGGAAAATCAATTGTTTGTAAATCCAGACAAGACTTTGTTGTTTCCTCCAAAGATAAGAGTATTTAGAGCATGTGGTATCGGTTGGTGGGGTTTAGATGGTTCCCAAGAAGGTCTCAATTATTCTAGCATGGCCTACTCCTCAAGATGAGGGAGAGATATGATCATTCTAAGACTTTCCAGTTTCTATCGAAAATTCATTTCCTCTTATTTGTCGATAGTATTGCCTATGACAAATTTGCTTCAAGGGAAAGTCCCATTTGCAATGAAGCAAGAACAACAAGAAAGTTTTGATACTCTAAAACAAGTCGTTTCAGAGGCTCCAATAATCAAAGTGGTAGATCCGCAAAAACCATTTGAGATTGAGACAGATGCTAGCGGCATATCCATAGGGGAAGTTTTGAGCCAAGATGGAAGACCAATAGCTTTTGAAAGCAAAACGTTTAGTGCACATCATAATTGGCCAGTGTATGAAGAAGAGTTGTATGTAATTGGCCAGTGCACAACGTAATTTGTCAATGAAGACTTTATGGTATACATAAATCACCGTACACTCAAGTACTTTTGTGGTCAATCAAATCTTCGAGGGATACAAGCTCGTTGGGTATCAATGATGACTCTATTATAAGAGACAAGGAAGTCCTAGTTGTTTCTTCTCCTAATAAAGCAAACAAGTCAAGTCCGTATTCCAATTTCTCAATGGAAAATGGAAAAGTCAAATGGAAAGGAAAGATATGTGTACCAGATTCCTCCGATTTGAGAAGAAAAGTCATGCATGATAACCATGATGTTCCTTGTGTAGGGCATCCTACTATTGACAAGACCATTCAGCTTGTTAGAAGAACATTTTGGTGGCCTGGATTAGCCAAACATGTCCACATACATGTTCAACAATGCTTTATGTGTCACGTCAACAAGGGAGAAAAGGTAAAGACACCAAGTCTTTTACATCCATTACAGATTCCAAAACACAATTGGGATAGTGTATCCATGGACTTCATAGTGGGGTTACTGTTGACCCAAAGGAAGCATGATACTATCCTAGTAGTGGTAGAGAGATAGAGCAAGATGGCTCACTTTATACCCATGCAAGAGACAATAGAAGCTCCACAAGTAGCGGAGCTGTTTCCCGAGCATGTCTTCAGATTACACAGGTTGCAGACATCCATAGTTTTAGATAAAGATGTCAGATTCACAAGACACCTCTCGAAGTTTATATTTGACAAATTGAAAGTGTCATTGAAAATGAGTAATGGTGACCATCAAAAGACAGATGGTCACACCGAGGGGATCAATCACATTCTAGAGGACATGTAGAGAGCATGTGTCTGAGAGACAAACAAATTGGGATAGTTATTTGCCATTAGTAGATTTTTCTTATAATAATAGACCTCATAAAGTGACATGAACATCTCCTTTTGAGATGAATTACGAATTTAGAAATAGCTAAATCCAAGATGAAACAAGCAACTCTTAGGGCAAAAGAACATGTTGATAGGAAGAGATCTCCTAGAGTCTTTCAAAAAGGAGAGAGTTTTTCTTCAAGTGCCAGCTAGATCTACTTCACTAGACATAGGTAAGTATACTAAGCTCTCACCAAGGTTTTGTGGACCTTAGAAGATAGTCAAGAAGCTTAGTTATGTTGCATACCGATTAGAGCTTCCTCCAGATTGTAGAGTCCATCCAGTGTTTCATGTTAGTAAACTTAAAAAGTATGGTTCCAAGGCGGATAACCTAATAGAGAGTATTATTTTTTTGCAGGAAAGTTATAGCAAATATCATTCTCCAGATAGGATACTACATCGGAGGCAAACGGTCGAGAAACCATGTCATCCAAGAGCATCTAGTAGCCTAGAGAGTATTACCGTTTATAGATTCTACTTGGGAATCAAAAGCTTTGGTTCTCAAGTACTTTCCCTCATTGATCATTGAGGACAATGATCTTTAGAAAGGGGAGAGTGTTAGACATTGCTCTAGAGAAACCATTCCATGTGAGTGTCGGACACGGTGTAGTTATAGCCAAAGTCCCTAGCTCGGGGGATATCCTAAGGTATTCAATGGTAATGGGAATGAGTGTTGCATGGTGGCCATATGTCAGCACTAGATCATTCTAGAGCATTGCTATTTTGAATACAAGGGGATATAATGCATGGGAGGTGAGTGGCACACATCATTCGTAAGTCCTAAATTTCAAGCCTTGAGAAAATCTATGAAGTTTCTAACAATTGTCCTCAATGATTAATCCTTGATCTCCCCTTGAATTGTTGTCCTCACCCTTGCGCAATCTCTTGAACCTTCTTGTTCTCAACCTTGGTCTCTTGAACCCTTACTCTCAAGCTTGGTGTCTTGAACCTTGCCTTTTCGCTTCTTGACCACTTTCCTGCAGACTTACCTTGTTCGCAACCTTGGTGTCTTGAGCCCTCGTTCTCAACTCAATATCTTGAACCTAATTCTCACCCATGGTAGGTATCTTGGATCTTCAATCTAGTGTTTTCCATTGGAAAGTTTGTTCCAAGAGCTTTCCAACGATATCTTATATATCTAAATCTGACCTACAGATTGGGAGAGACACTCTAATCTTTGTTTGGCCAATTTTTGAAAGCGTTGCATGCACCTTCCATCCACCTTGCCCAAGACTATTTCCTAGGCCTTGATACCAATTGTGGGAATTGAACTCGAGACATATTGGCTAGGAGTATGATGGGCTAACCACTTTCCCTAAAAGACATGATTGATTACTTCCTAATCCTCCATCTTAAGGTGAGGTTCAACCATCTCTTGTATGTCATTTCTTGAGTCTAACAGAATCCATCACCCCCATCCCAAAAACAGCAAGTCTACATTAACAAGTGAGATGTCATCAAAGAGTGAAAGATTAAGACCAAAAAACTCCTTATCCTTGGAGAAAAGCCCAAGAAGGTTAATGATCAAGAGGCCCATTTGTGAACAATGAATATAAAAGCCAACAAAAGAAGATATGGAAGTAATTAAAACACCTTGATTCCAACAAGCAATTAGGAAGGAAGGAAAAAACAACAACAATAAGAGATAAGAAAGAGTTCAAGCATAAAATATCTAGTAGAGAGACTCACATATGAAACATTCATAACAAATAATTAAGATGTTGTGCATATATGATACGCATGATAAAACAATGAACAAGACAACTATAACAAAGCTAATAGAAATGAACATTGAATAAGTACTATGGATGAGAAGATCAAAACACTAAAGGAGAATCATACATGGGAGTTGGTGAAGTTACCAAAAAATAAGAGGGCAATTGGATACATACACATATACCTTCATAAGTTTAAAGTTATCCAAACTTATGAGCTCAAAATAAAGAGCACAAACACAAACACATAAGAAAAAACTGACACCGAACGCAAGCGACTACACACAAGATGAGATAAGTTCAAGACATGAAAAATAAAAGCAAATAAAAAAGTCAAAAGAATAAATTAATAAACAAATAAATAAAAAACCAAAACTAAATAAATGATCGATTGACACATTATCAAATACAATAACAACAATAAAAAACGATATACACTTCTATTTTTTGGTCTACCTTCATCTCTTGCTTCTTTACCACATTTTCCTACCTACTACCTCAATAGGAGAAGCTTTAGTAGCTGCTTATATCATACATGGGAGTTGGTGAAGTTACCAAAAAATAAGAAGGCCACTATATACATGCACATATACCTTCATAAGTTTAGAGTTATCCAAACTTATGAGCTTGAAATAAAGAGCACAAACAGAAACACAAAAGAAAAAACCGGCACCGAAAGCAAGCGACTACACAAAAGATAAGATAAGTTCAAGTCATGAAAAATACAAGCAAATAAAAAAGTCAATACAAAAATGGAAAGAAATAAATTAATAAACAAATAAATAAAAATCCAAAAATAAATAAATGATCAATTGATATATTATCAAATACAATAACAACAATAAAAAAAGAGATACACTTCTATTTTTTGATCTACGTTCATCTCTTGCTGCTGTACCACATTTTCCTACCTACTACCGCTTTAGTAACTGCTTATAACAGAAAAACCCAATTTCTATTAGGGTTGTAGATTTTCTCTATAATCAAGCACATAAGCTGTTTCTCTCAAAAAAATCTACTCTTTCTCCATAGTCAAGCACATTTTCACCTTCATTAACTTTTGGGTGCACTTCTCTCCAATTTTTGTACCTAGGTCCATCATACATTCAGCCTATTATCCAAATTTTGTATATACATACTATATACATACTCATTGTATAGTTATTCTTCCATCAAGTAGTTATTATTTTAGAGTAACCTCTTTGCTACTCGTTCCTATCTCTTTTCTCTTGTTTATTTCTATTGTCATTCATCTATCTCTTTGGTTCAAGGTGTGTATGTACTATGTGTGCAAAGTTATAAGCATTGGAAAGATCTTGTGATCTATATTGGACCTACTTCACTTGCAACAATTGGCATCAAAGCTTTTTGTTGCACATGCATAACTTGTTTCCAACATGAGTGTTTATAGAGATAGATTGGAAGACGAGGACAAACTTGATGGAATGTCTAACTATCCTATGTGAAGTTTCATGTGTTGAAGTTCGAGGTTTGCGAAAGCACACTAACAGCACAAGGAAGAAGAAGAAGCTTGGAGACAAAAGGACTTTACAAATCTATGGAGAAAATGAGAGGTTTGGGCCTATCTTTTACAACAAAGTTATGTATAAAGAATCTACAATGGGGCACTTCAAAAGAAGAGAGCCTTACACCTCTGAGCTGAATTTCTCCCCTTTTCTTGCTTGATGAATATTTGGCCATCTACTTTATAATCAATAGAATTTGAAAATGATGAGATTTTCTTTTCTAAATGTCAAATGTCAGAGCTTAGCTAAGTCTTTGATGGCAGAGATAAGCTGCATGATCCATTAATACTGCTGACAGAAACAAAGACAGTTACTGAGGACCATTTCACATGTAAGCGGTGTAACAAACATAGGAGTTGTTAAAATTCCACCTGGAAATAACAAAAAATAGAGAGTTCAACTGCTGTGCTATTCACATATAAAGTGGAACACTGTTACATCTTTTTCAGTGCCCCTGCCTTGTGTGAATAGGTGAAACATAGCGAAACACAGAAAAACTTTTGTGAGATTATTTGTGATAAAATTCTCATGCAGAACAAATCAGAAAACTTCACGTATCCAAGGGTCTCTGAGTTCCACCCAGGGGCAGGAGAGAGGGGTCGGAACATTCTTTGGCGATTAGTTCCGTGTGCTCTCAGTTGAATAGGAGAGGTCCTCCGCCATTATGTGAATGAGATTTGCCACATGGCATGCTTACAGTGGTGCATGACTGCTTGTTGATGCTGCTGCTGCCTTATGTGAAATGGCCCTATGATCAACATCAAAAAAGGCTCCTGTTGAAATGATCAACGACCAAGACCGACTATTGTTTCAATAACCAGAGCCTGAGCGTGATAATTTTGAACGTACTTATCTTCAAATAGAACCATATGAGGATGGGACTCAGGAGAGCAATTTCAAAAGAATCAACACATCAGAAACATCAGCATCTCCAGATTTCAAATTCGGTGTACACCTCAAATTTAGCCGAAGGTTGCCTGCTTTTTCCATTTTAGAATTTCCGCATCATTTGCGTACTCCTATTTTCAAACATGGTTTAATGAATAGTTTTCCTGGTTTCATGCTGGAAGGACGAAAGTTCATTCCCTAAATGGAATTCCCTTAGGAAACAGAAGGGACTGTAGCAAAATTTGTATGAATAATCCAGGACATTCAAGACTTACGCGTTTCTTAAAATTCTCGTTTCTTAAATCTCTCTCTCTCTCTCTCTCTCTCTCTGAGTGTGACACACATATACAACAAACAACGCGCGCGCACACAGAAAATGAGAAACACGCTTACCCTATGACCCAAATAATAGCGCCCACTAAGGACAGCAAGGTAGCAAGTAGAGCGAATGGCAAGCCAATCAAAAAGCCCAAAGGTCGACATTCACAGTCGTTGCAACACATGATTCTCTTCTCTTACTCTCTAAGTTTCGCCAAATCTGCACAGGTATAGATTAGATCAGAACAAGACAGATCTGCTCCTTCCAATGGGTTAAGAGATGGAGGGAACAAGCTGGCTTCGGCACGCCAGCAACATCGGATTTCTAGGCACGTAAATTCAAATGGGGCCCAGAAGCAGGCGCCAGGATTCACGTACAGCACGATTCAGGGACATGTATGTGTACGAAACGACAACAGATTTGCAGAGGACTTTTGAAGTGGATTTCGCTGGAAAGCCATTTTTTTTCAGGGGAATTAACCGAAGTCCACCAATGACTTTTTTTTTTTTTTTTTTTCTAAATGGAGTTCGACCGAAGCCTACTCTTCCAAGTTTTAACTTTGAAAGAACAATTTTACATGGTGAATGGACATAGTACTCAGAGGACCTCTCTTATCCCCTAGAGCAAAGGTTAGATGAAAGATCACAACAACCCTAAGGTTTCACAACTAGTTTAACTGCCCAAAGGCTATAACTGGGTTAGCTTCCCAAAGGCAACAACTAAGTTAATTGCCCGAAGGTTTTCATTTACATGTCCTGCTGATGGATAGGGTTGAACTCTCACCCCTGCCTCAAGGGGTGAGGGAGTCAGACAATCGACCCAAAGTGTACTAACACCAATGACTTTTTTTTTTTTTAATGGAGGTTCGGCCGAGGCCTACTCCCTCGGACTTTAACTTTGAAATTGCAACTGTACAAGGAAGGGCATAGTACCCATGGGACCCCCCTTATCCCACAAGAACAGGGGTTTACAAGACTTGGTTGAACGGCAGTCACAACAACCGCAGGACTAGTCAAACGATGGCACATCAGCCATATGCTTCATCATTCCAGGTTACACATGTCCCTTACATGTGATCGGCAGGGATTGAACCCTCGCCCCCGCCTCAAGAGACAAGAGGCCCAACCAGCTGCCTTAACGGCCTGGGAGAACACCAATGACTTTTTTTTTTTTTTAATAAAAGGAAGTTCGGCCTTGGCCTAATCTCCCAGACTTTTCTTTTCCTTTCGCTGAGACTTATTAAAATCCAAATTCAACATGACACGTCTCCTTTGGTTACGTCGTTCTCAAGTGAGGATTTTGACTTTGAAGAGAACCTTCGTTTGACAAAATGAGTCGGGTGGAAGATTTCCTTCCTCTCTTGAAATCAAAGCGAGGGCTCCTCTTGTATGGAATTGGGAAATCGGAATGATCATAATAGAAAATAGCTTGTTCAAATTTTAAGAAAAAATAAGAAATCTTGCAAACTATTTCAACTACAAATATGTGAGACACATATGGACCCATGGTCTCTTAATAATCATACTTTTGGCATTATTAAAGTTTTTATATGCACTTAGACTATTGTAAAAATAAAATAGAATAACAATAACGAATTACTCTGTTTACACTAATTTGATCAATGCATAAAACTTATCAAGACATAGACATTTGTTTTGAACATAAAGCTCTCTCTTTTTTTTAGTATAGGTACGAAGTTCACTAAACAGGCATGCATGTATACACCCCTAAAACAGATGATCTGAGCCTAAAGCAATGGTAACAAAGCCTACACATGATCACAATCCTAAAACAATGGTATCAGAGCCTACACATTGTTGGGAAGGCTCTATGTTTAGGGGTGCACACTGGATGCCATTAGACAAGAATTGAGAGTATGTGAGCTGCAATTCAAGCACAATGGATGCAATCGATACCATTCATAGGATTTTATCTCAAAATCTTTCTTGATTCACTGATGTTCATGGTCAAAAAACAAATACAAACTCTTTCTAAGTTCAATCTCAAAGTACTTCAAAATGAAGGATAAGCAACAATCAATTTCAACTCACAAAAATAGCTCTTGTTTCACATCAATATGAATGGCCTTTGTCTCTCGTGATGAAATAAAATCTCCTTAGCACCTTGAATAGCATGATGTCATATGCATTGTACTACTTGAAGAGTGTTTTCCTTATTTAATCTTTCTCCTCAATAAGCTTCATGAAAAGAGTCAATCTTTGGTAACAATTGCTAACTTCATACATCGTTCTGACTTTTATGTACAAGTTTTTGAAGTATTGAATAGATGGTACTTGAATCGACAGAAAACCATACACAAGTATTCATTTTCTGAGCATTATACATGAAATGATTTGAAGATTTGATCGATGCACTAATGCTATAGCTATGAATGTAGTCAGCTTGTTGTTCTATCAACATTCTCATGATTTGTGCCATTAATTCTCCCATATCGGTTGAACTCTATCACTTCATCTTCATCAACTTGAGCATGCTATCTGAGAATATTTAGGCTAAGCTAAATTGCTCCCACAGATCTAAGCTAAAATACTCCCATAGAGCTAAGCTAAACTACTCCCCCGGCTTAGTAGTATCACAAAGAAATTCTTATGTAGCCCATCTTATAACAAAAACAACATGTATTAAGCTTCTCTTCAAGTGCATTATGCCTTGCTCTCCTAAATAGTTATAGTGCATATGTATGTCATGATGAGGTATAACAACTTGAATTGTTCTCTGTACAACGAATAATGTTTTTTTCTTAGATAAAAGTGCACAATTCAATCAAATAGCTCCAACAGAATATCTTGGTCATTTCTATGGCATTGTATTTCCTCATGTGCTATCCAGATCAATGTCTATGCTACACTTAACCGAAGTTGGAAGGTTGGCCTTATGTTACACTTAACCAGAGTTGGAAGATTGGCCTTAATCTCAGTTGCACCTCAATGGCACACAATTGGTTTACAAAGCTTTTCATGTGTATAGGCAAACATTGACTTTTGCATTCTATAATTTTATGAACATTCCAAATCAACAAGTTGAAGATTGTGCATAAAGGGTGGGATGGAAGAGGTCTTTGATTCAATCCCCCTAGGTGCATAGGGGGGATTATTTTTTCAAGGCACTCTAGAGCTTCTAACTCATGTTAACTTTGAGTCTATTGAGACTTGACTTGAGATAACTAGGACACTTCATTTGAGTTGACTCTTGTCAACTAACTACTCTCTAGTTAAAGCATTTGCTAAAGCGATGATGTAGATCACACATGGAAAAGGTGGCTTCAGTTAAATCCAAATATCTCTCCCAATCTAGGGATCTATATAATAGCTAGTTGGGTGAAGCATCGGAAGTCATTCTCTTGCATGTGTGTTCAATAGCTTATTTCAATGGTATCAGGGCCTTGAAGCTCCCATGGAGATCTTGAACTCAACATCTTCTTCCTCAAGCTCTTAAAGAGACCTTGATTATCCATGATATTGTCCTTGATGCGTTCCTTTCTCCCAATAGATAGCTACAATTGTCATGTATATGCACGTATGTTTCTTTCTCCTTGCAAAAGAAATGGTGATGTGTGAACGCTCAACAAGCCCTTCAAGGCAATGCAAACTCTTTATTTGTAAGTCTCCAAAGTAGCCACGCTCAAATAGTCTGCTTTCAACACTTTCCCCTCTCAACCCAAGAGCTACACATATTTAATCTTTGTCTATTTGATGGGGACTCCAAAAGGTTATGAGATTTAAGAAGGATTAAAGGCAACCAAGAAACATCTAGAACTTACCCTTCATCATTGATATGGAATTCTCGAGAGAGAGAGGAAGAGAGAGGGACACGGCTGATGTGTTCGGCCATTTTGGCACATCGAAAGACTCAAGGCAAATCGTTTGGAGGTCCTCCAAAGCTTTCAAGACAAGCCTTTGAGAGACTTTCTCCAAAACATGAGATAATATGAGAGAGACAAGTCCTCTTCTTCTATTGTCTTTCATGTATGAGTCTATGTTGAAAGCATGGTTGTTAATATTTTCACATTTAGAATATTTTCTCTTGAATCACAAGGATATTTGAAAGAAGCATACATGTTTCATGCATACATTACGTGAAGGATAAGACCATGTATAAGGAGGAGCACACATATAACCGCTTGTTCATTTATCATGCATAGGAAAAGCATGTTATCATTATCAAAATTTATTAAACGGATATATAATTAAGGTTTATGACAAATTTTGATAGATTTACTTTGCATGATGAAAAGTTTCATCTCATATTCATTGAGTGTGACATCCGAGACAAAAAAAATCAAATCATGCAAGAGGGCTTTCTATTCTCCTCATCTTAGTATTGAAGATTGCTCAAAATCCCTTTTTTCTAAATCTTGTGTGTTATATAGAGCTTGTATAGAAGGTAAATAGCTTAATTTTGAAGATACTATATCCCGAAGTCATTCGAAGAACATCAAAAGTGGCATGTTTAGTCACTATTTCCAAGTGATGTCAAAGTAGAGGTGTCATTGGGAACTCCTTGGAGATATTTTTGGCATTCATTCACTTTCAACCTAGTGAGAAAGTGTTTTCATGATTTCCAAGTCTTGCAAGCCTTTGAAATTTGTCAGATGGGAGTGAATCACTTCTAAATTTAGTTAGAATTAGCCTTTTTGCCTAAGTATTGTAATTGTACAATTGTAAGCACATGCATTTATTATATTGGGATTCACCTATAGGAGAACCACATTCACTGGATCTAGTTTGCAAATGAGGGGGGCCATTAATGCCTACCTGAAACATTTGGTTGTATTCACATATGAGGAGGCAAACAATGCCTACCTTAACATTGTACTTGGGCAAGGGAATGAGTGTGTCAGAGGGGACAAACGTGAGTGGGTGCATGTGCACATGCACATGCATAGTTTTCTCATTGATTTTATTGTTGTCCATATACATGCACCATGATTGCAGAGGGATACTTATATGTGCGAAAAGTATATAATGACTTTGAAAAGGAATATGCCTATTTTTATTATAAAAGCCAAACAAGCTTGAAAGTAAGAAGAAATTAGAAATGCATTAGTTGGCATGGGATGTAAGAGGGGAATAGAGAGCAATTATGAGGAGCATTTGAAGATTACATAGCACAAAAATCTGGACCTCAAAGATGACCATGCATGAATTTTCACTAAATGGTAGCTTTCATCACTGAGTTTGGAAATTAAAAGGTTACCATTCTGCACCTTTTCTCTACACTATCATCTTGCTCTACAGAAAATAGAGAATATGTTGAATGCACATTTTACTTTTTTTAAGTCTTTGGCTTCACTCAGTCATAGTCTTCAAACCTTCTGAAATCTATAGTTCTTTATCCTCCAAAAATTGGAATTTTTTTGCAATGAACTGCTTAGCATCTTGCATTTGTTTTTCTAAGTCTAGAATACTACTCAATTTGATAACTGCTATATGCAAATTATTATTTGATGATGTTATTTGAGTATTTAGAACTGCTTTATCATCCTCTAGCAAATTCATTGTATTCTATAAGGTTGAGTTTTTTGACTACACTGTTTGTCTTTGCTCTATAGCTTCTTGCAGTTGACCTTGTTGCATTTGCTACTCCTCTTCACTTTCATCGAGCTTTGCTTCCAAATTCACAATGGCTCTTTCCATAGCATGGACCTGTTTAGTTGAAATGTTAGCTTGGCAAGCTAAACTATCCTCAAGTTTGTGAATTGTTTCTCTGAATTGAGCATTTTTTTGCTTTTTAAGACTCGATTATTATGCTATCATTGTTTGGAGCTACCTTCCTTTTTCCATCTGCAAAGAGTAAAGTTCCAACATCCCGGTTGCATATGCTAAGATTTTTGTTGACATTTTGTATTCTTTCATAAACCAAGGATAAATAGGATTGGTGCAAGGAAGAGTGGGCTATTGCACCCTCCCCTGGGCATTACACCATGGATCCCTAACTTGTTCATTGAATGTCAAAAAATTGACCATGCCTTTCTTGTGATGTTTCCTTTGTCGATCTGACTGCAACTATTGGTTGTTGTCTATCCATTGCTCTCTGTGGCTTTTCTTCCTCTCGTCAGTGTCATTCTACTTGTTATCGAGTTTCCTCCTCCTATTAGTGACCTTCATCTTGCTGTCTAAGGGCTTCCTCCTTTGCCAACCTCCTTCTTTTCACTTCTTCCTAGGCAAACTCATACCTCTTCTCGGCTTCAACCCTAGCCGCTTCTTCCTCTAGCCAACATTGTTCATCTTTGAAAGTAGTGGATGATCTCGCCTTACTTGCCTTTTTGTCAGCTTCCTCTTAGCTCATCTAAAACACTCCTTGATAATCTCTACTTTCTGTCTCTTCTTTTCTCTTTCTTCATGAGTCCCAGCATTGTTTCCACTTGGTCTCTCATGTTGGCGTAGTGTTTCTTAGAGAAATTTTTCCTCTCAAAACTCCTCCGCTTGGCACCTTGCAGTAAATGCCCTTGTCAAAATCATAAGATTAAGAAAGATACCTACTTTAATGTCGAGACTATGGGACTTATTGAAAACAAATGATTGATTTCTTTTCGTAGCTTGCAAAAGAGAAGCTCCGCCTACTTGAATTGTCATGTTGATTCTATTACCTCCATCAATAGGGAATACAATGTTTGTGGCATTCTGTAAGCTTTGCGCTATAGGATCACTACAAGCGTTCCCACTAGTAAGCCCATCTTCCATGGTGAAGTCTCTAAGAGTCGAGCATGCTTGAACTCCATAGAGCATGGCTTGCCAAATAGCTTCTCCATCTCTATTAAAGGGACCAAATATGCAAGAGTTGTGATTCCTTAATTGTTGAGCTGCAAGGAGTGTGCAATGTATGTAACATTGATCACTACTCTTGTTTATGCATTAATCATGAGTTCAAATGCCAATATGTTCTCACCTCCAACGGCTCATGCATTTGGAGTAAGAAAGTGAATGACATCGAGTGTACTAGAATTTATTACCAATCAATCATGACATACTTTAGTAGACCCTTGCTTGTGAACCACTTCAGGTGTGTTTGCAACAGTCAGTTTAGATATGCACCTAGTGCATATCCATTAGCTTGATGGGGTTGAGTAGCAAAGAAAACTTTGATACCTACTCTTCTCTAACTAGCCCAATGCATCAATCTAGTAAACAAAATAGTCCTTTGGTAGTAGTCGATCTTGCATAGTGATCCTTAAGATGGGGACAATAAATTCCATGGGTGCCATTAGTTTTAAGAAGTATGCCAATTTAATGGATTGAATCTGATCACAACTTTTTGAGAAGACTTGTAGGCCCACAAAGTTGTAGGTAAACATTGTTCCTACTTAGCAGGGTAATCCAACAACATTTCTTGCAGCATCATAAGCAAGACTTTATTAATGATTTCAGTTAAAAAATTGGCATGAGGATAATACGGAGAGTTGAAATTATATTCAATGCGGTAATAGTTCATGATATTCTTAATGAGATGATTAAGAAAGTGGGTGCCTTGATATGGAATTAATTCAAGGGGGAGTTCAAATTGGGGGAACAATTCGTTTAGTAAGACCATAGCCACACTTCCCGTAGTTGCATGCTTGAGGGCTTGGGCTTCTGACCAACAAGTATAGTAATTTTTGCAAGTTTGAAGGTTTTTCTTGAAGGGATTGCTAGTGGCCAAATTGGACCAATAAAATCAAGACCCCATTTCTAAAAAGGTTCCAATGACAATACTAAGTGAAGAGGAAATCAATGCACATCCCAAGGTTCACCCATTTTTTGACAGGAATCACACTGCCAAACTATCTCACAAACATTTATAATGTAGGCCACCAAAGAACACTTTTCAAAATCTTCCAAATAGTGAGGTCTACATCGCAGTGACCATCGACAAGTCCGGAATGAGTGTCGAGGATCACAACTAGAACTTCATGTGGGAGAACACACTATAGCCAAACACCAATAAGATCCTTAAAGTATAATTGGTCCAAAATTACTAAAAATCGTCAAATTTGCAAAGCTATATTTTTTGGGTAGTGGATTGTAAATGGGTCAAGGTCACAACTATGGTAAGAAAAGATAGCATTTCCTCATGCCATGTCGGTTTACCTAAGTCAAGCTTGGATGCTCAATAACATGGAAAAGTTATGCATCTTGAAAAGAACCATCGACCCCATCCAGAGGTTCATCATTATCCAATTATGAAAATAAATCAGACACTACATGTGAAGAACCTGGTTGGTGGACAACATCGTAATCAAATTCCTGCAAAAGCAATACCCACAATGCAAGTCAAGCCACCAAGTTTTGTTGTTTAACCAAGTACAATAAGGTAGAATGATCCAGATGGAAGGTAAAGACCCAATAGATAGTTCCAGAACTTCTTAACAGAATTAATCAATCCTAGGTACTCAGATTCGGTTACTGAATAATTTTTCTCTACACTCATCACTTTATGGCTTGCATCATAGATTGATCAATATCAAGTTTGACTCGCTTTTTGCATAAGGACATTGCCAATAAACACATCGGACACATCAAAAAAGACATGGAATGGATGTGTCCAGTCTAGAGCTTAGAAAATTGATGCTTTATTTAGGAGCACTTTTGACCTATGGAAAGCCAAATCACAGTCTATATCCCATTGGAAAACACCCCTTTTCGCATGAGCAACGATTAAGAGGCAATATGAGATAGGCAACATAAGTGGCAACCATGCCCTTCGTAACATACTATGGAGTTGGAGTTAAAATCGTAATGAAAGGTATAGAGTGCATTCATTTTACTCGAATTGCATATCGCGTACTCTAAAGTCTTGTTTAATGGCACCCAGTGTGTGCCCTTAAACATTTACCCTTCTCAACAAGTGAACTCGATGTGAAACAAATATATGTTTTATGACTTGATTGTAGAATTTGACATGATCATGATCATGTGAGTTTTGACATGAGTGTTAAGCTTTGATATGATCAAGATTTGATCAATATGTCTAATAAGAACAATAATGGAATTTCAAGTAGTAGGATGGACCATCAACACACTACTTGAGGTTTTGATCCTACCTCAAAAGTCAATTATAATTAGAGATCACGACTTGGTACAAACCCAAACGTATTTCCAAAGTTTTGATCAAAGGAGGCTTTGGAGCTCCTATTATAGTGATAAAGCCCAATCGGTCAAGGTTTGTGCATATTTGCTAGCATCATTCCTGAGTGCAACTCCTTATGCAGGAATTTGACATGAAAGAACTTGGTGCGTTGTGCTATTTTTTGGACATTGAGTTTCACACAGAAACAAGTATATGGTTGTCCCAAAGGCAATATTTGTTGAGTATCCTTCAAAAGTATAGTGTGGCTAATTGTAAGACAATTCATATGTCATTAGATCAGAATTTGAAGTTGGATGCTATTGTAGGTGAAGCATTGGAAAATGCTACTATGTATAGGAAAATTATGGAAAGTTTGATATATTTCACAATTTTAAGGTTTGATCTGAGCTACATTGTCGGAATTGAGAGTCAGTTTATGCAAGTCCCCAAGAAACAACATTTAGATGCTTTGATATGCACTCTACGTTATGTGAGTGCTCCTTTGGATTATGCATTGATTGATGAGTTAGTGTAGAATTGCAAATTCATGGATACACTGATGGATATTGGGCTCGTTCTATTCCAGATAGAAGATATATTAGTGGTTTTCTATTTTCACTTGGGAGTACTATTGTTACATGGAACAATAAGAAGTAACTCGCTATTGCTTTGTCGAGTATAGATGCTAAGTATAGAGGTGCTTCAACGATAGCATGTGAGGCATCATGGCTAGAGATGATACTTGCAAGTGTAGATGTAGAAGTATAGAAGCCTATCACCACTTATTGTGATAATCTTAGTGGCATACAATTAGCATGAAATCTTATTTTTCATGCTAGAACAAAGTATATCAAGATAAATTATCACTTCATCAGGGAGAAGGTATTAGCACGTGATATTGATCTTGTTTATGTGAGTAAAAATGAGAAGGTTGCTGACATTTTCACTAAAGCACTTGGAGAAGACAAGCTGAAGAATTTTGAAAGATGCTTGGATTATAGGACATGACATTGAGCTGAGATAAATCAGAGTTATCTATTGAGAGTGATGTCACTTTTGTTTGTTGCTAACTCACTCATTCATGGACATTATGGTTTTCTTTATGTACTACACTTTCTGTATTGTACGGCTTGCAATCTTGTATTAGGTCATTTTTGTATATTTGTTTTATGTAATACAAGAAGTAAAAGAAGATCATTCTTCCTTGCATCAATCTGTGCATGATCCTCTTCGTGTCTGAGAGTGTGTGAGAGCTCTCTTCCTTATCTCCTTTTTCTTGACAGTAATCTAGATTGTATGGTTGATGCAGATGTGCCCAAATTAGCCTTTATTACAGACTAGGGTGTATTTGCTTGTATCGTGATATGGTTTGGACTCAAGAATGCCCGCAATACTTTTCAACAGTGCATGCATCAAATATATGTGCCTTATTTGACTAGTTTCATGCGGATATTTTTATATTTTTTTCAATCTCTAGAAAATGGGTGGATCGTTTGCAACATTTTTGGCTTTGTTTCGCCCAATGCAAAGAAGTCCATCTCTATCTAAATCTAGCAAAGTTTATTTTTTGGGGTTAAGTGTGGCAAAACTACTAGACCACATTATTTCATAGGAAGATATTACGGTTGATCCAAATAAAGAGTGCTTTTGCAAGCCCCACCTCCAAGATCAATGAAAGAATTCTTAAGGTTTTTGGGCCAACAAGGACTTCTTTGTAGCAGGCATTGAGGATGCATTCTTTATGCTTAATGAATTAAGACTCGCTTGGATCTGGGTGGTGGTCCATTGCAAATCCTGGTACTTCTAGCCTAAGGAGATGAATTCGGTGCAGACTTGATGCATGTTGTTAAACATTTGTTGTAGTGCATTGCCGATAGTAGATGATGAGATGGTGGAGAGTGAATGCATGGTGATATGTAGATCAGTGTGTGATGTAGAGGGGAAGGGAAAGGGAAAAGTGGATACTCACGTGAATGTGGTAGTGAGTGAATGTGAAGTGGATGGTATGATGGTGGAAAGTGGAATGTAAATAGTGGATGGAGGTGCCATGGTTGGTGAAATATCCATGTCATTGGATGTGTGTCGGTGGTGACAACTATGTACAATGTAATGTGTGCAGGTGAAAGTGTTGGTGACAAAAAAAAGTTGACTGGTACTGATGATTGAATGGGTGGAATGTACTCAGATAAGCGTACTTGAGATAGCAAGGGCTAGGTCAGAGGATGGAGGAAAGGTTGGAGAAGAGATGGAAGATAGGTTGTGTTGAGTGGGGTAAAGGATGGAAACAATAGGTTGAAGGGTATGTGGAGGGGGGATAAATGTGGCAATGGTGGGGCAGAGTGTGAAGGGGTAGAAGTAGGAAAGGTTGCTATTTTTGATTGAAGGGTTGGAAAACTAATAATGGGGGTGGAGAAGGTGGTGGTGGGTGCGAAAGTTATAAGGACTATACAATTGATGGACTAGAAGCGTGAGGAGGATGTTGTTGTGGGGAATAATGAGGTGTCTCGAAAGTGTCTTGAACATTTTTGGCATGGGGGAACTTATGACGATCAGTGAATTGTCGGGCTCCATAGGGGTGGTTGTGTCAATCGAAGGGATTGGTGGGGGTGTCTATTCTTGACTGGTGAATCTATGGAAGGGGTTGGGAGACATAGGAACCTGAATAAATTCACCTAGCTTGGGTAGGAGTCTGAAACATCGAGGATTGAATTGTGGGAGTGGTTTTTGTCTCAAGAAATTAAGGGCTTTGACTACGCCCACTCCCTCAATCAACATGTTGAAAGTGCTGATGAAAGATGCATCAAAACCACTATTCTCAAGCTCTCTCTATAACAATTCATGACTTTGTTGCTCTGTGAGTTGACTTCGTGCCAGACGGCTTGCATTCTGGCATGAAGCCTTTGAAATGCAACTATAAAAGTGTTGGTATTCGAGATAGGTTACTGTTCAGAGATTCATACTCCTCCTTGGTGTGGCTCCTCGTGTTGTTGTTGAGCTCCTTGGTTGGTTTCTTCATCTTGATGACTTTTGTTGTCTCCCTCATCATTTTTAGTTACCGTGCATTCATCATCTTCTTGATCTATGGTCATATGGCCTTCATCATGATCTATTTGTGAGCTAGGGTAGCTGGGGTGTTCATACTCTTGTGAGAGAAACTAAGTTTCTCAAAACTGAAAATCACTTGAGAGGGTCTTGCATCTTTAAGTCGAAGGAAAATAAAATCATCAATGCCCATGTCATGTATAGGAAATACAAAAGCCCATGTCACACCAGTATTTGGTTCTGTGATTGCATGTTCTGTGGTCCTTTGTTCAGAGCTCACTAGGATTGTTGAAGTTGCACTTGTAGGTGGTATTGTGCTACCTAGTGTCCAACTCTCTGGAATTAGTGTGTGTGAGAGGCGGATATGAATGGAAGGGATAATAGGATGTGGCTAAAGGTAATTTTTGTGGAGATGGAGAAGCTTCAACTTGTAGATGCCTCACATGCGTTTACTTGAGTGCGACTTCTTTGTGCCTAACACGAGTCTCTAGACTTCCTACTTGCATACTTTGGAGAGCGCATAATTGCATATGCATGATTGGTGTCATCATGTTTGGTTACAACATATTGGTGGGTGATTATTACAAGGTTGATTGATTAGCATGGGTGTCAATAAGGAATTATGAGGACATGGGGTTTGTGAATGATTTATCGAACTAGAAGTTAGAGGGTGAAGGTGGTCATAGTTGTTTAGGCACCCATTTCCAAGATGGTTGTGAAATTAGTTTACAAGGGTGGTTAGATACATTGGACATTGGCTTAGGTAGAGGGTGAGTGGAGTGTTGGGGCCTTGGAGGGGCCAAGAGTGCAAGGATACGGGTATGTATTGCTAAGCAAGCCTTAGGCACCCAAATCATCGATGTGTTGGGATTAGCAGACCTCTTAGGTACCCAAATCTCTCGAGCCTTTGGTTGTCAATCTCATACTAGCCTCGGGTGTTGAAGCATAGTATTCCTTTATTGTTTTTGCATTAGCAATTGAGGTGATAGATGAGTCATTGGTTGCTTGCCCTTGGGGGCCCATATCTATTTCCTAATTGGAGTGGATGAATATCTATAGTGCTTCCAAGGCATGGTGGGGGTTGATCTTTGACTTTGGTACTCGAGCTACAACTAACTTTTCCATGATGGTGGGTGAGAGGTTGGTTGGACATTTTGCTTTGGAAAAGAATGGAGGTCCAACACTTGCATGTCTTGCTCATCAAGAAATGAGGCATTTTATTTAATAGATCTAGGCATGCATGGTCGAAGTGTGGATATGGAACTATGGAAGGTAATGGTCCCCATCTATTTGGTGATGGTCCCCAATTGTGAGGAGGAAGGAGTGGAGATGTTGGTGGTGCCCATTTGTCCAAGGATAGCCCCCATATGTCCAAGGACGATGTTCATCTATCCAAGGAGGGTGTCCATCTATTTAGAGATAGTGTCCATCTATCCAGGGATAGTACCCATCTATCCAGGGCAGGTCATATTTCTCCGGTGTGAGGATTGAATATCTCTTCCATTGAGTGGACGTGACTAATGACCTGGCTTTCTAGTGCTTAAGGACTGCTAGAGAGACTAGAACAATTGGTGTCAAAGATGGATCATGCAGAATTGGAAAAGGCTCCTTCTGTTAGGAGCCTACCAAGAGAAGTCTCACCCATATTTTCACAAGTACCTGATTCTACCGAAGGTGGAGTTTCTTATTCAATACAGAAGTATTCACAAGGATTCTTGAGAGAGATTCAAGAAGAGAAATCAAGGCTCGACAAAGGAGCTCAACCTCCCATCCAAGAGATAAAAGATCTTTGTGATTAGTATACCTATAAGAGAGCAAGAAGATGAACAACCAGCTAATGAATTTTGAGTCTAATTTTCTATAGGTATTATCTCATTTCATTGGCCCATGGGAATCAAAGTCTACTCAAATGGAGATCTCCCACAATGTTGATAATAAATGATGATTCAATTCTTCCTAAGAACATGTAGGTATTAAGGAGCACTAAAGTGCAGTGCCATCTCACTTTACAAGAACTGTTGAAAGTCAAACTTGAGTTGTGGAAGCATGGAGCAATCCACTTTCCAAAAGTTTCTAATGCATGCTCTCATAAGATCACAAGGAAATATGCCAAAGGTACCCCTAGGCAAGATTGGAGATGCAAGTGAAGGAGAAGTGGGAAATACCTATCTACCCTACCCATCTCCTACCAAGGCTACACCACCAAGGCCATTATAGACTCAAGAGCAAGAGTGGTCATTGCCACCACTTCTTTATGGAAAAGATGGGGCAAGCTAGCTCTAAGACCTATGAGAATGAAGTTACAAATGACATATGGACATATAGAGAAGCCTTTGAGTTTGTTGGAAGGAATCACCCTCACCACCTATGGTGTAGAGTTTGAGCACACCTTTCCCATATGTGAGTTTTGAAAGAACCATGCCTATGAGATGAGCTTGGGATGATAATTCATGAGGTAGTTACAAATAGTGTAGGATTGGGGAACCAGTTCTTTGTATTTGAAGCACCTAGGAGTAACCACCAAAGTCGATCTCAAGCATTATTCCCATCATGACGTACCTCCATGACAATGGAATACCATCCATAGAACACATGAGGAGGCAGAGTCAGTGCAATCCATTGGATCAGAACCTTCATGGTTGCATGAGGACACACACTTTTGGATGTGTAAAGTAGCAACAAACAAAGAGATGAGATTAGAAGCTAGGGACTTAGGTAAGGAACAACACCCCAAACCCATCCAAGACCCAACCTATGCACCTGTGGTGTTTCCAGATGAAGAGTTCAAACATCATGGATGGGTAGAGATATTAGCCACCATGGACATGCCAATGAATGAGGAACAATGGATGCCCCATTTGGATGAGGATGGTTATGATATATCAGTCTTCATGTTAGAACCCCTAATGTTTGAGCTTCTTATAGAGTAGTGTGATGATGCAACTATAGAGCCAGTAGAAGTAAGTGAGAGGACTTAGAGTCCATCATCATGGAGCCATTCTGCTCGTCAAAGGAGGAATATCTATACTTGGTAGAAGCTAAAACTGTTGATCAAGTTGAATATAACCCATAGAAGATGCTAACTCAACTAGCTAAAACCAAGTTTGAGAAGAAGAAGGAACGAAGAAAGTCTTTCACATGAGAAAAAGATAAAGCATCACTATTTGAAGTGCCAAAAAAATTTAAGAAATATGAAGTTGAGGATAGAAAGATCATGGTGAAGATGCCCAAAAGAGAAGCCCTCACAGGAGAAGCTTATGATAACAAAGGAAGGAATAAGAAGTTTGTGGTCAAAATTGAAGAAGGAGAAGAAATATTTACGTATATTGGACATGATTTGAGTGAAAAATGATTTCCCTACTAAGAGAGTATAGGGATGTGTTCACTTGGGGCTACAAATATGTGAAATGAGTGCATCCAAACATTTGTTCTGATAGGATCCCCATGACACTTGAGGCCAATCCAACTAAGCAAAATCCTTACACATACAATGAAAACTATGCAGCCAAGATAAAAGAAGAAATTGATCAATTGATTGAGGTAGGATTCATATATGAAATAGAGCAGACAGAGTGGGTATCCCCCATTGTGGTAGTTCCTAAGAAGAATAACTTGAAGAAGATTAATGCTGCTACCATACAAAATAACTACCCTTTGCCAATCACAAAGCTTTTACTTGAATGTGTAGCAAGCAAGGAAGTCTATAGCTCCCTTGATGGGTTTTAGAGCTACAATTAGGTAGCCATAGCCCCTCAAGACTAGCATAAAATGGCTTTTGCTATTGAATGGGGCATCTTGCATTTAGATTGATGCCTTTTGGACTCACCAATGCACCTATTACATTTCAACGCTTAATGTGTCATGTGTTCAAGAGATTTCTAAGGAAGAATCTAGAGGTTTATGTGGATGATGTTGGAGCAAGTCTATGACAAGCCTAAGTATTGGCTTGAGTCCCACAAAGTCATAGAAAAAGCCTTAAAATGAAGACTATGTAAAGTTCACTTGTGAACTACCTCTTGTAACTTTTGAAGAGTTTACTTAATGTAAAAGTAAGAGAATCTTAAGTGGTTGAGTCCACATGATCAAGAATGGAAAGAGGAGCCACGAATTCGTGATTTGTGGTAGATAGAGAATCAAATCAATCATTGATTGATTGGAGAGTGATTGAGGGAAGTTAGCCTCCCAAACTCAACTATAAATAGATGGCAGTTTTAGTCGTGGTTAGAGAGACCTATGTGAAGACCTCCAAGAGCTGAGCTTTATGCCATATCAAGGTGTGATTACAAGGCACACATATGTATCAGTAATTCATTGTATTGTACAAGCAATATACTTTCATTTTCATGATTATTTGAGTTCATCTTTCCATGTTCTTGTGAAGTGTACTACTCACTGCCATTACTCTCAGTTTTTCTCAGTCAGCTTGCAGAGATGTTTTCTCTGAGCTTGGTGCATCATTTTCAGTGATTTAACTTGGTAAAGTTAGCTCTATAAGTCTACTATATGCTCATAAATTTTCATGTCATTTGGATGTTGCAATCTTCAGTTATGTTCATTTGAAGTCAATAGGGTCTGTTCATCTTCACCTCTCTGTCAGGTACCCGACTTTTTCACTCATCTTGTCAGAGCCATTGCTCAGTGGTTACTTATCCAAATTCAGTGATTTAAAGCTTGTTGGATTCATCTTACTGTCTAGTATAACCATACAAATTTTTATAGTCATTGGATTCCTACATTTTGAGTTATGTTGATTTTTCTGCTCACTGGTCTATTTCTGTAGCAGCCCGTGAAAATCGGGATGATGTCATCACTTGTTAAAACTCATTCTCAGTGTGTGGCTCATTATTTTTTATGAGATTACTCTTGAAAGTTATCTCTTTAAGTTGCCTAGACTTCCCCAAGAGGAATTGAGCTAATTGCTGCTGTGATCAGAGAATTATGTAAAACACTGGACAGGTGTATGAACTAAGAATAGCAAGTTTTCACCTCTGAGCTAACTCCAACTTATCTGTTTTGATCTATCTTTTTGAGAGTGATCTTCCAAGGTACATAGGGTGTCTAATACATCCATTGGCAAGCTAAAAGGGCCCACCATATACTTCTGGAGTTCATTTGGCTGGTGTAGATCAAGGATTTTGCAACACCTCTTCATCTTCAAGCACATACCTATCCATCTCTTCACAGTGGTATCAGAGCAAGGTTGGACAACATGGCAGATGGATTTCCTTCATCAATTGACAAATTGGACAGAGGTAACTACTCAGCTTGGTCATTAAGAATGGAAGCTTATCTCCAAGGTAGAAGTCTATATGGTTATGTGGCTGGAGATGAAGTTATGCCAAGTTTCAGGAACAAAAGTCAACCAACACAAGAAGAGCAAGAAAGATTGAGCACATGGTGCTCCAAGGATGCACTTGCAAGGTCTTATCTCCTCAACTCTATCTCAGATTTTTTGTTGCCTCACATTAGAAGTTGTAAGACATCTCAGGAAGTGTGGGATGCACTTGAAGCTTTCTTTTCTTCAAGTACTAAAGCTAGGAAGCATCAACTATGGCTGGATTTCACAACTCTCAAGAAGGCTCCCAAACAGAATGTGACTGATTTTGTCACAAAGCTCAAGGACATAGCGGATCAGTTGGGAAGCATTGGAGAGGTAATAGATGAAGAGCAAATTGTAAGGCAGGTCATCAATGGCTTGAAGGCAGATGATAAGTGGGAAGCATTCACCACAGCTATGGATTTGTACATGGACATGCATGTACCTGATTTCAACACACTCATTGGACAACTACTTACTCAAGAGGCAAAGCTTATCAAAAATGGAGAAAGCTCTAGAGGTAATCAATCTTCAGCTTTATACACGGATAAAAGCAAGTCTAAAGATAACAAAGGAAAGACAAAGAAAGTGGATGATGAAGCAGGTACATATCAAGCTAACTATGCAGGTAGAGGAAGACATGGCAGAGGTAGAGGAAGAGGAGGTAGACAAGGCAGGGGGAGATCCCAAGACTCCAACTCATGTTCTATTTGTGGATTAACTAATCATACAACTGAAAATTGCTTTAGGAATTCCAGGAATCAAAGAGGCAGAGGATACAATAGAGGAAGTTATGGCTACTCAAGAGGAAGGTTCAACAACTACCATGGCAACTACAACAACTACAATCATTCAAACTATCAAGGAGGCTACAAAGGAAGGAGAGACTACAATAACTACACAGAAGACTCAAACAAAGAGGATTCGTTATTGATCATGAACATGGCTATGCCACAAGGTAAATCTGATGAGCATGTTTTCTACATAGATTCAGGTTGTTCAAATCATGTGGCAGGAAATGTGGCACTCCTATCAGATTTAGAAGATCCAAGGAATAAGCATGAGGTATAAACAGGAGATGATACAAAACATCCTGTGGAGAAAATAGGCAATGTCAAAGCACCTGATGGAAACATCAACCTACTCAGTAAGGTACTCTATGTCCCTACCATTACAAAGAATTTGATAAGTGTTGGGCAGATAGTAGAGAAAGGGTTGCAAGTCAGGTTCACAAAAGCAGGAGCATTTGTTGAAGATCCAAGTCAAGGATTCAGAAGAATTGCAAAAGGTGAAAAGACAGGTAGATTGTTCACATTTGAATTACAGGACACTAGAAACATTGCTCTCTTTAATTATGGTAGTCAAACAGTCACAGAATTGGAAGTATGGCACAAAAGGTTAGCACATATTGGTGAAAGGTCATTAAAGCAAATCTGCAGGGACCAAAGTGTACTTGGACTTCCTAATTTGTCAAAACAACATATGATTTATAAGTGTAGTGCATGTCAATTTGGAAAGTCTCACAGGTTACCATTCATGAAGAAAGGTTATATGCATGGAGATCTCTTGGAGTTGGTTCATACAGATGTATGGGGACCTAGCAAGGAAGCTTCAATATCTGGATCAAGGTATTATGTTTCCTTTATTGATGATTGCAGCAGATGGACTATCCTATTCTTTATGAAACACAAAGATGAAGTTTTTTCATGTTTCAAAAGATATTTGGCTCTTGTGGAGAATCAAACAGGTAAATCACTAAAAAGGCTAAGGTCAGATGGAGGGGGAGAATACTTCTCCCATGAGTTTGATTCTTTTCTTCAAGAAAGAGGAATCAAAAGAGAGGTAACTACAAGGTACACTCCTGAGCAAAATGGAGTGGCAGAAAGGAGGAATAGGACAATTGTTGAAGCTGCAAGGTCTATGTTAAATGAAAAGCATTTACCTAATTACTTATGGGCTGAGGCTGTATCTACAGCCACTTACTTGATTAACAGGTTGCCTTCAAAATCCCTTGATGGGATGACTCCATATGAGGCTTGGAATGGAAGAAGACCAAGTTTAGATCATTGTAAAATTTTTGGATGTATTGCTTTTGCTCATGTTCCTTCACAGGTTAGAGGCAAGATGGATCCAAAAGCAGAAAGGTGTGTATTTATTGGATATGACAACAATCAAAAGGGCTACAGGTTATACAACCCTACCAACAAAGGATTCTTGGTAAGCAGAGATGTAGTTTTTGATGAGAACAATTCATGGTATGAAGATTCATGCAGGAAGGTCAATTTACCATATAATCTTGAAGAAGATTTTCCAAAGCTTGGTAGAGAACAACAGAAGATTGAAGAACAAGACACCTCAGAGGATGATGAAGAATCTCACATGGAAAAGATCAAAGCATGGAAGTCTAAAGGTAAAGCAAAATTGCAGGAACTTGGACATGAGGCAGAATCATCACATCATGGCCTAAGAAGATCTATGAGGGAAAAGAAAAAACCAGAAAGGTATGGGTTTGACACCTCATTAGTAACTAAACATTCTATCTACATAGCACAGGACATAAACCAAGAGGAGCCATCATCATTTGAAGAGGCCAAAGCAAAAACAGAATGGAAGCATGCAATGAAGGAAGAGATTGAAGCACTTGAGGAAAACAACACTTGGGATTTGGTGCCCAAGACTTCATCCATGAAGGTAATAGGCTCAAGATGGGTCTATAAACTCAAGAAGAATTTTGATGGTTCCATTAACAGGTATAAGGCAAGGCTTGTAGCAAAAGGCTTTGCACAAACTCAGGGAATTAATTATGAGGAGACTTTCTCTCCTGTGGCAAAGATGCCTACTATTAGGGTTTTGCTTAGTATTGCCTCTTCCAAGAATTGGAAGATACTTCAACTAGATGTAAAGAATGCATTCTTGAATGGTTGGATAACAGAAGAGGTATATATGGCACAACCACCTGGTTTTGAGAATCAAGTTTATCCTGATTATGTGTGTAAACTTAACAAAGCATTGTATGGTCTCAAGCAAGCTCCAAGAGCTTGGAATTTCAGGCTTGTTTCATTCTTGCAAGACAAAGGCTTTCAACCAAGCAAGGCAGATCCTTCACTCTTTATTAAAAAGAGTAATTCCGAGGTCATCTACCTATGTGTATATGTAGATGATATTATATTGACAGGAAATGACGCAGATGGTATGAAGAAGATCAAAGATCAGATGAGAGAAGAGTTCAAGATAAGTGATTTGGGTTCACTTACTTACTTCCTAGGTTTGGAAGTTGTCTACAAAGATCATGGTTTGTTTCTCACTCAAAGAAAGTACATTAAGGACATGCTGGCAAAATTCAAGATGCAAGATTGTAAGGTTGCAGGTACTCCAATGGAGGTCAATCACAAATTGAGCTCACATGAAGGTGAACTCATAGAGGACATCACATCATATCAAATTCTAGTGGGTAGTCTCAACTATGCCACATTGACAAGAGTAGATATATGTTACAGTGTGAGTGTGCTAAGCCAATTTATGCACACACCAAGGAAACCACATATGGATGCTGCCAAAAGGATTCTCAAGTATCTCAAAGGAACCATAAATGAAGGACTTTATTATCCTTATGTATCTGATTTAGGTTTGAAGCTATTTTCTGATGCAGATTGGGCTGGCTCCAAGGAAGATAGAAGGAGCACTTTAGGTTATCTTACCTTTGCAGGTTCAAAGCTTATTTCATGGTCATCCAAGAAGCAACCCACAGTTGCTCTCTCTTCTACTGAAGCTGAATATAGAGTTCTTGCTATAGCTACACAAGAAGCTATGTAGATGAAGACATTATTCAAAGATCTTGGATTGGAGTTTGGAACTCCAACTATTTTTGGTGACAATATGAGTTCTATTCACTTGGCTGCTAATCCTATTTTTCATGCAAGGACTAAACATATTGAAGTTCATTATCACTATGTACGAGAGAAGGTTCTAAGCAAAGAGATTCAAATATCATATGTGTCCACTCATCAACAATGTGCAGATATTCTAACCAAAGCATTGGATGGTACAAAGCTTTGCAAATTCAAGGCTATGATTGGTTTGCAGGTAATCTTGGAAGATTGAAGACCTCAAGCATACTTGGCTTGAGGGGGAGCTGTTGGAGCAAGTCTATGACAAGCCTAAGTATTGGCTTGAGTCCCACAAAGTCATAGAAAAAGCCTTAAAATGAAGACTATGTAAAGTTCACTTGTGAACTACCTCTTGTAACTTTTGAAGAGTTTACTTAATGTAAAAGTAAGAGAATCTTAAGTGGTTGAGTCCACATGATCAAGAATGGAAAGAGGAGCCACGAATTCGTGATTTGTGGTAGGTAGAGAATCAAATCAATCATTGATTGATTGGAGAGTGATTGAGGGAAGTTAGCCTCCCAAACTCAACTATAAATAGATGGCAGTTTTAGTCGTGGTTAGAGAGACCTATGTGAAGACCTCCAAGAGCTGAGCTTTATGCCATATCAAGGTGTGATTACAAGGCACACATATGTATCAGTAAGTCATTGTATTGTACAAGCAATATACCTTCATTTTCATGATTATTTGAGTTCATCTTTCCATGTTCTCGTGAAGTGTACTACTCACTGCCATTACTCTCAGTTTTTCTCAGTCAGCTTGCAGAGATGTTTTCTCTGAGCTTGGTGCATCATTTTCAGTGATTTAACTTGGTAAAGTTAGCTCTATAAGTCTACTATATGCTCATAAATTTTCATGTCATTTGGATGTTGCAATCTTCAGTTATGTTCATTTGAAGTCAACAGGGTCTGTTCATCTTCACCTCTCTGTCAGGTACCCGACTTTTTCACTCATCTTGTCAGAGCCATTGCTCAGTGGTTAATTATCCAAATTCAGTGATTTAAAGCTTGTTGGATTCATCTTACTGTCTAGTATAACCATACAAATTTTCATAATCATTGGATTCCTACATTTTGAGTTATGTTGATTTTTCTGCTCACTGGTCTATTTCTGTAGCAGCCCGTGAAAATCGGGATGATGTCATCACTTGTTAAAACTCATTCTCAGTGTGTGGTTCATTATTCTTGATGAGATTACTCTTGAAAGTTATCTCTTTAAGTTGCCTAGACTTCCCCAAGAGGAATTGAGCTAATTGCTGCTGTGATCAGAGAATTATGTAAAACACTGGACAGGTGTATGAACCAAGAATAGCAAGTTTTCACCTCTGAGCTAACTCCAACTTATCTGTTTTGATCTATCTTTTTGAGAGTGATCTTCCAAGGTACATAGGGTGTCTAATACATCCATTGGCAAGCTAAAAGGGCCCACCATATACTTCTGGAGTTCATTTGGCTGGTGTAGATCAAGGATTTTGCAACACCTCTTCATCTTCAAGCACATACCTATCCATCTCTTCACAGATGACTTGTGCACCCATTCCCACATAAGACAAACACACATCCCAAAACTTAGTTAAATGAAGCATAATCTTTAGTGGTAAAAAATGAAGTATAATAATTGTACCTTATGGGTTGCTTTATGTTCCTTGTTGACCTTCTAACTTCTCCACTCATTTAAGTCTCTAGTTCTTCATATTTTGGATCAAATATTGGCATCTCTTCATTATCAATATGAGCATCAACAATCTCTTCATCATCATGAATTTGAATCTTTGATTTCCCCTTTCTTTGGTTCATGAATTCTTCATCACATGCATGAACATTAATTGTACATGCATACCAAGTACCTTGCTCATCAAATGTAACATTTTTTAGCACAAGGAATTGCTTTGTGGATGGAATACACATTCTATAACCCATATGCTTATCATCATAACCAATGAACACATACTTTTCAGCTTTAGGTTCCAATTTATGCCTTAACTGAGATGGTACATATGCATAAGCCAAACATCCAAACACTTTGCAATGATCTAAGGTAGGTCTCTTACCCCACCATGCCTCATAAGGTGTCATACCATTCAATGACTTACATGAAAGTATATTCACCAAATAAGTAGCTGTATTCACAGCCTCGACCCACAAATAATTAGGGCAATTTGTACCTGCAAGTAACTTCCCTTTTTATACATGCATTCCATAAGTAATCACTAAACTCATTAGAGAAATACTCTCCCCCTCCATCTGACCTTAATCTCTTCAATTTTTGTCCTGTGATTCTCTATGCATACACATGAGAATGGTTTAAATGTATTGAACACCTCTGATTTATCTTTGATCACATATATAGTGATCCACCTGGTAGCATCATCAACATAAATCACATAATATATTGAACCATTAATGCTAAATTCTGACCCCACACATCTGTATGTACCAATTCAAGCTTCTCTGAATACATGAAACCATGCTTATTATATGATTGCTTATGAGCCTTACCTAGCTGACATGCTTCACATCTATATGTCATGTGTTGACCTGCAACATTAGACAATCCAAGCACTGAACCATTGTTAATCATATCCTTAATACCTCTTTCATTGAAATGTCCAAGTCTTTTGTGCCAAAGATCTAACTCAGAGATCTTATGTTCTCCATAAGTGAACAAAGCATGACCAACATTGCCTTGAATCTTCAATGTGAAGAGCCTTCCTTCTTTCTTCCATGAAACAATTTGTTTATACCCATTGCTAGGGTCTTCCACAAAAACTCCATCATTAGTGAACCTTACTTCATTAGCTTTCTCTAGAATTCGCCCTACACTTATCAGATTCTTTGGAATTGCAAGAACATACAAAACCTTACTCAAAAGAGTGCTTCCATCCTTGGCCTTTACTGATCCAATGGATTTCACATTGTGCTTTGTATTATCACCTGTTTGAACTACATGATTACTCACCTTATTCTCTAAATCAGTCATGAAAGCTATATTGCCACTCAGGTAATTGCTACACCCTGAGTCAATGTAGAAGACTCTTTGATCTTCACTTTGTCTTTCACAAGTTGCATTCATAATTAAGGTTGAATCCTCTTTCCGATCTGAAGCATAGTTGTAGTAGGTACTATGGTAGGATTGACTTTGAAAGCTTCTATGTGCATTTCTTCCAAAGAAACCTCTACTACCTCTACCTTTGAAATTACCTCTTTGATTTCTACCACCTCTTCCTCTTGAATTAAAGTTCTGATTATATCCTCCACCATTCTGATTATTATGCCAACATTCATGAGCTAAATGATTAGTCTTACCACAAATCCAACAAGCTTTGACATCATCTTTATTGATTCTGCCTCTTCCTCTTCCTTTGCCACCTCCTCTTCTCTTAGGAAGTTAGCTTGACTAGCAGTGCCTTTATCTTCATTCAATTGTTGCTTGCCTTTGTTAATCTTCTTCTTGCCCTTTGAATACATTGCTTGACCTGTACTTTTATCAACATCACCTTTGACATCCTGCTCAAAGCTTAGCATATGTCCTAGCAACTGATTCAAATCAAGAGTGAACTGATCTAGTGACAATTCAGTGGATAAAATGAATGGCTTCCACTTCTCATCTCCTCTCAAACCTGTGAGAATTTTTCTTACCAATTTGTCCTCTTCAATATCTTCATCAACTGCTCCTAATGCATCTGCAATGTCCTTCATCCTTCCTACATAATCAGAAATAGACTGAGAAACCTTCTTCTTGAATGTGGTGAACTTTCCCATAAAGATACCTTCCTTGACTTTGTAGTGTTTTGGAAATGCTCCTCCAAAGCATTCCATATGTCACTTGAACTTTCAAGTCCTCTAATGTGAGGTAGCAAGTAATTATTGACTCCCATGTAGATAATGCTCCTTGTTTGAGCGTCCTTCTTCATCCATGTCTTAAAATCTGAGAGCTCTTCTCTAGGTGGAACACTAGGATCCCTAAATTTGGGTTTTTCTTCTTCACATGTGATGTATCCTTTCAGATCTATGTGCATGAGATGAGATTCCATCCTCATTGACCAAGTAGGATAGTTTTCTCTATCCAATTTCTCTATTTGAAGAGAATCTCCCATCCTTTCTTCACCTGTGCAATAAATTCTTCAAGCTTTGTGAATAATGAATGTACCTTTACTTCGAATGTATTTCTTTTGTTCTTCTTGATAGCTTCAGTCCTCCTTCTCTAGCTTTCAATTCAAACTTTCACCTTTTGAATCTTCAAGGATTGATTTTTGTATATCTGCAATAGTCGGGTCCTCCTTTCTTGAAATTTGATGACTCCTGCTCTGATACCACTAATGGAGAGTGTTAATCTCCAAAAGAACAAGTTATCCTTGATGTTAGAGCACCTCTGTATCAAGAAAAACTCAAAACCTCAACCAATTTTGGAAGAACAATGCCAAATTATCAATATTTGAGTTAATTGTGAAGAAACTCATTACACAGAAAAGTCTGTTGCACTTAATTCACTCATTGACTTATCAAATGTGTAAAGTTTTCAAAGAAACTTTGTACAAGGTGTCGCATAACTTAATTGCACCTTCTCCAAGTAAAAACTTCTCAAAAGAGCTAATAAATCCTGAGATTTGCTTCGAACAATGTACCTATGTCTAAAAATATTCTTCTGTGTAGTCGATTTTGACACCTACAACTTCTAATGCATGGTTCTCCCAAACTAGATCCCATTTATTCAAATGCTTTTAGCCACAACTAGCTTTCCTTTCAACTTAAAGAATGAGTGCTTATTTGCTAAAAAATTTACACTATGGGGGGAGATCTTATCAAAACATTGACCACTCGGATTGCACCTGTTCCTGTCTTCACTTCTTCACATTTACACATGTAAATGTTCCTACTTAAAATTCTCATAGTCTGATTACAATTAGACTCTCAAAACTTGTACAGAGGTCGCTCAACTATAGAAATAGACATGTACAAAATCATTCCTCAATAGGATAAACACAGAAGGAGCACTGAGCAAAAGATCGAGGTGCAACTTTCTTCTATTTAGAGAAAACATAGATTTGATTGATAATTCATGTTCTTCTCACTTTCTAAAGTCTCTAATGACTTCTAAAACTTGTTACTCATCATCTCACCTACTTGTAGTACATCTATATCAAGTATATATAGATGTTTACATCCTGACTCATCACATATACAAAGTTTTATGAACTAATTACAAGATTAGTATACATGTATATACAAGTCTTCATCTTCTGACCATGCACTTATCTTCAAGCTTCATATGTTGATCTTTGCATCATTCTTTGACTTCAAACTTTGTCCTAATCATCAATTGGTGATTGTCCTGCACCAACATGTAGCAATATTCCTTTACGTACCAATTACTTGTTTTGATACCTTTTGATTTTTGCCTCATCTTAATTACACCCGTGAGGAGTAGCTTTTTGTTTCTTTGATAAATTTTCATGGCATCAATCTTATGCTCTTTTACCTTATGATTATCGTATTAATGAGGTTATTATTGGACTTGAATCCTTAGAGTTATGGGTCTTACATTCCTATTGCCACCTAAGTTTGAGTACTAGGGCCACGACTTAGCAGAAAATTGAATTGACAAAGAAGGGAAATATAGTAATTTCCAACTTTGTGTTCCCTCTCTTAGTATGTTCCCAATATGCTCTCAATTGGCTCAAGCATCTTCTTAGCACCGTTCCTCACTTGAATCCTTTGTGGTATCTACATCTACTAGCACTAGAGGTCTTGTAAGCACCTAAATTACTTCAAAAAGTGAAAAAATTGATCAAATTTTGCAAAATCCCAATTTTTGTCGAAATGGAGGGACTATCGTGATGGCATGACACAATCGCGATGGAGTAAGATAATCATGATGGTCAGGGGATGTCACAAATGGTGAAACAATCATGATGGCTATCGTGATGGCAAGGGGCTATCATGATGGTATAACGAGTTTTGCAAGGGTGCTGCCAATCGCGATGGGGTCAAATGGTCACAATGGGGTCAAATGGTCACGATGGTGTGAGCCAATCATAATGATGCAGGGAGTGCAATGGTGTGAGCCAATGCTGATGATGTTGGGATTCCCGATTGTGAGGTTCTGTCATGATGGTATCTCAAGATTGCGATGGTGTGAGCCGATTATGATGGGTTAGCCTATCATGATGGTGTGAGCCAACCATGATGGTCCTTAATCATCATGATGGTTTTCCCAATCACGATGGTCATAGCCTATCGCAACGAGATGCAAAATGATGAATTTGGATAAATCCTTGGTGGCTTTTGGGAGGCGCAAGGATGCTATGCATGCTTTTGCAGACATGCTCTGAAAATTCGAGGCATGGTGGCCCATCGTGATAATATGAACCTCCAAATAGCATGATGGAAAAAACACAGAATTCTTACCTATTAGAGCTGCCTATGGACTATATTGAATGGTAATTCTACAAGAAAGCTCTCAAAGTCACAAAATTATCACTCACTTTCTCTTTCTCTCTCTCACTCGCTCACTCTCTCATGCAAATGATGGAAATGGAGGAATGTGGGTGGATATGGAAAAAAGTGAAAATTTTGGGAGATAATGGGAATGCATGGCTATGGATGGTGGATGTAGGGGAGGTAAAATGAAGAAAAACTAACAGAAAAACAACATCAAATTAGTACAAAAGCTCTAACTATGTGCCTTCCAATGCCTTTCTCCTAACACTCTTGCCATCACATGTTCGTTCTTGAGCTCATCCCTAACAAGGTGCCAAATTTGGTGTTTCTATAGACAAGGGCAAGTATCACATTGTGGAGCTCCACCTCCTTAATTGTCAATCCATAGAAGAGTAAGGATGATGTGAAGATCATGAACAAGTGAGTTGCACAAAGTTGAAGGTGAGAAGCACACTAGCGCACACACACACATGCACACACATCAAGAAGAGATAATAGGAGAGGCAATGGAAGGGAAATCACTTCCTCATTACTCAAAGTACAAGAACTTTCATACCAAGCTCATACCTCTAACTAGCTAACCTAAAAAATGATCTCTCTAGCTCTATTTATAGTTTTTGAGGTTAAGTGACCGATTTCACATCTAATGACTGGTCTAGTTAAAATTTATGCCCTAAGCTATTTTTGGGGATAAGATGAGGTCAAAAAAATGTGAAAAATGGTAGGTTTGTTCTATCTAGGATCCTCAAGCTTGATCACTCCTTGGCTTGCACAAAATGGAGCGTTCTTGGAAAAATTGGGTGATTCTATGTTACAATGGTTAGTGATAAGACTCACTTTTGAGGTTTTAGACAAGATTTGATTAACCCAAATCAATGTTGATTGGAATTTTATTAATGGGGCCCCCTTCTATCTCCATGTTTTGATTCTCACATGCTTCCTGTTGCTCTAAGGGTTGCCCATAATTTTTCTCATGCTATGGCATCCTTTAGTCCTCATGAGAATACCTTCTTTTTGTAAATTAGGAGAGGTCCATATGAACACTCTCCTAAACCCCTTTTTAATATTTCTTCATACTATAGGATAGTGTCTCTCACCTTTATGACCCTTCTAGAAAGATTCCCCACGTAGAAAACCCACACATGCCCTTCTTGGAGATTGGGTTGTTACAAAATTGATCTTTAGAATATCCTAGAAGATTGGCAGTTAGAGAGAGAATCACCTTTTTGACTTTTCCAAATGAGCACATGGGGGATTATGCAAAGCCTATAAGTAGAGGCTCACTTCTTGTAAAGGAGGTCCCTTGGCCATGGCCTTGGCCTCCATTTTGATAATGGAAGAAGGTGTCATTTGTTACTCTCTTGCCTCCTTGTGTGCAATGGCGTTGGTCTTGGTGTATGGATTTGCATGTGTGTGTGCATGGTTGGGAGGATGTTCCCCTTTGCTCCTTGTGACGTTGGCCATTGTTGCCATTGGTCCATGAGCGTGGGTGAACCTCTCCTCTCATTCTTTGCCCCAACTTGGAGAAACTTCTCACTTCCATGTGAGGCGGTTAGGGTTTGTTGTTCCCCTTTTCTCAACACTTCCTCTTCGTTGATGCCCTGAACTATTGCCAACAGATAGAAAGGAAAACAACATAGAATAAGAAAGCAAATAGGTAACCTGAGTAAATAATTAGTTGCCCGCACATGAGGAGATATGAAGATGACTTTCTTCCTTTAGATAAGAGCAATTATCAAGGTACCTCTATGATGAACAATAAGCTTGCATGATCATCTCATGCAAAGCCTAAGGGGAATTGTCCATTTACCACAGCCAATCTCCAAGCAGTCTTGGTTCTATCACAAATAAACTTCTAAATTTGCCCTCTTTGAATTTTACTCTAATACCTTGAAAAACACAAAACTTGTAAATAAATTTAATTTTCTAAATTCCAAGGAGTCCCTATGTCTATAGAGCTCATGCTAGATATTGTAAGATGTTTTTAGGAATTTTTAAACCCATTCTAGATTGGAATTGCATTTGAGGCCTTGTTTCTAAAGTTGTAGACACTATTTTAGTGTGAACATGGACATTATTCTCGATATAAAAGATAGTGAAAGCCTAGTTGTACTTAATCTTTGGTCATTTGGAAGTGATATCTCGTAAGTCTTGTTTCAAGTGATCTTTTCTTTCATTTCCATCATCATTTGGAGCTTCCATGGTGTATTTGAAGGCTCCAAACACATATCTAGCTAAGAGGAGTATATTTTCATGCATTTGGTGCTCATCCTCCATTTGCTTAGTGTGTGTTTGTCATGGTAAGTTCTATGAAGAGCTTTTTTTGGCCTAGATACCCGCATGATGGCATGTCTATGTGTGCTCGATTGGGATACTACTCAGATTGACATTTAGGTGTTTGATCCAAGCCATTTGACATCAATGAATATTTTGTTAGTTTCATGTTTGTGGTCTACTTCAACATCTTTGGCACAATTGTAGGGATATGCTACTACACATTGAGGTCTTCCATGGATGGTTCGAGCTATGAAGGTAGAGCTGAGTATATAGTAAATAGATTTGGTGATTTTGATCCCTTCTTGTGGATGGAAACTCCATTTTCTCTACACATTAGCTTCTGTAGCAGTAGGTTTAATGTAGCTACCATAGCAAATCAAGTAGATTTAGAGTAGGAGGTGAAGCTTGACCATTGAAAAAACTAGTGCTAATGGTAGGAACATTATGTAAGGAAGCCATTGTATCTATAAATTAAAGGTAAAAAAAAGGGAAAACAATTGAATCCACATTAAGAATGCATCCGAATGCACTTTGACGCATATGAAAGAGAGAAATTCCGTTTGCATATGAGAGAGAGAGATAGATCTTGTGTTTTGATCGAGTATGTGAGGGGAGAGAGAGAGAGAGAACTAAGGGGTGTGCAACCACTCTTTGCCACACAAAGATGGAGGGGAGTGATAAGCCATGCAACCCTATAAGGTATTACTTTTTGAATGAGTCATATGCATTTTGTTCTGGATGAGATGATGGATGAGCCTCGTTGCAAGAGCATGATACTAAGGCATATTATATAGGAAAGCAATTATATGTTTGAAATTGGGGCACAAGAAACAAAGTTGGAGTTGAAAATTTAATGAAGGGCAACATTGAGGGTACACCCTCATAGAGCACGCATGGATGGGAGACAAGTTATGAATATGGTTCTAGCTCATCAAGTGATTACAGTTCTCCTTTCGGTTTGGAGGGTAAAGATTCCAGCGCATCAAGTGATTCCAATTTGGACAACAATGTGTTTACCACGGTCTGGCTAAAAGCAATGATGTATTCCGTATGTTGGTTGTTGAGGAAAGATTGGATGGTACTAATTACCCGTTATGGGAATATATGATTTGTAGCAAAATGGTTGTGCAATATTGTGTAGGATACTGAGAAACACGCTACTACACCTGCGAATACAATCATTGTGATGCTGATGGCATTGAAGATGATGATCTTCAGATTCATGTTTGTGTTGTGCTTCCTACTGTAGCTACTATAAAGCAACTTTGTTTGGATGGAAGAGATGCTTAGACACATACATTGATAGCCTTGTCTATCAAATGTGTCATTATCCCTCACATTCGCTCTTGCAAGAGAGCAAAGGATGCTCAGGATACACTTGTAACCTTATACCAGGCAAGAGATGAGGCTCTTTACCTCCATAAATAATTGGAGAGTGAGCACATGAATGAAGGAGATTCCATGGACAATTTTTTGAAAAAGATTAGAGATTTGAAGGATTGATTGATTTCTACTGATGAAGTCTTACTAGATAATTCATTTATGCAAGCTGTTCTTAATGGTCTTCCATATTCATATAAAATTTTTTCTTCTACTTTTTGATTGATGATGAAAGGCAATACAAATGACTTAAAATTTTAGGATTTAGTCTCTATTTTGTTGAAGGAAGATCAATCCAGGCAAAATAGGTCCATTATGCGTGTTGTGTTAGAGTTAGACGTCTGAGGAAGCACACGAACATCACAAGGAAGAAGAAGAAGCTTGGCGCACAACACACAATATTGAATGTATTACTAGAGAATGTACCAAGATAAGTAGCCCACTAGGGCAAGAGGCGTATATACAAGCTGGGGGAAAAACCTCCTAAAGAGGGAAAAAAGTGCCCCGGTGATCCTAGAGTGTTCACACACATCAATACCTAAATATATCAACAAATCCCCCCTGGCAGTGATGTGGTGAACAAGTAGTTGGCGCTCATGTATAAGGAAGTGCCAAGCTATGTGGAAATCACTCCACAAAAGGAATTAAGCCCAAAGCTTTGCGGAAAGCTTCAAACTTCTCCCTAGGCAGAGCCTTCACGAAAAGGTCTGCAATGTTCTCTTGTGTGGGCACATATGCCAAGTTGATCTCCCCAATAGGGAACCTCTCCCTGAAGTAATGATAATGCACCTCAATGTGCTTAGTGCAAGCATGGAACACAAGGTTCCTCGCAACTGCCAATGCGCTCTGACTGTCAGTGAAGATGGTGGTGGTAGAAGATTGACCAACACCCAAATCAGCCATAAGGCATCTGAGCCACACACACTCAACAATCACTGTGAAAGCTTCCCTATACTCAGCCTCACAATTGGAAGTGGCCATAGTAGGTTGCTTCTTGCTCAACCAAGATATACATGAGCTACCAAGCATGAAGCAAAAGCCACACACGAGTGTCATAGCAACCAACCCAATCAGAGTCAGAAAAAGCATGCAAATTTGGCGATAGTGATCCCCCCTTGGGATAAAACGGACCAAGTAGCCGGGTACCACTCAAGTAGCAAAATATGTGCTTAACCATCTGCCAATGCTTGACTCATGGGCAATGCATAAACCTGCTCATATGTGAGGAATATCTAAATGTGTCAATATATTTTGTTTGACACAAAGCCATTCCACCATCAACTTGCATAAACTGAATGCCCAAATAGTGATGCAAATGCCCCAAATCAGACATCTCAAATGAGGCATGCAAATCAGCCTTAAAATCAACAATATGCTTCTCAATAGGACCAGTGAGTAGCATGTCGTCAACATAGACAACAATGATCAGAAGCACATCATTAGCATGCTTAACATATAAGGTGCTTTTAGTTGGACTGTTCTGAAAACCATGTGCAATCAGATAGGCATGTATCTTCTCATACCAAGCACATGGTGCTTGCTTTAAACCATATAATGCCTTCTTTAACCTGCACACCTGGTTTTCATGCCCTTTCTACACAAAGCCACGGGGTTGAAAAACATACACTTCTTCATGCAAGTCACCATTCAGAAATGCAGTTTTAATGTCCAACTGATGTACATTCCAACAATAGTCATATGGCATGTAGGTGCACAGGTCTCATCAAAATCAAAGGTCTCACCATTCAGAAATGCAGTTTTACTGTCCAGCTAATGGGCTGCAAGTGCACAGATGCTCCGAACAATAGTCATATGGCATGTAGGTGCAAAGGTCTCATAAAAAATCAATGCCTCTTTCTTGTGCATAACCCTTTGCAACAAGCCTAGCCTTATACTTGTCAATTGTTCCATCAGGCTTATGCTTCAGCTTGTAAACCCACTTAGTGCCAATGGCTTCCTTGCCAGGGGGCAAGTCACATAAAGACCAAGTACCATTCTTCATTATAGCATCATATTCAGATTGCATAACATCCATCCAATTTTCTAAATGTTGTGCTTCATCAAATGAAACAAGCTCATTCTCATCACGGAGACTAGATGAAGCCATAGCATAACAATCTGATGCAAAAGAGGCACTATGAGAGCCTGATCTAGTACGATATGATAGAGGTGTATCTAATTTGCTGTCATGCAAAGTCTAGACCAACCATTTTGGCATAGTTTTTGTCTCTCAATGTCAACTCTCTCATAAAAAAGTGCATCATATAAATTTGCATCAGAAATGGGATGGTCTGCATCATCACATGAAACCCACAAAGGCTGAGAAGTTGCCTCATTAGGACCAACACTAGACTGTCCACCTGTAAAACGAGGCAACAAAGTATCATACACTCTTAGAAGTTCTTCAAGGATAAGAACAAAACCTCAAAGTACTATATATAAAAAAGGTAATTCCTCAAACTTTCAACAACATAATTTTGCTTTGCTTATCCATTTTAGAACATGAAGAACCCTCAACATATAAGGCTTCTAGTGCTAAAAAATAATGGCATGAAGCTATGTATAAGGAGAAGGCTGCTCTCCATCAAAATGGGACATGTTATTTATGTCCATTACCTTCCAATAAGAAAGCAATTATTTGTAAATGGATCTGATCACTCAAATTTTGCAAGGAAAAAAGGATTGGTAGACACAAAATAAGGCTAGTAGTTAAAGAATATTCTTAGCATTATGGATTGGATTATGATCAAACATATATCCTAGTTACAAAGATGTGTTTATTTAGGTTATTTATTCAAGAAGGAGTGTACATGCAACAACCTAAAGGATACATTATCAAAGGTAAATAACACATGCACTACTATACCGAGGTTTTTACTGAGGAAATTGAACGGGCACATTTTTGCCCCGACGTCGATGTAAGTGTGGGTATGTGCGTCGGAAGTAAAGCGCCGGTATAGGCATCAGTATATGCATCGATATAAGCATCAGTATAAGCGTCGAAAATCCACTGATGCTTATTCTGATGATCCTACTGGGAGTACCGTTGCTTATACCGACGACCATATCTGCAATTTTTTTTTTGCAGAGTGTGTTGTCTTTTGCTACAACAACATTACCATGATGTTGTTTAGCAAAAGACAATAGACTCTGCCCAAAAAAAACCGAGTACATGTGATGTGTACTCTAATGGCAACCAAAATATGATTTCATAAAGCAAAATATTATTGGACACAAAAGAGATAATCATAATGAACCATGAACCATGAACCATGAACCATGTACAAAAAAAGTTATATATTTCATAAATGAAGCATGTACAAGATTTTGGTAAACCACTGTCATATATGAGGCTTTTACAAAATGTGGCAAAGCACTGTCATATAAGAATCAAATACAAAATTTTGGTGCACCATTGCCATACAAAATTGTGGCATACCACTATCATACACATGCACAAAATGATCAAAACATCCATATCAACAGTCCTGTAACAAAGAACATTCATGAAATGAGATAAATTCACATGAGATTTACAAACAAGTAAAAACCAAGTTTATAAATTCATCACCTCATCGCAAAAGCTCCCATGAAACGACTGTACCACATCCCTCCAAGTCCTCCAATAGTGCAGTCAATCCATGATGATATCCATAAGCCTTCTCCGTTCATGTTGGAGGACGACCCATTGCCAGCTCCTGCAACAAATATACAAAACATTAGAGGAACATACATGACAAGCTTAACACGAACAAATTCAATAAGCCAAATGGTACTTACAAACTCATGACACATCGTGTCATATCCTCCGCTGCAAACCGTATCTAAACGTGTGGCTACGGCATCTCGCTATTGGCGATATGGGTCAGGAGTCTGCTACTACTTGTTGCGAATCATATCCCACTCCTCAGCATCTAACCATACAGGTTTTGGTAAGCCTGCTCTGAAAGCATCACGAGCCTCGGATCATCGATGGAACATAACTTCACGTGCGCTGTGCAGAATCCTTTGGACTGATAAGAGGCTGCCCATGTGCTGGCTGAAACTCTTGATAAATCGTCTCTGTGATATAATTCTTCCGATCTTTATCTTGTTCACTCCATTTCAACATGATAGAGTGTCCAAACTGTATGGAGCAAAGATGTTGTATACGCTGGTGCATTGCTTTTCTGGCCGCATATATCATCGGAGCTCCATCTCGGATACTATACACCTTGGATTCATCATGATCATGAGCACCCCAAGGTGTACGTGGTGTTTCACGTGGTGTACCACGTGGCGTACCTACATTTGAGGTACTCGCTCTAGGAGTAGAAGTGGGCAACACAATGTCCATCACACTGCATCCACAACAGCCACCTCCTCCATATCCACTCCTAGAACGTCCTACTCCACAGTGTGACCTCAACCTACGAGACGGGCCAACACCTGTACGTTGAGATGTTGAACGCACACATCTACTATTAGAGACAGTAGGGGATGGTTGAAAAGATGGTCGTGGTGGATTCATAAAGCTAGGAGACATACCTACGGCGAGAGTAGTACCACCCGCAGGAGTGAGGCTGGCAGGAGTGACACCGGCGAAAGTGAGGCCGACAGGAGTGAGGCCGGCAGGAGTGAGGCCGGAAGGAGTGAGGCGGGGGGGAGTGCTACCACGAGCGATCCAGTACTATGACACAACGGCCATGTACGCGGGAGGTACCTGAGATATGAACTCTAAGAAGTGCTCCTCTATCATGGAATGTGGAGTAACTTGAGGACTGTCTCCCATCGTGCTCTGTAACAAAAGAACTCAAATAATTAGCATATGATAATAAAGGTAATATAGAGAAACGGTAGTGTACAAAAGAACATAGCAAAAGAAATAAATGAAAATTAGTACGTACAAGTGTTTGACTCAAAACTCCTCTATTCTAGCATCCTCTTGGAGATTCAATGCATAGAGAATATCTACCTCCATATTGACGACTTCTAAATCACTTGGTATGCTAGTTTCTTCTTGATCATCATCTATTGCTTCATCCTGTATCTCGTCTTCTTTAAAGACCTCTTCTTCTCGAACAATGATCTCTTCCTCCTCGACTATCGAATGAATCTCAAAGTCCACTACAGATGGACTTTCTTCTACATCTATGTTCTCACAAATTTTTCTACTACGTGGGGTGACTTGTAAAACAAATAACCACTCTGGTTCTTTCGAATCTGATATAAAAACAACTTGCTCACAGTGTTCGGGAAGTACAAATGTATCTCTTTCATCCGTCCACAATTTTGTGGAGTCGACTTGAAGCAAACCACTTTTATCCCACCTCACTGTTGCGTTTCTTCCAAAGGTGACTATTTTGAACCATTTCACGTAAAAAACAAGGTAATCAAACTTCCTAAAGGATAGTTTCAAGATATCTTGAATCACTCTTGCACTCGCTTTACTTTTTTGCAAAAAGTTCATCATCACCCCACTATCAAAACTAGACCTATTTTTATCGATTCGTGCGATCTGAAAGTGTCGTCCATGAGACCATAGTGTACCGTATTTAGTATACTCCCAATCACATCCCTTTGCGAGTTCTTCTTCTTGAAAGATGTCTTCACCCGCTGCCTTTGCTTATGAAACCGCTGTATCTAGCCATCTGCTCGTTGGAAAGGATGGAAGAGGGGGAATGCTTTCTGGAAGGGGTAAAAATCGAGTGGAACAATTCCTTCAAAACTGAGCTCTTTCCTTTGCGTTGGTCTCCTTGGCAAGCTCATACTTTTCTAACCACTTCTGCATAGGCTCAGAGTTAACTATGCAAAACTTCATTGCCTTCTCTCTGAAATCTGCATCCATTTTTCTTTGCAACCCTTTACCTTGTGGCTGATCACCCATGAGATGAACATCTTCATCATCCCTCCATAACTATGAAATCTGCATCCATTTTTTTTTTGCGTTGGTCTCCTTGGCAAGCTCATACTTTTCTAACCACTTCTGCATAGGCTCAGAGTTAACTATGCAAAACTTCATTGCCTTCTCTCTGAAATCTGCATCCATTTTTCTTTGCAACCCTTTACCTTGTGGCTGATCATCCATGAGATGAACATCTTCATCATCCCTCCATAACCGAGGCATTTATGCATCCAACATACATAGAAACTCAGTTATGAATACAAGAGACTCTTGTACAAGCCATCCCTCTGCCATGCTACCCTCTGGATATGCTCTCTATCAAACAAACCCTTTTAATGTCTTCATAAAGTGCTCTAAGAAGAACATCCATCAACTATGGACAGTTCCTGCTACTGCAACTTCATCTACCACATGAACTAGTAAATGAAGCTGAATAGTGAGAATACTTGTGGGAAAGTATTTCTCTACCATACAAACAACATCGATAGCACTGAGTTTCGCACTCTCTATGCTATCTCTATTTATTTCTTTAGAAGAGATCTGCCGTACTAAGGAACTAATTTTATAAATGGTTGTTCGCACATCCTCTAAAAGACAATCTTTTAAATCTATAGGGAGAAAAAACTGTAAAAACTTGTGCTAATCATGGAGACTTGAGCCCTCCAAGATCGTCGTTTCGTGTGAAAGCAGTCCTTAGATACCTCATGCATACAGAGGTGTCCGAAACTCTTAAATTATTTTCTTCACTTGTTGCTCTTCCATCCTACGAAGCACCCAAGGAGCTCTTGGTAATGATACTATTCCCTTGGGCTTAGTAATTGCCCACAACTCTTGCATATGACCTCCCTCTTCTAAGTCCTCCTTTTGTGCTTTGCTTTCTTTCTTTCCGATCAAAGTATTCCAAAGAATCTCTCCCACATTCTTAAAAATATGCATCAGGTCTACCAAATGATTGATCAATGACTCCCTCCAATAAGGGAGTTCATGAAAAATCAACAACCGTTTCATGCTAGCGACTGGAGTTTCTGAATCCCACAGTTGTTTCGAATCGCTAGCTTTCATTTGCCGTTGCGCTTGTCGACCAATTTGTCCTTCACTTAAAACATGTCTATCAGGCAAATATATATGGTGTCCTTCATAGACAGTTTTACGCAGTGCTTTGGAATAGCGTGTTTCGAGTCGTGGTCCGCATAAAGGACAAGCATGGTAACCCAAAATTGACAAACCTGAACATTCACGATAACTGGGCCAATCATGCATCGTCCACATACGTATGCCTTGCACTCGCACGTCTTGTCTTCTTATAGGTTGAGACATGTCACACACTGTAATCCCATCCCATAAAATGCACAGTTCTTCCACAAGTGGTGCAAGGTATACATCCATGTTTTTTACCTTATACTTACCTGGCACAATAAGAGCTAATAATAAATGAACTTTCTTTGTGGCCAAGCATGGTGGGATGTTATAACTGACCAAACATACAAGCCATGTATTCCATGAAGAGCTGCATAAACCAAATGGATTTACTCCATCCATAGTTAGGCCTAGACCTATGTTTTGAGGCTCACTAGCAAACTTTGTCCACTTACTATCTATGTGTTTTCAAGCATCAAAGTCAGCAGGCACTCGCCTCACACCATTTGTAGACCTACTCTTTGCATGCCATGACATTAACTTAGCTGAGATTTGCATCTAAACATGTTCTTAATTCGTGGAATGATAGGAGAGTGGCAAAGAACCTTTACGAGGATTGGTTCGCCTACAAGGTCTTCTCTAAATCTATTTGCTTCACACTTTGGACATATGTGGAGATGTTCATACTCGTTCTGAAAGAGGATGCAATCATTCGGACAAGCATGAGTCTTAGTGTAGTCCATTCCAATGGATTATAAAAGTTTTTTTGCATCTCCACATGTTGAAGGCATATCATTTCCCTCTGGCAAAAATTGATCTTGAAGAATCTTGCAATGAGCAATTAGAATTATATAAGTAAATAAAGTTATTTTGATACAATAATGAAAGTTTATTTCAAATCCACTTACCTGAACATATATCTTTGAATTGTATGTACTACGTTTATATATATATATATATGTGTGTGTGTGTGTATGTGTGTATTATATATGTGTATATGTGTTATCTATATTATATATATGTCTATTTTTTATATAATTAAAATCCTATTTTTATATATTTAATTATATATAATTAATTAATTTATTTAAACACTAGCTCTTTTCATATTTATTTATCTATATAATTATCCTATTTTTTATATATATTTATTTATATATTCAAATTTTTTCTTAACTTTTCCTTTATTTTTTCTTTATATAAATTTAATTGAATTATATGTATGTAAAAACCCTAAAACCCTAATCCTAAAGATCTAGACCTAAAATATGTATATTTGTGTATGCATGTATATATAGATGTGTATGTGTATATACATGTGTATGTATATATATATGTGTGTGTATATATATGTGTGTGTATGTGTATGTGTATAAATATTTAATTTGATAAAAAACCTTAAAATTAATCCTATTTTTATATATTTAATTATATATATTTAATTAATTTATTTAAAACACTAGCTCTTTTCATATTTATTTATCTATACAATTATCCTATTATATATATATATTTACTTATATATTCATATATATTTTTTTAATTTTTTTCTTTATATACATTTAATTCAATTATATGTATGTAAAAATCTTAAAACCCTAATTCTAAAGATCTAGACCTAAAATATGTATATTTGTGTATGCATGTATGTATATGTGTATGTGTATATGTATATATATATATATGTGTGTAGGTGTATGTGTATATATATTTAATTTGATAAAAAAACCTTAAAATCCTATTTTTATATATTTAATTATATATATTTAATTTATTTATTTAAAACACTAACTCTTTTGATCTTTATTTATCTATACAATTATCCTATTATATATATATATTTATTTATATATTCAGATTTTTTTCTTAATTTTTCTTTATTGTATCTTTATATAAATGTAATCGAATTATATGTATGTAAAAACCCTCAAACCCTAATCCTAAAGATCTAGACCTAAAATATGTATATTTGTGTATGCATATATATATATATATATATATATATATATATATATATATATATATATATATATATATATATATATATATATGTATGTGTATGTGTATATATATTTACTTTGACAAAAAACCTTAAAATCCTATTTTTATATATTTAATTATATATATTTAATTAATTTATTTAAAACACTACCTCTTTTCATATTTATTTAGCTATAAAATTATCCTATTTTATATATATATTTATTCATATATTCAAATTTTTTTCTTAATTTTATCTTTATTTTTTACTTATATAAATTTAATTGAATTATATGTATGTAAAAACCCTAAAGATCTAGCCCTAAAAAATGTATATTTGTGTATGCATCTGTATATACATGTATATATGTATTATAAGTGTATGTGTATGTGTGTATATATGTTATGCATGTGTAAACACCCTAAAACCCTAATCGTAAAGACCTAGACCTAAAACATGTATATATGTGTATGCATGTGTATATATATGTGCATGTATATATGTGTATATATTTATGTATGAGTATATGTGTATGCATGTGTAAATAGCCTAAAAACCTAATCCTATTTTTATATATTTGATGTGAAAAAAAACTATGAAATTCTTATTTTATATATTTAATTAAAACACTAACTATTTTCATATTTATTTATCTATACTGAAATCGTATATGTGTGTATATATATGTGCAAGTGTGTATGTATGTGTGTGTGTATGTATGCATGCGTGTATATGTGTATGTATGCATGTGTGTATATGTGTGTGTATGTATGTGTGTGTGTATATGTGTGTATGTATGCATGTGTGTATATGTGTGTGTGTATGTATGCATGTGTGTACATGTGTGTGTGTATGTATGCATGTGTATGTATGCATGCATGTGTGTATATGTGTGTGTATTTATTCGTGCATGTGTGTATATGTGTGTATGTATGCATGTGTGTACATGTGTGTGTGTATGTATGCATGTGTGTACATGTGTGTGTGTATGTATGCATGTGTGTACATGTGTGTGTGTATGTATGTGTGTGTATGTACATGTGCGTATATGTGTATGTGTGTGTATGTATGCATCTATGTATATGTGTGTGTATGTATGTGTGTGGATGTATGCATGTGTGTGTGTATGTATGCATGTGTGTGTATGTATGCGTGTGCGTGTAGGCGTGCATGTGTGTATATGTGTGTGTATGTATGCATGCATGTGTGTATATGCGTGTATGTATGCATGTGTGTGTGTATGTATGCATGTGTGTGTGTATGTATGCATGTGTGTGTGTATGTATGCATGTGTGTACATGTGTGTGTATGTATGCATGTGTGTGTGTATGTATGCATGTGTGTGTGTATGTATGCATGTGTGTACATGTGTGTGTATGTATGCATGTGTGTATATGTGTATGTGTGTGTATGCATGCATGTGTGTATATGTGTGTGTATATATGCATGTGTGTATATGTGTGTATGTATGCATGTGTGTGCATGTGTGTGTATGTATGCATGTGTGTACATGTGTGTACATGTTTGTGTATGTATGTGTGTGTATATGTATGTGTGTGTATGTATGTGTGTGTGTATGTATGCATGTGTGTGTATATGTGTATGTGTGTGTATGCATGCATGTGTGTATATGTGTGTGTATTTATGCATGCATGTGTTTATATGTTTGTATGTATGCATGTGTGTGTGTATGTATGCATGTGTGTACATGTGTGTGTGTATGTATGCATGTGTGTACATGTGTGTGTGTATGTATGCATGTGTGTACATGTGTGTGTATGTATGCATGCATGTGTATATGTGTGTATGTATGTATGCATATGTATGTGTATGCATGTGTGTATATGTGTGTGTGTATATGCATGTATATATGTGTGTGTATGTATTTTTTCATTCCTCATAAGGCTGAAGATTTGATATTACAGGTGAAGAAAGGATGGGAAATAGTCTCCAAATTGAGAAGTAAGATAAAGAGAACTATCCAACTTGGTCTATGAGGATGGAAGCTCATCTTATGAGCAAAGATCTAATGGGATACATCACAAGAGAAGAAGAAAAGTGAGAGTTTAAAGATCCTAGTGTTCCACCTAGGGAGGAGCTTGCAGATTTAAAGATTTGGATGAAGAAGGATGCTCAAGCAAGGAGCATTATATACATGGCAGTAAATGATTACTTGCTTCCTCATATTAGAGGACTTGAAAGTGCAAGTGATATATGGAGTGCTTTGAGGAGCATTTTCAGAATACAACCAAGTCAAGGAAAGCATCACTATGGGCAGAGTTTACCACATTCAAGAAGAAGGCTTCACAATCAATATTTGATTATGTGAAAAAGATGAAAGACATTGCTGACTCCTTAGGTGCAGTTGATGAAGATATTGAAGAAGATAAATTGGTAAGACAAATTCTCACAGGTGAGGAGATGAGAAGTGGAAGCCTTTCATATTATCAATAGAACTTTTATTAGATCATTTCACGCCTGGTTTGAATCAATTGTTAGGACAAATGCTAATTTTGAGAATGATATCAAAGGAGATGTTGATAAGAGTGCAGGTCATGCAATGTATTCTAAAGACAAGAAGAAAGTCATCAAAGGGAAGCAACAATGAGTTGAAGATGAAGGTACTCCAAGTCAAGCAAGCTTCCTAAGAGGAAGAGAAAATGGTAGAAGTAACAAAGATAATGTCAAAGCTTTCTGGATATGTGGTAAGACAAATCATATATCTCATGAATGTTGGCATAATAATCAAAGCAATGGTAACTTTAATCAGAATTTTAATCAAAGAGGAAGAGGTGGAAGAAATCGAAGAGGAAATTACAGAGGTAGAGGTGGTAGGAATTTCTTTGGAAGAAATGGAGGAAGAAACTTTCAAAATCAATCCTACAATAACACCTTCTACAATTATGCATTAGATAAAAAAGAAGATTCAACTCTTATTATGAATGCAACATGTGAAGCTTCAAATGAAGACTTGAGGGTATTCTATATTGACTCGAGGTGTAGCAATCACATGAGTGGAAACATTGCTTTGATGACTGATTTCGATCATAAAGCAATCAATAATATAGTTCAAACAGGTGACAATACAAAGCACAAGGTGAAGTCAATTGGATAAGTTAAAGCTAAGGATGGAAGCACTCTCTTGAGTAAGGTTTTGTATGTTCCTAAAATCCCAAAGAATTTGATTAGTGTAGGACAAATTGTTGAAAAAGGATATGAGGTGAGGTTCACTAATGATGGGGTTTATGTTGAAGACCCTAGCCAAGGGTATAAGCAAATTGTTACAGGAAAGAAAGAAGGAAGGATCTTCATATTGAGGATACAAGGTAATGTTGGACATGCCATGTTTACATATGGAGAGCAAAATGTGTCTAAATTGGATCTTTGGCACAAAAGACTTGGACACTTTAATGAAAGAGGTATCAAAGAGATGATTAATAATGGTTCATACAAATGTGAAGCATGTCAATTAGGTAAGGCTCACAAGCAATTATATAATAAGCATGGTTTTATGTATTCAAAAAGACGTGAATTGGTACACACAAATGTGTGGGGTCCTTCAAAGGACTTTAGTATAAATGGTTCAAGATATTATTTCATATATGTTGATGATGCTACCAGATGGATCACTATTTATGTGATCAAAGACAAGTCAGAAGTGTTTAGTACATTTAAACACTATCATGCATATGCAGAAAGAGTTACAGGATAAAAATTGAAGAGATTAAGATAAGATGGAGGGGGAGAGTCTTTCTCAAATGAATTCAGTGATTATTTGTGGAATGCAGGTATAAAGAGAGAAGTTACTTGCAAGTACTCCCCTCAACAAAATGATGTAGCAGAAAGGATAAATAGAAGTCTTGTTGAGTTTGCCAGATCAATGATGAAACTCTTCAACCAAAGAGTCACTCATACATTGCTCTTACACCGGGGGTGAGATTCGGTGATTGTGTTTAATTAGTGCAATTAGGTGTTTTTGATGTTGTAGGGAGTACAAACATCACTTTTTTCTCTTTGTTTCTGTTCCTTTTAATTCTTGACCTTCTACCATCATTCATCTTAGGTATCATCCAAGACTTTGGAGGAGTATCTGATAGTTTGCAAGCATCAATGATTACGTCAAACATCATTCAAGGAGTGCCATCCCACCTCAAGTATTGGGTAACTTGACACATGTGGGAGAGGAAAACATTGCTCAAGAGGTATCATACAAAGCATCATAGAGATCATTCCATTTCTGATGCAGATTTACATGATGCACTTGTTGATGAGAGAACTGATATAGAGGAGGTGAAAACTATGCCTAAATGTCAGATGTAAACTTTGCGAGATAGCAAATTAGATGCACCGTTGTCATATAGTACTCGTTTAGGCTCTCATAGTGCTTCTCTTGCATCAGATTGCTATGCTATGGCTGCATCTAGTCTCTCTGATGAGAATGAGCCTATTTCATTTGATGAAGCACAAAATTCTAAAAATTGGATGGCTACTATGCAATAGAATATGATGCTATTATGAAAAATGGTATCTAGTCTTTATGTGAATTGCCTTTTGGCAAGAAGGTCATTGGCACTAAGTCGGGATACAAGTTGAAGCATAAGCCTGATGGAATAGTTGATAGGTATAAGGCTAGGCTTGTTGCAAAGGGTTATGCTCAAGAAAGAGGCATTGATTTTGATGAGACCTTTGCTCGTACATGTCAAATGATTACTATTCATAGCATTTGATGTGCATTTGAAGCTCATTATGTTTGGAATTTACATCCGTTGGGCACTAAAATTACATTTTTGAATGGTGACTTGCATGAAGAAGTGTATGTTTTTCAGCCCTATGGCTTTGTGCAAAAAGGGCAAGAAAACCAAGTGTGCAGGTTGGAAAAGGCATTATATGGTTTGAAGCAAGCACCGCGTGCTTGGTATGAAAAGATACATGCATACCTGATTGCACATGGTTTTGAGAATAGTCCAACTGAGAGCACCTTATATGTTAAGCTATGATACTTCATTTTTTACCACTAAAGATTATGCTTATATGGTGAAAGCAGAGGAAGACCCTTCTACATATGAAGAGGCAAAAGGTAAGGAAAAATTTTATGGAACTTGAGGATCCATAAATAAGACTCAAATATTAAGGTTTTTCTATTTGTGTTAAGATTTTTTGGCCATTGTATTAAGCCAACATATAAAAAGCGTAAAATTATAATGTTTATTGATCCATATACCATCAATGCGCCATTACACCTTTATGATTTTGACTTCATATCAAGAAGTCCTTTTCCTATATTAACCTTAAACTTAGTAAATTCAATCTTTCTCTCATTCAAACAACCCATGCATACAAGATTCAATTAATTGATATGTTTAAGGTATGTAAAAGGCTTAATTGCATCTTTATTTAAAGATGTCTAGCATGCATAAGATTCAAAGGTTGAAACACTCCTTGAAGTCACATGAAATCACATGGCTCTCACATGGATTCTAAAATGATTCCTCACAAGCTTGTATGCAAAAATCCAATGGTTTGAGAGACCTCCCTAAGGCTTAAATACCATACCCTTAGAAAATATCAATCCTAAGGGTCGAAACCCTTTAATTGGGAGTAAATAAATCCAAATAGCTCAAGGGTTCAAATCACAATCTTGGGGTTTCTCAATAAACTCCAAGGGTTATCTAAATGACTTTGGACCCTCAAAACTATTGGAGTTCAAGGTCTACAGAGGCATGTGAACAACACAAGGAAGAAGAAGAAGCTTGGAGCACAACATACAATATTGAATGTATTACCGCTAGAATGTACAAAGATAAGTAACGCATTAGGGCAATAGGCATATATACAAGCAGAGGGAAAAAACCTCCTAAAGAGGGAAAAAAGTGCCCTGATAGTCCTAGTGTGTTCACACACATCACTACCTAAATATATCAAGAAATCCCCCCTGGGAGTGATGCGATGAACAAGGAGTGATGCGATGAACAAGGAGCTGGCACTCATGTATAAGGAAGTGCCAAGCTATGTGGAATCAATCCACAAAAAGAAGTAAGTCCAAAGCTTTGCGGAAAGCTTCAAACTTCTCCCTAGGTAGAGCTTTTGTGAAAAGATCTACAACGTTGTCCTGCATGGGCACATATGCCAAGCCGATCTCTCTAGTAGAGAACCTCTCCATGACATAATGATAATGCACCTCAATGTTCTTAGTGTGAGCATGGAACACACGGTTCTTCACAATTGTCAATGAGCTCTGACTAGTAGTGAAGATGGTAGTGGCAAAAGACTGACCAACACCCAAATCAACCATAAGCCGTCCGAACCACACACACTCAGCAATCGTTGTGAAAGCCACCCTATACTCAGCCTCATAACTAGAAGTGGCCAGGGTAGGCTACTTCTTGCTCAACCAAGATATGCATCAGCTACCAAGCATGAAGCAAAAACCACTAGTGGAGACATGAGTGTCATAGCAACTAGCCTAGTTAGAGTAAAAAACATCATGTAAATCTGGCGGTAGTGATCCCCCCTTGTGATAAAATAATCCAAGTAGCCAGGTACCATTCAAGTAGCAAAAGATGCACTTAACCGCCTACCAATGCTTGACACCAAGGCAATGCATAAACCTACTCATCTGTGAGACAACAAACTGAATATATGGCCAAATAATGCATAAGTAAATCAAGCATCCAACAACCTGTTGATAGAGAAACATCAAATGCATCTCCAACATCATGAAGACTCAATTTGTAAAATTGTCTCCATAGGAATGGCAATGGGTTTATAGTCTTCAAGGACAAAACACTACAATAATGTGTCAATATATATTTTTTACACAAAGCTATTCCACCATCAACTTGCATAAAATGAATGCCCAAATAATGATGCGAATGCTAGGATTAATAAAGGGGGTTTAAAAGACTCCAATCTTGTACTAGGTCCTCAAGTGAATTTTCCAAGCACTTTGTTCACTCAATAAAAGCTCCAAAAGTTGCCTAGTCAATCATGATATCATGAACTCTAGAGAACTTTATTTTGGAGCACTTCTCTTTGCTTGATCAAGGGAAAATATGACCATGGAATCACCAAAAATCAAGTCAAATTTGAAAAAAGACTTCAAACCCTAACATGCTAACTATCATTATAGGTTAGACTACTATGATAGTCGACTATACATGATTGCCCCATTTGTCATAATGGTGGCTGATTGTCACAATAAATTGACAGTCATGATAGAGTGGACTATCACAATGGGGCATAAATTTCGTGATGGAAAGGGCATGATGGGAAATAGGCTCGATAGTTGCGATAGGATGGGATGGTCATGATGGAAGGTTCCATTTTGATAGGGTGGTCGATTGCAATAGATGGGGATTGTTGTACTCTAACAGACTCTCATGATTGGCTCCAAAAATTGATGTATTTCATGATGGTGTTGTCTTTCATGATGGAAATGTGCATTCTCAGGTTAAATTTTCATGATAGGGCACTATCCTGTGAAGGTTGAGAATGATTTCTCCTATGTACATCAAGAAGTGTGTATGGAGCCCTTATAGGTTCATCATTTTGATAGACACCTGCACCTTGGATTACTTGCTCTCTCAACTCAAAACTCAAAGTTGTGACTTTGACCAGTGATTTAATTTGGATTAGTTTTCTTCAAGAAAGTCAACTGGAAAAAATAGACTACCTATCCATATATGTATGCTAAAAAATTGGACTTCATTATTGGACTGATAACTCACAAAATATAAAAATTTTGAAGGAGATATTTGGAAGAGAGAAAGTATGTAAGACAATCTTTTGAAAGAGAATTTAGAGGTGAGAAATGATTAAATATACACTAATATATGAAGCTGATCACAATGTGACTATTTATAAAGTGATGTGAAACTGGAAATACTTTATGAGAAGACAAAATGAAAAAAATTCTTCTAAACACAAATCCGACCTATTGGGGTGGTGGCTTGTTTATTCTCTCTCTCTCATACCACTCTTGGAAAATTTGACAATGAATTCTTCTAGCAATTGACCTATCTCTCGAGAGTTGCGACTATTCAGGGGTTGAAACCAAGCTAAGGCAGTACCCTTGAGAGTCAAACCAAATGCCTCAAACTGTGTGAACAAGTCCTCAACTTGTTCTACTCTTAACACTTGTTTGAACTCGGCCACATGATCATAAGGGTCTCCGAATCCATCAAAATAGTTCTTCACTGCCTTGACCACTTGAGAGGGTCTAAGGGTTCTTGGGTGATCTCGCGGTCTAGGCAATGGAAAATCATGTTCATCTCTTTGATGTCTATGTGCTCGGTGTCTCTATCTTTCAGGTCTTTCACCCTCATGTCCTGATCTATCTCTGCCCACAGTGTTTGCAAAGCTTACCTCAGGTCTCTCTCTGGTTCTTTCCCTCTAGGTTTCATGAGCCTTGGATGATCCTGCTCCTTGGAGACCTTGGGAAACATTAGATCTTGGTGGAGGGAAAATTGATTCACCCTGCCAAGTGTATGCATGTCTATCCTGCTCTGTTACCAAGAACATTTTCTCAGACATGTTATCCAGATAGACAACTTTTCCTGGTATCTCTGGGTCCTTGAACTCATAGATGGTGATGTCACGAGGAAGGAAATAAGGAAGAGAGCTCACACACACACACTCACTCTCAAGGAGAAGCACACACACAGATTGAGGCAAGGAAGAATGATCTTCTTCTTTTTCTTCTATTACATAAAAGGAATGTACAAGAATGACCTAAAAACAAGAATACAACCAGTGCAATATATAAAGACCAGTACATAAGGAAAAACCTAATGTCCGCAAATGAGTGAGCTGGCAAGAAACAAATGTGCCATCACTCTTGGTAGATAAATCTAATAAAGCTCAATGAAGTATCCCTGACATATACTGGCGTGACCACTATACATGTCAGAGAAACGAAAAACTGGTACGTGTCATCCTGGATCATCACATGTTGAGCTTGATATCTCAACACTCCCCCTCAAGCTCAATGCCATATCCTATAATCCAAGCATCTTCCGAAACTTCTTCAACTTCTCAGCTCCAAGTGCTTTGGTGAAAATATCAACAACCTGCTCATCTGTTCTCACATAAAGAAGATCAATATCACCTGCTAATACCTTCTCTCTGATGAAGTGATAATGTACCTCGATATGCTTTGTTCTAGCATGGAAAACAGGGTTCCGTGCTAACTGTATGCTGCTAAGATTATCACAATAGATAGTGATAAGCTTTTGCACTTCGACACCTAAATCTGCAAGTAACATCTCCAGCCATGATGCCTCACATGCTGCCATTGCAGCACCTCTATACTCAGCCTCTGTACTCGACAAAGCAACAGTGGGTTGCTTCTTACTGCTCCATGTAATAGTTGCACCTCCAAGTGAGAAAAGAAATCCACTAGTAGATCGTCTATCTGGAGTACTACCAGCCCAATCTGCATCGGTGTATCCATGAACCTGCAAATCTACACCAGCTTCATAAAGCAATGCATAATCCAAAGTAGCACTCACATAACGTAGAGTGCGCCTCAGAGCATCCAAATGTGGCTTCCTGGGAACCTGCATAAACTGACTTTCAAGTCCAACAGTATAACTTAGATCAGGCCTTGTAATTGTGAGATATATAAGACTTCCCACAATTTTCCTGTACATAGTAGCATTTTCCAATGCTTCACCTGATGTAGTATCCAATTTCAAATTCTGATCTAATGGCATAGAAATTGGCTTACAATCAGCCATACCATACTTTTGCAGCATATTCAAGGCATATTGCCTTTGCGACATCCATATACCTGTTTCTGTATGTATAAACTCAATGCCCAAGAAATAGCGCAGCACACCAAGATCTTTCATGTCGAATTCCTGCATAAGAAGTTTCTTTACCTCTTTGATGCTTTCTTCATTATCACCATCTACAATCAGGTCATCAACATAAATAGCCACAATAGTGATGCCATCATTAGCCTTCCTTGCATATAGTGAGTGGTCTGCATCACACATAGAGAACCCAATGCTGGTTAAGTAATCAGCAATACTTGCATGCCATGCATGAGGGGCTTGCTTCAGCCCACACAAAGCCTTTTGCAACCTGCAAACATATTCTGGATGCTTTGAATCTTCATATCCTTGTGGCTGGTCCATATATACTTCTTCTTGTAACTCACCATGTAGGAAAGCATTCTTCACATCCATCTGATGCAAAGTCCATCCTTTTGCTGTAGCTAATGCAACAAGTGTTCTGACAGTAGACATTTTAGCTACAGGGCTGAATGTTTCCTCATAATCAATGCCATATGTCTGTGCATAACCTTTAGCTACCAATCGTGCTTTATACCTGCTTATGCTACCATCAGCATTATGCTTTACCTTGTAAACCCATTTGCAGCCTATGGATTTCTTTCCTTGCGGCAATGGAACCAGCTTCCATGTATCATTTCCATAAAGTGCAGCCATCTCCTCATCCATAGCTTTTTCGCAATCTGCATTACCAATTGCATCTTCAAAACAAGAAGGTTCAGCATCTTGTATTACCTTTGTCATGTAGGCACAATGGCGAGCCATGTAACTATCATATGTCAATCATTGCAATGAATTACACATCCTCCCAGATCTTCTTGGTCCTGGGTCACTTCTTCTTGTATCAGCTGCATGTGCCCTTCTTACTCCTGGAGTCTTCACAGAGGGCAATCCAAGTTCCTCATCAAGACTCTTTTCTGAACCGCTTGAATCTCCATCAATGTCTTCAAAACCTGCACCTGTTTTACTACCAGCAGAAAGCTTTTCTTTACCTTTCTTGGATGTATTTGATGAATTTGCTGGACTGAAATTTCCATGCAATCTTCCACTCCATGGATTTGATTTGGAACTATTGCTTGGTGATGCATCCGGTCCACTCAAAACTTGAGATTCTGCACTAGATTTTTCAGCATTTTCTTTGTCATTTGGTTCAAGATTCAGTCCTTCTTTGGCATCTGCATAGAAGCTTGACATTTCATCAAATACCACATCTCTGCTCACCTTCACCTGTCGTGTGAGTGGGTTATAACATTTGTACCCCTTTTGCTCAAGGGAATATCCAATGAAGACACAATTTTGTGCTTTCGGATCAAGCTTCGTCCTCAACTCATTTGGAACATGTACATATGCAATACAACCAAAAACTTTCAGATGTGATAAGTTTGGCTTTTTACCTGTAAACTTCTCTTCAGGTGTAACTTGATGTACAGTAGCAGTCTGAGTTCTGTTCATGATGTATACAGCAGTATGCACAACTTCTGCCTAATAACAATGAGGCATATTCTTCTCAGCCATCAAGGCTCTTGCTATTTCTACAATATGTCTATTTTTGCGTTCAGCAACACCATTCTGTTGTGGCGTGTACCTGCATGAAAACTGACACCGAATTCCATGATTTTTTAGAAAACTGGTGAACTCATTTGACATGTATTCACCTCCTCCATCAGATCTTAATGTTTGAATGTACTTCCCTGTCTCCTTTTCCACCATAACTTTAAAATTCTGGAAGTGAGTAAACACCTCGCTCTTCTCTTTCATGAAATATACCCATACTTTGCGTGTATGGTCATCAATGAAAGTAACATAAAACCTGCAACCACCCATAGATGTGGTCTTTGCTGTAAACATGTGTATGTACTACTTCTAGTACATTCTCACTAACATGCTTGTCATGTGGAAATGATGCTCTTGATTGTTTACCAAATTGACATGCTGCACATACCTTTTGCTATTGCCCCAGGCACCACAGACGCACGAACGCAGAGAATAACAGACGTACGAACGCAGAGAAAAAAATACTCAAAGACAGAAAGAGATAAGAGACGACACCAAATTGGGTACAATCTCCCCCTACATGCTCTGATGGACACTCTACCAGAGCATGCGTATTTATAGTAAATTCCTATTACGTCCTGAATAGAAGATACATGAGGGCCGTGCTCCGAAAAGCGTGTTTTTGCTTTATTTACAAGTTCGTAATTTTCTATTTTTACAAAAACGTCGCTTTCTAAAGCGATCCATTATTTTTTACAAAAATAACTAAAAATAACCATCTTCTAAAAATATTCTTCTAAATATCTCCAAGTCCATGCGCGTTCACACCCTCATGGATCTTCACCTGCTAAATCAAAACACAAAACACATTAAAATCCTCAAGGCATTACACCTTCATTCCAAATATCCCATAAAGTATAACATGCCGCCCAGTTGACGAGCAACTGACCTCAATTGATAAAAAATAAAATAGACATGGATGGCCAATCACATGTGGCATCACTGAACAATCATAGGCATGTGCCATGTAAATAAGAAAAAACATGCATGGAACTGGAAAACTGGAATTTAATGTGATTGTGAATGATAAGCAGAAATCAAATGATGATAATGTGGAATTAGTGATGTTTTGTGAATCCATTGTGATTCTTCGAATGAATGATTTTTATATTTAATCAAATATCTATGGTATTGATTACCTGTGCGTATAGTAGTAACATCATGATCAAGTATTTTTTCTGGAATTAAAACTTCAGCATCCTCTTCTAACAATGGAGGATCATCCAAAATAGGAATGAGTGGTAAAATTCCTTTAAATGGTTTCAATAAACTGATATGAAAAGAATTATGAATATTCCAATGAGAAGGTATATCTAATCTAAAAGCATTGTCATTAATTTTTTGAATAATACGGAAAGGTCCATAATAACGTGGTGCAAGTTTTACCTTAGGATGTTGTAGAATATTTTTAAAACGTCGTTTAATTATGCATAACCAAACATAATCATTTTCATTAAATTGTTTAGCTGCTCGTTTCTTATTAATATTACGGGTATAACGTTCCTGACTCTTTTTAATATGCTCATGAACCTCATGAAGTATAGAAATATGATCTTGTGCAAAAGAATCAGCCATAGGTATGTCAGTTTGAATGTTAGACATGGGAGTAGGAAGCTTTTTACCATATACAATTTCATTTGGTGCACGTCCAGTAGTGGTATGTGTTGTGTTATTATATGCAAATTGGAGTAAAGAAAGTTTCTCATCCCAATTAGTTGGATTATCTAAAGAATAACAACGTAATAGATCCAAAATAGTATTATTCGTAGCTTCACTTTGCCCATTACTTTCAGGATGAAATGCAGAACTAAAATCTATTTTAGAGCCTAAATTTTTAAATAATGCAACCCAAAAGTGATTACAAAAACGAACATCACGATCGGATAAAATTACTTTTGGAAAACCATGATGTGGAAAAATACATTTAATAAATAATTTGGCAGCTTGAGGTGCAGAAAGAGTTTTCGTACAAGGAATGAAATATGCTTGTTTACTAAACCTATCAACAATTGTCCAAATCATGAAGTTGTAGGAAGACCAGTAATAAAATCCATAGAGATTTGTTCCCATGGCCCATTAGGTATGGGAAGTGGCATTAATAATCCAAATGCTTTACCATGATGTCTTTTGACACGTTGACAAACAATGCATTGGGAAACATATTGTGTAATATCCTTTTCCATATTTGGCCAAAAGAAGAATTCTTTACATGTAGAAACAGTACTTTGTATGCCCCTATGACCCATATATGGTGGTTCATGCATCTCTTTCATAAAAAATTCTTTAAAATCTTGTGTAATACATAGCTTATGATCAAAATACAAGAATCCATTATGAAATGTGTAATGGTCTTCACTAAATGTAGTAGAATTATTGAAAGCATTCCATGTTTGTGAGAAATATAAATCAGATGCATATGTAGGAATCATGTCATGAAATGAATGAATATGAACCACAGAAATGTTATTAATAAAAACAATATTTGTTTGTGGGGATGGAAAACGACTCAGGGCATCAGCTACAACATTAGCTTTGCCAGGTTGATATTGAATCATAGGCTGAAAATTTTGTATGTATGAAGCCCATTTGATATGTCGATATGAAATCAATGGTTGATTGAGTAAATGTTTAATAGCTTGTTGGTCGGTTTTGATTATGACTTCTGTACCCATGAGATAATGTTTCCAAATTTTTAAAGCATGTACAACTGCCAAAAGTTCTTTATCATATGTACTGTAGTTCTTTTCAGAAGGTTTAAGCTTCCTACTTTCAAATGCAATGGGATGATCATTTTGCATCAATACAACACCTATTCCTGAGCCACTAGCATCTGTAACTACATGGAAAGGTTGTGTAAAATCAGGTAATTGCAAAACAGGTGCATGAGAAAGTGATTGTTTAAGTTTTTCAAAAGATTGTTGTTGTGGCAATCCCCATGCAAATTTTAACTTTTTCTTTAATAATAAAGTGAGTGGGAGGGCTAAATAAGAAAAACTTTTTACAAACTTTCTATAAAAACTAGCTAATCCAAGAAAAGAGCGAACATCATTCACCGATTGTGGTATAGGCCATTCTTTAATTACTTTAATCTTCTTTGGATCTACATGAACTCCTTGACTTGAAACAATATGGCCTAAGTACTGTAATTCTCTTTGGAAAAAGTAACTCTTTTCAGGATTTGCATAAAGTTGGTTGGTGCGTAACAAATTAAAAACTATTGCTAAATGCTTTTCATGGTCATCATCATTCTTACTATAGACAAGTATGTCATCGAAGAAAACAAGAACAAAAGCTTGGTATTCAAGAAAAATATTATTCATCATGCATGCAAATGTAGCAGGTGCATTGGTAAGTCCAAAAGGCATTACCATGAATTCAAAGTGACCGGTCTGAGTTCGAAAGTCAGTCTTAAAAATATCATTTGGTGACATTCTTATTTGATGATACCCAGATTTAAGATCAATTTTACTAAAGACACGTGCTCCACGAAGTTTATCTAATAAATCATCTATCCTAGGAATAGGATATCTATTTTTTATTGTGATCTTATTGAGTGCTCTATAATCAATGCACATCCTATAAGTCTTGTTCTTCTTCTCTACTAAAAGAACAGGTGCTCCAAAGGGAGAAGAACTAGGCCTGATAAGTCCTTTGTGAAGTAAATCCTTAACTTGATTGGTTATTTCTTGTTGATGCAAAGGTCCATGCCTATAAGGTGCTTTATGGGGAGGAGAAGTACCAGGAATTAAGTCTATACTATGATCAAGGGATCCCCTCGAAGGTGGTAGTTTAGAAGGAAAATCAGCCATAAAACAATCCTTATAAGAATCCATAAATGATTTATGGGTATTAGGAAGTGGATGTAGATAATCGATTATGTTATTGACAAAAACAATACATGAATTGTAGCCTTTTCAGAATGCACGTTTTACTTGTGTATGACTAATTAATGGGAATGGTTGGAAATCATGTATTGCAGACAAACAGATATCTTGATGGTTAAACTTAAAACGCATGGTGTGTGTATGATAATCAATGCATGGATTATAATGGTGACGAAAAGGCATACCAAGTATAACATCATAGGATTGCAAAGGAGCAATTAAGAATGTGCGTTTATCCATGTATGAGCCTATACAAATTTGAACATTATGCACTTCACTTGTAACATTATATCTGTTTCCTTGGAATGCAGCCTTAACTTTGTACATAGAAGGAAGTGGGGTTAATTGGAGATCTTTGACTAATATGTGAGAAATAAAGTCATGTGAACTACCATCATCATGTAAAATATTAACAACTTTACCATTAATAGTACCTTGCATGCAAAGTAAAGAATGAATAGAAATTGTGTTACCCAAGGTACTTAGATCCTGCTCCAATGCGTCTTCAGTCCAATCAGGTTGAATGTCTTCAAATTGAATATCTTCAGGAACCACCTCCATGTTATGTATTTTAGCTCTGCCAGGTTGCATGTGGTTAGTTGGGAACCTACATCTAGCTTTGGTATGACCAATCTTACCACAATTCCAACAAATGATACGGGACCTCTTTTGTTGGGCATCCATCGTTGTAGTTTGAAAGGTTGGAGGTTTGGTAGGGTGTAAGGGGTTTGTCTTGGGGATTGGGGAAAAAGTGGATTGAGGAGGTCGTTGAAAAATAGGTGGTCGTTGAAAAGTAGGTGGACGTTGAAAAGGAGGAGAAGAAAAAGTAGAAAAGGAACGCTTGAGTGGAAAAGTGGGTTTGATTAGTTGTGGTCGTTGACGTGTTTGTTGTAAGCGAATGGACTTAGTGATAGATTGAAATTCTTTCTCAGCATCATGTGCAAAAGAAATAGCTTCATAGAGCGTCGTCGGACGTAAGGTGTTGAGCTTAGCTTGGATTCCCATCTCCAAACCATCTTCATATTTCCGCTGTAAAGTATCTTCAGGAATCATTTCAAGTGAATGTATAAGTAATAAACGTTGCCAAAAACGTTTAGTATAGGTAGAAACAATATCTCCATCTTTCCATCCAAAAGTCGTCCAAGAGCGACGGGCATGTAAGTGAAACTGAGGAGGAAGGAAGGACTCCTTGAGCTTGTCTTGAAAGGCTTGCCATGTGGTGGGGCGATCTGTGCTATGGTGCAAAACATTCCACCATAACTGAGCCTTTCCCACTAAGTAGTTGGTTACAAATTTCACTTTTTCCTGTTCAGAATAAGATTCATCATAGTAGAAATCATCAAACTGGGATAACCATGAGAGAACAAATTGGCCATCTTTTCGTCCGTCAAATCGTGAAAATTGGAAATTTTTGGCACCAATCTTGGATTGTGTTCCTTGCTCTTGGGCGGTAATAATGGCCTTCACTACCCGGACTAGGTTATTGTCATCGCTTTGTAGTTGTTGGAGTGCAACATCACGTTCTTTTATTTCATTTTGGGCATGTTGAAGTTCATGTCGTAAAAGTTCGACTTGTTGCTCAATTGATACCCCAGGGAGGGGTGAGGAACTAAAATCATCGATATTTTGAGTAGTGTCCATGGCCGTATGGAAAGATGCAAAACCTAGGTCTAAACATAGGAAAAGACGTTTAACAATAACATTTAAATAACTACTACTACTACTAATAATAATAATAATAGTATTATTAATAAATAAATAGAAGTATTGTGATAAATAAATAAAAGAAAAATAAAATAAAAATAAATAAATAAATAAACAAATAAATAAAAGGAGAGAGAGAGATAAAAGTTATGTTAAATATTTATTAAAAGGAATAGAGTATCAAAAAGAGGAAATAGCCTAGTGGATAAAACTTATCTCTTGGTAGTATGAGGTTGTGGGTTCAAATCCCCTACATACTAAATAAGGAACTATGTGGGTTAACTAGGCTAACTAGGGAAATAACTAAGCCCTTATTGCCACTCATATGTTAGAATTGGTTCGCGCGTAGCCAACGGCTGCCAACGGAACCAAGAGAACCAAGAGAACCATGAGTGCCAGAGAAGCCAAAGATGCCAAAGTTATGCCATAGTTCTATGCCTTAGTCGACGCCCTTAGTCGAAGGAGTAACCGAAAAGGAGTAACTGAAAAGGAGCACAGGGGAGCACAGGGGGTACAGAGGGTACAGAGAGCACAGAGAGCACAGAGAGCACAGAGGGTACAGAGGGTACAGAGGGTACAGAGAGCACAAAGAGCACAGGGAGCACAGGGAGCACAGAGGGTACAGAGTGTGACAGTGTGAAATTCGAAAAACTTGACCGGCGTAACTAAAACCAAAAAACTTCAAAAAAACTTAATGAACGAAAAACCTGGACCAGACGGTTGAGATGGATGCCGATTCGCGAACGGACTGGATGCCACAAATCGCAATCAAATGCCGCAATTGGACCAGACGGTTGAGATGAACGCCGAATTGCGAACAGACCCGAATGCTGCAAATTGCAATCAAACGCTACAACCACCTCCGCGAACGTCTTGGCTCTGATACCACTGTTGCCCCAGGTACCACAGACGCACGAACGCAGAGAATAACAGACGTACGAACACAGAGAAAAAAATACTCAAAGACAGAAAGAGATAAGAGACGACACCAAATTGGGTACAATCTCCTCCCACATGCTCTAATGGACACTCTACCAGAGCATGCGTATTTATAGTAAATTCCTATTACGTCCTGAAAAGAAGATACATGAGGGCCGCGCTCCAAAAAGTGTGTTTTTGCTTTATTTACAAGTTCGTAATTTTCTATTTTTACAAAAACGTCGCTTTCTAAAGCGATCCATTATTTTTTACAAAAATAACTAAAAATAACCATCTTCTAAAAATATTCTTCTAAATATCTCCAAGTCCATGCGCGTTCACACCCTCATGGATCTTCACCTGCTAAATCAAAACACAAAACACATTAAAATCCTCAAGGCATTACACCTTCATTCCAAATATCCCATAAAGTATAACATTTGCATTTCAGCAACTTTGAAATTTGGTAGTCCATGGACAATCTCCTTTGACTGCATCAGTTTCAGCCTTTGCAAGTTTGCATGTCCAATCCATTTGTGCCATATCTCTATATCTGCAATAACTCCTGCACCTTTTGCAAACATGGCTGCACTCATTTCAGGAATCTTCACATTTAAGGTGAACATCCTACCCACTTTGTTTCCTTTGGCAACCAATTGTCCATCCTGCTTGTACTCTTCTACATATAATCCATCAGCATTGCACCTGACTTGTAATCCCTGGTCAACCATTTGTCCAACAGAAACCAGATTCTTCATTATATTTGGAACATGCAGCACATCAGCGAGATGTTTTACCTTTCCGTCCTCCATAGACAATGCCATGTTTCCTGTATGCTCAATAGGATGCGATGTGTCATCACCTGTTTCAACATATCTAGGAACTGGCATTTTTTGCAAACTACTAAACCATTCTGCATGACTGGTCATGTGATTTGAAGCACCTGAATCAACATACCAGACATTATCATTCGATTTTGAAACACCAGCAAATATCGTATTCATCATGTGATGTTGAACCATAAACAACTTCTCAGAATCATCTGCACTTGTGGATGCATAGTTGTTTTGCTGCCTTCTGTTATTTTGATTCTTTAACCTGCAATCACGTTCAAAGTGTCCAGGTTTACCACAATTCCAACATCCTTTACTATCATTACCTGAATCATTTCTTTGGAAATTTTTGCGACCTCTTTGGCTACCCCTACCTCGAAACTGTCCTCTTCCTCCTGCATGATTCTGTTGTTGACCTTGGTCTTGGTTACTGTTTCCTCTTCCACTTCCAAAACCTCTACCTCTGCCTCTTCCTCTGCCAGAGTAGAATAGCTGCTCAGAACTGGGCTTTCCTTGGGAGTTTGAATCCTCACCAAGATTCTTTTCTTCAATAATTAGCATAGAGACCAAATTAGCAAAATTCGAAATATTTTCCTTGGTCTGTATAGAAGTTCTGAACTGCTTATATGCAGCTCCTAAACCACGAAGGCACACTTCCACCTTATCATCATCATCTACATTCACGCCAATAGATGCAAGTGACTCGCATATGCTTTTGATTTTTAGAGTGTAGTCACTTACCAACATGTTCTTTTTCTCCAATGTATGCAGCTCGTTCTTGAGTTGCAATTTCCGTGCCTTTGTATTGGTCTCGTACAAGGTGACCAAACTGTTCCAAGCCTCTTTTGGAGTCTTGGCATCCTATATGTGTCCAATGCTATCCTGTATGCTAACAGATAGCCAATACATTACCTTTCGTGCTCCTTGATTCCATTCTTCATATGCTCTTAACTGTTCTGCAGTCCGATTCCTTTCTGGTAACTGCGGAGCATTTTCATTCTCTCCTTCAATGTACTTCCAGTAGCCTTTTCCCATTAGGAAATTTGTCATTCTGAATCTCCAAGCATGGAAGTTGTTCTTGTCCAGCTTATCGCTCATAAGCTGACTCATTCCATCTGTGTTTGCCATTTCTACAACAATTCACAACACCGCAACACACTACAAGCAACAGTTCTGCTTGAACACTGTCGCACTATGCCGTGACAGTTTGATCTCAGAAAAACACAGTTTTCGTGTATCAACAGTACACGGAATCGCTTGAAATTCTGAATCTGGATTATATGAGTGTCGCCGAACACAACGCAAGTTACAGTTTCTGAAACTGACCTGGTTTTTCTGTGGGCCCCACCTTGCAGGCTCGAAATGGAGGTCGAGATGGCTCCGAAACTTCGATCTGACAAAAACGAGTGACCCTAAAGGGATAACTCGCGAAAACATTTTGAGGTCTTCTACCTTCACGACGATTTTCGTAGCAAACGGAGGCCGTTTGTGAAATCGCGTTTTCTCCACGCCTTGCCGCGTAGTCTCCAAAAGAACTTGACGAGCATGTCATGCACATACTTCCTTTGTGTGATGTATATACCTGAATCTGTGTAGATTAACTCCAATCCAAGGAAATAAGTGAGTGGTCCGAGGTCACTTATTTTGAACTCCTTCTTCATTTGAATCTTTACCTGTTTGATTCCTTCAAGATCATTGCCTGTGATAATAATATTATCAACATACACACATAAATAGATCACTTCAGATCCATTCCTCTTTATGAACAAAGAGGTATCCACCTTGCTAGCTTTTAATCCTTAGTCCTGCAAATAAGTCACCAATCTGAAATTCCAAGCTCTTGGAGCTTGCTTCAATCCATACAAAGCTTTCTTTAGTTTGCATACATAGTTAGGATGATATGCATCCTCATATCCAGGAGGTTGTGCCATATACACTTCCTCAGAAATCCATCCATTCAAGAAAGCATTCTTTACATCAAGTTGATAGAGCTTCCAATTTCTAGAAGAAGCAAGACTAATGAGAACCCTAATCGTAGGCATTTTTGCAACAGGAGAGAAAGTCTCCTCATAATCAATACCATGGGTTTGAGCAAACCCTTTAACAACTAACCTTGCTTTGTGTCTATTTATACTTCCATCTGGATTCCTCTTGATTTTGTATATCCATCGAGATCCAATTACCTTCATAGATGGCTTGTTAGGTACAAGCTCCCAAGTGTCATTCTCCTTCAAGGCTTCCATTTCTTCATCCATTGCATCTCTCCAAGCTTTCTTGCTTTGTGCTTCTTCGAATGTGGTAGGTTCTTCATTGGTTGAATCCTTTGCAATGTAGATTGAGTGCTTGGTGAACAAAGAAGTATCATAACCAAACCTCTCTGGTTTCTTCTTCTCCCTTGAAGACCTTCTAAGTGGTTGATGTGAGCTCTCGGGTCCATATGTAGCATCCTGCATCTTTGCTTTACCTTTGTTCTTCCATAGCTTTAGTCTTTCCAAGTCTTCTAGGTCAATCTCCGAATCACTTTCTTCAATCTGCTTTGGCTCCTTTGGTTGAAGTGATGGAAAGTCTTCATCCAAGTCATAAGGTAGCTTCACTTTCCTGTCATCATCAAACCATGATTTGTTTTCATCAAAAATTACATCTCTACTCACAGAAAATCCTTTTTTGGTTGGATTCTACAATCTATATCCTTTTTGGTTTTGGTCATAACCAATAAATACACACTTCTCTGCCTTGGGATCCAATTTCCCTCTTACTTGAGAAGGAATGTGAGCATAGGCTAAGCATCCAAAGATTTTACAATGTTCTAGACTAGGTCTTCTTCCATTCCACACTTCATATGGAGTGGTTCCATCTAGTGACTTAGATGGAAGTCTATTTATGAGATATGTGGCTGTAGACACAGCCTCTGCCCATAGGTAGTTTGGCAATCCCTTTTTGTTGAGCATGGACCTTGCAGCAATAGCTCTGTTCCTCCTCTCTGCTACACCATTGAGTTCGGGTGTATACCTTGTAGTGACTTCCCATTTAATGCCTCTTTCATGCAAGACATCAAATTCAGAAGAGAAGTATTCTCCTCCACCATCTGATCTGAGTCGTTTCAAAGTCCTACCTGTTTGGTTCTCAACAAGAGCAATATACTTCTTAAAGCAATTAAACACTTCATCCTTGTGCTTCATGAAAAATAGAATGGTCCACCTGCTACAATCATCTATGAAAGACACATAATATCTTGAGCTTGGTATAGATGGCTCCTTACTTGGACCCCACACATCCGTGTGCACTAGATCTAAAGGATTTTGATACATATATCCTTTCTTATTGAAAGGTTGTCTATGAGCCTTGCCGAGTTGACAAGCTTCACACTTATAAATCATGTGTTGCCTTGTGATATTAGGCAAACCAAGTACACTTTGGTCCCTGCAAATTTGTTTGAGTGTCCTCTCACCAATGTGAGCAAGCCTTTTGTCCATATCTCCAACTCTGTTAGAGTTTGAGATCCATAGCTAAATAAAGCTATGTTCTTTGTATCTTCCACTTCAAAAGTGAAAAGCCTTGCTGTCTTTTCTCGTTTGGCAATCCTTCTAAAGCCTTGCCTTGGGTCTTCAACATATGCTCCAAATCGGTTGAATCTAACCTGCAATCCTTTTTCAACAATCTGTCCAACACTTATTAAATTTTTGGTAATTGTAGGGACATACAAGACTTTGCTTAAGAGGTTCATATTCCCATCTGATGTCTTCACATTACCTATCTTCTCCACTGAGTGCTTTGTGTCATCTCCTGTCTGCATTCATGCTTGTTATGATGATCTTCCAAATCAGAAAGTAAAGCCACATTTCCTGCTACATGGTTTGAGCATCCCGAATCAATGTAAAATATGTGATCATCATCCTTAGCCTTCTTCACTGATAGATTCATAATCAATAATGAATCTTCTTGACTTTGGTCCTCTGCATAGTTATTGTAGTCTCTTCTTCCTCTATGGCCACTTTGATAGTTGTTGTTGTAGTAGTTGTTGTTGTTGTAGCCTCCATTGTACCTGCCTCTATTTGATCCATAGCCACCTCTATTGAATCCTCTTCCTCTTGAGTTCCTCGGATTCCTGAAATATTCTTCAGTAGTATGATTAGATAAGCCACATATATTGCAAGGTTGAGATGATTGGAATCTCCCCCTTCCTTGCTTTCCACCTCTGCCTCTTCCTCTAGCTCTTCCTCTACCTGCAAAGTTTGCTTGGAAAGAGCTATCTTCATCTTCATTCTTCCTATTCTTTGACTTGCCCTTGACCTTAGCTTTATCAGAATATAAGGCAGAATTTTGATTACCTCTTGAGGACTCACCACCTTTGCTAATCTTTGCTTCATGAGTGAAGAGTTGGCCCATGAGTGTGTTGAGGTCGGGTACATGCATATCCATGTATAAATCCATGGCTGTTGTGAATGACTCCCACTTGTCGTCTGCTTTGATTCCATTTATGATTTGTCTAATGATTTGCTCCTCTTCAATTACCTCTCCAATGCTTCCAAGTTGGTCGGAAATCTCCTTCATCTTTGTGACATAATCAGTCACATTTTGCTTCGGGTTTTTCTTCATTGTTGTGAACTCCATCCACAATTGGTTCTTCCTTGCTCGAGTGTTGGAAGAGAAGAAAGAAGCAACTGCATTCCAGGTCTCTCTTGATGTCTTGCATCCCTTGACATGAGGTAAAAGAAAATCAGAGATTGAGTTTAGAATATAGGACCTTGCAAGTGCATCCTTCGAACACCAATTCGAAAGTCCTTCCACTTCTTCATGTGATGGTTGCCCTTTCTTCCTCATGGTTGGCATTGCTTCATCTCCAGATATGAATCCATATAGATTCCTCCCTTGAAGGTAAGCCTCCATCCTTAGAGACCATTCCAGGTAGTTTTTTTGATCTAATTTGTCAATTGTTGATGGAAATCCATCTCCCATGTTGCTTGACTATGCTCTGATACCACTATGAAGAGAGATGGTGGATGCAATCCAAAGATGAGTAGGTGCTGCTACAACCAGCTTCACACCAGCCAACTCAGACTTCAAAGATGATTAGTAGACACTTTGAGCTTCCTAAATCCACCAAAATATCAGCCAAGTACTTTGGAACATGTATCCCAAAAGTTTAAGTGAAGACAGACAAGTTGCAAGATGACTAGCTCCCAAAACTTGCTATTTTTGGACATACACCTACTGGAAAAATGAACAGTGCTCTCAACCTGGTAGGAATTAGATAAATTCCTTTTGGGCATAGCAAATAGACTTATCAAGCTTCCCAATCCAAGTTAAAACACTTCAAATGATGGACTGAGCACTGAGAACAAGATTCATCAATTTTTGGAACATGCCCACCATTCTCGGGGCTCTCAGAGATAGACCAGTGAGCAGTAAAATGCAAATATCTCCAAAACTGTAAACCCAATGACCATGAAAATTGATATGAAAAAACTAGACAGTACGCTCTATCTAAGACAAGTCAAAACACTGAAAAAGGTCGAGTAGAATGCGAGATATAACCTTCTAAAGTTACTGCTCTGAGTGAGTATAACAGAGAACAAAACAGAGAACTAGATGATGATAAATGTATAGATTCACATATGATTACAACCACATTGGCAATGAATATTTGCACAATGGGAGTAGAATGATAGAGCTATGGAGTAAGCTCTTCAATCTCTAAAAAATGACATGAAGTGGTCACGTACAAGGCTTGCTCATCGCCTCTTCCTTCTTGCTCTTTTTATAGCTATTCTTGGAGGGAATTTTGAATTCGAATTCGAATGGCTCCACCTAAAAGTGATCCCCAAAGTTAGGAGATATTCCCTTAGCTCAAAAATTCATGGTTTTAGGTAGTTAGAGCCATGACTTTGCTTTTACATCATGGATGAGGTAAGCCATCCTCTTCCTTTTTCTTTTTTCAATTACAAGAGATAGAAATGAACTCTTTTACAAGAGGTGTTCACATGACTACACATGTGACTTACAAATGATCATAATATCAAGCATATCAAGCATGTAGGCTTGGTTAAAATACACCAACAAGATGTATGTTCGGTGCTTGAGCTTTTCTTGCAGGTGGTAAGTATCGGCAGGTATCGAAAAGAAATAAATAAATAAATAAATAAATATTGAGAAGACAAAATAGATCGTGCTTGCCGGCACTGATGATTTGATTTTGTTGAATGCTTGACGCTTTTCGAAATTATTTTGGATTTTAAAGTGATGCCATTAGGCTGCCAAAATTTCTAAAATATTAGCATGCATGTGCATTGAAGTATAGGACACATATTAAAAGTTTTTTCTTTTGTCTTTTTCTGTTAAGCAAAGGCTTTGATTGGTTCTTTTTCCGTTTGCCGCTAGTATATACGTTTGATTAGTGTATTTAAAAAAAAAAAGAGAGAAAACCAAAAGAAAAGTTATTTGCCTTTAGTTCTAGCATGGAACCCGAATCATCATCACCTGCTAGGATAGATACCCTTATGCCAGAACCTCCAGTTGATCCATTTCAAGCCATGAATAATAGAATTTCATTCTTAGAGAGTTCTCTTTAGGATATCTTGGAACACGTGCGTGGTTCCAAGAAAGAAGAAGAGCTGCTCGATTCTGATTTGCCAAAGATGGAGGTAGATGCTCCAGATGAGCATCAAACTTCAGAAGTCCCTAGAGATAGCGTCTTAGTTAGAGAAGCCAGATGGCAGCTTAAGGATCTTAAGCCACCAAGATATCATGGCTCAACTAGCGCTAGGACTGCTGACGCGGTTGAGCAGTGGCTCAGCAAGTGGGAATAGTGCTTCCACCTGTGTCATATCACTGATGATAGGCACAAGATTCAGCAGGCCACTTATAAGCTTATGGATGTCGCACATAGGTGGTGGCGTAAGATAGAGCAGGATAAGAAGGAGCCCACGACATGGGATCAATTTAAAAAATCCTATTTTATAACAATTTTGTACCACCTAATGAAGGGTCTAGAGCATTAGACACCTGGTTCTTCATCAATCAGAAATCAATCAGTTCAGGAATATGCAGATAGGTATAGAGAGGTACTTCTTAAAGTACCTGATACCATTCTAGAATTTCTTCAAGTCCACAAGTTTGTTTTGGGACTCAGAGAAACTATCCGACCTTTAGTGAGAAAGGAACGGTGTAAGTCTTCGGCACAGGCCACAGAGATGGCCTTGGTTTATGAGGACGGCCACAGGAGCACAGATTCCCAAGGCCAGAGATCCCCATGGACTAGGGTTAGCCGACCTTTCCATACTTCGACTCCTGGTTCGGTCAGTGCACAGCCTTCTAGGGAGGCTAAGCAAGTGCACATGATCCAGACAGTCTCAGGAGGAAAGAGAAAAGTGTCTGCTCTGGCTGAGAGGGCATATAACCGATCTATTCTTACCCCTCAGCAGAAAGAGAAGGCAATGAAAGAGGGTTTGTGCTATGGTTGCTTAGGGAAGCACTTGTATAAGGATTGTCCTAAAAAGAAAAAGATAGCAGCCACCATAGTCATAAATCGGACCCAGGCAGGGGGTGGGAGTGAGGATGAGTTTGGGGATTCCCCATCTCCATTATCATCTCCCATAGTGGCCATGATGGTCACTAAAAAGGTTCCAACTATGCCAGATGTTGTGCTTTTGCCAGTAGCATAGAAAGGATACGAGTTCCCAGATACTGAGCTTATTGTCATGAGAGGAGTCGTGACAGGACAACCTGTTAAGCTACTCTTTGACACATGTTCAACTCATAATGTTATTGGTTCCCGATTAGTCAAGAGATTATGCTTAGATATGGTACAGTCAGATTATACTTATACCATAGAGCTAGCCGATGGGAATGGAACTGAGACTTGGGATAGATGAGTGGTTGATCTTCCTATTCAAATACAGTCCTATGAGGACAGATTGGACTTTGAGATAGCGTGATTAGCTCGATTCGACATAGTTCTTAGTAAGAAGTGGCATGCGAGGAAGAAACCAGTCATTGATTTTGCTTCGCATGTGTATCAGTTTGAGCATGAGGGAAGGAGATTACTGATCCGTGGAGAACCAGATCTCCAAGAGACGTGATTGGTGACTGCTACCAAGTTGCTCAAAATTGATTGTAAGTATATCTATTTTCTTTATTTCATGTATTTGTCATAGGTTGAGATGGATTCATGCAGTCATGGAGACTCAAATTGGAATGCTCCAGCACTTTCAGCCAAAGTGAGAGCAGAATTCCAAGAGTTGTTTTTAAAGGAATTACCATCAGGTTTGCCTCCTTGCAGGAATATAGAGCATAGAATCGAATTGGTGCTAGGAGCGAGTCCGACCGCTCGGCCACCATTTCGAATGAGTTTGCAGGAGGAAAATGAAGTCCGCAAGGTTGTGGACGAGTATCCTCAAAAAGGGCTAATTAGACCCACCTATTCACCCTTTCCCGCACCAGTTCTTCTTGTAAAGAAGAAGGATGGATCTTATAGGATGTGTGTCGATTATCGAGCACTCAATAAGATCACTATTAAACATAGATATCCCATGCCCCAGATTGATGATCTTTTGGATGCTCTAGGTGGAGCCATTGTATTTAGTAAGATAGATTTGAAGAGTGGCTATCATCAGATTAGAGTAAAAGATCATGATGTACATAAGACAGCTTTCAAGACCCGTTTTGGTCATTATGAGTATTTGGTCATGCCCTTTGGTTTGACGAATGCTCCAGCTACATTTATGATGTTAATGAATGATATATTACGACCTTTCATAGGAAAGTGTGTTGTTGATTATTTTTGTGGATGATTTGCTAGTGTATAGTGGAACTGTGCATGAGCATGAAAATCATTTAAGTTTTGTGTTGAAAAATTTAAAAGAAAATCAGCTGTATGTAAATCCAGAGAAGACACAATTGTTTCTTCTGAGGATAGAGTATCTAGGGCATGTGATTTCAACCGATGGGGTCTAGATGGATCCCAAGAAAGTATCAGTCATTTTAGCATGGCCTACTCCTCAGGATGAGGGGCAATTACGTTCATTCTTAGGACTTTCCGGTTTCTATCGAAAATTCATCTCTTCATATTCATCGGTAGCAGCACCTATGACGAACTTGCTTCAAGGCAAAATTCCATTTGCATGGAAGCAAGAGCAGCAAGAGAGTTTTGATACCCTGAAACAAGCTGTTTCACAGGCTCCTATACTCAAAGTGGTGGATCCTCAGAAACCATTAAACCATTTGAGTTAGAAACGGATGCTAGCGGCATAGCCATAGGCACAGTCTTGAGTCAAGATGGCAGGCCAATAGCTTTTGAAAGTAAGAAGTTAAGTAGTGCACAACACAATTGGCCGGTGCATGAACAAGAGTTGTATGTGATGGTGCATGCACTTAAAGTTTTGAGACACTATCTTTATGGTGCAGACTTTAAGGTATTCACAGATCATCATACACTCAAGTATTTTTATAGTCAGCTAGATCTTCGAGGCCGACATGCTCGTTGGGCTGAGTTCATGCAGGAATTTCACATGGGAATCTTGTATAGAAGAGGCAAAGAAAATTTAGTAGCTGATGCATTATAAATGTATCAGATGAGCTTTACAGTTTTAGAAAGCTCATTGCTTCAAGAAATTAAGGAAGCACAGGTGGAAGATCCACATTTGTTACAAATAGTAAGAGCCATTAGTGATGACTCTATTTTAGGAGACAGGACAATTCCAGCTGTTTCTTCTTCTACTAAAGCAAACAAGTCCATTCCGTATTCTAATTTCTCACAGGAGAATGGAATAGTGAAGCGGAAAGGAAAGGTTTGTGTGCCAGATTCCCGGGATTTGCAAAAGAAAGTCATGCATGATAACCATGATGTTCCCTGTGCAGGACATCCTAGTGTTGACAAGACAATACAGCTTGTTAGAAGAACATTTTGGTGGCCTAGATTAGCCAGAGATATCCATACTTATGTTCAACAATGCTTTATGTGCCAAGTCAACAAAGCAGAAAGGGTAAAGACACCAGGTCTTTTACATCCTTTACAAGGTCCAGATCATAATGGGATAGTATATCCATGGACTTCATACTGGGGTTACTGCGGACCAAAGGAAGCGGGATACAATCCTAGTTGTGGTAGATAGACTGAGCAAAATGGCTCATTTTATACCTACGCAGGAGACGATAGAAGCTCCACAGGTAGCGGAGTTGTTTATCCAGCATGTCTTCAGATTGCATGGGTTACCTACATCCATAATCTCAGATAGGGATGTCAAATTTACAGGACATTTCTGGAAGTTTGTATTTGACAAACTGAAAGTGTCACTAAAAATGAGTAGTGGTGATCATCCACAGACAGATGGTCAAACCGAGAGGGTCAACCAAATTCTAGAGGATATGTTGCGGGCATATGTGTCTGAGAGACAGACAGATTGGGATAGTTATTTGCCACTAGTAGAGTTTGCTTATAACAATAGGCCTCACAAGGTGACTGGGATGTCTCCTTTTGAGATGAACTATGACATGAATCCCACTGCTCCCAGTACCATAGAAATGCCTAAGAAATGTCCTAATGCTTCTGAGTTCTTAGCGAATCTCCAAGAAAATCTTGAAATAGCTAAAGCCAAGATGCAGCAAGCAGCTGATAGAGCAAAAGAGTATGCTGATAGGAAAAGATCTCCTAGATCCTTTGAGGAAGGAGACCGATTCTTTCTTCACGTACCGGCTAGATCTACTTCATTGTCCACAGGGAAGTGTAGTAAGCTATCACCAAGGTATTGTGGACCTTGGAAGATAGTAAAGAAGTTGAATGATGTTGCATACCGATTAGAGCTTCCTCCAGATTGCAGAGTCCATCCAGTGTTCCATGTCAGTAAATTAAGAAAGTATATTTCTAGGGAGGATAATCTAATAGAGGGTATTGTTTCTTTGCATGAAAGCGATAGAGCAGATCATTCTCCAGATAGAATACTAGATAGGAGACAGAAACGGTTGAGGAATCGTGTCATCCAAGAATATCTGGTAGCTTGGAGAGGATTACCACTTACTGACTCTACTTGGGAATCAGCAGCTCTGATTCGCAAGTACTTTCCCTCATTGATCATTGAGGACAACGATCTTTAAAAGGGGGAGAGAGATACCAACAAGTGTGAGGCTCTCCTCAAAGAAGACATGTGAATGATGTGTGTGCCACTCTGATCCCATCCATTTATATCCTCTTGTATCTAAAATAGTAGTGATCTGGAATGATCTAGTGTCGCCATGTGGCCATCATGCAACACTTATCCCCACTAACCATCAAATACCTTAGGATATACCCCCAAGCTTAGGACCTTGGCTAACTAGCCCTCGTCCCACACACACATGGAATGGTCTCTGTAGACCAATGGAATGGTCTCTGTAGACCAATGGAATGGTCTCTGTAGACCAATGGAATGGTCTCTGTAGACCAATGTCTGACATCTCCAGTAATACATTCAATATTGCGTGTTATGCTCCAAGCTTCTTCTTCTTCCTTGTGTTGTTCGCGTGCTTCTGCAAACGTCTATCTCCAACAATTGGTATCAAAGCAGGTCGTCGCTTCATCTAGGGTGCCATCAACACTCCTCCGGTTGCAGTCTTAGAATCGCATGAATTTTGGTGAGCATGGTGTGTTTTCGAGATCAAAACAGCTTCACTTTGTTGTGCTGAAATCGCGATCTGAGCTCGTTTCGGCCTCCGAACGCACTATCGTGATGCTTGTGTAGGCTATTTTGTCTTTTTGTGCCAAAGGCATATACCAGTTTCTGTTCGCCAGTATAAGCGTCTCGAAGTCTGCTACAGGTCTAATAGAATTTGTCTGGGTAATTCCGTTCAACTTTTTGAGATATAGTCAATTTTCTACATCAAGGTATTTTAGTCACCGGCCATGGCTGAAAGCAGTGATGTATTCCGTATGTTGGCTGTTGAGGATAAGTTGGATGGTACCAACTACCCGTTATGGGCTTATATGATGCGACATGTATTGGTTGCAAAAGGATTGTGGAACATTGTGCAAGGTGTTGAAAAATGTCCTATCACACTTGTAACTGTTACAACTGCAAGTACAGAAGCTGATGCAGAAAGTGTCGAAGATGATGATATTTTGCATATTCTTGTTCGTGCTACAGTTTGTGCTGCACCTACTACAGAGCAAATTCATTGGGATGGCAGAGATGCCCATACCCATGCATTGATAACTTTGTTTGTCAAACGTGCCATTATTCCTCACATTCGCTCTTGCAGAACAGCTAAGGATGCTTGGGATACACTTACCACATTGTACCAAGCTAAGAATGAGGCTCGTGTTGCTTACCTCTGAAAACAGTTGGAGAGTGAGCATATGAATGAAGGTGATTCTATGGATAATTTTTTCTAACAAAGAAAAAATACTTGAAGGAACAATTGATTTCTGCTGATGAGGATATACCAGATAGCTCACTTGTGCAGACCGTTCTGAATGGTCTTCCTGATTCATATCATAGTTTTGCTTCTACTCTTCGGTTAATGATGAAAGGCAATCCAAATGCCTTGTCATTTGAGGAGTTACTCTCTGTTCTGTTGCAGGAAGATCAGTCCAGGCAGAACAAGTCCATTATCCATGTTGCAGATCAAGCTTTCCTGGCTAGTCAGAAGGGCAAAGGAAAATGTAGCTCTTCAACTAGTAAGCAAAAATCTGCAAATGCTGCATATTCGAAGAAGGAAGATAAAGATGAGAAGAAATCAAAAAAGTAGAAATTGTTTTGCAAGTATTGTAAAGGGAATGATCATATCATAAAGAACTGTCCAAAACTGGCTGCTAAAGAGGCAAAGAAGAAAGAGGCTGAAATGATTGTTGTAAAGGCCTCTACACCAAAATCAGAGTCTGCTAACCTTGTGTGGGAAGAAGAATGGGCGTTTACTACTGTCTACAGTTTTGATCCATCTTCCCATGAGTAGTGCATGTATGCAGTAGACTCAGATGTTTGGTACTTTGACAGTGGGGCGACCAAACATATTACCTCGCAGCGTAGTTTCTTCTCTTCACTCGAGCTTGTCCCTATAGGGAATATTGTTACATGCGCCAACAACTCCTCTTATCCTGTTATGGGAGTTGGTAAGATCATTTTGACTACTGCTGATGGTAGTTCTTTCACTTTGTCAGATGCTTTATTTGTGCCAGGGATCAAGAAGAACCTGTTATCAGTTTCTGCATTAGCCAAGATTGGCTTGGTTGTGAAATTTGTTGATGACAGGTGTACAGTTCATGATCTGTCAAATGGCGATGTGATTATTCGCATTTTATGTCATGGGCTGTGTAAGCTCATAGACTATGAAAGATCTGTGAATGATTTGGCATGTGCAGTAGATGATTCTTAGGCTATGTGAGATGCAAAACTTTGGCATGCACGCTTTGGTCATCTGAATTTTGCTAGTTTGCTACACCTGCAGAAATCTAAAATGGTGTCCTCTTTGCCCAAACTTGAGGCACTTGGAACACATGTTTGTGAAGGCTGTATTTTGGGAAAAATGCAGCGCTCCTCATTTCCAAAAGATGGTTCAGTTCGGGCTACTCAGAAATTGCAGCTTGTACATAGTGATGTCTATGGTCCTATGTAGACACCTTCTTTTGGAAATTATCTTTACTTCATGACTTTCATTGATGATTTTTCTAGGCATGCATGGGTATATCCATTGAAGGCAAAGTCCAAAGTGTTCATGTGCTTCAAACAATTTTTGGTTTTGGCTGAAAATCTGTCAGCATGTAAAATGGGCACCCTCTGTTCTGATCGAGGGATGGAATATATATCTTCTGATTTTAATGCATTTCTGGCTGAACATGGGATAAAACACCAGTGTACAATGCCGTATACACCTCAACAGAATGGAGTTGCTGAACAAAAGAAAAGGTCACTCATGGAGATGGCGAGGTGTATGGTCAAGAGTCAGGCTTTACCACATAGTTTCTGGCTTGAGGCTGTCATGGGTGCAGCATATGTACTTAACAGGTGTCCCTCTAAAGCGCTATAGTCTATCACTCCATATGAGGCTTGGCATGATCGCAAGCCATCTGTTGCTCATCTGCGTGTTTTTGGTTGTTTGGCATATGCATTAGTGCCAGAACAACATCGGATGATAAAGCAATAAAATGTATTTTTGTTGGGTACAGTTCTGAAAGTAAAGGCTATCGTCTGTATCATCCACAAACTAAACACATTCTGGTTAGCCGTGATGGTGTTTTTGTGGAAGATGCTATTCAGCCATAGCTTTCATGTACTAACGAGACATATGTTAGCTCCAAAGACATGTATGATACTTTGCTGCCTCTTTTTATAGGTGGACAGTCTAGTCTAACCCCAATGAGGAAACTTCTCAGACTTTGCAGGTTTCATGTGATGATGTAGATCATTCCATTTCTGATGCAGATTTACATGATGCACTAGTTGATGAGAGAGCTGATATTGAGCAGGCAAAAACTATGCCAGAATGGCTGATGTAGACTTTGCGTGATAGCAAATTAGATGCACCTTTGTCGTATCGTACTCATTCAGGCTCTCATACTGCCTCTTTTGCATCAGATTGCTATGCTATGGCTGCATCTAGTCTCTGTGATGAGAATGAGCGTGTTTCGTTTGATGAAACACAAAATTCAAAAAATTGGATGGCTGCTATGCAATATGAATATGATGCTATGATGAAGAATAGTACTTGGTCTTTATGAGTGGGTATAGAAGCTGAAGCGTAAGCATGATGGTACAATTGATAGATATAAAGCTAGACTTGTTGCAAAGGGTTATGCACATGAAAGAGGCATTGATTTTGATGAGAACTTTGCACCTACTTGCCGAATGACTACTATTCATAGCATATGTGCACTTGCAGCTCATCACGGTTGAAATGTACATTAGTTGGACATTAAAACAACATTTCTGAATGGCGACTTGCATGAAGAAGTGTATGTTTTTCAGCTCCATGGCTTTGTGCAGAAAGGGCATGAAAACCAAGTGTGCAGGTTAAAGAAGGCATTATATGGTTTAAAGCAAGCACCACGTGCTTGGTATGAGAAGATACATGCCTATCTGATTGCACATGGTTTTGAGAATAGTCCAACTGAGAGCACCTTATATGTTAAGCGTGCTAATGATGTGCTTCTGATCATTGTTGTCTATGTTGACGACATGCTTCTCAGTGGTCCTATTGAGAAGCATATTGCTGATTTTAAGGCTGATTTGCATGCCTCATTCGAGATGTCTAATTTGGGGCATTTGCATCACTATTTGGGCATTTACTTTATGCAAGTTGATGGTGGAATGGCTTCGTGTCAAATGAAATATATTGACACATTATTGCAGCATTTTGGCCTTGAAGACTGTAAGCCTATTGCCACTCCTATGGAGACATGTTTGCATTGAGTCTTCATGATGCTAGAGATGCATTTGATGCTATTCTCTATCAGCAGGTTGTTGGATGCTTGATTTACTTATGCATTACTTGACCAGATATTCAGTTTGCTGTCTCATAGAAAAGCAGGTTTATGCATTGCCCAAGAGTCAAGCATTGGCAGGCGGTTAGGTGCATCTTCTGCTACTTGAGTGGTAGTCGGCTACTTGGGTTGTTTTATCCCAAGGGGGGATCACTAATACACATGCACACACATGCACATACACACACATACACACACATACACTTACACATACACATACACATGCACATACACACACATACACTTACACATGCATATACATACATATACACACACCTACACACACACACATATGCACATACACTTACACATATACATGCACATACATACATGTACACACACATACACATACACACACATACACACACATACACATGCATATACACCTACACATACACATGCATATATACCTACACATACACATATAGACACATACATACACTTATACACAGACACGTAGGCATGCATATACACACAGATACACACACATACACATACATATGGACATACACACATATGCACATACACTTACACATACAAATACATAGACATACACATACGCATACACATACACATACACATACACATACACATACACATACACATACACATACACATACACATACACATACACATACACATACACATACACATACGCATACGCATACGCATACGCATACGCATACGCATACGCATATGCATATGCATACGCATACGCATACGCATACGCATACGCATACGCATACGCATACGCATACGCATACGCATACGCATACGCATACGCATACGCATACGCATACGCATACGCATACGCATACGCATACGCATACGCATACGCATACGCATACGCATACGCATACGCATACGCATACGCATACGCATACGCATACGCATACGCATACGCATACGCATACGCATACGCATACGCATACGCATACGCATACGCATACGCATACGCATACGCATACGCATACGCATACGCATACGCATACACATACACATACACATACACATACATGTTGGAGCAAGACAATCAACAATTGATGGTTATATGAAGCTTAGGATTGAAGACTTGAAGAAAAGATTGAAGCCTAAGAGCATGAAATGAAGTAGAGGCTCAGAATGAGATGGTCTATATACACATGTCTATTAGCTTTGTAAATACTTCACAAATACTTGAAGTAATGACGAATCCACACTCATATGTATATATACACTTGTATATAGTCATGATATATATGAGAGATGAAATATAGGTGATATAGAGAGGACTAGATCATAAGTTGAATGAGTATCATTCATCAGATGTAAGATGAGTTGAATAGAAGAAGTTTTTTTTGAGAATTACGCGTCGACCTTTTCTCCATTTCTCCTTCTGTGTTTGATCATTTTAGGAATACTTTTGTAGGTTTCTAAGTCCATAGCTAGTGCATCTATGGTCAAGATTTGAGAGTCTAATTGTAATCAGGCTAAGAGAATTGTGAGTAGGAACATTTGTATGTGAAGAAGTGATAAGTGTCTTCTTAAACAGGTGCAAATTCAATGATCAAAGAATTGATCAGATCTCAGTGTATAGCGTAAAGTTTTACAAAATGAGGAGTCAAAATCTAAGTGGGAAGTTAAGTTATCTATGTCTAAAATAATTTTGTTAAACGGGTTATATTTTGTGAGAACCAACTATTTAAAGTTGCATATGTAAAAGTCGCATGTAGAAAGTGCTTGTTTTAGACACATGTTTACTTATTGAAGTAAATCTAAAGTTTTTTAAGTTCTTTTGGAGAACTTTAACTTGGACTAGTTGCGCAAACAATAGAAAAGTGTTGTATCGAATTTTCATAGAAACTTGAACCATTTTATCAACCAATGAGTGAATTTTGTGAGGTAGACTTTTTTGAGTGAAGCTAGTTTTCATAGAGAAGCTGAGTGTTCATATCTTGGTAAAATATTTCAAAATTGGTGAAAGTTTTGAGCTATACTTGAAATAGAGGTGTTCTAAACTCAAGTGTAGCTTGTCTTTTGGAGATTGATCATCTCCATGAGTGGTATTAGAGTAGGAATAATCAGATTTGAAGAAAAGGAAGACTCCGACTACTGCAGACATACAAAATTCGACATTTGAAGATTCAAAAGGACAAAGTGTAAAGGAAAAGCTAAAAGGAGACACATGAGAGCAATCAAAAGGTTCAAAAGGAGTAAATTTTGAAGCTAAGGTACATTCATTACTCATAAGGTTGAAGATTTGATAGTATAGGTGAAGAGAGGATGGGAGATAGTCTTCAAATTGAGAAGTTGGATAGAGAGAACTATCCAGCTTGGTCTATGAGGATGGAAGCTCATCTTATGAGCAAAGATCTGATGGGATACATCACACGAGAAGAAGAAAAGCCAGAGTTTAAAGATCCTAGTGTTCCTACTAGGGAGGAGCTTGTAGATTTAAAGATTTGGATGAAGAAGGATCCTCAAGCAAGGAGCATTATCTACATGGTAGTAAATGATTACTTGCTTCCTCATATCAGAGGACTTGAAAGTGCAAGTGATATATGGAGTGCTTTGGAGGAGCATTTTTCAGAATACAACCAAGTCAAGGAAAGCATCACTATAGGTAGAGTTTACCACATTCAAGAAGAAGATTTCACAATCAATATCTGATTATGTGACAAAAATGAAAGACATTGCTAATTCCTTAGGTGCAGTTGATGAAGAAATTGAAGAAGATAAGTTGGTAAGACAAATTCTCATAGTTCTAAGAGGAGATGAGAAGTGGAAGCCTTTCATATTATCAACAAAATTTTCATTAGATCATTTCACTTCTGATTTGAATCAACTTTTAGGACATATGCTAACTTTTGAGAATGATATCAAAGGAGATGTTGATAAGAGTGCAGGTCATGCAATGTATTCTAAAGACAAGAAGAAAGCTATCAAAGGAAAGCAACAATCAATTGAAGATGAAGGTACTCCAAGCCAAGCAAACTTCCTAAGAGGAAGAGGAAGTGGTAGAAGTAGAGGAAGAGGAAGTGGCAAAAGTAGAGGAAGATGCAGAAATAACAAAGATAATGTCAAAACTTGCTGGATATTGGTAAGACCAATCATCTATCTCATGAATGTTGGCATAATAATCAAAGCAATGGTAATTTTAATAAAAAAATTAACCAAAGAGGAAAAGGTGGAAGAAATCGGAGAGGAAATTATAGAGGTAGAGGTGGTAGGAGTTTCTTTGGAAGAAATGGAGGAAGAAACTTCCAAAACCAATCCTACAATAACACCTACTACAATTATGCATCAGATCAGAAAAAAGATTCAACTCTTATTATGAATGCAACATGTGAAGCTTCAAATGAAGAATTAAGGGTATTCTATATTGACTCAAGGTGTAGCAATCACCTAAGTGGAAACATTGCTTTGATGACTGATTTGGAACATAAGGAAATCAATCATACAGTTCAAATAGGTGACAATACAAAGCACAAGGTGAAGACAATTGGATCAGTTAAAGCCAAAGATGGAAGTACTCTTTTGAGTAAGGTTTTGTATGTTCCTACAATTCCAAAGAATTTGATTAGTGTAGGACAAATTGTGGAAAAAGGATATGAGGTGAGGTTCACTAATGATGGAGTTTATGTTGAAGACACTAGCCAAGGATATAAGCAAATTGTTACAGGAAAGAAAGAAGGAGGGCTCTTCACATTGAGGGTACAAGGTAATGTTGTACATGCCATGTTTACATATGGAGAGCAAAAGGTGTTTGAGTTGGATCTTTGGCATAAGAGGCTTGGACACTTCAATGAAAGAGGTATCAAAGAGATGATTAATAATGGTTCAGTACTTGGATTACCTAATGTTGCAGGTCAACACATGACATATAGATGTGAAGCATGTCAATTAGGTAAGGCTCATAAGCAATCATATAATAAGCATGGTTTCATATATTTAGAAAGACTTGAATTGGTACATAAGATGTGTGGGGTCCTTCAAAGGACTTTAGCATAAATGGTTCAAGATATTATGTCATATATGTTGATGATGCTTCCAGGTGGATCACTATTTATGTGATCAAAGACAAGTGAGAAGATGTTTAGTACATTTAAACACTATCATGCATATGCAGAAAGAATTACAGGACAAAAATTCAAGAGGTTAAGATTAGATGGAGGGTGAGAGTATTTCTCAAATGAATTCAGTGATTATTTGTGGAATGCAGGTATAAAGAGAGAAGTTACTTGCAGGTGCTCTCCTCAACAAAATCGTGTAGCAGAAAGGAGAAATAGAACTCTTATTGAGTTTTCAAGATCAATGATGAAAGAAAAGAATTGCCTTAATTATTTGTGGGCTGAGGCTTTTAATACAACCACATACTTGGTTAATAGGCTACCATGTAAAGCTTTGCAGGGTATGACATAATATGAAGCTTGGTGGGGTAAGAGACCTACATTAGATCATTGCAAAGTATTTGGTTGCTTAGAATATGCTTATGTTCCTTCTCAATTAAGGCATAAGTTGGAACTAAAGGCTGAAAAATACGTGTCTGTTGGTTATGATGATAAGCAAATGTGATATAGGTTGTGGAGTCCATCTACAAAGCAATTTCTTGTGTCAAAAGATGTCACATTTGATAAGCAAAGTACTTGGTATTCAGGTACAAATAATACTTATGCAGGTCTTGAAGAAACATTGAATCAGAAGAAAGGTAAACCAAAGGTTCAAATATTTGAAGAAGAAGAGAACAATGAAGCATTAGTTGAAGTTGAAGAGATGCCAAGGTTTGATCCAGAATGTGATGAACTAGAAACTTCAAGAAGTGGAGAACTTAGAAGATCATCAAGGCACAAATGGCAACCCACAAGGTATAGCCATGATACTTCATTCTTGACTACTAAAGATTATTCTTACATGATAAAAGTAGATGAAGACCCATCTACATATGATGAAGCCAAAGGAAAGGAAAATTGGGAAAAAGCTATGAAGGAAGAGTATGATGCACTCATTGAGAATGAGACTTGGGAATTGGTACATAAACCAATTAATCAGAAGGCAATTGGATGTAAGTGGGTTTACAAAACAAAAAGATTTGCAAATGGAAGTGTGTCTAGGTACAAATCTAGGCTTGTTGTAAAAGGATATGCACAGACATATGGTGTGGAATATGATGAAACTTATAGTCATGTTGCAAAGATGACAACCATAAGGACTCTCGTAGCTATTTCTGGTTGCAAAGGTTGGAAGTTATCTCAATTAGATGTGAAGAATGCATTTTTGAATGGTTAAATTTTAGATGAACTTTACATGGAACAAGCAGATGGTTTTAAACATCAATTTTATCCAGATCATGTGTGTAAGCTCAAGAGAGCTTTGTATGGCTTGAAGCAGGCCCCAAGGGCATGGAATTACAGGCTTTAAAAGTTCTTGAAGGAACTTGGTTTTCAAGCATCAAAGGCAGATAGTAGCTTGCTAATCAAAGCAAGTGAAGATGGGTTTATCTATGTTTGTATTTATGTTGATGACATAATACTTACAAGAACAGATGACAAAGGCATACAAATGCTTAGAAGCAGATGGAGAAAGAATTCAAGATTAGTGACTTGGGAAATTTGTCATATTTCTTGGGAATGGAGATTTCATATACACAACATGGAGTCTATGTAACTCAAGAAAGGTATTTGAAATTTTGCTAATCAAATTTTAAATGGAAGATTGTAGTATAGCACCAACTCCAATGGAGGTGAATCACAAATTGAGTAGATATGGAGAAGAAGAATTCAAAGACATGAAGCTTTATCAGAGTTTGGTGGGTAGCTTGATTTATGCTACATTAACAAGGCCTGATTTGTCATATGCAGTTGGAGTTTTATCTCAATTCATGCATTGTCCTAGAAAGTAACATTGGATTGCAGGTCAAAGGGTGCTTAGGTATATCAAGGGCACACTTAAAGAAGGTTTGTATTATGGGTTTACTTTAGATACAAAGATCAAGATATATAGTGATGCAGATTGGGCACGTAACTCTGATGATAGAAGATACACATGGGTATTTGTGTTATGTGGGAGATAAGTTAATTTCATGGTGTTCTAAGAAGCAACATATAGCTGCTTTATCATCTACAGAAGCAAAGTACAAAGGTATGGTAGAAGCTGCAAAGGAAGTCATATGGCTAAAAACTCTTACTAAGAGTTTTGATATCATTCAGAGTACTCCTATCATTTGTGTGTGGAGACACATGAATTCTTTGTATTTGGAAGCTAACCCTATGTTTCATGCTAGGACCAAACATATTGAGATCCAATATCATTTTTTGAGAGAAAAGGTTTTTGATAAAGAAATAGAAGTCATGCATACTCCTACAAAGGATCAACTTGCAGATATGTTGACAAAGAGTTTGGATGGACCTAAGTTGCAGAGATTTAAAGATATGGCAGGGATAAAGAAAATCCAAGTAATCATAATTGATGATTGAGGGGGAGCTGTTGGAGCAAGACAATCAACAATTGATGATTATATGAAGCTTAGGAGTGAAGACGTGAAGAAAAGATTGAAGCCTAAGATCATGAGATGAAGTAGAGGTTCAGAATGAGATGGTCTACATACACATGTATATTAGCTTTGTAAATACTTCACAAATAGTTGAAGTAATGACAAATCCACACTCATATGTATATATACACTTGTATATAGTCGTGATATATATGAGAGATGAAATATAGATGAGATAGAGAGGACTAGATCATAAGTTGAATGAGTATCATTCATCAGATGTAAGATGAGTTGAATAGAAGAAATTTTTTCTGAGAATTGCACGTCGATCTTTTCTCCATTTCTCCTTCTGTGTTTGATCATTTTAGGAATCTTTTTGTAGGTGTCTAAGTCCATAGTTAATGCATCTATGGTCAATATTTGAGATTCTAATTGTAATCAGGTTGAGAGAATGTGAGTAGGAACATTTGTATGTGAAGAAGTGATAAGTGTCTTCTCAAACATGCACAAATTTGATGATCAAAGAATTGATCAAATCCCAATGTATAGTGTA
>CM035406.1:182491893-182516893 GCA_020310875.1 Ceratopteris richardii
TATACATGTATATACAAGTCTTTATCTTCTGACCATGCACTAAACTTCAAGCCTCATATGTTGATCTTTACTTCATTATTTGACTTCAAACTTTGTCCAAATCATCAATTGATGATTTTCTTGCACCAATAGCTCCCCCTCAATCTTCAATTGTGTTTTTCTCCATCTTCTTTATACCTGCCATGTCTTTGAACCTTTGTAACTTAGGTCCATCCAAGCTTTTGGTTAACATGTCTGCAATCTGATCCTTTTTTGAAGTATGTATGACTTCAATTTCTTTATCAATCACCTTCTCTCTCAAGTAATGATATTCAATCTCAATATGTTTAGTCATGGCATGAAATACAGGGTTAGCAGCTAGATACAATGAACTCATATTATCTCCATGAATAGTGGGTGTACTCTCAATGATGTCAAAACTCTTCATGAGAGTCTTGAACCATATAACCTCTTTTGCACCTTCAACCATACCTTTATACTTTGCTTCTGTGGATGAAAAAGCAACTGTATGTTGCTTCTTAGAACACCAAGAGATTAACTTATCTCCCACATAACATAGATATCCACAGCTTGATCTGCTATCATCAGGATTACCTGCCCAATCTGTATCACTATATATCTTGATGTTTGTATCTGATGTGAATCCATAATACAAACCTTCTTTGAGTGTACCCTTAATGTATCTTAACACCCTTTGTCCTGCAATCCAATGTTCTTTCCTAGGACAATGCATGAATTGAGACAACACTCCAACTGCATATGACAAATCAGGCTTAGTTAGTGTAGCATAGATTAGACTACCAACCAGACTTTGATATAGCTTCATGTCCTTGAATTCTTCTCCTCCATATCTGCTCAATTTATGATTCATCTCCATTGGAATAGGTGCTACCCTGCAATCTTCCATTTTAAACTTGATTAGTAAGTTCTTCAAATACCTTTCTTGAGTCACATATACTCCATGTTGAGTATATGAAATCTCCATGCCCAAGAAATATGAGAAGTCTCCCAAGTCACTAATCTTGAACTCTTTCTCCATTTTCTTCTTAAGACTTTGTATGCCCTTCTCATTTGTACCTGTAAGAATTATGTCATCAACATATATGCACATGTAAATGAACCCATCATCACTTGATTTAACAAGCAAGCTACTATCTGCCTTAGACACTTGGAAACCAAGCTCCTTCAAGAACTTCACAAGCCTATAATTCCATGCCCTTGGGGCCTGCTTCAAACCATACAAAGCTCTCTTGAGCTTACGTACATACTCTGGATACCTTTTATCCTTTAAACCTTCTGGTTGCTCCATGAAAACATCATCTAAAATGTCACCATTAGAATTCTTCACATCTAATTGACATATCTTCCAACCTTTACATGCAGCAATAGCTATGAGAGTCCTTATAGTTGTCATCTTTGTCACATGGCTATAAGTCTCATCATAATCTATACCATATTCTGAGCATACCCTTTCACAACAAGTCTAGCTTTATATCTAGACACACTTCCATCTGCATACCTCTTTGTCTTGTAGACCCATTTGCATCTAATGATCTTCTGACTATTTGGCTTAGGAACCAAATCCCATGTCTCATTCTCCATTAATGCATCATACTCCTCTACATAATCAGAAATAGATTGAGAAGGTTTCTTTTTGAATGTGGTGAACTCTACCCATAAAGATGCCTTCCTTAACTTTGTAGTATTTTGGAAATGCTCCTCCAAAGCATTCCATATGTCACTTGCACTTTCAAGTCCTCTAATGTGAGGTAGCAAGTAATCATTGACTCCCATGTAGATAATGCTCCTTGCTTGAGCATCCTTCTTCATCCATGTCTTCAAATCTGAAAGCTCTTCCCTAGTTGGAACAGTAGGATCCCTAACTTTTGGTTTTTCATCTTCACCTGTGATGAAATTATCCTATCAGATCTTTGCTCATGAGATGAGCTTCCATCCTCATTGACCAAGCAGGATAGTTTTCTCTATCCAATTTCTCTACCTGAAGAGAATCTCCCATCCTTTCTTCACTGGGGCAATAAATTCTTCAAGCTTTGTGAATAATAAATGTACCTTTACTTCGAATGTACTTCCTTTTGATCTTCTTGATAGCTTCAGGCCTCCTTCTCTAGCTTTCACTTCAAAATTTCACATTTTGAATCTTCAAGGATTGATTTTTGTATATTTGTAATAGTCGGGGTCCTTCTTTCTTCAAATCTCATGACTCTTGCTTTGGTACACTGATGGAGAGTGTTAATCTCCAAAAGAACAAGTTACCCTTGATGTTAGAGCACCTTTATATCAAGAACAACTCAAAACCTCAACCAATTTTGGAAGACCAATGCCAAATTATCAAACTTTGCACTAACTATGAAGAAACTAATTATTCAGAAAAGTCTGATGTACTTTAATTCACTCATTGACTGATAAAATGTGTAAAGTTTTCAATGAAACTTTATACAAGGTCTCTCTAAAGTTTTCATGCATTCTTTATATCCAATCGACTCAATGTCCATCCTTTTGATGCTGCAATAGCAATGATTGTCCGTATGGTTGACATATTGGCTATAGGATTGAATATCTCATCATAATCTATGCCATGAGTTTGAGCATAGCCTTTGACCACCAACCTAGCTTTGTATCTGGCTATTCTTCCATCTGCAAGCTTTTCAACTTTGTAAACCCATTTATTTCCAATCACTTTCTTACCATTAAGTTTTGGAACAAGCTCCTAAGTCTTGTTCTCTTCAAGTGAATTGAATTCTTCCTTCATTGCTTCTTTCCATTGTTTCTTACCAAACCCTGGATGTGCTTTCTTGCATATGATCTTCATCTCCATCTACCTGCATATGTGATCTACTTCTTTCACTTCTTCTTACCTCTTATTCAAATGTTTCAAGATTACACTCTTTATCTGCATACCAACTTTTTTGTTCATCAAATGTCACATCTCTGGAAACAATAAATTGTTTGATTAGAGGACTTCATAGCCTATAACCCATCTACTTTTCATCATATCCAATAAACACATATTTATCGGCCTTTGGTTCAAGCTTATGTCTGATTTGTGATGGTACATAAGCATAGGCAATTGATCCAAACACCTTACAATGATCAAGTGTTGGTTTCTTAGCCCACCAAGCTTCATAAGGGGTCATTCCATTTAGATGTGCACATGGTTATCTATTCACAAGATATGTAGCTGTATTTATAGCTCAACCCAAAGATAATTAGGACAATTCTTTTCCTTTAACATTGCTCTAGAAAACTCAATCAAATTTCTATTCCTCCTTTCTGCCACCCCATTTTGTTGAGGTGTATACCTGCAAGTTATTTCTCTTTTGATACCTGCATTCCAAAGATAATCATTGAATTCTTTGGAGAAGTATTCCCCCCCTCCATCAGACCTTAGCCTCTTGAGATTTTGACCTGTAACTCTCTCTACATATGCATGAAAATGTTTGAAGGCTCCAAACATTTCTGATCTTTCCTTCAAAACATAAATAGTTATCCATCTTGTAGCATCATCAATAAAAAGAACATAATACATAGAACCATTGATTGATCCTTCTTTTGTTGGTCCCCATACATCTATAGGTATGAGCTCTAGCAACCCATCATGTTTGAAACCTTTCCTCTGAAATGATAACCTGTGTGCCTTTCCCATCTAACAAGCTTCACATTTGTGGATCATATGTTGGCTCTTCACATTTGGTAGCCCTATTACTGATTGATTCTCCACCATGGTTTTAATTCCTTTTTCATTGAAGTGTCCTAACCTCTTATAGGTCTAACTCTGTAAGTACTTAATCACCATGTGTGATCAGGACTTGACCAACATTCCCTTGCACTTTAAGAGTAAAAAGTCTACCTTCCTTCTTACCATAGACAACTTGATTATATCCATTCTCTGGATCTTCAACAAATACTCCTTCATTTGTGAATCTACCTTGAAAACCCTTATCTACTATTTGTCCCATACTAATAAGATTCTTTGGTATTGTTGGGACATACAAGACATTTGTTAGCGAATTAGCTCCACTCCTGCACTTCACTTTTCCAACTGAATGCACATTATGTTTTGTATTATCACCTATTTGTACTGTATGACTTGAAATACCTTCTTCCAATTCTGATAGCAATTCTATATTACCTGACAAATGATTTGAACAAACAGAGTCAATATAGAATACCTTGAGATCCTCTTTCTCTGATGCACTTATTGAATTCATCATCAATGTTGTATGGTTGTCATTTTGTGTATCATTTGCATAGTTGTAATAGGTAGTGTTATAAGACTGATTCTGATCCAGTTTCTTCCACCACCTCTACCAAGACTTTCTCTTGAATTTTGTCTTCCTCTTTGGAATTGATTCTGGAACCTTCCACCTCTTCCTCTGCCATTATTGCTTTGATTCTGATCTTATCCTTGTTGATTATGCCAACAATCATAATCTAGATGATTGCTCAATCCACAAATCCAGCATGTCTTCTTTCTATTGTTCTGATTACCTCTACCTCTTCCATTTCCTCTACCTTTACCTCTGCCATTACTTCTTCCTCTTGCATAATTTACTTGAGTAGGCAACTCTTCTTCATCCTTTACTTTACCTTTATTACCTTTCTTCTTATTCTTTACATACATAGCAGAGCTATGTCCTTTATCTCCATTTGACTTCAAATCTTGCTCAAATGTAAGCATCACTCCAAGTAATTGATTCAATTCTGGTACAAAATGATTTAATGAAATTTCAGTTGAAAATATAAAAGGTTTGTGTATGTGAATATATATATATATATATATATATATATATATATATATATATATATATATATATATATATATATATATATATATATATATATATATGCATGTGTATATGTGTATATGTGTATATATATATATATATATATATATATATATATATATATATATATATATATATATATATATGCATGTGTATATGTATGGGCACGCTTGTGCATGTCCATGCATCTCCATTAGCATCCATGTGTATGTGCATGCATGTGAATGTGCATATGCATGTGTAAATGTGTGTGTGTGTATGTATGTGTATGTGTATGTGTATGTGTATGTGTATGTGTATGTGTATGTGTATGTGTGTGTGTATGTGTGTGTATGTGTGTGTGTATGTGTGTGTATGTGTGTGCATGTGCATGTGCATGTGCATGTGCATGTGCACGTGCACGTGCATGTGTACATGCATGTGTACGTGCATGTGTACGTGCACGTGCACGTGCACGTGTACGTGTATGTGTATGTGTATGTGTATGTGTATGTGTATGGCTATGTGTATGTGTATGTGTATGTGTATGGCTATGTGTATGTGTATGTGCATATGTATATGCAATAATGCATGCATGCATATCCTTTTATGTGTTTGTAGGTTTGTTTATGTGCACGTGCACGTGCATGTGCATGTGCACGTGCACGTGCATGTGTACATGCACGTGTACGTGCATGTGTACGTGCACGTGCACGTGCATGTGTACGTGCACGTGCACGTGCACGTGTACGTGTATGTGTATGTGTATGTGTATGTGTATGTGTATGGCTATGTGTATGTGTATGTGTATGGCTATGTGTATGTGTATGTGCATATGTATATGCAATAATGCATGCATGCATATCCTTTTATGTGTTTGTAGGTTTGTTTGTGCATATGCATATGTGTATGTCTGTGTATGTGTGTGTATGTTTATTTGTAAGTGTATGTGTGTATATGGGTGTCTGTGCATGTGTATGTGTATGTTTACTTGTGTGTATACGTACATGTGTATGTGTGTGTATATGTGTGAGCATACATTTTCATGTATATGTGCATATGTGCATATGAATAAGTGTGAGTATTTTAATTAATGAAAATAAAACAACTTAAATGATATACAAACAATGAAAGTTATACTTAATAATTAGCCATATTTTATGTTTGGTGAACTTCCTGAATAACCTACGATAAAGAGAGAGAGAGAGAGAGAGAGAGAGAGACAAAGAGATAGAGAGACATCAAAAGAGAGGAAAAAAGAGAAAGAGAGAGAGAGAGATAGAAATATAAATAGAAAGAGGTAGAAAGAAGGAGAGAGAGAGAGAGAGAGAATAAGAGAGAGATTACAAAAGAGAGATTCGAAAAGAGATTGTTGGAGCTCATAAGCATAGCACAGATCTGAATATTGGAGAGCTCTTTGAGCAAATGTGCATGAAATGAAGATTGAAGAGCGATCCAATGTTTTTTTATCAAACAGCACTCTCACATAAGCAATGTAAAAGCATCATCTATGTGATCATGCAAAGTGTCACATAAGCGATGCAAGCGAGCATCGAGTATGCAATGCTCTTTAATAAGTCGCATATGTGATGCTCACTTAGTGATGCTTTCGTGAACATTCTATGAGCGTCGAAAACAACGTCAAAAATAACATTAAGATTAACATCGTTTAGATGACGATGTGCACTCCACACCCGGTCCGACAAAAATACATGATCACATAGCAATGAAAATGTGTCATGTTAACCATTGCTATGCCCTTGTATTCCTTGTAGTGGCATAAGGTTGGTTTCCCCCACCACACCCATAAAGATGTGGTATCAATGGCAATACCTAAACCTAAATCTAGGATTGCCTTGGTTGTGTGACCCTAGTAGGTAATTAGAAGATAGATGTTACCCTCTTCACCTTTTCTCATGTATCCAATTTTATCTATCATGATTTGATGTACTTTCCTTTGGGATCCCCCATTCAAACGGGAGCAATCAAGTTCTAGAAGTTGATTTTCCACCTATTTCCACAAGTCTAGTTTCACTTTTAAAAGATCTTCTAGAGTGAGATGACATTGAACTTTAGTGTTCTTCATTACATCTATTTACCTAGGTATGATTGAATCTTTTTTTATTACTAATAAAGTTGGGGCTCTCAATCAAAATGATATAGATTCCCATGGGCCTATAAAATGTGATAATTCTTCTAGAGAGTTAAATTCAAAACCTGTAATGTCTTCTAATTGTGGTTCTATTTGACCCCCAAATGGAGAAGGGATGTCTTGGGGAAATTGATCCTATAGATCTTTAATCTCCTAAACTAGTTGGGGATTCCCTTGTTCTTTATCCCACTTCTGTTCTTGAATTTCGGCAAGGGAACCCTTTACAGTACTTAGTAATATGTTTATAAATGTTTATGTTTTCATGTATATTTATACTTTTGTGTGGATTATTCATGTGTGTGTGTTTCATGCATGTGCGCATGCATGTGTATTATATGTGTGTCATGATGCACATGTGCATGTAAGTATTATACATGTGGATGTATGTGTATTCTATGTCAACTTATCCATTTTTTATGTGTATATTTTATACGCTTATGAATGTGATTTTTTGTAGTTATATATTAACGCATAAATTTATGTTGTATACTGATATGCATGCGTGTATTTATTGAAACGTGTATGTATATATGTTATCTATACATGCATAAATGCTTGACTACTTTTATATATATGCATTGATGGAGAATATGTACTCCAAATTGCAACGGAGTGTTGGACCCTTCCTAAGGGGCCATAGATAGCTACCACAATGAGCCAAAAATTGGAGTTCTCTCAACTTAGAATCAAATCTAGAGATTTTGCATATACAAACTAGACCCTCTAGAATTCTAAAAAGATTTTGATCACTTCAATTAGACTGGGGGGATACCAAATATTTCACACACTATAGACTATTTACTACTCACACATGGTATTTGGGTGTACGTGTACACACAACTAGCTTCTTCACTTCGAGTTTGGAGAAAATGAGCAAGAGGGAAATGATGCTCTATACAAGAAATATCAAGAATTGAAAAAGCATAATTTATTTATGGAAATCATCCTTATAATAATGTCAATCAAATGAATTCAATATACTTGCAATCGAAGCCTTCTACACAAAGATTAGAGAGATGAAATTCTCTGTCTATAAGAAAATAGGGGATTTCTTAAGCTAGGAGTTAGCATAATACTCTATTACATTAATAAAAATCCTTGGAATCAAGGAAGAATCCAAGAAACGGTTTGATTCTTCTCCTTATATAAAAATCTTGTAGGTGGTTGATTTGAGCTTCAATCGCCACCTAAAAGTGTCCCCCAACTTCTCCATTTCAAATAAAGTTTTTATTTCAATGATTTAGGACTCATTTTACGACTCCATTTGACTCATCTAAAAACATGTGATGATGTTGTAATAGTGTTTGACCCTCGTTCATGCACTTGAGCTTGTAAATCACTTGAATTCTTACACTGCCCCTTACGCTAAGGTGACCTAGTCTACATTGATGTTCGTCATGTTCAAGATGTCTTTGAATTTATACAACCTGGTTGCATCCATAGAATTGTTCATAATGTTGTCCATTTTCTTCTTTATGTTTATTTACTTGATTTCCACCTCTTTGGCTAAGAACTTTTCTCTAATTAAGTGATAATGGACCTCTATGTGCTTGCTTCTTGCATGAAACATTGGGTTGTTTGCAAGGTACATGTGAGAAATGTTGGATCCAAACGAAGTAATCTACAATCAACATCTAGAAGATAGGGCAACTCTAGGGTTGCTTTTTGGACATCGATAATATAGCTTTCAATCCTATCATGAACACATAGCTTTTTGTACTCCTTTTGTCCTCCTTTGAGTCAGCCCAATCTACATTCGTGAAGTCTTTAGATTGTAATCCATCTTCATATGGGAGAACAAGGTGATTTATCTAAGCACTCCTAGATGCATGAAAATGAACATTAGTAGGTTTTTTCCAAAATTGAGACAATACTCCTACAACATATGCTAAGTCTAACCTAGTGATTTTAGCATAGTTCAAGCTTCCAAAAATTCTTCTACATGATGTAGTGTCTTCAAGTTTTTTTCCTTCACTTTCACAAATCTTTTTATTTGGGTCTATGGGCTATGTGAGTGAATTACATCTACTCATCCCATACTTGTCAAAAACATCTAGCATATATTTCCTTTGTGCTAGATGTACACCTTCCTTCACATAGATCACTTCAATCCCAATAAACTATTTGAGAATACATAAAATATCTTGAATTCCTTCTAAGTTTACCATTAATTTCCTTGATACCTACATCATCATTTCATTTTATGATTAAATCATATATACATATATATATATATATATATATATATATATATATATATGTGTGTGTGTGTGTGTGTGTGTGTGTGTGTGTGTGTGTAGAGTGTAATAAACTAATTTCTATGATCTAAAGGTCTAGCCGGCTCAGACGGATCTAAAATAAGACAGAATTCAGTCACTTGTGTGTATGACCAAAGATCTCGAGTCTAGTCTCACTAGGAGGTCTAAACAAGTGACGCACTTAGCCTAGTGGTTGTCTTAAGGGTGTGAAGGAGGAGTTCTTGAGTTTAATCGCCATGGGGTACATGGGGAGAGTATTTTATCACAAAGAGATCTAGAACCTTCTAGAAGCATCCAGTTTATTTACTATGTCCATTCACCAGTAATGCCCAGAAATGGACTAGTAATTGGAATCCACCCATTTCACCTGTTTGTGCCTAGATTGCACATCGAGACACAAGTGAATTGGGCATAGGATGCTTTCATATCCATCCTTATTATTCATTCACTACTTTGTACTTTGACCAATTGATCAAAGTGCAAAGCTAGATGGTGTTTTGAATCATTTGGGCAGGGATCCCACCATAGAGATGAAACATGTTCTTCCCGTTTTAGAACATGAGGCTCAAGGGTTGCCTAAAATAGATATATAGATCTATTTTCAAGGACAAAAATATTTTCCAAGGGGGAAGAATGCAATAAACTAATGTCTATGATCTAAGGGTCCAACCTGTTTAGACGGATATGAATGTAGGGGCTTGCTTGATACCATATAACTTGTACTAAGTCCTACCCACATAATCTAGATTCTTAGAGTATTCAAACCCTAGAGGTTGTGTCATGTAACTACTTCCTACTGGCCACCATTCAAAAGAACATTCTTTACATTGAATTGATGAAAGAAAATTGCCTTGATGATGCTACTTCAATACTAGACTTAATTGTAGTTATTTTGGAAACAAAGCTGAAGGCATCTTCATAGTCTATTCCATATGGTTGGGCAAACCCTTTTGCCATGAGAATTGCCTTGTACCTAGAAACTAAACCATAAGAGTTTCTTTTGATCTTATAAACCCATTTTGGAGTCTTTGATTCCAAAATGTAGGGGCTTGCTTGATACCATATAACTTGTACTAAGTCCCACCCACATAATCTAGATTCTTGGAGTATTTAAACCCTAGAGGTTGTGTCATGTAACTACTTCCTACTGTATTTCCTATTGGCCACCATTCAAAAGAACGTTCTTTACATTGAACTGATGAAAGAAAATTGACTTGATGATGCTACTTCAATACTAGACCTAATTGTAGTTATTTTGGAAACAAAGTTGAAGGTATCTTCATAGTCTATTCCATATGATTGGGCAAACCCTTTTACCATGAGCCTTGCCTTGTACCTAGAAACTAAACCATAAGAGTTTCTTTTGATCTTATAAACCCATTTGTTATCTTTTCCATGAGCCTTGTCTTGTACCTAGAAACTAAACCATAAGAGTTTATTTTGATCTTATAAACCCATTTGTTAGCAATTATCTTTATTACATCTTACTTTGAAACTAAACTCCAAGTTTTTTTCTCCATTAGAGATTTTATCTCCTCTCCCATAGCCTCGTACCACTCTTTTGTGTCATTTTCCTCTTCAAATGAGGATACCTTTTGTTCCTTGATCATCTTGCAAATACATCCATAATGTCTAACAATGAACTTTCCATAAGTAAACCTACCTTATTTTGTTTTAATTCCTTCCCTCATCCTTGTGTGGAATGAATCTCCTTCACCTTGGCATTTAAGTACCTACCTTTGAGGTACCTTCTCCATCACCGGTTGGTTCATCACCGGTTGGTTCATCACCTTCTTCTACTTCATTCCCTTCATCATCCAGTTCCACAAGTGATACACAAAACCTTTTGTGAGATGCATCATACATAAATGAATAAAGATAAAGGGGAGAGGAAGACACATGATGACTTTCTAGGGTTCCTCCCAACCACATGAACAACCTATATAGGCCAAAGCTATTCCAAGAAGAACTGTGTGAGCATTTGAATATAAATAAAGGAATATGAAAGGGCCCATTCAACAAAGACTTTTCATTTCATTTAAAAAGTGTATGATGTTCAACATTTGATATATGGAGAAAGTATTGTATATGCACTCAACATAAAAGGAACATTTAAACATACGGTTTGATGGTAGGATGTAGTGTTGCATGTGCAAATAGAGTTTTGAAGTTGATGCATTTTGTCAAGGCAGTCATTCAACAATCAATAGTTGGAGGAATTATGAAAAATAATTGATACATCTTCCAATGCTTGCTTGCTACAATTGCAATGATATCTCTAATGTATTCATCTTAGCCACGGGGCGAAAAGTTTCTTCATAATCTATTCCATATGTGCAAGAAAATTCTTCGGCTACAAGCCTAGATTTTTGCCTAAAAATACTACCATTTCAATGTTTCATAACCTTATAAACCCAATTGCTTCCAATTATCTTCATATCTTTCTTTCTTGGGAGTCCAAGTGTGATTGTCTACCAAAGCCTTGATCTCCTCTTGCATAATTTCGTGCCATTCCCTACATGTGTTAGCTTCTCCAAAGCATGCAGGTTCTTCAATGATCTTTCTCATATAAGCATAATGTCTAGCCATAAATGAATCATAGGTAATTCTTTCAACTAGAAACCTTACCCTATCAGACCTTCTTATCTCACCATTCCATTGATTTGGATATCTGTTTTTGTTGGTCTTTGAGATCTCCCCCTTCTTCCCATGATGGTATGTGTTGAGCTCAATCCATAGGTGTTCATCTACTTCTATTTCTGTGATTTTGGCTTTACTCCTTGCATCACTCAATTGACTTGTTGTAGGACTATTTCTATCTCTTGATGGTCAAGAACTTGACTCTTTTGGTCCACTAAGAACTTTGCTCTCAGGTTGATCTCTTGACATCCTCTTTTCTTGATCTTCATCCTTGCATAGATACATTTGTAGCATACCAAGGTAACAATTCATCAAACCTGACATCTCTTGTTAATTTTAATTCCCTTTTTATAGGGTTATAACACCTATAACCCTTTCGCTCACCTAGATTCTCTATGAAGACACACCTTTCTAATCTATCATCAAGCTTGGTCCTTAATTCATTTGGAGTTAATACATAGCATGTGCAACCAAATACTCTCAAATGTGAGACATCTAGCTTCCTACTGTGCCAAGCTTCATAAGGTGTCCTAGCATTTATACTTGATGTGGGAGCTCTATTCATGATGTAAATAGCCTTTGTTGCTACATCAGCCTAGTAACAATATGGGATACCCATCTCCTTCATCATTGCCCTAGCACATTTTGCAATATACCTATTCTTTCTCTTCATCACATCATTTTTTGTGGTGCGTACCTGCATGTGCTTCGTCTTTTGATACCATTAGTCTCCAAAAAATCGGAGAAATCATGGGAGGAGTATTTGTCCCCTCCATCTGACCTTATACACTTAATGTACCTATCACATTCTCTTTCAACCATAGCTTTCAACTTCTTTAAATAATAAAAATCATCTAATTTATGCTTCATACAATAAAGCCAAGTCATCCTTGTATAATCATCAATGAAAGTTACAAAATACCTATTATCTACACTTGACTTTTCCTTTGTTGGTCCCCAAACATTCATATGAATGAGGTCAAGTGGATGATAGCTCACATAATTGCTCTTCTTGAAGAGTAATCTTTTCTAATTTCCAAATTGATAAGCTTCACAAAAATTCTTGAGATTTTGATTATAGAGATTAGGTAACCCTAGTAGTAACCTCTTCATCTCCATGGCATTGAGTCTCTAAGTATTAATGTGTCCATACCTTTTGTGCCATGTCTAATTCAGCTACATTCCTATTTCCAAATGTGAAGTAAGTTGTGTGGTTGAATTTAGGCTTCGCATCCAAAGTGAAAAACCTTCCCTCCTTTCCTTTGGCTATCAATATATACTGTTGGAGTTAGACGTCTACCGAAGCACGCGAATAGCACAAGGAAGAAGAAGCTTGGAGCACAAGACACAATACTGAGTATATTACCTCTAGAATGTACAAAGATAAGTAGCCCATTAGGGCAATAGGCGTATATACAAGCCGGGGGAAAAAAAACCTCCTAAAGAGGGAAAAAAGTGCCTCGGCGGTCCTAGAGTGTTCACACACATCACTACCTAAATATATCAACAAATCCCCCTTCGGAGTGATGCGGTGAACAAGTAGGTGGCACTCATGTATAAGGAAGTGCCAAGCTATCTGGAAATCGCTCCACAAAAGGAAGTAAGCCCAAAGCTTTGTGGAAAGCTTCAAACTTGTCCCTAGGTAGAGCCTTCATGAAAAGGTGTGCAATGTTCTCCTGCGTGGGCACATATGCCAAGCTGATCTCCCTAGTAGAGAACCTCTCCCAGACATAATGATAATGCACCTCAATGTGCTTAGTGCAATCATGGAACACAGGGTTCCTCACAACTACCAATGCACTCTAACTGTCAGTAAAGATGGTGGTGGCAGAAGACTTACCAACACCCAAATCAGCCATAAGGCGTCTAAGCCACACACACTCAACAGTCGCTATGAAAGCTACCCTATACACAGCCTCACAACTAGAAGTGGCCACAGTAGGCTGCTTCTTGCTCAACCAAGATATACATGAGCTACTAAGCATGAAGCAAAAGCCACTAGTGGACACACGAGTGTCATAGCAACCAGCCAAGTCTGAGTCAGAAAAAGCATGCAAATCTGGCGGTAGTGATCCCCCCTTGGGATAAAACAACCCAAATAGTTGAGTACCACTCAAGTAGCAAAAGATGCGCTAAACCGCCTGCCAATGCTTGACACCTGGGCAATGCATAAACCTACTCATCTGTGAGACAGCAAACTGAATATCTGGCCGAGTAATGCATAAATAAATCAGGCATCTGATAGCCTATTGATAGAGGACAGTGTCAAATGCATCTCCAGCATCATGAAGACTCAATCGTAAACCTGTCTCCATAAGAGTGGCAATAGGCTTATAGTCTTCAAGGCCAAAATGCTGCAATAATATGTCAATCTATTTCGTTTGACACAAATCCTTTCCACCATCAACTTGCATAAACTGAATGCCCAAATAGTGATGCAAATGCCCCAAATCAGACATCTCAAATGAGGCATGCAAATCAGCCTTAAAATCAGCAATATGCTTCTCAATAGGACTAGTGAGCAACATGTCATCAACATAGACAACAAGGATCAAAAGACATCATTAGCATGCTTAACATATAAGGTGCTTTCAGTTGGACTATTCTCAAAACCATGTGCAATGAGATAGGCATGTATCTTCTCATACCAAGCACGTGGTGCTTGCTTTAAACCATATAATGCCTTCTTTAACATGCACACCTGGTTTTCATGCCCTTTCTGCACAAAGCCACGAGGCTGAAAAACATACACTTCTTCATGCAAGTCACCATTTAGAAATGCAGTTTTAATGTCCAACTGATGTACATTCCAACCATGATGGGCTGCAAGTGCACAGATGCTCCGAACAGTAGTCATACGGCATGTAGGTGTAAAGGTCTCATCAAAATCAATGCCTCTTTCTTGTGCATAACACTTTGCAACAAGCCTAGCCTTATACCTATCAACTGTTCCATCAGGCTTACACTTTAGCTTGTAAACCCACTTAGTGCCAATGGGCTTCTTGCAAGGAGGCAAGTCACATAAATACCAAGTACCATTCTTCATTATAGCATCATATTCAGATTGCATAGCAGCCATCCAATTTTTTGAATTTTGTGCTTCATCAAATGAAACAGGCTCATTCTCATCACAGAGACTAGATGCAGCCATAGCATAGCAATCTGATGCAAAAGAGGAACTATGAGAGCCTGATCGAGTATGATATGATAGAGGTGCATCTAATTTGCATTCACGCAAAGTCTTCACCAGCCATTTTGACATAGTTTTTGCCTCCTCAATATCAGATCTCTCATCAACAAGTGCATCATGTAAATCTGCATCAGAAATCGGATGATGTGCATCATCACATGATACTTGCAAAGGCTAATAAGTTGCCTCATTAGGACCAGCACTAGATTATCCACCTGTAAAAAGAGGCAGCAAAGTACCATACATGTCTTTGGAGCTAACAGATGTCTCCTTAGTACATGAAGGCAATGGCTGAATAGCATCTTCCACAAAAACAACATCATGGCTAACGAGAATGGATTTAGTATGTGGATGATACAGATGATATCCTTTACTTTCAAAATTATACCCAACAAAAATACATCTTACTGCTTTATAATCCAATTTTATGTGATGTTGTTCAGACACTAATGCATATGCCAAACAACCAAAAACACGCAGATGAGCAACAGATGGCTTGCAATCATGCCAAGCCTCATATGGAGTGATAGACTACAGCACCTTAGTGGGACACCTGTTAAGTACATATGCTGCACACATGGCAGCCTCAAGCGAGAAACTATGTGGTAAAGCCTTACTCTTGACCATACACCTCGCCATCTTCATGAGTGACCTGTTCTTTCATTCAGCAAATCCATTCTATTGAGGTGTATATGGCACTATACACTGGAGTTTTATCCCATGTTCAGCCAGAAATGCATTAAAATCAGAAGACATAAATTCCCCCCTCTATCAGAACGGAGGGTGCCCATTTTACATGCTGATAGATTTTCAGCCAAAACCAAAAATTGTTTGAAGCACATGAACACTTCGGACTTTGCCTTCAATGGATATACCCATGCATGCCTCGAAAAATCATCGATGAAAGTCATGAAGTAAAGATCATTTCCAAAAGAAGGTGTATGCATAGGACCAAAGACATCACTATGTACAAGCTGCAATTTCTGAGTAGCCCGAACTGAACCATCTTTTGGAAAGGAGGAATGTTGCATTTTGCACAAAATATAGCCTTCACAAACATGTTTTCTGGATGCCTCAAGTTTGGGCAAAGAGGACACCATTTCAGATTTCTGCAGGCGTAGCAAACTAGCAAAATTCAGATGACCAAAGCGTGCATGCCAAAGCTTTGCATCTGACATAGCCTAAGAACTGCACATGCCAAATCATTTACAGATCTTTCATAGTCTATGAGCTTATACAGCCCACGACATAAAATGCCAGAAGCAATAATCACGTTGCCATTTGATAGATCATGAATTGTTCATTTCTCATCAACAAATTTCACAACCAATCCAATTTTGGCTAATGTAGAAACTGATAACAGATTTTTCTTGATCCCTGGCACAAACAAAGCATCTGAAAAAGTGAAAGAACTACCATCAACAGTAGTCAAAATTATCTTACCAACTCCTATAATAGGATAAGAGGAGTTTTTGGTGCATGTAACAATATTCTCTGTAGGGGAAGGCTCGGTGAAGAGAATAAACTACACTGCGAGGTAATATGTTTGGTCGCCCCCCTCTCAAAGTACCAAACATCTGAGTCTACTGCAGACATGCACTGCTCATGAGAAGATGGGTCAAAATTGCAAATGGTAGTAAACACCCATTCTTCTTCCTGCACAAGATTAGCAAACTCTATTTTTGGTGTAGAGGCCTCTACAACAACCATTCTAGCTCCTTTTATTAGCAAATTTCTGCTTACTACTTGAAGAGCTCCATTTTCCTTTTCCCTTCTGACTAGCTAGAAAAGCTTGATCTGCAACTTGCGTAATGGACCTGTTCTACCTGGATTGATCTTCCTCCAACAGAACAGAGACTAACTCCTCAAATGACAAGGCATTTGGATTGCCTTTCATCATCAACTGAAGAGTAGAAGCAAAACTCTGATATGAATCAAGAAAACCATTCAGAACGGTTTGCACAAGTGAGCTATCTGGTATAACCTAATTAGCAGAGTTCAACTATTCCTTCAAGTCTTTGATCTTTGTTAGAAAACTGTCCATAGAATCACCTTCATTCATGTGCTCACTCTCCAACTGTTTTCGAAGGTAAGCAACACGAGCCTCATTCCTAGCTTGGTACAATGTGGTAAGTGTATCCCAAGCATCCTTAGTTGTTCTCCAAGAGCGAATGTGAGGAATAATGCACATTTCATAGACAAATCTATGAATGCATGTGTTTGGGCATCTCTGCCATCCCAACGAATTTGCTTTGCAGTAGGTGCAACAGATACCACAGCACGAATAGGAATATGCAGAATATCATCATCGTCGACACCTTCTACAGCAGCTTCAGTACCTGTAGTTGTAACAGTTACAGATGTGATAAGACGTTTTTCAACACCCTACACAATGTTCCATAGTCCTTTTGCAACCAATACATGTCGCATCATATAAGCCCACAATGGGTAGTTGGTACCATCCAACTATCCTCAACAGCCAACATACGAAATACATCAGTGCTTTCAGCCATGGCTAGTAACTAAAATACCTTGATGCAGAAAATTGGTTGTATATGAAAAAGTTGAACAGAACTGCCCAGACAAATTCTACTAAACCTGTAGCAGACTTCGAGACGCTTATACTGGCGAACTAAAACTGGTATATACCTTGGGCACAAAAAGATGAAATACCCTGCACAAGTGCTACGATGGTGCATTCGAAGGCCAAAACGAGCTCAGATCGTGATTTTGGCACCATAAAGCGAAGCGGTTTTGATGTCTGTGTTGACGACATGATTGCTCCTACTACATCTACATTTGTATCCGCATGAGTGCATCTGCATTTTGTATCCAGGAGGCACTCCATTTCTAGTATATTTCCATTTTATATTGTATTTCCTTTGTATTTGGGTACCTTGCCATGTGCTTCTACCAGTTGTATTCATTCTCCTTTCAGGAGAATTATCCCACATATGATGTACTTTTGAGAGCCCCTCCCAAATCTATATAAGGAGGGCCTCTCCCCTCATTTGTACCTGGTTAGAAGCTTGAGGAGCTTACTCCATGCTCTTGGCAAGCTCATTTCTAATCAACATGAGTTTACCCATTTCATGGTCTACTCATTTTGTGTCTCACACATTCTTTGTTTTGTGAGAGTACTTTACTTTTCATTTTGCTTCCACGTGCGTACTCTCTACATGGTATCACAGCGCTAGGTGGAGGTCTTGGTGGTGCATTTGGCGGTGATTTTGGTGGTGGTGGTGCTTGAGTTTGGTGGTGTTGCTCTCCATTCACTTTGGAGAAGCATTTTGCCATCACTTTACTCTTTGAGGCTTCATTTCTCCCATTTGCCCACCCTCCCACACATTTTCTTCATCGATTTGTTCACCATTTATGCCCATTTTCCCTCCCACCCACCCTCTTTTATTATTATGGTTGTTTTCATGGAGTTGATGGAGAACCTCAAGATTATGAAGTGTTTATAAGCACTCTTTCATGTCATGATCTATGAGAGCTTCTTACATTCTTGTGTCAATTTCATAGCAATTTTAGTAAGTCAATTGTGGATCTCACGTTGTTGAAGTGTTGTTCCACACTCTTTATTATGTTGGGTTACGATTCTGCACTATGATGTAATGCTGCACACATTCAGAGGAGGCACTCTTGTGTTCCAGAGTTGCAGGCACCCCTGAAACTAAAAGTCGATTGAGTGCAGCAGGGCAATCCATCTTGTAGGCCTTGCTCAAGGATCCAGAGAGGTGCAACAGACCAGAAAACGGCATTTCCTCCTCCATCTCTTCATTGTCGCTGCTAGAGCTGGAGGGCAGTTGATTCACATCTATTTCAATTCCTCGACTAGCTTGAAGGAGCCTATTGCTTTTCATTGATCTCTGCAATAGAGATCTATCCATCACTTGGTGGTCCTACATGCTCGTGAATGAAGGTGAACTCTAGATCAGCGAAGGGCTTCTGACCTTGCGCGAGTGCAGCCAAATGTGAGCTAGAAGTCGGCGTGTAAGGTGATGCTACTGTGAAGGACGCCATAGCTGCGATCTACGGATGCAAAGCTTGAAAGGAGTAGGTGCATAAATAGCTCGAACTGTGTGAGGCACATAGGCTCCTAGACTGTTGGATAAGGCGACCGTGGAAGGGACAAAATCGTAATGGATTTCGGGAAACAAAAGCCTAAGACTCATTCTCGCGATGCAGTGAGCAAAACAAACCACCACATCGACATTTAAATCTAGTCAAGCCCATATGCTTATTGCACAAGTTGCATATGTTCGGCTTGGAAGGTGGTACCGATGAGCCCAAAGGTTTGACATCACTGGAAGAAAAAGTAGCAAGGGATACAGAAGGTTGAGCTGATCTCTCCGGCTCTACCTTCAAAATTTTGTGTTGCCTTTCCAATCTTGTTGTTTGTGAATGGACAGTTGAAATTGTAGCAGCTACTTCTGCAGCTTTTGTCTGCTTAGAAAGAACATCACGATAGCACTGAGAGCATAAATTCATTGTTGTTGCGCAGCCTCAAATTACACCCGGGCATAGTTTCTTCGACACGCCTCTTTGTGTAATTCCCGGGCATAGTTTCTTCGACACGCCTCTTTGTGCAGTCTACCTAGTCCATAACACTGTAATCACTTTTTTTTTTTGGCAGAGCAAGCTCGAGCTCTGCACTGAAGTAGCGCAGCGCATTTTGACCTTTTTGATGAAGCTGGAGCACTATGATGTGTACTGGGCTAGTTTGTCACTATGTGATGATGTGCTATAAATTACAACCGATTCACAACCTGTACATCGAATAGCATTATGCTAAGAACGGCGTCATTTTCTTCGGTTTTCTCTGACAAGCCCACAACCTTTCAGGGAGAAAATTTGCTTCTTGCCAAGCAGCACCTTATTGATGCGTCAGAGTCTCTGGAACTGACAGCTGAAGTCGAAACTTTGGGCCATCATAATGATAAAGAACAGGTCAAAAAGAATCTTCCTCCAATGGCTTGGCTAACTTTCAAACTCTAATACAAACCTGTGCAGGAAAAGGGGATTCCCCTTTGCATTTCTTGTCTTCCCAAGCTGTAGGATCTATATTTGAGCCCCCAAAGCTTGCAGCCTCATAAACATCGTGAAGCTGATGGGTAGTGTAGTTGTAAAGAAATAGTGGCAAACTAGCATTAGATCAGAGATATGTTACATAGTTCTCACGTGATCGGCTTACGTCATAATCCTTCTTGCCTAATCCTTCGGCATGGCAGATACTGCACCATCAAAATAGGAGTTAAATTTTAAATACAAATAGGACTGATGACATGGAAAATGGTGGGTTCCAAATTTGAATTTATTCGGCTCACTTGGACGGTTTTTGCATAAATGCTTATCTCATTTTAAGCCACATTATAAAGGATCATTAAATTCTCATGGGTACCACCACTCTATTGTGGCACACTCAAGGAACTAAGTGCCTCCCTCTTTTGTACACTCAAAATATAAGAAGAACAATATCGTGTGTGTGCACTTTTGTGGGTTGGAGGCTACTCTAAGCCCACCCACAAAGTTTCTTAAGTTTCCAAGCCTACTCTAAGGCTCAATTGGTATGCATCGGGCTAATTTAAGCCCCCTCCTCTCGCGTCAACTTCTCTTGGTGTTGTACAAGTGCAGGGCTACTCTAAGCCCCCCCCTTCCCCAAGAATTTTAAGTTTGGTGTCGAGTTGTTCATTTCAAGCTTTGCAATTATTTCGAAGCGGTATTTTTGGCAAGTATCTTTGATAGTGTTTCTAAACACTTTATCCTCAAAGCTTTGTAATGACCAAAAGTGAAGGTAGCTCATCATCTATGGCTAACTTCTTACCCTCTTTCACCCCTATTTTTATGCCTAAGGATGAACATCTCAATGGACAAAATTACAATCTATGGAAAGATGTCATGCGCGCATATCTCTACACAAACCTCCTTCATGAGGTAGTAGATGGGTCAAACCCCGAACCCAATAGGGGTACCAACTTAGACAATTGGCATGTGTGGAATGTCAAGGACAAAAGAGCTTTAGGTCAGCTATTACTTACCTGCAACGAACTGATGAAAGGACATATCATTGCCTACAAGATGTCCAAGGATGCTTGGGATACGTTAGCTGCTTTGTATGGAGACAAAACTCCTTCGAAAATATATGCATTAGAGGCTGAGTTTCATAATTTGACAATTAGGCCACACGACACAATTACCAAGGTCATAGCCCAATTTGAGGACTACCAGCGTAAATTAGCACTATGTGGTAGGCAGATCTCTAGTGAATTCATGGCCATTAGGCTTCTCAACAAGTTACCTAAGTCGTACGAGACATTTGTCACAACTTTGTATGATCGCGGCCAAGACTTATCTTGGGAAGAGGTTCATCGACTATTGCTCCTTCACGACTCACGAGCCAAATCGACTTCCTCCCAAGAGTCAACCATGAAGGCCAAAGGCCCATTCAATAAGGGCAAAACCTCAAGTCATCATGCTAGCAATGGATCTAAGCAAGGATTGCATAATTCATTGAAGAAGTTCACCTGTAATTTTTGTGGAAAATCACGACACTTAGAAAAGTTTTGCTACAAAAAGAAACAATCCTCAAAGGCTTCTACGTCTAGGCAAGCATCCAAAGGCTCCCAACATGGATCCCACTGCTCTAGTGAGGAACTTTTCATCTCCACAGAAGCCAATGCCCTAGTTACTTCTAGCTCCCCACATGAGTGGATCTTTGATAGCGGAGCTACCTCCCATATGTGCAAAGACAAAGACTCCTTTCAAGAACTCGAAGAACATACGGGAGAAGTCAATCTTGGAAAGAACAAAAGCTTACCCATCAAAGGAAAAGGAAAAGTTCAAATTACCAACAATCAAGGCGAATGCAAGTCTTTATCCAATGTTCTTTTTGTTCCAAATTTATGTATGAATCTACTTTTTGTCAAGGCCATTACAGATCACGACAAACAAGTATGGTTTGATAACACCTCAGTTCACGTAGTTGATCCCCATACAAAGGATGTCATTGCTCAAGGTATTGAAGAAAAGGGCCTCTAAAAACTATCTTGCTTTGTATCCAAAGAATCAACCTCAAGTTTGCGGCACAAGATTTGGCCACACTTCTTACTTATCAAAAATCTCTTCATCCCCACTTGTGAAGGGATTGCCAAAGATAGGGCAACTTACTGATGTCTGCCAAGCTTGCACCCACGGCAAGCAACACAGGGCCCCGGTTCTCAAGGAAGCTTCAACTCGAGCGAGGAACCCACTAGCCCTCATCCACATGGACTTATGTGGATCTATGAACATCCCATCCCTGAGTGGATCCCTCTACTTTTATCTTCTAGTAGATGACCACTCTCGCTATATTTGGGTGTACTTTTTGAAGTCAAAGGCAGACATATTCTCTAAGTTTCAAACTTGGATCAAGGAAGTTGAGAATGAAGCTTCAATTAAAGTTAAAACCATCAAATCAAATGGAGGTGGTGAGTTTATCAATCATGACTTTGATAACTTTCTCAACCAAAAAGGGATCAAAAGACAAGTCACTCAGCCTCATACTCCATCCCTGAATGGAGTAGCTGAAAGAAAGATACGCAGTGTGATGGAAATGGCAAGAACCATGCTTCATCACAAGGATATACCCTACAAGTTCAGGGCAGAAGCCGTGCATACTGCCGTTCACATTCTTAATCGAGGATTTACAAGTGCATTACACAACAAAACACCCTTCGAAGCATACTATGGAAGAAAACCAAATGTGAATTACTTTTGAGTCTTTGGTAGTGAAGCTTTTGTCCATGTACCAAAAGAAGATAGAAACAAGTTACAGTCAAAGTCCAAGAAACACATATTCATAGGGTACAGTGACCAATCAAAGGCCTATCGTCTATATGATATGGAAGACCACTCCATCACCATTTCGAAGGATGTGATCTTCAATGAAGCTTCCTCATACTCAAGAAAAGATTCAAGTACAAGTATTAGTCCATCTATCTACACTTCAGAGGGGGACTCAGTATTTCCAAACTCCAACTCAGAAGCAAGTACTTCAAGTCATCCGAGAAGATCTCAAAGACTTATTGACAAAAGACAGCGAGAACAAAGTCATTATGTCAATTACGCCTTAATGCATCAGATTCAACAAATCCTAGAACCCTCTAATTACAAAGAAGCTCAAGGACAACCTAAGTGGGAAGAAGCTATGCAAGTCAAAATGGATGCAATTGAGAAGAACAAAACTTGGACTCTTGTACCTAAGCCCACAAATCATCAAGTCATTGGAGTTAAGTGGCTTTATAAAGTTAAGTACCAGTCAGATGGCACATTAGACAAGTACAAAGTAAGGTTGGTAGCTAAGGGATATAAGCAACAACATGGCATTGACTATGAAGAAACCTTTGCTCCTACTGCAAGATTCACAACCATAAGAATCATCTTAGCACACTAAGTGCTCACTTTAAGTGGCCCATTTACCAGTTGGACGTCAAAAGTGCATTACTCAATGGAGATCTTCAAGAAGAAGTATATGTTGAACAACTTGAAGGCTTCAAGATCAAAGGCAAAGAAGATCAAGTCTACAAGCTTCACAAGGCACTTTACGAACTCAAGCAAGCTCCTAGGGCCTGGTATGGAAAGATTCACAAGTTCTTTGAAGACAAGAGATTTCACAGAAGCAATGCTGATGCTAATCTCTATATCTATCAAAAGCAGTCTTTAGTAGCCATCATCATTCTCTATGTAGATGACTTGATTTTGACAACCTCAGACGAAGAACGAATCCAGTTTATCATCACACAGCTTCACCTTGAGTACTCAATGACAGATCTTGGATTACTTCACTACTTCTTGGGTATGGAAGTTTGGCAACAAAAGAAGGCATATTCCTATCACAGAAGAAGTACTGCTCTGATCTACTTTCCAGATATAATATGGACCAGTGTCGCTCAGTTTCTACACCACTTGATCCAAACATCAAGCTTACACTAGAGGACTCATCATCACTTGTGGATGTGCATACCTATCGACAGCTTGTTGGCTCATTACTCTATCTTGCCAACACTAGACCAGATATTGCTTATGCAGTTCGTATACTTAGTCAGTTTGCACATCATCCTCATCATACTCATTGGGATGCTGCTTAGAGACTACTTCGATACCTTGCCCTCACCCGCCATTATGGTCTTTGGTACAGAGGGGGCATCGAACTCGCCGGATATTCAGATTCTTATTGGGTTGGTGATCCTGATTCTTGACGGTCTACTTCTGGATATATATTCTTGCTTGGCTCAGGACCTATCTCTTGGGCAAGTAAGAAGCAACCTACAGTTGCACTATCATCTATCGAGGCTGAGTAATGAGCATCTAGCTTTGCAACATGTGAGGTCATCTGGCTTCGATGTTTATTATCTCACATTGGTGTTTTGTAGGATACTCTGACATGTCTTCGCACGGATAGCCAGTCAGCCTTGGCCATCGCCAAGAAACCATGTTCCACGCTCGGACGAAGCACATCGAGATCCAATACTACTTCATCCACGAGAAGCTCATATCTCAGGAGATCACTCTGGAGTAGTGTACCTCTCAGGAGAACCTGGTGGACATGTTCACGAAGGCTCTATCTCTGGTTCCGCTTCAGCTCTTGGTGGACCTCTGCAGCATTCAGCCGCTCAAAAATGGAGCTGCAGAGGGGGTGTTGATGACATGATTGCTCCTACTTCATCTACATTGGTATCCACATGAGTGCATCTCCATTTTGTATCCAGGAGGCACTCCATTTCTAGTCTATTTCCATTTTATATCGTATTTCCTTTGTATTTGGGTACCTTGCCATGTGCTTCTACTAGTTGTATTCATTCTCCTTTCAGGAGACTTATCCCACATATGATGTACTTTTGAGAGCCCCTCCCAAATCTATATAAGGAGGGCCTCTCCCCTCATTTGTACTTGGTTAGAAGCTTGAGGAGCCTACTCCATGCTCTTGGCAAGCTCA
>CM035406.1:182521893-182599393 GCA_020310875.1 Ceratopteris richardii
TGCTTATGCTACCATCAGTGTTGGAGTTAGACGTCTGCGGAAGCACGCAAACAACACAAGGAAGAAGAAGAAGCTTGGAGCACAAACACACAATACTGAATGTATTACCTCTAGAATGTACAAAGATAAGTAGCCCATTAGGGCTATAGGTGTATATACAAGCCAGGGGAAAAAACCTCCTAAAGAGGGAAAAAAGTGCCCCGGCAGTCCTAGTGTGTTCACACACATCACTACCTAAATATATCAACAAATCCCCCCTGGGAGTGATATGGTGAACAAGGAGCTGGCACTCATGTATAAGGAAGTGCCAAGCTATGTGGAAATCACTCCACAAAAGGAAGTAAGCCCAAAGCTTTGCGGAAAGCTTCAAACTTCTCCCTAGGCAGAGCCTTCGTGAAAAGGTCTGCAATGTTCTCCTGCGTGGGCACATATGCCAAGCTGATCTCCCCAGCAGAGAACCTCTCCCTGACATAGTGATAATGCACCTCAATGTGCTTAGTGCGAGCATGGAACACAGGGTTCCTCGCAACTGCCAATGCGCTCTGACTGTCAGTGACGATGGTGGTGGCAGAAGACTGACCAACACCCAAATCAGCCATAAGGCGTTTGAGCCACACACACTCAACAGTCGTTGTGAAAGCTGCCCTATACTCAGCCTCACAACTAGAAGTGGCCACAGTAGGCTGCTTCTTGCTCAACCAAGATATACATGAGCTACCAAGCATGAAGCAAAAGCCACTAGTGGACACACGAGTGTCATAGCAACCAGCCCAATCAGAGTCAGAAAAAGCATGCAAATCTGGCGGTAGTGATCCCCCTTGGGATAAAACAACCCAAGTAGCCGAGTACCACTCAAGTAGCGAAAGATGCGCTTAACCGCCTGCCAATGCTTCACTCCTGGGCAATGCATAAACCTGCTCATTTGTGAGACAGCAAACTGAATATCTGGCCGAGTAATGCATAAGTAAATCAAGCATCCAACAGCTTGCTGATAGAGAACAACATCAAATGCATCTCCAGCATCATGAAGACTCAATCGTAAACCTGTCTCCATAGCAGTGGCAATAGGCTTACAGTTTTGAAGGCCAAAACGCTGCAATAATGTGCCAATATATTTCGTTTGACACAAAGCCATTCAACCATCAACTTGCATAAACTTAATGCCCAAATAGTGATGCAAATGCCCCAAATCAGACATCTCAAATGAGGCATGCAAATCAGCCTTGAAATCAGCAATATGCTTCTCAATAGGACCAGTGAGCAGCATGTCGTCAACATAGACAACAATGATCAGAAGTACATCATTAGCACGCTTAACATATAAGGTGCTTTCAGTTGGACTGTTCTCAAAACCATGTGCAACCAGATAGGCATGTATCTTCTCATACCAAGCACGTGGTGCTTGCTTTAAACTATATAATGCCTTCTTTAACCTTCACACCTGGTTTTCATGCCCTTTCTGCACAAAGCCACGCGGCTGAAAAACATACACTTCTTCATGCAAGTCACCATTCAGAAAATGTTGTTTTAATGTCCAATTGATGTACATTCCAACCATGATGGGTTGCAAGTGCACAAATACTCCGAAGAGTAGTCATACGGCATGTAGGTGCAAAGGTCTCATCAAAATCAATGCCTCTTTCCTGCGCATAACCCTTTGCAACAAGCCTAGCCTTATACCTGTCAACTGTACCATCAGGTTTACGCTTCAACTTATATACCCACTTAGTGCCAATGGCCTTCTTGCCAGGAGGCAAGTCACATAAAGACCATGTACCATTCTTCATTATAGCATCATATTCAGATTGCATAGCAGCCATCCAATTTTCTGAATTCTGTGCTTCATCAACAGAAACAAGCTCATTCTCATCACAGAGACTAGATGCAGCCATAACATAGCAATTTGATGCAAAGGAGGCACTATGAGAGCTTGAACGAGTACGATATGACAAAGGTGCATCTAATTTGTTGTCATGCAAAGTCTGCACCAGCCATTTTGGCATAGTTTTTGCCTGCTCAATATCAGCTCTCTCATCAACAAGTGCATCATGTAAATGTGCATCAGAAATGGAATGATCTGCATCATCATATGAAACCTGCAAAGGCTGAGAAGTTGCCTCACTAGGGCCAACACTAGACTGTCCACCTGTAAAAAGAGGCATCAAAGTATCATACATGTCTTTGGAGCTAACAGATGTCTCCTTAGTACATGAAAGCAATGGCTGAATAGCATCTTCCACAAAGACAACATCACAGCTAACCAGAATGCGTTTAGTCTGTGGATGATACAGACAATAGCTTTTACGTTTAGAACTGTACCCAACAAAAATACATTTTACTGCCTTATCATCCAATTTTCTACGATGTTGTTCAGGCACTAGTGCATATGCCAAACAACCAAAAACACGCAGATGAGCAACAGATGGCTTGCGGTCATGCCAAGCCTCATATGGAGTGATAGACTGCAGCACTTTAGTGGGACACCTGTTCAGTACATATGTTGCACACATAACAGCCTCAAGCCAAAAAGTATGAGGTAAAGCCTGACTCTTGACCATACACTTCGCCATCTCCATGAGAGACCTGTTCTTCCATTCAACAACTCCATTATGTTGAGGTGTATATGGCACTGTACACTAGTGTTTTATCACACGTTCAGCCAGAAATGCATTAAAATCAGAAGACATATATTCCCCCCCTCGATCAGAACGGAGGGTGCCCATTTTACATGCTGACAGATTTTCAGCCAAAACCAAAAACTGTTTGAAGCACATGAACACTTCGGACTTTGCTTTGAGTGGATATACCCATGCATGTCTGGAAAAATCATCAATGAAAGTCACAAAGTAAAGGTAATTTCCAAAAGAGGGTGTCTGCATAGGACCACAGACATCACTATGTACAAGTTGTGATTTCTGTGTAGCCCGAACTAAACGCTGGGAAAGGAGGAACGCTGCATTTTGCCCAAAATACAGCCGGGAAAGGAGGAACGCTGCATTTTGCCCAAAATACAGCCTTCACAAACATGTTTTCCAGGTGCCTCAAGTTTGGGCAAAGAGGACACCATTTCAGATTTCTGCAAGCATAGCAAACTAGCAAAATTCAGATGACCAAAGTGTGCATGCCAAAGCTTTGCATCTGACATAGCCTGAGAATCATTTACTGCACATGCCAAATCATTTTCAGATCTTTCATAGTCTATGAGCTTATACAGCCCACGACATAAAATGCCAGAAGCAATAATCACATCGCCATTTGACAGATCATGAATTGTACACCTGTCATCAACAAATTTCACAACCAAGCCAATCTTGGCTAATGCAAAAACTGATAACAGGTTCTTTTTTATCCCTGGCACAAATAAAGCATCTGACAAAGTGAAAGAACTACCATCAGCAGTAGTCAAAATGATCTTACCAACTCCCATAACAGGATAAGAGGAGTTGTTGGCGCATGTAACAGTATTCCCTGTAGGGGTAGGCTCGAGTGAAGAGAAGAAACTGTGTTGCGAGGTAATATGTTTGGTTGCCCCACTGTCAAAATACCAAACATCTAAGTCTACTACAGACATGCACTGCTCATGAGAAGATGGGTCAAAACTACAGACAGTAGTAAACGCCAATTCTTCTTCCTGCACAAGATTTGCAGACTCTATTTTTGGTGTAGAGGCCTCTGCAACAACCATTCCAGCCTCTTTCTTCTTTGCCTCTTTAGCAGCCAGTTTTGGACAGTTCTTCATGATATGATCATTCCCTTTACAGTACTTACAAACTAATTTTTGCTTTTCTGATTTCTTCTCATCTTTATCTTCCTTCTTTGAATATGCAGAATTAGTAGATTTCTGCTTACTAGTTGAAGAGCTCCATTTTCCTTTGCCCTTCTGACTAGCCAGGAAAGCTTGATCTGCAACTCGCATAATGGACATGTTCTGCCTGGACTAATCTTCTTGCAACAGAATAGAGACTAACTCCTCAAATGATAAGGCATTCGGATTGCCTTTCATCATCAACCGAAGAGTAGAAGCAAAACTCTGATATGAATCAGGAAGACCATTCAGAATGGTCTGCACAAGTGAGCTATCTGGTATAACCTCATCAGCAGAAATCAACTATTCCTTCAATTCTTTGATCTTTGTTAAGAAACTGTCCATAGAATCACCTTCATTCATGTGCTCACTATCCAACTCTTTTCGGAGGTAAGCAACACGAGCCTCATTCCTAGCTTGGTACAATGTGGTAAGTGTATCCCAAGCATCCTTAGCTATTCTGCAAGAGCGAATATGAGGAATAATGGCATGTTTGACAGACAAAGCTATCAATGCATGTGCCTGGGCATCTCTGCCATCCCAGCGAATCTGCTCTGCAGTAGGTGCAGCAAAAATAGCAGCACGAATAGGAATCTACGGAATATCATCTTCGACACCATCTTCATCAGCTCCAGCACCTGTATTTGCAGTACCTGTAGTCAGAGGTGTAACAGGACGTCTTTCAACACCCTGCACAATGTTCCACAATCCTTTTGCAACCAATACATGTCGCATCATATAAGCCCACAGTGGGTAGTTGGTACCATCCAACTTATCCTCAACAGCCAATATAAGAAATACATCACTGCTTTCAGCCATGGCCGATGACTAAAATACCTTGATGCAGAAAATTGAATGTATCTCAAAAAGTTGAATGGAACTGCCTAGACGAGTTCTGCTAGACCTATAGCAGACTTTGAGACGCTTAAACTGGCGAACAAAAACTGGTATATACCTTTGGCACAAAAAGACAAAATAGCCTGCACAAGCACTATGATAGTGCGTTCGGAGGCCGAAACGAGCTCAGATCGCGATTTCGGCACCACAAAGCGAAGCAGTTTTGATCTCTGAAACACCCTGAGTATGCTCACCAAATTTCATGCGAATCTGAGACTGCAAACGGAGGAGTGTCGATGGCACCCTAGATGAAGCGACGACCTGCTCTGATACCAATTGTTGGAGTTAGACGTCTACGGAAGCACGCGAACAGGACAAGGAAGAAGAAGAAGCTTGGAGCACGAACACACAATATTGAATGTATTACTAGAGAATTTACAAAGATAAGTAGCCCATTAGGGCTATAGGCGTATATACAAGCCGGGTGAAAAAACCTCCTAAAGAGGGAAAAAAGTGCCCCGGCGGTCCTAGTGTGTTCACACACATCACTACCTAAATATATCAACAATCAGCATTGTGCTTTACCTTATAAACCCATTTATAGCCTATGGTTTTCTTTCCTTATGGAAATAGAACCAGCTTCCATGTTTTGTTCCCATAAAATGCAACCATCTCCTCATTCATGGCTCTCGCCCAATCTGCATTTCCAACTGCATCTTCAAAAGAAGAAGGTTCAGCATCTTGTATTACCTTGGTCATGTAGGCACAATGATGAGTCATGTAACTATCATACATCAATTGTTGCACTTAATTTTGCATCCTCCCATATCTTCTTGGTCTTGGGTCACTTCTCCATGTATCCTCTACATGTGCCCTTCTTACTCCTATTGTCTTCATAGAGGCCAATCCAAGTTCCTCATCAAGACTCTTTTTTAAACCACTTGAATCTCCATCAATGTCTTCAAAACCTGTAGATGTTTTACTACTAGCAGATGCTTTTTTTTTTTACCTTTCTTGGATGTATTTGACCATGAACAGCTTCTCAGAATCATCTGTACTTGTGGATGCATAGTTGTTTTGTTGCCTTCTGTTATTTTGATTCTTCAACCTGCAATCACATTCAAAATGTCCAAGTTTACCATAATTCTAGCATCCTTTACTGTCATTACTTGAATCATTTCTTTGGAAATTTCTACGGCCTCTTTGGCTCCCCTGGATCGAAACTATCCTCTACCTCTTGCATGATTCTGATGTTAAGCTTGGTCTTGATTATTGTTTCCTCTTCCACTTCTGAAACCTCTACCTCTACTTCTTCCTCTTCCAAAGTAGAATACCTACTTAGAACTAGATTTTCCTTGGGAGTTTGAGTCCTCACCAAGATTCTTTTCTTCAATAATCAACATGGACACAAAATCAGGAAAATTTGGAATATTTTCCCTCATTTGAATAGATGTTCTGAACTGCTTATGTGCAACTCCTAGACCACAAACACACACTTCCACCTTATCATCATCATCTACATTTATGCCAATAGATGCAAGTGACTCACATATGATTTTGATTTTTAGGGTGTAGTCCCTTATTGACATGCCCTTTTTCTCCAATGTATGCCCCTCATTCTTTAGTTGCAATTTTCATGCCTTTGTATTAGTCTCATAGAATTTGACCAAACTATTCCAAGCCTTTTCCAGAGTCTTAGCATCTTGTATGTGCCCGATCATGCTATCCTATATGCTAACAGATAGCCAATAAATTACCTTTCATGATCCTTCATTCCATTCCTCATATGCTCTTAACTGGTTTGCAATCTGATTCCTCTTTGGTAACTACAGAGCATTTTCATTCTCCCCTTTGATGTACTTCCAGTAGCCTTTTACCATTTATCATTCTGAATCTCCAAGCATGGAAGTTTCTCTTATCCAGCTTATTGCTCATAAGCTGACTCATTCCATCTACGTTTGCCATTTCTGCAGCAATTCGCAACACTACAAAAACACTACAAGAAGTATTTCTGCTTGAACAGTGTTGCACTTTGACATGACAAATTGATCTAAAAAAAAGATAGTTTTTCTGTATCAACAATACATGAAATAGCTTGAAATTTTGGATATGGAATATATGAGTATTTCCGAACAAGATGCAAGTTACAGTCTTGCAAACTGACTTGGCTTTTCTGTGGTCTCCACCTTGTGGGCTCGAAACGGAGGTCAAGAAGGTGTCAAAACAGAAATCTCATAAAAACAAGTGATCCTAAAGGGATAGCTCTTGAAAATATTTGATGCCTTCTACCTTCATGCCAATCTTCATAGCAATCTAAGATCATTGTGAATCGCTCTTTCTTCATGACTTCTTGCATACTCTTCATTGTCGGCCTTCTCCACAAGCTCTCTACAGCCACACTGGCTCTAATACCATGTCATGAGGAAGGAGATAAGGAAGAGAGCTGACATGCACACTCTCACAATCAAGGAGGAGCACACTCAAAGATTGAGGCAAGGAAGAATGATCTTCTACCTTCACACCAATTTTCGTAGCAATTTGAGGTCGTTTGTGAATCGCACTTTCTCCATGCTTTCTCGAGTACTCTTCATGGTCGACCTTCTCCACGAGCACTTTATAGCCACACTGGCTCTGATACCATGTCACAAGGAAGGAGATGAGGAAGAGATCTCACACACACACACACACTCACAATCAAGGAGGAGCACACTCAGAGATTGAGGCAAGGAAGAATGATTTTCTTCTTCTTCTTCTTCTTCTTCTTCTTCTTCTTCTTCTTCTTCTTCTTCTTCTTCTTCTTCTATTACATAAGAGGACTGTACAAGAATTACCTAAAAACAAGAATACAACAATTGCAATATATAAAGAATAGTACATAAGGAAAATCCTAATGTTCACAAATGAGTGAGCTGGCAAGAAAACAAATGTGCCATCACTCTCGGTAGATAAATCTAATAAACCTCAATGAAGTATCCCTGACATATACCAATGTGACCACTATACATGTCAAAGAGATGAAAAAGTGATACATGTCATCCTAGATCATCACATGTTGAGCTTGATATCTCAACCTGCATGATCAACTCTATATGTATGTAGAGCAGAAAAAACATTGAGTATGTGCAACTAACACATTGAGCATGTGAGAAGATGTTGATTTCTTTCATTGATTATAAAATATGGAGAAGCTACTCATACACTCAAATTATGCGAGTAGTTGATGACTTCTTTGTAGTAATGATGTACATGTTTGTGGGTGTGAATGTGTGAGCATGCATGTGTGGATATTTTGAGGATTTGGTGGCCTTTTGCTAATGAATTTGTATATTTTTAGTTTTTAATTATGTTGATATGAAATTATATGGTACAATTGTATGGACCAATTGTATATGTATGTACATATGTAGGTATCCAAGTGTATTGGTGAATGTATTTGCATGTATGAAGGTATGAAAGTGTGTAGGTATATCCATATACATGTGTGTACGTGGAGTTAAATAAATTTGCACATATGCATGTGTAAGTATGTAGTTGTGAAAATGTGTATGATGACTTATGTAACTGTATGGATACTCACACAAAATGATTATGCAAGAATTTTTTGAATTGTTGCTATCAAATATGCATAAATATAAACACTTGGCGATTTTGTGCTAATGCTTTTAGATACTCGTAAGTATTTTGGTATGCAAGCATGTCGAGAAGCTTAATAAAAGTTACACATTCATTGGGACAATCATTCTTGCTTGAGATTATTATTTACTATTTTCTTCTTTTCGTAACTCATAAACTTGGATTCATATGCAGATATGTCACCGTCTGATCTTGAGTATTTTTAATGTGTGTATGGAACTTTCTGTGCTTAGATGTATAAAAAATATAAAAATTATTTTTTCATAAATATATTATATTTCCTTCATGTTCGTTTTCTTCATTCTCAAAGTGGTTGGTATTATTATATAAAAGCTATTTTGTGCTATTGGACATGAAGCTAAGATTATTTGGATTTGGTATTACTTTTATTATTTGAAAATAAACATGATATGTATAGTTGTTGTTGGTGCATGAATCAAGCCTAAATATTTCTTGTCCTTGTGCATTAGGATTTCACAAGAAGTTTGAGGCATAATCTCATACGTATGCTTGTTTTAATTGATTGATTTATAAGGTTAATATCTTATATTAATTTTATCAAAATTAAAGGAGAGATTTGGATAGAATCTTGTGGAGATATTGGGAGTCAAATTTCAAGAGCATATTTGAATTAAAATTGCAAACAACTCCTAAAATTATGGATCACTTTTAGGTAAATCTAACCTACAATCATCCATGAAAAGTGTACTTATACACTCAGATTTTAGTTTGGGATAGCAGAACTGATCATTACACTCATTTAAGAGGTTTGTGTACTCATCTTGAAGCTCTTGGAGTTCTCCCATCTTTAATCGTATCACATATGTCATATTTTCATAGATTAATTTATCTTTGTCTACTACAATGGTACATTGCTTGAACTATGTCATCTTGCTTCAATCATTGCATCAATTATATGGTCTTATTGTTTGATCTAATTATTGGAACATGAAAGTATGGTTCTTGTGAGTATGCCTACAAAGTTTTATGGTCATTGGAGTTGTACATTTTGAGTTGTGAACAAATCAAGATGACGGTGTCTATGCATCTTCATCTTCCTAAAAAGATAAGATCTCCTCCTTTACTTCTTATGCATATTGATCTCCGTATAATCCTCCTAAATTCATGAAATAACTTGGTATATTTCATTCAATTGTTGCCCACATATTGCAGATGCATGTAGGCAGAGATAGTACACAACCAAAATCTCACAAAAGCATAAAAAAAATAGAGAGAGATAAGAGACTAGACATAAGATTGGGTACAATCTCCTCCCACATACTCTGATGGATGAGTCTATTAGAGTATATGTATTTATAGGTATTTCAAAACGCGTATGGTTATGAAAATCTGCTTTATTTATAAATTACTCCTTGCTTTCTAAGCGATCTACTATTTTTAATAAAAACATTGCTTTCTAACCGATCCATTATTTTTACAAAAAAGATCTAAAATACTATCATTTAATTATCTTTAAAAATATCTAAATAAGTCCATGCACATTCACACCCTTGTGATTCTTCATCTGCTAAATCAAAACACAAATCACATTAAAAGCCTCAAGATATTAAGATCCATATAGCATTCCATTATTCCATAAAGTATAACATGCCTCCTAGTTGACAAGCAATTGACCTCAGTTGATAAGAATAAAATGGACATGGATAGTCAATCACATATCCCATCACTGAATAATCATAAGCATGTTCCATGTAAAAACACAAGCATGGAATTATACAACTGGAAGTTAATATGTCTATGAATGAGAAAGTCTATTTTGTAATCTAAATTTTGAAATAATGCAATCCAAAAAGTGATTACAAAATCAAATATCTTAATCTGATAGAATATCTTTTGAAAAATCATGGTGCAAAAAATACATTTAATTAATTTAATAAATAACTTATCAAAATCCTTTATAGTATGGGTAGGCCATTTTCTTATATAGAACCAAAACCTATTGCTAAACAAGTGAAAATAATTTTAACAATATTGAAAAATAGAAAAAGAAAGGTTTTGTCTTGGAAATATATAAAAAAATAAAAATAATGAGCATGTTAAATAAATAAATAAATACAAAAGAAGAGAGTATTAGAAGCTATGTTAAATATCAATTAAAAGAAATAGAGAATCAATAAGTGAAAATAGACTAGTGGATAAACTTGTAAGCATATCTCTTATAAGTATGAGGTTGTGGATTCAAATCCCCTACATGCTAAATAAGGAACTAAGTAAGCTAACTAGAGAAATAAGTAGGCTAACTAGAGAAATAAGAAAGCTCCTATTGCCACTCATAAGTTAGAATTGGTTCACACGTAGCTAACAGCTACCAATGGAAGCAAAGGGAACCAAAAGGAACCAAAGTGAACCAAGAGAACTAAGAGAATCATGAGTGCCAGAGAAGCCAAAGATGTCAAAGTTATGCCATAGTTCTATGCCTTAGTCAATGCACAGTATGCATAGTGTGCATAGTGAGCACGGTGAGCATAGTGAGCATAGAGAGTATAGTGAGCACAGTGAGCACAGTGTGACAATGTGACAGTGGGCACAGTGCACAATAACAGATTCAAAGAAAATTAAAAAAAAACATCAATGAACCAAAAATAACGTGAATCGACAAACACTCAAACCTAGACCGGACGAGAACTGATGAACTGGAACGGATGTCGAGTTGCGAACAAATATCGTGAATCACTAGCGAACATCAAGAACCCACCTCTACATATGTGCACAAGCTCTGATACCACTATTGCTCGGATCTTGCAGACGCACATATGTAGGGATAGTACAAAAACGAAATCTCACAAAAGCATAAACAAAATAGAAAGAGATAAGAGATTAGACACAAGATTGGGTACAATCTCCTCACATATACTATAATGGATGAGTCTATCAGAGTATGTGTATCTATAGGTATTTCTTATTACATCTTCAATAGAAGATACATGAGGGCGGCGCTTCAAAAAGCGTGTGTTTACAAAAATCTTCTTTATTTATAAAATCGTCGCTTTTAAGTTATCTACTATTTTTTTTAAAATATCACTTTCTAAGCGATCTATTAGTTTTACAAAAAAGTTCTAAAATACTATCTTTTAACTATCTTCAAAAATATCTAAATAAGTTCACGTGCATTCATTTCCTCATGATTCTTCACCTGCTAAATCAAAACACAAATCACATTAAAAACCTCAAGACATTAAAATCCATATAACATTCCATTATTCCATAAAATATAACATCAACACTCCATAAATAGAAGGTTTTGTCAAGTCTAGAAATACTCAAAAATTATATGTTTCCGTATGAAGTTTTGGGAATCATGTTCCAAAGTACCATAGGGATATAAATGCATATATTGTAAGCTCAAAGAGTTTACTAAAGGTCCTTAGAGCATTTAGGTTGATCTAGAGCAAGTTTCTACCAAGACCCTCTCATCTCTATACATTAGCGATCAATGCTCACAATTGTGTGTATATACTTTGGTAATGGCAACACACGTGCGGACTTTGATTGGTGACCAAAGATGTGCAAACATTGGTTGATGTTCACGTAATCTTTGGTTTATATGTTGGTTGGTATCATATGCTTATCGTTGGTTTTTCAAAATTTGGCTCCCAACCATTGATGTGTACACCTTGTTTAATGTCCATAACTTATGCGAAGTGTATGTGTAGAATTTGGTTGGTAACCACAAAATTGCAATAATTGAATTAGATTTTAATTTTATTAAGAACCATGTACTACTCTTTTCTCGATTTAAGTTGTCATTTGACAAAGAATTTTCATGTACAATTCAATACATGCAGCCAATTTTTATACCTAACATATGAAAAATTATATTTCCTTCCAAACTTAAGCGCTTCAAGAAGGGTGTGGGCCTGGGCTCAATCTTAATACTAAGTTGCTAAAGTTATGTACTATATTTTTGTCTAAAGTCGAGGTATAAAACTTCTTAATATAACTAACGGTGCATCCGAATTATTGGCATGGCGGCTTCATGAAAATGATAGTTCGCATCCTCGCGCACGTGAGGATGCCGTGAAGTTGGTTGATTAAGCAATGAGTAATATGAGATATACGCATGCATGTTGCTTTAAGCACTTCGTACGAGAGAGAGAGAGAGAGAGAGAGAGAGAGAGAGAGACTGCGATGGCACTTCTTGCAGAAACATGATGCGAGATGCTTCACAGCCATCAGATAGATCAACAAAGAAGTTTACATTCAATTTCAGCCAACCGCGCTAAAAATAAGAGTGCTGAACACATCTCGCATCAGATCGTAGCAGCAACGACGTGGGAAGAAACTGATCAGATACATCATTGAAGCATTTGACAGAAAATTATCAACTCAGTCGTGTACTGGAAAGTAAGAAGCGCAAGCACCACAAGAGACGAAGATCAAGTTTAACTAAGAATATTTCGAGGCCAACTCCATCTATGGATATGCATCAACAACAGCAAGATGAGGAAATGCATGAGATACCGGAGTGCCATCGCGAGAAGAGTAGATTTGCGGATCCACATTCCGCGTCGAGAACCCAAGATCAGATTCACGCATTCCGGCACAATAAAAACCAAGAGAACATGAATGCTTCTGCATCCGTTGGACAACCACGTGCTGCAATTGTTCACAAACCTCAACCATTGCCTCTCCGTTCGAACGTCTTAGCTTCAGGTAAAACTAACTTGAATAATAGTATCAAGCTTTTATTCGACCGAGAGCACGAGGCCCTCTTGCAATGGCAAAAAAAAGACTTTCATGCTTTCACTAAAGAAGTTCAAGAGTCCCTGGGTAGGACGCTGAGGAAACACATTAGAGACTATGGAATTGCTATTGATCGTCTCCAGCGACAATCCGCAAGTAGGAGCATCGTGGACAAGTCTGATGCGCCAGCCATGACGTCGTCAGTTCCTCCAATTCCACTAAAGTTGGAAAAGTTCCCAGACGGGGAAGGCCGGCTTCACAAGGTGAGGCAAAAGCATTGTTGGAATCACAGCACTGGCGACGGTAACGGGAGGATTCGGGACACCGTGGAAGTCACAGGAAATAGAAGCCGGACACCTTTCATGGATAGTGATCAGCCGGTCATGCAAAATGTGGCAAAGGAAGGACATCAAAATGGAATGATGGACACGGAAACAGCCGGTGCGATACTGAAGGGGCTAAAGTTTCACGACGACCGTAACTGTGTTCAAAAGATCCCGGAGGACAAGATTGGGAATGCTTTAGACGCCTTTGTAAAGGCGAGGGACGCGGTTGTCAATGTGAGAGAGGTGGCCCAAAGAATAGATGAGCATAGATCTTGGATGCAGCTGGAGCTGAATCTGACGAGGTTAGAGCTGATGAATCTGAGATTCTGTCGCAACCATGGGTCTCGCGCTGTGCTTCGCGAAGCCGTGGAACTCACGGCCGTTGTGCGATCCTTCATCCTTGAGATCTGTTCAGCTCTTGACTGTAACGAACTTGGAGTTCCCTGGCCGTTTCCCCGCAAAGCTGACTGTTCAGATGTCACTCCTCTCTTTATCAAACACCTGATTGATACGCTTCCTGTATCGAGCTCTTCCTGATGCCTGCTTACCGAGACCTGTGCTATCTTCTTTAGAATATTTTTAGCAGTACACTTATCTCCTTGAAAGTTCTCTATGTAAATCATAGTCGTTAGAAAACCGATTGTAAACATGAGGCAGATCGATCATAGCTGATGCAAGACATGTTTCCTTCTAATGTTTGTTATAGAAAAAGAGAAATGCAGAATACTTTTGTAAAGTTTTTCATAAGGAAGCACAGCAGGATGTATGCCAAAATGCAGGACAGGAACATGCCATTTTGCCGCGTTTGCATGGATAACTAATTCCTTTCTCGCAGGAACTAAATGTATGAACGAAGGAAGAGCTATCTTATCTTTCAGTTTCGTTCGTATGATAAATTGTATGATCACCTTGTGTATTTGCAAACTTTTCTGATTATCTGAGCTTATTGCGTAATATGACTTTTGCCATACAAACTGCTCGTGGCATAGACAGGCTTCAATGAAATAGGCGCTTCCATCAAGCGTGATAGCTTCCTAAAAAGACCTGCAACATCGAATATCACTGAATCCTCAAAGGAGGTACTCAGAAAAAGCGATGAATCAGGAGGTCCGGATTCAGAATCTCGTTTATCTCTTTTCTTCCTCGTTACTGGTCGTACTTTTCGTAGATAATTTGCGTAGAGGTATTCCTTACCGTGTTCATCTATAATCACAGGTGCATGAAATCGACCAAATCTGAGACCAACATCCCAACTGTTAAAGCGATGCGGAAAGCGGAGTGAATCTGTTCAGTTGTACCATTATCACTTCGTCACAACAAAAGAAAATGTTTGTGGAAACATCTCCATTGGCTGTCTCTTTTAGTAGTTGCAAAAGCGGACTTGAGCTGATCCAAGTGGACTCGAAGACGATTTTTTTTTTTAAATGGAGATCGATATGGATGTATGTAGTGTTTCGCTAAGATAGTTTCATTTATAAGCTCGACAAGAGTTTGTATGGACTGAAATAGTGACTAGACATTGGTATCAAACTTTTCATGCTTTCAATGAAGTCCGAAAGCTACCTCTGTAGTTTTTCGCTAACATAGTTTAATTTATAAGCTCGACAAGAGTTTTTATGGGCTGAAATAGTGACTAGGCAATGGTATCAAAGTTTTCATGCTTTCATAAAGTCCTCGAGCTACTCTAGATGCATTGAAGATCACTACTAATAGATGTTTAGATGGACGCTTCAAATGCTTGTTAGTTTAATATGTCGATGAAATAATCGGATCGTTGGAAAATCCTTAGATTGTGCATTGAAGAAAAAGTTGAGTTACACAATTGACATGAAAGTATTGGGGATGCTAAAAATATTCTTCACATGAGAATTATTCATGATAAAAGAAAAAGATGCATATACTTGTCTAAAATTGAGTACATATCTGAAGTAGCTCATAAGTTCATATGCATACTAGAAAGGCATTGAATACATCATTTATTATATGGGAGCATAGCCCAAAGGAGGGTGTGAACCACCCCTTATACTAGTAAATGGGCTCATACATGAGTGCCATGTGGCACTCATGTGTAACGTCACTTAGAAGCTCCAAAATATAGAAGGAAGGAGGGAAATAAAAGGGTGTGGTATGTGGTTGGAGGTAGATAATATGTGGAAATCTTTGTGGGTCATGTCTAAAGTTTCAATCGGCATCCATCTGTTGGAGTTAGACATCTGCGGAAGCACGCGAATAGCACAAGGAAGAAGAAGAAGAAGCTTGGAGCACAACACACAATACTGAATGTATTACTAGAGAATGTACAAAGATAAGTAGCCCATTAGGGCAATAGGCGTATATACAAGCCGGGGGGAAAAAAACCTCCTAAAGAGGGAAAAAAGTGCCCCGACGGTCCTAGTGTGTTCACACACATCACTACCTAAATATATCAACCAATCCCCCTGGGAGTGATGCAGTGAACAAGAAGCTGGCACTCATGTATAAGGAAGTGCCAAGCTATGTGGAAATCACTCCACAAAAGGAAGTAAGCCCAAAGCTTTGCGGAAAGCTTCAAACTTCTCCCTAGGCAGAGCCTTCGTGAAAAGGTCTGCAATGTTCTCCTGTGTGGACACATATGCCAAGCTGATCTCCCCAGCAGAGAACCTCTCCCTGACATATTGATAATGCACCTCAATGTGCTTAGCGCGAGCATGGAACATAGGGTTCCTCGCAACTGCCAATGTGCTCTGACTATCAGTGAAGATGGTGGTGGCAGAAGTCTGACCAACACCCAAATCAGCCATAAGGCATCTGAGCCACACACACTCAACAGTAGCTATGAAAGCTTCCCTATACTCAGCCTCACAACTGGAAGTGGCCACAGTAGGCTGCTTCTTGCTCAACCAAGATATACATGAGCTACCAAGCATGAAGCAAAAGCCACTAGTGGACACACGAGTGTCATAGCAACCAGCCCAATCAGAGTCAAAAAAAGCATGCAAATGTGGTGGTAGTGATCCCCCCTTGGGTTAAAACAACCCAAGTAGCCGACTACCACTCAAGTAGCGAAAGATGCGCTTAACCGCCTGCCAATGCTTGACTCCTAGGCAATGCATAAACCTGCTCATCTGTGAGACAGCAAACTGAATATCTGATCGAGTAATGCATAAGTAAATCAAGCATCCAACAGCCTGCTGATAGAGAACAACATCAAATGCATCTCCAGCATCATGAAGACTCAATCGTAAACCTGTCTCCATAGGAGTGGCAATAGGCTTACAGTCTTCAAGGCCAAAACTCTGCAATAATGTGTCAATATATTTTGTTTGACACAAAGCCATTCCACCATCAACTTGCATAAATTGAATGCTCAAATAGTGATGCAAATGCCCCAAATCAAACATCTCAAATGAGGCATGCAAATCAGCCTTAAAATCAGCAATATGCTTCTCAATAGGACCAGTGAGCAGCATGTCGTCAACATAGACAACAATGATCAGAAGCACATCATTAGCATGCTTAACATATAAGGTGCTTTCAGTTGGACTGTTCTCAAAACCATGTGCAATCAGATAGGCATGTATCCTCTCATACCAAGCACGTGGTGCTTGCTTTAAACCATATAATGCCTTCTTTAATCTACACACCTGGTTTTCATGCCCTTTTTGCACAAAGCCACGGGGCTGAAAAACATACACTTCTTCATGCAAGTCACCATTCAAAAATGTTGTTTTAATGTCCAACTGATGTACATTCTAACCATGATGAGCTGCAAGTGCACAGATGCTCCGAACAGTAGTCATACAACATGTAGGTGCAAAGGTCTCATCAAAATCAATGCCTCTTTCCTATGCATAACCCTTTGCAACAAGCCTAGCCTTATACTTGTCAACTGTACCATCGAGTTTACGCTTCAGCTTGTATACCCACTTAGTGCCAATGGCCTTCTTGCCAGGAGGCAAGTCACATAAAGACCAAGTACCATTCTTCATTATAGCATCATATTCAGATTGCATAGCAGCCATCCAATTTTCTGAATTTTGTGCTTCATCAAACGAAATAGCCTCATTCTCATCACAGAGACTAGATGTAGCCATAGCATAGCAATCTGATGCAAAAGAGGCACTATGAGAGCCTAAACGAGTATGATATGACAGAGGTGCATCTTATAATTTGCTGTCACGCAAAGTCTGCACCAGCCATCTTGGCATAGTTTTTGCCTACTCAATATCAGCTCTCTCATCAACTAGTGCATCATTTAAATCTGCATCAGAAATGGAATGATCTGCATTGTCACATGAAACCTGCAAAGGCTAAGAAGTTGCTTCATTGGAACCAGCACTAGACTGTCCACCTGTAAAAAGAGGCAGCAAAGTATCATACATGTCTTTGGAGCTAACAGATGTCTCCTTAGTACATGAAAGCAATGGCTGAATAGCATCTTCCACAAAAAAACATCACGGCTAACCAGAATGTGTTTACTCTGTGGATGATACAGACGATAGCCTTTACTTTCAAAAATGTATCCAATAAAAATACATTTTACTGCTTTATCATCCAATTTTTTGCAATGTTGTTCAGGCACTAATGCATATGCCAAACAACCAAAAACATGCAGATGAGCAACAGATGGCTTGTGATCATGCCAAGCCTCATATGGAGTGATAGACTGCAACTCTTTAGTGGGACACCTATTTAGTACATATGCTACACACATGACAGCCTCAAGCCAAAAACTATGTGGTAAAGCCTGACTCTTGACCATACACCTCGCCATCTCCATGAGTGACCTATTCTTTCGTTCTGCAACTCCATTCTGTTGAGGTGTATACGGCACTGTACACTGGTGTTTTATCCCACGTTCAGTTAGAAATGCATTAAAATCATAAGGCATATATTCCCCCCCCTCGATCAGAACGGAGGGTGCCCATTTTACATGCTGACAGATTTTCAGCCAATACCAAAAACTGTTGAAAGCACATGAACACTTCGGACTTTGCCTTCAATGGATATACCCATGCATGCCTGGAAAAATCATCGATGAAAGTCACGAAGTACAGATAATTCCCAAAAGAAGTTGTCTGCATAGGACCACAAACATCGCTATGTACAAACTGCAATTTCTGAGTAACCCGAACTAAACCATCTTTTGGAAAGGATGAACGTTGCATTATGCCCAAAATACAGCCTTCACAAACATGTTTTCCAGGTGCCTCAAGTTTGGGCAAAGAGGACACCATTTCAGATTTCTGCAGGCGTAGCAAACTAGCAAAATTCAGATGACCAATGTGTGCATGCCAAAGCTTTGCATTATGTATTACTAGAGAATGTACAAAGATAAGTAGCCCATTAGGGCAATAGGCGTATATACAAGCCGAGGGAAAAAAACCTCCTAAAGAGGGGAAAAAATGCCCCAGTGGTCCTAGTGTGTTCACACACATCACTACCTAAATATATCAACACCATCATCATCTTTGCATCAAATTTTGTGCCTAGGATTGCCTAAAATAGGAGGATTCATAGAGGCCCACATCATTACACTGGTACCAGAGCCAATAACGGCCACGCACACACATACAGAGGCACATATTCATGCAGAAGGAAGCCCAATGGCAGAGGAGGCACAAGGCCATTCACACCAAGAGCAAGCACGAGTGAAGGAGGGATGCAAGCTTCCTCCCTTTCCCTCTCTTCCTCCCCTCTAGGATGTGATAAGTGAAGAAGCCATCTCTTATATATACTCACGTGAAAGTTAGATTTATCAAATATATGAGATAAAAGACAAAGCTCTGAATGCTCCTAAAAATGACCTAAGAGCTACAGGAAGGACTAGAAGGAAAAAGAACTTGCAGTTTTGAGTTTCTTACCAAATTCAAGAACCTATTTGAAGATGAAATTTAGGAAACTTGGGGCTATATCAAGCATATGTGTTGAGAGTTCCATGCTCCACCCTTTTGTCCAAGTCTTCATTCATTCTCATGCAAGCACATTTATCCCACATGCAAGGGAATTCTCCCAAACTCCATATAAGCAAGGCCTCCCTTCACTCCCCATAAGCTCATTCACTCTAGCCAATTGCCGAGAGTGTGCTTCCTCTCCTCATGGAGTCTCCATGCTCATAGAGCAGTCTTTGTAAGTTCATTTCTATTTATTTATTTCATCATGTTTTCTTAAGCACTATTTGCATTTTCATTAAGCATGCCTATCATCATAGTTCTTCTTTCATTAGTTTCTTTATGTTTCGATCATAGACGAATAATAATAAAAGTACTTGTTAGCACTTGAAACATCCTCTTTCATTGTCATTAAATCTCTAAATTCACCTCTTTACTTTGCCTTTGGTGAGCAAAATCTAGATAATATATCATCGCATGCCTCATGCTTCTCTTAGCATGAGCCTTGGTGCACTCTTGTGAATGCTTCCTACACATCAAAGAAATTCTACTTATAGATGTATGGCAGAAGTCCACAACGAGTGATATATGCTATAACGATTGGGTGTTGGACTAATCCTCAGAGAGTTGTGCATCTAGAGCATATATGCTTTTGACCGGTCTCACGAGTGCTTCATCTCTGAGCAAAAGAGAGAGAATCAAATCGTCCATTGCCTCAACTATCAACTGGCAAGCGAAAAAATTATGCTCCATTTAATTATGAAGGAGCATCAACATCCAAATGAGCTCCTCCACAGGAGCTTGGAGAACATAGGAAGTGCACAAAGTTGCTTCATTGTAGAGAGAAAGTGGACTGAGGATTTCACTATAGATTGGAGGTATCCAAGAAGTTCTAATCAAGCAAAACTCCAGGCTCAGGTGGTAGGCCGAGGCAAGGAGACTTCCAACTGAAGAGAGGCGGCAAACTTCCTATTCGATTTCATCATTGTGGTGCCACTATTCTTCAACGATGGGTAGGTCAGACGCGAACATGATAACAAAGTTTCTACATCAGGAGATCAATGAGCTTCAAAACTGTTGGAAACATAGCACCTCTACAAGCATGAACAACAACTGTGCAAAAAAAATGCTCTATGCAAATAGACAAATCATGATGTTCTATGCAAGATGATGTTCTATGCTACTATCTAGGAATAAGAAAAAAGGATAAGGTGCTCATCTGACATTAAGAGAGGAGCCTGCTACCTCCTTGTGTAAAGGAGATGAATACGTAAGTTCTCTGCTAAGAGATCAGAATACATTTTGGAAAAGGAGAACCTCGAGTTTTCTAGGCGAAGAGCAAGCAACTCACTCCCGGAGAGAGGCTGGTAAGGGGATAGCATGAGCTTCACTCCATCGTACATGCCTGCGCTAGAGATTAGGTTGCTGTCAGTTTTAGAAGAGAAAGGATACAACTCCAGAGAGAACGAATGGAAGAAATCTTGCATACCTGTGCACCACAGAGTAATTAGAAGAAGAGTGCAGGTGACAGAAATAGATATATGCCATACAAGACAGAGATAGAGAGAGTGTGTAATGAGCACCATTAGTCATCTTTTTTTAAGATAGATGATATACAGAGTTCCAAAATATGTGCCTCTATTGTGTAGCTGATTTCACTAGGCACATGCAATGATGTCATCCTTTCTATGGTGTTGGTAGATTCATCAAAGACATTGATAAATTCACTGAACCACTATAAAGTATCATTTTCACACTCCAAGTAGCACTTTTTTCTAGAATTTAGTAATCAACACTTGAAAGTGTCGTGGATTTCTTTCTATTATTGGGAGAATCCCATTTTGTGCCACAAGGAAAAGCAAAAACAATCTTTGAAATTTCAGAACATGAAGGATAGTGGAGCCACCTCACATATGTCCTCCTACAAATATTACTTTTGCTTTCATATTTTGTGGCTTCATACATGTTGGAGTTAGACATCTTTGGATGCACTCAAACAGCTTGGAGCACAACACACAACACTGAATGTATTACCACTAGAATGTACAAAGATAAGTAACATGTTAGGGACATAGACATATATACAAGCTAGGGGAAAAAAACCTCCTAAAGAGGAAAAAAGTGACTCTATGGTCCTAATGTGTTCAGACACATCACCACCTAAATATATCAACAAATCCCCCCTAGTAGTGATGCGGCCAACAAGGAGCTGGCACTCATGTATAAGGAAGTGCTAAGCTATGTGGAAATCACTCCACAAAAGGAAGTAAGCCCAAAGCTTTGCGGAAAGCTTCAAACTTCTCCCTAGGCAGAGCCTTCATGAAAAGGTATGCAATGTTCTCCTGCGTGGGCACATATGCCAAGTTGATCTCCCCAATAGAGAATCTCTCCCTGACATAATAATAATGCACCTCAATGTGCTTAGTTCAAGCATGGAACACAGGGTTTCTTGCAACTGCTAATGTGCTCTGACTGTCAGTGATCTTCCACAAAAACATGACGGCTAAGCAAAATGCATGTAGTTTGTGGATGATACAGACGATAGCCTTTGCTTTCGGGATTGTACCCAACAAAAATACATCTTAGTGCTTTATCATCCAATTTCTTGCGATGTTGTTCAGGCACTAATGCATATGCCAGACAACCAAAAACACGCAGATGAGCAACAGATGGCTTGTGACCATGTCAAGCCTCATATGGAGTGATAGATTGCAGTGCTTTAGTGGGACACCTATTAAGTAAATACGATACACACATGATAGCCTCAATCCAGAAACTATGTGGTAAAGCCTCACTCTTGATCATACACCTCGCCATCTCCATGAGTGACATATTCTTTCGTTCAGCAACTCCATTCTATTGAGGTGTATATGGCATTGTACACTGATGTTTATCCCACATTCAGCCAGAAATGCACTAAAGTCAGAAGATATATACTCCTCCTCTTGATCAGAACGGAGGATGCCCATTTTACATGTTGACAAATTTTCACCCAAAATCAGAAATTTTTTGAAGCACATAAACACTTCAGACTCTACTTTCAATGGATATACCCATGCATGCCTAGAAAAATCATCAATGAAAGTCACAAATTAAAGATAGTTTCCAAAAGAAGGTGTCGGCATGGGAGCACAAACATCACTATGTACAAGCTTCAATTTTTGAGTAGCCCAAACAAAACCATCTTTTGGAAAGGAGGAATGTTGCATTTTGCCCAAAATATAGCCTTTACAGACATGTTTTCCATGTGCCTCAAGTTTAGGCAAAGAGGACACCATTTCAGATTTCTGTAGGCATAGCAAACTAGCAAAATTCAGATGATCAAAGCATGCATGCCAAAGCTTTGCATTTGACATAGCCTCAGAATCATGTACTGCACATGCTAAATCATTCATAGATTTCTCATAATCTATGAGATTATACAGTCCATGATCTAAAATGCCAAAAGCAATAATCACGTCGCCATTTGACAAATCATGAATTGTATTTTTATCATCAACAAATTTCACAACCAAACCAATCTTGGCTAAGGCCAAAACTAATGACATATTCTTCTTGATCCCTGGCACAAATAAAGCATCTGACAATGTAAAAGAACTACCATCAATAGTAGTCAACATGATCTTACCAACTCCCATAATAGGATAAGAGGAGTTGTTGGCACATGTAACAGTATCCCCTATAGGGGCACGCTAGAGTGAAGAGAAGAAACTGCGCTGCAAGGTAATATGTTTGGTCGCCCCAGTATCAAAGTACCGAACATCTGAGTCTACTGCAAACATGTGGTACCCATGAGAAGATGGGTCAAAACTGCAAACAGTAGTAAACACCCATTCTTCATCCTGCACAAGATTAGCAGACTCTGTTTTCGATGTAGAGGCCTCTGCAACAACCATTCTGGCCTCTTTCTTCTTTGCCTCTTTACCATCCAATTTTGGATAGATCTTAATGACATGATCATTTGCTTTATAGCATTTCCAAAACAATCTTTGTTTTTCTAATTTCTTCTCATCTTTGTCTTCCTTCTTCAATTATGCAGAATTAGTAGATTTTTGCTTACTAGCAGAAGAAGTCCATTTTCCTTTGCCCTTCTAACTAGCCAAGAAATCTTGATCTGCAACATGCATAATAGACTTGCTCTGCCTAGATTGATCTTCTTGCAACAGAATAGAAACTAACTCTCCAAATGTTAAGGCATTTTGATTGACTTTCATCATCAAACAAAGAGTAGAAGCAAAACTCTGATATGAGTCGGGAAGACCATTCAAAACATTCTGCACAAGTGAACTGTCAGGAAGAACTTCATCATCAAAAATCAATTATTCCTTCAAATCCTTAATCTTTGTTTAAAAATTGTCCATGGAATCACCTTCATTCATGTGCTCACTCTCCAACTGTTTTCGGAGGTAAGCAACACAACCCTCATTCCTAGCCAGCTACAATGTGGTAAGTATATCCCAAGCATCCTTAGCTAATCTGCAAGAGTGAATGTGAGGAATAATGGCATGTTTGACAGACAAAGCTATCAATGCATGTGCATGAGCATCTCTGCCATCCCAACAAATTTGCTCTATAGTAGGTGCAACAGGAACTGCAGCATGCACAGGAATCTGAAGAATATCAACATCTTCAATGCCATCTACATCAGCTTCAATACCTGTATTTGCAGGTGTAATAGGATGTTTTTCAACACCCTGCACAATGTTCCACAGTCCTTTTGCAACCAATACATGTTGCATCATATAAGCCTACAATGGATAATTGGTACCGTCCAACTTATCCTCAATAGCCAACATACAGAATACATGACTACTTTCAGCCATGGCCACTGACTAAAATACCCTGTTGCAAAAAAATGTTTGTATCTGAAAATGTTGAACAGAACTACCCTAACGAGTTCTACTATACCTATAGCGGACTTTGAGATGCTTATATTGGCGAACCAAAACCTATATATATCTTTGGCAAAAAAAGACAAAATAGCCTGCACAAGCACTACGATAGTGCATTCAGAGGCCGAAACGAGCTCATACCATGATTTTGGCACCACATGGCGAAGTTGTTTTGATTTCCCAATCACCCTGAGTATGCTCACCAAATCTCATGTGATTCTGAGATTGTGATCAGAGTGTTGATGACACCCTAGATGAAGCGGCGACCTGCTTTGATACCAATTGTTGGAGTTAGATATCTGCAGAAGCATGCGAGGAGCACAAGGAAGAAGAAGAATCTTGGAGCACAACACACAATACTGAATGTATTACCACTAGAATGTACAAAGATATGTAACCCATTAGGGCTATAGACGTATATACAAGCGGGCATGCCCAGTGGTCCTAGTGTGTTCACACACATCACTACCTAAATATATCAACAATACATTATGCTGCAAACAAAGGCAAATATAATTTTTCTTCTGTAAAGGGATTAGACACCACCTTGAGTAGTACTCAAGGTAGGACCTTCCCAAAGCCATCAAGTTTTGAAGCTATGTATACTCTCTCTCCAAAGAGGTAAAATCTTATTGAGCTCCAAAATCATTTCAAGCGCCATGTAAAGGGACTACACAATACCACCCAAAGGAGTGGTAAGACCTTCCCTATGGTTTTCATAAACTCTCTCTTGCACATTATGTAACTCCCAAAGATCAAATCTACTTTATCATGAATATGGCACTTATAGTGCACTCAAAGCAACATCAGAGACATGCTTCTACCACAAAGAGTATTGAAGGAGGCATACAACCAACAAACAAAGAGGACAAAGAAGGGCTTTATCAACCACAAGAAAGAAGAAAAAGGACTCAATCCAATCAATGGGAGACTACTTCAACATCAAGATCAAAGGTGGCAAATGGTTCCATAAGCACTACATACCCCATGTATAAACCCTAAATGTCTAGGGATCCCATATGCCCCTAGATCCCATAAGGCCACTTGGATCCCAAATGTCCAAGTATATGTCTTGGGATCCCATATGTCCCAAGATCCCAGAGATGCCATATGTCCCATCACCATGGATCCCATATGTAAATGGAATCAAAAACCACATGGATGCCATATGTCCATGAAAATCAAGGGATGTCATATGTCCCACAATTAAATGTCATATGTCCAAGCTATGTCTAAGGATCCCATATGTCCTTAGATCGAAAAACCCAATGGATTAAGTGATCCCATATGCCACTAGTCCCCCATATTAAAAACAAATGGGTCATCATATGGAGGGGGGTGTTGAGAGTTGCATGCTCCACCCTTTTGGCCAAGTCTTCATTCATTCTCATGCAAGCACATTTATACCACATGCAAGGGAATTCTCCATAAATCCATATAAGTAAGGCTTCCCTTCACTCCCCATAAGCTCATTCACTCTAGCCCATTGCCAAAAGTGTGCTTCCTCTCCTCATGGAGTCTCCATGCTCATAGAGAATTCTTTGTAATTTCATTTCTATTTATTTCTTTCATCATGTTTTCTTATCTTTTGTTCCTTCCTCCATATTTTGCTAGATGTATGTATGTGAGTAGAGTAGGAGAAATGATTTTTCATTTCAACAATATGTACATGTACTATCGGATGTGATGGATGGGATGGGATAAAAAAATCAGGTGAAGGATCTTTTTGGGTCAGGCTTTTTATTTTGCATATTGGCCTTTCCATCAAATATTTGCATTCCCCCTTCCCACATTGACATGGCGATCTTCTCAAGGCCATAGCTTGGTGGTCCAAGATGCGATTTGATCAATTCTTATCTTCTTTTGAAGTGACAACTTACTCTTTGTTTAGCATCAAATAATGCTTGATCTGGAGAGGTTTTAATAGGTCAAAATTTCTCTTTGGTGTTTCATCACAAAATTGGTGATCGCTTTTGAGCCTTGTTTTCAACCATTTGGCATCCAATTTCACTTTTGTCACTGGGATCAATATCATGGCTTTAATGTACAAGTGCTAAACCACTTTCATTTGACTAGAAAAGACTGATAAGCATCAAAAGTTGATCATTTTTATTCAGTTTTGACCTTTTGGCCAATCATTAGTTATTTTTTGGATCATTTTCATTGTCTTTTGGTGCTAAGATCCTCCTCAGACCAGCCAAACACTTCAAATTTTCATTTGGGGCTGGCTAGGAGTGCAAATTAGAGCCTACACACTTGGTAGATCACTTTAGATATTTTTGGGGAATCTTGGATTGTATCAAGGAAGTGTTCTTGTGTCATTTCTCTCTTTTTGGCTTTATAAAAATTACTTCCATCTATTTTAAACACACAATTAGTTACTTAATTGGGGGAGTTAAACATGGAAGCTAAGGGTAAAGAATTTCTTGAACACACTTCTCCACTTAGGGAATAAAATGTAAAGGACTTAGGCCATAGGATGGAAGAGATTGAGCAACAAGAGGAGATAGAGGAAGAGGAAGAGTATTCCTGTACGAAGCTTCATGATGGATTTGTGACTCGCAAACACTTCAATGAGCTCAAAGATCAAACTCTCAAGATAGAGATAGTCATTGGTAGCATGATCTCTCTTACATAACAATTTAAAACTCAGATGGTCTCTTTAGAAACTCAAGTTACCTCTTTTCTAGCTAGGAATAAAAGAGAGATTCCTACTCTTCATACATCTGAGATGGCTAGGAAAGATATCCTCTTACCTAGAAAACATAAAGGAGAGAACTCTAGGGAGACTCCCATGCTAAAAGATCTCAAACCGTCAACTTTTATGGAGGATGATTTGTGAGAGAAATAAGGATGTGTTCTATACTTTCTTGCAAAATTCGAATGACCTACATCAATTGACGATGCGATCTAAGTATCATGTGCTAAAATCGAGGCTCTCACTTGGGCCACGTGATTATAAGTGGTGGATGTGCATTCCATCCCTAATGACTGGACTTAGTTCAAAACTCTTTTCTTGAAAGACTTTCTTCTTGAGAATGAGGAAGAGAGGAATTGAGACTAGTGGGATAGGATTACACAAAGGGATAGACCATTTTTGTCTACATCTCCCACTACAGAGATATCATTTTGACGCTCAAGTTATTAGATGTCTTTCAAGAGACCAAGGGATTTGTAAGAGGCTTAGATAAGGCCGCAAAGAGAGAAATGAGAAGAAACACACCAAAAACATTTGAGAAGGCAATCAAATATGCATAGATATATGAGGAGCGTAATTGTCTTCAATACACTCTCATGGAGATGGATCACCCCTCAAACTTGTTAGTATTCAAGAAGAAAATAGTTATAGCTGAAAACAAAATGTTCATAAAGAAGCAAATATCACAAGGGCCCAAGCTACCTATTGAGCAATATGAGAGGGCCAAGAGGGAAAACATGTGTTTTAAGTGCTTGTAGTCTCCTAATCATGCACAACGGAACTTTCACATCATAAGGGGAAAGAAAATAAAGGAGGAGCAGGGACTGTTGATATATTTAGGTAGTGATGTGTGTGAACATACTAGGACCGTCGGGGCACTTTTTTCCCTCTTTAGGAGGTTTCTTCCCCTGGCTTGTATATATGCCTATTGCCCTAATGGGCTACTTATCTTTGTACATTCTCTAGTAATACATTCAGTATTGTGTGTTTGTGTTCCAAGCTTCTTCTTCTTCCTTGTGCTGTTCGCATGCTTCCGTAGACGTCTAACTCCAACAATTGGTATCAGAGCAGGTCGTCGCTTCATCTAGGGCACCATCGACACTCCTCCATTTGCAGTCTCAGAATCACACGAATTTTGGTGAGCATACTCAGCGTGTTTCCGAGATCAAAAAAGCTTTGCTTTGTGGTGCCGAAATCGCGATTTGAGCTCGTTTCGGCCTCCGAATGCACTATCGCAGCGCTTGTGTAGGCTATTTCGTCTTTTTGTGCCAAAGGTATATACCAGTTTCTGTTCGCCAGTTTAAGCGTCTCGAAGTCTGCTACAGGTCTAGCAGAATTTGTCTGGGCAGTTCCGTTCAACTTTTTGAGATACAGTCAATTTTCTGCATCAAGGTATTTTAGTCACCGGCCATGGCTGAAAGCAGTGATGTATTCCGTATGTTGGCTGTTGAGGATAAGTTGGATGGTACCAACTACCCATTATGGGCTTATATGATGCGACATGTTTTGGTTGCAAAAGGATTGTGGAACATTGTGCAGGGTGTTGAAAGACGTCCTATTACACCTGTAACGACAGGTACTACAAATATAGGTGCTGGAGCCGATGAAGATGGTGTCGAAGATGATATTCCGCAGATTCTTGTTCGTGCTGCTCTTTCTGTTGCACCTATGCAGAGCAGATTCGTTGGGATGGCAGAGATGCCCAGGCACATGCATTGATAGCTTTGTCTGTCAAATGTGCCATTATTCCTCATATTCGCTCTTGCAGAACAGCTAGGGATGCTTAGGATACACTTACCACATTGTACCAAGCTAGGAATGAGGCTCGTGTTGCTTACCTCCAAAAACAGTTGGAGAGTGAGCACATGAATGAAGGTGATTCTATGGACAGTCTCCTGACGAAGATCAAAGATTTGAAGGAACAGTTGATTTCTGCTGATGAGGTTATACCGGATAGTTCACTTGTGCAGATCGTTCTGAATGGTCTTCCTGATTCATATCAGAGTTTTGCTTCTACTCTTCGGTTGATGATGAAAGGCAATCCGAATGCCTTATCATTTGAGGAGTTAGTCTCTGTTCTGTTGCAGGAAGATCAGTCCAGGCAGAACAGGTCCATTATGCGTGTTGCAGATCAAGCTTTCCTAGCTAGTCAGAAGGGCAAAGGAAAATGGAGCTCTTCTACTAGTAAGCAGAAATCTGCAAATGCTGCACATTCGAAGAACCAGGATAAAGATGAGAAGAAATCAGAAAAGCAGAAATTGTTTTGCAAGTATTGTAAAGGGAATGATCATATCATAAAGAACTGTCCAAAACTGGGTGCAAAAGAGGCAAAGAAAAAGGAGGTTGGAATGGTTGTTGCAGAAGCCTCTACACCAAAAACAGAGTCTGCTAATCTTGTGCAGGAAGAAGAATGGGCGTTTACTACTGTTTGCAGTTTTGACCCATCTTCTCATAAGCAGTGCATGTCTGCAGTGGACTCAGATGTTTGGTACTTTGACAGTGGGGCGACCAAACATATTACCTCGCAGTGCAGTTTCTTCTCTTCACTCGAGCCTGCCCCTACAGGAAATACTGTCACATGCGCCAACAACTCCTCTTATCCTGTTATGGGAGTTGGTAAGATCATTCTGACTACTACTGATGGTAGTTCTTTCACCTTGTCAGATGCTTTATTTGTGCCAGGGATCAAGAAGAATCTGTTATCAATTTTTGCATTAGCCAAGATTGGTTTGGTTGTGAAATTTGTTGATGACAGGTGTACAGTTCATGATCTATCAAATGGCGATGTGATTATTGCTTCTGGCATTTTATGTCGTGGGCTGTATAAGCTCATAGACTATGAAAGATCTGTGAATGATTCGGCATGTGCAGTTCATGATTCTCAGGCTATGTCAGATGCAAAGCTTTGGCATGCACGCTTTGGTCATCTGAATTTTGCTAGTTTGCTACGCCTGCAGAAATCTGATATGGTGTCTTCTTTGCCCAAGCTTGAGGCACCTGGAAAACATGTATGTGAAGGCTGTATTTTGGGCAGAATGCAGCGTTCCTCCTTTCCAAAAGATGGTTCAGTTCGGGCTACACAGAAATTGCAGCTTGTACATAGTGATGTCTGTGGTCCTATGCAGACACCCTCTTTTGGGAATTACCTTTACTTCGTGACTTTCATTGATGATTTTTCCAGGCATGCATGGGTATATCCACTCAAAGCAAAGTCCGAAGTGTTCATGTGCTTTAAACAGTTTTTGGTTTTGGCTGAAAATCTGTCAGCATGTAAAATGGGCACCCTCCGTTCTGATCGAGGGGGGGAATATATGTCTGCTGATTTTAATGCATTTCTGGCTGAACGTGGGATAAAACACCAGTGTACAGTGCCGTATACACCTCAACAAAATGGAGTTGCTGAACGAAAGAACAGGTCACTCATGGAGATGGCGAGGTGCATGGTCAAGAGTTAGGCTTTACCACATAGTTTCTGGCTTGAGGTTGTCATGTGTGCAGCATATGTACTGAACAGGTGTTCCACTAAAGCGCTGCAGTCTATCACTCCATATGAGGCTTGGCATGACCGCAAGCCATCTGTTGCTCATCTGCATGTTTTTTGTTGTTTGGCATATGCATTAGTGCCTGAACAACATCGCAGAAAATTGGATGATAAGGCAGTAAAATGTATTTTTGTTGGGTACAGTTCTGAAAGTAAAGGCTATCGTCTGTATCATCCACAGACTAAATGCATTCTGGTTAGCCGTGATGTTGTCTTTCTGGAAGATGCTATTCAGCCATTGCTTTCATGTACTAAGGAGACATCTGTTAGCTCCCCTCCAAAAGTTTAGGCACTACCTTCTAGGTGTGCATTTCATTGTCATATCTGACCATCATCCCCTCAAATACTTAATTAATAAGCCTAGAGTAGCTGGAAGGATTTGGCATTGGCTACTGCTGTTTCAAGAGTATGATTTTGAGATTCATATTAGGCCAGGAAAAGAACACTACATGGCGGATCAGGTATCAAGGACGGCTACGAGTGAAAAGGCAACTGGTATCAATGATGAACTTGTAGATAGTAGTCTCTTCGCGATAGAGACTCAAACTCAGTGGTATGATGAAATTCTGCATTTTCTCACTTCTGGAAAATTCCCTAAGAGCATAAAGCCATTAGAGAAGAGGAGATTACTGTTTAAAGCCAAAGCATATTCGCTTATAAATGGCCATTTGTATAAATACTGTCATGATGGTATCTTGAGAAAATGTGTTTATCCAGAGGAGGTGAATTCTCTGCTTGAAGCAACACACAGTGAAGGGCATCTCAAAGGAGAGGAGTTGGCTCACAAAATTATCCACAGGGGATTATGGTGGCCTCATGTTTACAAAGATGCTATCAAGTTTGCCAAAGGATGTGATATCTGCCAGAGATATGCTCCCAAGCCTAGTAGACTGAATTTTCAACCATTAGTAATCTCCACTGGATGGCTACCTTTCGAACGATGGGGTCTTGATTTCATTGGACCAATCAACCCAACTGGTCAACCTGGTGGTAAGAAGTATATCTTGATGGCCACATGTTATTCTACTAAGTGGGCACAAGCTAAGGCTACTGCTGATTGTACTTCCACTACAGTAGCCAAGTTTATGTATAAAAGAATATTCTCAAGATTTGGCTGCCCACTTGAAGTCACCAGTGATAGAGGCACGCACTTTGTAAACCAATTGTTGCAAATAACCTTTGACAGGTACAAGATCTTCCATAAGAAATCCTGTGCATACTACCCGAGAGCAAATGGGCAGGCAGAAAGTTCTAACAAAGTTTTGATTGGATTACTACGCAAATTAGCCTTTGACCTTCACAGTTCATGGCCACAAGCCCTAATTGGTGCAATATGGGCTTTTCGAACAACCAGAAGGGGCACCATGGGAGAGAGTCCATTTCTTCTAGTCTATGGGAAAGAGGCATTAGCCCCTTTCGAATTCATCATCAGAAAAGAAATTGAAGCAAAAAGAATTGATGTTGACCCTCACATTAGAAGATTGGTAGCATTGGAGGAATATAGGGAAACAGCTATGAAGAGGCTGCAGGAAAAGCAAGAAGAAAGGAAACACATTCATGACAGACACTTAAGGATCAATAAGGTGGAAGAGGGAGCTCTAGTGCTGATATATCAGATTCCAGTTGTACCAACTAAATTGGCACCAAAATGGTCAGGACCCTACAAAGTGCTGAGGATATTTCAACAAGGAGCAGTACAACTAGAGGACCTACAGGGTGAGAAATTACCTCTGGTCAACATTTCTAGAGTGAAGGCTTATCTAGGGTGAACGCTTACCTAACTTGCAACATTTCGAGAAAAATCAATCATTGTATATACCCTAGTTCTCATTTCAGCTTCCCTTGCCCATAGACAGTTCTAATTTGTTTTTAGAAATTTTTTAGCCAATATTGAAGAATTGCACCGAGACGGTGCAACATCTTGATGTGGGGGAATGTAATAGAGCAAGATTTCATCTTGGTTGTATACCAGTCCTAAATATATATATATATATATATATATATATATATATATATATATATATATATATATATATATATATATATATATATATATATATATATATATATATATATATATATATATATATATATTCGTCCTTGAGAGTTCACCGCTCGAGATTCGCCCTCATTTCATCTTTGTTGGGTCGGAAAAGTTCATCCCTCAAAATTCAGCCCTCAAAATTCATCCCTCCAAAATTCAACCCTCAAAATTTGTCCCTCAAAATTCATCCTCGACATCATTTTTCATCCCTCAAAATTCATCCCTCAAAATTCATCCCTCCAAAATTCAGCCCTCAAAATTCATCCCTCAAAATTCAGCCCTCAAAATTCATCCCTCCAAAATTCAGCCCTCAAAATTCATCCCTCCAAAATTCAGCCCTCAAAATTCATCCCTCAAAATTCATCCCTCAAAATTCATCCCTCGAAATTCATCCCTCAAAATTCAGCCCTCAAAATTCATCCTGCCAAAATTCAGCCCTCAAAATTCATCCCTCCAAAATTCAGCCCTCAAAATTCATCCCTCAAAATTCAGCCCTCAAAATTCATTCCTCCAAAATTCAGCCCTCAAAATTCATCCCTCAAAAATCAGCCCTCAAAATTTGTCCCTCAAAATTCATCATCGACATCATTTTTCATCCCTCCAAAATTCAGCCCTCAAAATTCATCCCTCAAAATTCAGCCCTCAAAATTCATCCCTTCAAAATTCAGCCCTCAAAATTCATCCCTCAAAATTCAGCCCCCAAAATTCATCCCTCCAAAATTCAACCCTCAAAATTCGTCCCTCAAAATTTAGCCCTCAAAATTCATCCGTCCAAAATTCAGCCCTCAAAATTTGTCCCTCAAAATTCATCCTCGGCATCATTTTTCATCCCTCAAAATTCAGCCCTCAAAATTTGTCCTTCAAAATTTGACCTTCAAAATTTGTCCTTTTGTTCGTCAAAATTTGTCCCTGAGCCAAAATTTGTCCCTTAGTCAAAATTTGTCCCTCAAAATTTGACCTTCAAAATTTGTCCTTTTGTTCATCAAAATTTGTCCCTGAGTCAAAATTTATCCCTCAATCAAAATTTGTCCCTCAAAATTTGTCGTTCAAAATTTGTCCTTTTGTTCGTCAAAATTTATCCCTGAGTCAAATTTTTGTCCCTCAAAATTTTTCCTTCAAAATTTGTCCTTCAAAATTTGTCCCTCAGTCAAAATTTGTCCCTCAAAATTTGTCCCTCAAAATTTGTCCTTCAAAATTTGTCCCTCAGTCAAAATTTGTCCCTCAGTCAAAATTTGTCCCTCAAAATTTATCCTTCAAAATTTGTCCCTCAGTCAAAATTTGTCCCTCAAAATTTGTCTCTCAAAATTTGTCCTTCAAAATTCATCCTTCAAAATTCGTCCTTGGTGCCAGAATCAAGCGGCTATCAGAATTGCGATGAAGTGTTGATTCATGAAAGAGTCTTGCATTCAAGGCCATATTCCGAAGTTTTCAAGCGCTTTAGAGGCAATTGGCTGTCAATACCAAAATTAGACCACCTACCCAAAATTAGCCAGCTCTCTCTCCACTTTTGTCAGATCGGCGCGAACGGTGATGGTGCAGTAAATGATGGGATCTGGTGGAAGCCACTCCCTTGGCCGCATGTGTGCAGTGAACAGTGATGGTGCCTTAAATGATGGAATCCGGCGGAAGTCACTCTCTTGGCTCGAGATCTATATAAGAAGCAGTTTGCACTCGTTTGGGGTACACATATACACGTATGTTCAGATGGTCAGAGATATATGTTAGCGAAGGGTCCATTCGGAAGAATATACAGAGATTTAGGAAGATGAGGGATATACTCACTATCGTCTCTCTGTGGTTCTAGCTTCTGTCAATTTGGGTCTACTTGTGTTACTATGGTATTTTGAGAGTGTTCTAATCAGGCTTCTCCTTGATTATTCTCTGCTCACTGATGTGATTTTGCCACTGTAGAAGAAGCTTCTCTATTGGAGAATATACAGAGTGAGAGCTTCAGTGTTGGGGGCATTCGGCATGACAGTGAGATTGGATATACTGGGATAGTCACTTGTAAGCTGGAGCTCATAGCATTGTATACCACACTTGTATACCTAGCATTGTATACCACACTTGTATACCTTCTCTGTGTTTGTATACTTTCTCTGTGTTGAGATGTCCTAGTTCATCTTTCGAGTGATCATACCTTTTGTACTGTTAACAATTTTATCTTTTGTGAACTAGCGCAATTTTTTTCAATCTTGGTCGAATTGGCCTTTTCAGCATCTTTGTAACACTCTGACTGTTTCTTGGATTATCTTCTCAAGTAGTACCTCACACAATGATGTTACAGGGTATACTTCCCTAAGGAGAACCTCCCTTGAGTAGAAGGAGTACTGGAAGTATAGACCCGGTTACCCCCTCTACAACTGGAAAAACTCATTTTGACCAATCCACATACCAAAACACACTTTTTCTTACAATACAACTATAGTACAACTTTGTGCTTCTTTGTATTCAGTGCTCGAGTTTTTGAACATCATGGTGCTCATATGTATTATGAACATGACACCAACACCAAAACGTGCTCATCATTCAAGGAGTATACATGTTTGTGTTCCAACAGAATTTGCACCAACAACTAGAGATAGCAATGACAAATATTCTCCAAATGAACAATGTGTAGTTGGAGAGAAGAATATTGATCTTTGGGTCAATGGTTCATTGTATCCCTTAGATTCAATGTCTAATTTCATCCTAGATTCCATAGTATCTCCACGTTTCTACAATACCTTGGTAGTGGTGAAGTTGAACTGTTAGGCTATTGCAAGTGATTGTCTAGCCATTCAACATCTATTGCAAATTATTGGATGCAGCAATGTTATCACAACCATTTGAAGATACACACTTTAGAAAGTGTTGTCAAATCTCTGGAAGAATGCAATAATATATTCCAACAAGATGTGGAAGAAATGGACAGGAGAGCACAATAACAAGGTTAAAAGTTAATCTAACACAACTAAATGAGACTCCACTTGGTATGAGATATAGGAGATGACCATTATCATCCTTTCAAACCCTTTCAATTGGTGGTTGAGCATGGAAGCAACATGTTTATGCACTTAAGTTTGTGTTTCATTTGTTTATTTATGTTATAAGACTTTTATATTGAGTTTCCTATTGTGCAAGTCATTTGTTGACGATGTCAACGCTTCATCAACAATAGAGGATCAACTTAAGATTTTGAACTCTTGTTTGAGCGACAAGCATATGCTTATGATTTTAGAGTCACCAATAGGAAATCACATCAAGACCCAAGTGATTAAAGATTTTGTAGGAAACTTCGAAGATGTTATTACTCCTAGGGAGGTACAGATGGTATGTGATGAAGCAAGTGTTAGTACTAGAGCATACACTGCATAGAATAATCTTTTGAAGTAGGCACTACAAAACAAAGGTATTTCACAAAGTATTTTCCCATGCCCTTACAAGGTATCTTTGAAGAAGAAGATAACCAATGAGGATGTAGCTAATACTCTTGGCCATTACTTGCATATAGAAGATGTTATGCCTGTATCCATTTATCATTCTACTACATCGAAGAAAGAGTTGAAAAACTCATCTAGAAAGGGATTCATCTACACAAAGTACAACAACATATTTTTCAATTTGGAGAGGCTTCAGAGGGAAATGGTTAAATTTTACAAATCTACAATTCAAAGTATATCCATTGCTATGATAACAACATTCATGGTATTTTTATTAATATAATGTTTTTATTTGATGTAGATTGTGGTTCCAAACTCAAGTTTATATTGAAGCTAAACGAATGTCAAATCATAAAGGGATGATGTATGGAGAGACTTAGTGTGACACTCATGAATGAAGTTATAGCCCATGCCATTATTGATGAAACTAAAAAACTCTACCCATCAATTTACATGTAGTGTTCAATCCGACAAAAATATATGGTGGTTAGGTGCTATTGAAGTAATTAAAGAATCCAATGATGTTCCTTCATGAATTATTAATAGGACTCCATGGATCACAAAGGTGATAACTTCTCAAATTCATGGTGCAAAAATCAACATAGAAGGCCTAGGTGATTTTGAAGTAGTGTGGCACTTGGGTGGAGTCTTAAAGACTATCAAATGCATTTTAGGGTGCAAACAAGGTGCAATATCTTCTCTCTATCCTTGTCCATATTACACATGAGGTTATAACCCAACAAAGATAAAACAAAACAACATAGATTATTTAGATGATGACACAGATGCATCTCCATCTATTGAATGAGATATACCTTTAATGAGGTGTCCCATGTTAGGTACACCTAATCGTGACATGTCGGATAAGGATTGGAATCTCATTATTCCATTTTCTTTAGTTAATGTTCACTTTTGCACCTTGCATGCCTTTATAAGAATTTTTGATAGACTGTTGAAGCTCCATATAGAATGTGTGTTTGCCATGAGGCCAATTGATAAATTTCTACAAACTATAAAAAATCTGGAGGAACTCCTTAATTCAATTGGTTGTCATGGTGGAAATGTAACCCTAGTTGTTAAGAAATTTGGGGAATCTCAAGATAGTTTACAAAAAGTGTCAATGACTGGGAGTAAGGCAAGACGCTTTTTTAAAAGAGGTACTAGCACTCAAAATAATGAACATTATGAGTTGTGGAAAGACCTATGCATGATCACAACAGAAAATGATTCTCAAGTTGATCTTTGTAATAAGAGAAAGAAGGTTTGGTCATGCTTAAATAAGTTGGTAGGCTCAATGGGTCTTACTAGCTCCAAAGATATTCAACATCAATTGTTTCAAGAGACATTAGTGGAGTTCATGAAGTGTTTCATTCAATCTTGGGGAGAGAGAAATATAGCACACTACATGGTAAGTCTATTCAATCTTTCAAATTGTTCATTGCACTTACTTTTTTCCAATGTACTTAACAATTTTTAGCATATTTTATTTGCAGATGGAGCATTTTCCATGCATCAATATGGGTCATTGGAGATTTTTAGTGCCCAAGGAATGGAGAAGTCACACTACAAAGCTAGAGGTGTGTACTTCCAAAACATGCAACATGCTAGTGATCCAATGCAATCAAACTATATGGAGGATATGTTTAATTGGTTTTACCGCACTACATTCTCAAGAATTTTTTTTTTTGGAACAAGCTAAGGAGTGACATTTGGCAAAAATTGCGAGAAGGATGCAACACAACATTGCTGGTGAGAAATGGAAGTCATCATTAGGACCTCTACATCATGCTCAGTGGCATGTTAAAAGGCTACAAGAGGGTTTAGATTGGAAGTAAAGTGAATTTATTATATTCCATTATGTGGTAAATCATAGGATTAATATCATCTTTGTTTCAATGTGTAATTCTTGGTATTATTATATTATGTATGTTTCTAAACTGATTTTGTCCATTCTAATGTGAACAGACATTTTTCAAACAAACTCTTTAAATAGAGAGAACTCACTCCATTTCACACTTTATAAATTGAGAGAATGGCATGCATCAAGAAAACTACAAGAAAAGACCACAGGTCTATCCTAGCCATGTTCTAAGAACTTAGCGCCCACCATGGTTGCAACCTCACTAGAGACCTCAAAGTGGTTCCCACACCACTTCTAGGCATCTCTCACATGATGGCATGCCATCTAGGAGAAATCCACATCAGAACATGAAGGACAAATCAACAAAAGGATTTGTCTCAAGGACAGCCAAATTCAGACTGATGATCAGCCACTAGAGAAGACACCCATCAAGGCAAGACCCAAACAGGTGATGAGGAGAAGGTATATCGGAAAGTGATTCCAATCTAGAACAGTCAACTAATGAACAAAGCTGCACTCAACCACCATGGAATCAAACACACATTCCAACGAGCCATAGGGTAACACGTGGAGGCAAGACACTTCTACGGGGACAAGGCCAAATACCAATAGAGGAGGAAAGGGAGCAAAGTCAACACACATGTTAACAATAGAATGTGGAAGATGAAGTTGGAACTTCACATCTTGTACATTAGAAAAGAAGGAATTATCAACCACGATATAGACCTCAACGACAACCTAACATTCCTCCAAATGCAAGAGCTTCACAAAGATGACATAGACACAGCCGAGCATTTGCAACGATATGACACTATCAAAAATCAATTGAACTTCTCATACCACAAAGATCGCTTGCAAGAGTGGTAAAGAAAGAACTACAAAGCTATTGTGCAAGTCTATGAATATAGGGGATAGCACTTGAGGCACTTCAAGAGGTAGCAGAGGTCTGCCTCATCTCCATGCTTGAAAATTCTAACTTATGTGCTATCCATGCCAAGAGAGTAACCATACAACCCAAAGATATTCAGCTGCCTAGCAAAATAAGAGGAAATAACCCATTACCTCTACAATTTGTAGCTTTTGTGAAGCATCGTTTGCAATGTAATTCAATGATGAATGGAATGTCTTGTTTTAACCTATATTGTTTATCTTCCATAAGTGCTCAGGGTCTACATATAGAGTAACTAGGGTTTATACCAGTACTTTTGACTTCATTCCAATTGAGTATGGTTAATTTATGACCATTCAATCCTTACCTAGCCTTATAAAAGCAAACACGGGATTCAGGCCTGCAAAAATTTTGCAGGCTTGAATCCACGTTTTTGTGACTGGGGTTTTTTTTGCTTTTATAAGCCTAGGGAAGGCTGATAATGTATTTTAATGAATGTAAATAGGATTTCAACAAGTCTAAGCTCATAATAAGTATCAGGGTTTACATTTAGCTGCCTAGGGTCTCTTTATGTCTTGATGCCTCATTCCCTTTAGATTTTGGATCCTTATGAATGTACTAAGCTTGGATAGTTTTCAAAATGCCAAAGATAGTCTTCAAAATGCCAAAAAAAACCCAGCCTTAGAAATGCAGGATTCAAGCCTACATAATTTTTACACGCTTGAATCCCGCGTTTCTATGGTTGGGGCTATTTTAGCACAAATAGGCCTTTTAAATGCATATAGATGGAGATAAGAAAGGTTTTGATTACATAAAAAGTATGGTGGCTTGCATAAGCTTAAAATAGTCTACAGATATGTTAGTAATGTTGGAGTTAGACGTCTGCGGAAGCACGTGAACAACACAAGGAAGAAGAAGAAGCTTGGAGCACAACACACAATACTGAATGTATTACTAGAGAATGGACAAAGATAAGTAGCCCATTAGGGCAACATGCGTATATACAAGCCGGGCGAAAAAAACCTCCTAAAGAGGGAAAAAAGTGCCCCGACGTTCCTAGTGTGTTCACACACATCACTACCTAAATATATCAACAAATCTCCCCTGGGAGTGATGCAATGAACAAGGAGCTTGCACTCATGTATAAGGAAGTGCCAAGCTATGTGGAAATCACTCCACAAAAGGAAGTAAGCCCAAAGCTTTGCGGAAAGCTTCCAACTTCTCCCTAGGCAGAGCCTTCGTGAAAAGGTCTGCAATGTTCTCCTGCGTGGGCACATATGCCAAGCTCATCTCCCCAGCAGAGAACCTCTCTCTGACATAGTGATAATGCACCTCAATGTGCTTAGTGCGAGCATGGAACACAGGGTTCCTCGCAACTACCAATGCGCTCTAACTGTCAGTGAAGATGGTGGTGGCAAAAGTCTGACCAACACCCAAATCATCGATAAGGCATCTGAGCCACACACACTCAACAGTAGTTGTGAAAGCTTCCCTATACACATCCTCACAACTGGAAGTGGCCACAGTAGGCTGCTTCTTGCTCGACCAAGATATACATCTACCAAGCATGAAGCAAAAGCCACTAGTGGACACACGAGTGTCATAGCAACCAGCCCAATCAGAGTCAGAAAAAGCATGCAAATCTGGTGGTAGTGATCCCCCCTTGGGGTAAAACAACCCAAGTAGCCGAGAACCACTCAAGTAGCAAAAGATGTGCTTAACCGCCTGCCAATGCTTGACTCTTGGGCAATGCATAAACCTGCTCATCTGTGAGACAGCAAACTGAATATCTAGCCGAGTAATGCATAAGTAAATCAAGCATCCAACAGTCTGCTAATAGAGAACATCATCAAATGCATCTCCAGCATCATGAAGACTCAATCATAAACCTATCTCCATAGGAGTGGAAATAGGCTTATAGTCTTCAAGGCCAAAATGTTGCAATAATGTGTCAATATATTTTGTTTGACACAAAGCCATTCCACCATCAACTTGCATAAACTGAATGCCCAAATAGTGATGCAAATGCCCCAAATCAGACATCTCAAATGAAGCATGCAAATCAGCCTTAAAATCAGCAATATGCTTCTCAATAGGACCAGTGAGCAGCATGTCGTCAACATAGACAACAATGATCAGAAGCACATCATTAGCACGCTTAACATATAAGGTGCTTTCAGTTGGACTGTTCTCAAAACCATGTGCAATCTGATAGGTATGTATCTTCTCATACCAAGCACGTGGTGCTTGCTTTAAACCATATAATGCCTTCCGAGTGTTGCATAGTTCAAACTTCCAACCAAGCTTTGATGGCTTGTGATGTCTTCAATTGGCTCTCCTTCAAAAGCACTAAGCTTATGATTTTGCTCCATAGGTGTACTTGCACACTTGGTGTTTTCCATCTTGAACTTGATGAGCATCTCATGCACATACTTCCTTTGTGCGATGTGTATACCTGAACCTGTGTAGATTTACTCCAATCCAAGAAAATAAGTGAGTGGTCCACGATCACTTATTTTGAACTCCTCCTTCATTTGACTCTTTACCTGTTTGATTCCTTCAAGATCATTCCCTATGATAATGATATCATCAACATACACCCATAGATAGATCACTTCAGATCCATTCCTCTTTATGAACAAAGAGGTATCCGCCTTGCTAGCTTTGAATCCTTGTCCTGTAAATAAGTCACCAATCTAAATTTCCAAGCTCTTGAAGCTTTCTTCGATCCATACAAGGATTTCTTTAATTTGCATACATAGTTAGGATGATGTGCATCCTCATATCCAAGAGGTTGTGCCATATACACTTCCTCAGAAATCCATCCATTTAAGAAAGCATTCTTTACATCAAGTTGATAGAGCTTCCAATTTCTAGATGCAACAAGACTAATGAGAACCCTAACTATAGGCATTTTTGCAACAGGAGAGAAAGTCTCTTCATAATCAATACCATGGGTTTGAGCAAACCCTTTAACAACTAACCTTGCTTTATGTCTACTTATACTTCCATCTGAACTCCTCTTAATTTTGTATATCCATCAAGATCCAATTACCTTCATGGATGGCTTGTTAGGTACAAGCTCCCAAGTTTCATTCTCCTTTTCAAGGCTTCCATTTCCTCATCCATTGCATCTTTCCAAGCTTTCTTGCTATGTGCTTCTTCAAATGTGGTAGGTTCTTCATTGGTTGAATCCTTTGCAATGTAGATTGAGTGCTTGGTGACCAAAGAAGTATCATAACCATACCTCTCTGGTTTCTTCTTCTCCCTTGAAGACCTTCTAAGTGGTTGATGTGAGCTCTTGGGTCCATATGTAGCATCTTGCATCTTTGCTTTACCTTTGCTCTTCCATAACTTTAGTCTTTCCAAGTCTTCTAGGTCAATCTCCGATCACTTTCTTCAATTTTCTTTGGCTCCTTTGGTTGAAGTGATGGAAAATCTTCATCCAAGTGATAAGGCAGCTTCACTTTCCTGTCATCATCAAACCATGATTTTTTCTCATCAAAAATTACATTTCTACTCACAGAAAATCCTTTATTGGTTGGGTTGTATAATCTATATCATTTTTGGTTTTGTTCATAACCAATAAATATGCACTTCTCTGCCTTGGGATCCAATTTCCCTCTTACTTGAGAAGGAATGTGAGCATAGGCTAAGCATCCAAATGTTTTACAATACTCTAGACTAGGTCTTCTTCCATTCCACACTTCATATGGAGTGGTTCCATCTAGTGACCTAGATGGAAGTCTATTTATGAGATATGTGGCTATAGACATAGCCTCTGCCCATAGGTAGTTTGGCAATCCCTTTTCATTGAGCATGGACCTTGCAACTTCAACAATAGCTCTGTTTCTCCTCTCTGCTACACCATTGAGTTCGGGTGTATACCTTGTAGTGAATTCCCTTTTAATGCCTCTTTCATGCAAGTAGGCATCAAATTCAAAAGAGAAATATTCTCCTCCACCGTCTCATCTGAGTCTTTTCAAAGTCCTACCTGTTTGGTTTTCAACAAGAGCAACATACTTCTTAAAGCAATTAAAAACTTCATCCTTGTGCTTCATGAAAAACAGAATGGTCCACCTGCTACAATCATCTATGAAAGACACATAATATCTTGAGCCTGATATAGATGGCTCCTTACTTGGACCCCACACATCTATGTGCACTAGATCCAAAAGATTTTGATACACATATCCCTTCTTATTGAAAGGTTGTCTATGAGCCTTGCCAAGTTGACAAGCTTCACACTTATAAATCATGTGTTGCCTTGTGATATTAGGCAAGCCGAGTACACTTTGGTCCCTCCAAATTTGTTTGAGTGTCCTCTCACCAATGTGAGCAAGCCTTTTGTGCCATATCTCCAACTCTGTGGAGTTTGAGATCCATAGCTAAATAAGGCTATATTCTTTGTATCTTCCACTTCGAAAGTGAAAAGCCTTCCTATCTTTTCTCCTTTGGAAATCCTTCTAAAGCCTTGCCTTGGGTCTTCAACAAATGCTCCAAATTGGTTGAATCTAACCTGCAATCCTTTTTCAACAATCTGCTCAACACTTATTAATTTTTTGGTAATCATAGAGACATACAAGACTTTGCTTAAGAGGTTCATATTCCCATCTGATGTCTTCACATTATCGATCTTCTCCATTGAGTGCTTTGTAACATCTCATGTCTGCACTTCATCTTTTTTATGAGGATCTTCCAAATCAGAAAGTAAAGCCACATTTCTTGCTAAATGATTTGAGCATCCCGAGTCAATGTAAAAGATGTGATCATCATCCTTACCCTTCTTCACTAATAGATTCATAATCAATAATGAATCTTCTTGACTTTGGTCCTCTACACATAGTAGATTTAAATCGCGATTTTTTCGCTCGAAATAAAAATCGTTTAAATCGTTCTCGATTTAAATCTCTATATACGATTTTTATTACCTTTTGCACGATTTTTATTTTTTTTCTTTTGACTACGAGGGGATGTTTTTGAACCAAGCACACACATGTTGAGGCACATGAACCATTCCAATTGATTTTATGGTAGTACACAAAAATATGTAGGCCACATGCTCATCACATGCTCATCACATTCTTCTAGGGAATAGAAATTTCTCTATCATGAGCATGAGCAATTAGTATGCCTCCTTAGAGGATAGTTCCCTAAGATCTACAATAACTAGTCCTAACTTAGTTGCATGAGCTTAATAATATCTTAGTTGAAATACCATGAGCTGACTAAGATATTAGCATTGCCTATTTTAAGACACATCTACATTTTTCAGACGAGTAGTTCGTGCTTCTCTCATGCATACCATAGAGGCCTTTATTGGCTCTACAAGACTACATGACCTTCAAGTAATTGTCATTGAAAAGCTGGATAGTTTCACTATTGCCCCTCTCCATGAGGACATTAAATACCCAGTAATATTTCCATCCCTTGCCAAATTATACATATGGCCATCAATCTATGATCTTTTAATTCTTTTTCATTTCCAATCAACAAGGAGCTATTGGTATACATGTGAAAAAATAAAAATCTCTCTAGGTGGATAAAAACCTCGATTTTTATATTGGGTCTGAACGATTTGAACGATCTAAATGATTAAATCTCGATTTAAATCTTATGATTTAAATCTCTCGGTCACACTGTGCCTCTACATAGTTATTGTAATCTCTTCTTCCTCTATGGCCACTTTGATAGTTATTGTTCTTGTAATTGTTGTTGTAGCCTCCATTGTATTTGCCTCTATTCGATCCATAGCCACCTCTATTGAATCCTCTTCCTCTTGACCTTCCTCAGGTTCTTGAAACATTCTTTAGTAGTATGATTAGATAAGCCACATATATTGCAAGGTTGAGATGATTGGAATCTCCCCTTGCCTTGCTTTCCACCTCTGCCTCTTCCTCTAGCTCTTTCTCTACCTGCAAAGTTTGCTTGGAAAGAGCTACCTTCATCTTCATTCTTCTTATTCTTTGACTTGTACTTGACCTTAGCTTTATCAGAATATAAGGCAGAAGTTTGATTACCTCTTGAGGACTCACAACCTTTGCTAATCTTTGCTTCATGAGTGAAGAGTTGGCCCATGAGTGTGTTGAGGTCGGGTACATGGATATCCATGTACAAATCCATGGCTGTTGGGAAGGACTCCCACTTGTCATCTGCTTTGATTCCATTTATGATTTTTCTAATGATTTGTTCCTCTTCAATTACCTCTCCAATGCTTCCAAGTTGATCTGAAATCTCCTTCATCTTTGTGACATAATCAGTCACACTTTGCTTGGGACTTTTCTTCATTGTTGTGAACTCCATCCACAATTGGTTCTTCCTTGTTTGAGTGTTGGAGGAGAAGAAAGAAGCAAGTGCATTCCAAGTCTCTCTTGATGTCTTGCATCCCTTGACATGAGGTAAAAGAAAATCAGAGATTGAGTTTAGAATATAGGACCTTGCAAGTGCATCCTTTGAACTAGATTTTGTAAACTAGATTTAGAGATTAAATTTTATGAGCATAAACTAGATTTAGAAATCTATCCAATGCACTTAAAAATTCTAATGGTAAATCCAAATGGAGATCTCTCACAAATGGTAAATCCAATGGAGATGGAAATTTTGTGACCATAAACTAGATTTAGAAATCTATCCAATGCACTTTAAAAATCTGGAAAAGGTTATGTATAGCCCGAGATGTGAGCTTTTGAAGTTTACTATTCTGAGCAGGTATAGCAGAGAACAAATCAGAGAAGAAGTAAATGATGAATGTATAGATTCACATATAATTACAACCTCATTGGCAATAAATACTTGCATAATGGAAGTAGAATGATAGAGCTATGGAGTAAGCTCTTCAAACTCTACAAATGGGCATGAAATGGGCACGAATCAAGCACTACTTTGGCGACTTCCTTCTTGCTCCTTTTATAGCTACTTTTGGAGGTAGTTTTGAATTTGAATTCAAATGTCTTCACCTAAAAGTGATGCTAGGAATAAGGAAATATTCCCTCAGCTAATGGATTCGTGGTTTTAGGTAGTTAAAGCCACGAGTTTGTTTTTTACATCATGGATGACTTAAGCCATTCTTTCTTTTGCAATTACAAGAGATAAAATGTACTCTTTTACAAGATGTGTTCATATGTCTACAAATATGACTACAAATGAACATATTCATATCAAGCATGTAGGCTTGGGCAAAATGCACCAACAACATGGTTGCCTTTGATATGATAGTTTGGGAACTATAAGGGGTATATGAACCCACTCTTAAGAGTTAGTACATGTGGGCCGTCACATGAATGCCACCTCGCACCCATATGAGAGGTCATAAGATAGATTGTATGATGGAAGGAGAGAGACTATTGTATGACATGAGTACATGGCTAGGAGGAGATATAGACATCTAACTCCATGCATTCATTTCTTGAGAGCAACATTGACATCCTTCTTCCCCTTGAATGACATTTTTGCAAAAATGAGGAGCATCCTCGAGAATCCATGCAAGAGCTGGTATTAGATCATGCTCAAACCACACATGAACCATCTCAAAGAGTCCAAGTTTAGATCATGCACCCACACATACATGAGAGAGTGAGGCACCACCCAACAACCACACAAGAGAGTTGCTCCCTTCCCTCATCTCCTCCTCTTGAGTGATGGAGGGACATTTTGAAGCTCTACTTATAGGTGATTGCTTTGTTGAAGAACCCACATATGGGATAATAATGCATGCACATGAGCTCCAAGAGGTCTAGAGAGCATATTCTACACTCAAAGAGAAGATAAATTTAGCTTTAAAAATTAAATTTTCTATCAAGTTGAGGGCACAAACAAGAGGCTTTTTGGAAGATATTTGGGCAACATAAGCATGTATAGATGTACTATGGATGTGGATATTAGGATGGGGCAAGAAAATCTAGTGAACACTCTCCATTGGAGCCCTCTTGATCTTGCCAAATATACCCTCCCATCATTTTTACCCATTTCACTTACCTACACCTACACCCTTTTCTTCCTAGAGTCATAGCTTTGGGATCAAAGATATGATTGGAGCACTCTTGATCTTGATTTCCAAGTTTATCTTCCAAGATTTGGTTAAAAAAAAATAACACATCATTTGGAAAATACTTGGAATGTCAATGAAGCTCTACAACACTTCAAGAGGAACTAGTCATACACTTATGGCCCTTGTTTTAGAGCATTTGGTGTCATGTTTCACCTTCTTCACTTGGGTTAGTGTCATGGACATGATATACTAGCATTGGAGTATATTCTAAAGATTAGAAAGGATTGATGAGAAACACAAATTTGTTCAATTTTGCTTTGCTTTGGCCTTTTGAGCACTTGGAGGTCGTTTTTCCAGCTCTTTTGAGTTGTTTATGGTGTTAAGAGCCTCCTCTAGCGAGCTGGACATTTTGAACTTTGTTTTGGGCCTAGCAAAAACTCCAAATTAGATACTTAGGATATCAAGGATCACTTCAAAATTGCTTTGGATAGCTTTGAGAACATCAAGGAAGTTCTCTTGTGATCTCTCTCTCTCTCTCTCTCTCTCTCTCCCCTCTCTCTCTCTCCCCTCTCTCTCTCTCCCCTCTCTCTCTCTCCCCTCTCCCTCTGTTGTTGCATTAAGTTTACTTCCATCTTCATTTGTCTCTCTAGTTTATACATTTGGGCGAAAATAAACATGGAAAACTAAGGATCAAGGGCAACTAGAACACACTTCCCTACCTAAAGACCAAACTCTAGAGGGATACAACCAAAATATGGGAGAAGATGAACAAGAAGAGGATGAGCAATACATTGAGCTCTATGATGCATTTGTTACACACAAATAATTCAATGAGCTCAAGGAACAAACACATAGGATAGAAATGTTCATTCGTAGCATGACCTCTCAAATAGAATAATTAAAGACCCATATTGTCTCTTTGGAGACACAAGTTAACTCTTTCCTAACTATGAAGGAAAGAGAAATTCCTACTCTTCTCAGCTCTAGGGAGAATCCCCTCCTAAAAGACCTCAAAACACCAACCTTCATAGGGGATGACCAAGGAAGAAATAAGGATGCAATCTATACTTTTTTTACAAAATTACATTGACTACATCAAGTGAATGGCACCCCACCTGAGTATCATGTGCTAGTGTCTCTCCCTTAGCCCGCAAGCTTATAAGTGGTGGGTGAGTCTCAAGGAGGCAAACGCCATACGTACTAACTAGACCCATTTTGAAACTCTTTTTTTTTAAGGAGTTTCTTCTTGGGAATGAAGAAGAGAGGAATTGGGATGAGTGTCGTAGGATCACACAAAGAGGTAGACCATTATCAGTATGCATATCCCACTATAGAGAGATCGTCTTAAATCTCAAGGGGCTTGATGGTTGCTAGAAAACTAGGTGGTTTGTGAGAGGATTAGAAAATTCCATAAAGCAAGAGTAAGAAAGAATACACCTAAAACATTTGAGGATGCCATCAAGTATGCATACATATATGAGGAACATAACATCCTCAATAAACTCCTATGGAGACGGATCAGCCCCTCAAATCTATTAGTACCACAAAGTTTAAGAAAAATATAGTAATGAGGATAAACAAATTTTTCATAGAGAAAAAAGTCCACAAGGGCCAAAATTACCCACTAAAGAATATGAAAGGGCCAAGAGAGAAAACATGTGCTTTAGGTGTTTGTCTCCTAATCATGCACAATGGAACTGTTCACTTCATAAAAGGAAAGATAACAAAGGAGGAGCAAGGACTATTACAACCCTTGATAAGGGTAAAAAGCTATTCCACCTTGTGCAGACACTTCCAATACATGGAAGCTAGCTTCAAGGATGTAGAAGTGATGCATGAGGACATAGATCATACATGTTGCTTGCCTAAGCCATTTTGGTCACCATAGTTTGGACCACATGATTTGGTTAATCTTCATGGTAGTGTTTATGGGACTAGGGTAGTGTTTATGGGACTAGGGTGAGATTCATGATAGATACCTCCACCACATATAATTTCAAAGACTACACTCTCGTCAATTAACTAAAGAACATAGTGCACATAATATGTTGTATCGTTGATGTAATGTGAGGATAAGAGGATATGTGACACTTTGATGTCCAATTTGGAAGTCTAGATACAAGTCTAGATATAATGATACATAGATCTTATGGACTTCCAAATTATGAACATGGAGAGGATAGATCTTGTGTTAAGTAGAGAGTGGCTTTGGGGGTAAATGTAGCTATCAAAAAACCACTCATGAATTTGTGATGAATGTAAGTGGATTTTGTATTCAGGGAGAGAGAGAGATGTACCTAGTGCACCTATCATCTCATCTCTAGATTTAGATAGTTTGTTTCATTCTCAACATGTACAACAGATCCTTTTATTGTATAGTTATGATTTTTAGCATTGTATAGGCACCTCATCTGATGTATATTCTCATGAAAGCAATGTAAATAGGGAAAAGACTTTTCATTATTCATTTTTACTAGAGTGTAGTTAAATGTTTTAAGGAATTAATGTTTGAATTTAAAGATGTTTTTGCTATGGACCTTCCTAGATAGGTAGCACTAGAGAGTGGGTACATTGACCATGCCATTGAGGTAGTTACTAACACTAACCCTTTTTATAAGCCACCTTATAGGCTTAGTGTATCTCAACATCAAGAGATAGAGAAGAAACTTTGGTGTTATTTAGATAAAGGCTTCATTAGACCTAATAACTCACCTTGGGCATCATCAATGCTCCTACTCAAAAAGGAAAATGGCTCTATGAGACTTTGTATACATTATATAGGTAACAATCAAAAATAGGTTTCCAATGCCTATGTTGGAAGACCTATTTGATCAGTTACATCAAGCTAGGTACTTTATCAAGCTTGACCTTAGGTGATAATGTCATCATATTAGAATTAGGGCAAAAGATGTCCCTAAAACTACTTTTAGGACTAGATATGGACACTATGAGCTTTTGGTGATGCATCTTGCTCTCACCAGTGCTCCTATAACTTTCATAAAGCTCATGAATCATGTTCTATGACCATATCTAGGGCTGTTTGTAGTCAATTTTTTGGATGATTTTCTTATCCACAGTAGATGAGAAGAGGATCACTTGGAACACTCAAGGAAGTTATTCCAAATGTTGTGGGAAAATTCACTCTTTGATAAGAAATCAAAGTGTAAATTTTTCAAAATAGAGGCTGGATACCCTAGGCATATAGTCCCAAGATAGAATCAAGATGGATCCTGAAAAAGTATGGGCTATCATGGAACGGCCACATCCCAAGAACCTCAAAGAGCTTCAAATCTTCCTAGGTTTATCGGAATTCTATCATTGATTCATCAAGAATTATGTCAAAATTACTCTCTCAATTATGGAATAGCTTAAAGGGAAAGGTAAAGCCCTTCATTAGGGAGGTAAACAGGAGCAAAGTATGGAAAATTTGAAGACAGCAATTTCTACAGCTCCACTTTTGCATATAGAAAATCCCAATAATTCCTTTGTGGTTGAGATGAACGTGAGTTATTTTTCTATAGGAGTGGTTTTAGTTTAGGAGTGTTCATTAGTGGATTTTGAGAGCAAAATCCTAGAACCAACTCAAAAGAATTACTCAATCTATGAGAAGGATTTGTATGCAATTGTCCATGCTTTGAAGAAGTGGCATCATTACTTGTATGGTTCCAAGATTACAATAGTGTCTGATCAATTAAGTGGCTCTCTAATCAAACACACCTTAAAGTTCATAAGGACCATTTGGAAAGCACCCTTCAAGAGTTTGATTATGAGCTTATGTATTGGAAGGAAAAGTTTAATGTGGTGGTTGACTCGCTTATATGCATGCCTACGCTCAATGGATTGAGTTTTACTCAGATCACTAGTGAATTACTTGAGTCCATCAAAGGAAAATGTAGGCTTGATCCTGCATATACCAAGATTTGGGAAACCATAGAGAAAGGGGATCTTGATATGCAGGTTTCCAAAGTAGCAAAAATGGATGAGGATAGATGATGAGTGGAATGATCGGGAAAGAGGGAGAGGGGAGGAGAAGGGAGAGGATAGGAATGGGGGGAGGTTGGTGAAAGGATGTAGAGGAAAAAGTAAGAAAAGAGCATGATACGAGGGGTGCATGTGAAAAATGTAAAACTTGTGGGGAATCAAAAGAGCAAAAGACCATGTGGAATGTCACGAGTGAAAAAGAACATTTACAATGTGGACAAAAGCGAGAGGGTTTGATTGAAAGAAGAAAAAGGGATAGAATTTTGCGTAAAATAATTAGGAAAATGAATCCAAACATATCAAAAAGCATGAGATTGATCCTAGAGTCATAAAAAAGGCCATCCAAAGCACAATCTAGAGACGGGAACATTTGAGCTATGAAAAATTAAACAAAAAAGGGGAGGAGGCATAGGGTAAAATTTTATCCTATGGTGTTTGGGGGGGTGGGAGGGGGGTGGGGAGGGGGGAGGGGTTGGGTGTAGGGGAAGGAAAAGAGAGAGTGAGATAGAGAGAGAGAGAGAGAGAATATAGGGATGATGGGCACAAGGAAGGCAAGTTCATCCAAATGGGGCTCTTTTTTAGACCTAAAGGAAAAAACTAAAAATCTTAAAAAACCAAAAAAAAAATCTAAAACAAATTTACATGTGCCATGGAACATTTTCCAGTCAAAACACTGGAGGACTTCCATTCTTGCTTTATATAAATTTTCAAGAAAAACTATATAAGGAAATAAAAAAATCGAAAAAGGAACTTATAAAATTCCTAAAAAATACTAAAAAAAAACTAGAATGTTAGCAACAATATCCTTATGACTTAAGGTATTGAATGACATCAAAATTTCAATAAATACCTCAAAAAAATCTTCTAATATCATCTTTAAAATGGTAAAACTAATGAAATGAAAAGAGAAAGAAGAGGGCTATTTGCAATCTAGTTGAATTGCGCAAAATTCTAGGGAAGCAAAAGAACTTCAATTTCTTTATTGATGATAGGCCTTGAGTCTTGAAACATTGACGAATGGTAGTGCCTCTTCATATAGAATTTCCAATTGCACTGCATCCCACTAAAGTATCTCTTTGATTCCGTATGGATCTTCCCAATGAGGAAGCCATTTACCTCAAAGTTGTGTCTTTAATTGTGCTCTATGTAGAAGAATCAACTTTCCAACCTATAGTTTTTTTTGCCACAAATGTTTTTCATATATTTCCTTTGTCTTTTCTTATGTTTCCTACAATCAACTTTTTGCATCCATGCAAACCTCTTCTAGCCTATTGAGTGATGTGAGTCTGGTAGAAACCAATGGATTATTCTTTGTCTGTTTAGACTCTATCCTAGAAGACCCATGTAGAAACTCAAAAGCTCAATTGTAATTACTCCATACACCAATCAAAGCGGAAGTCACATATGGCTTCATTATGCCAACTTTTAGGCCCATAATGTACCTAAATATGCAGTACCTCAAGTAGTAGGCCTTAAATTACACTCCTTTCTAAGCAAGGATTTCAATCCCTTGTTTTTCAACCTTTCTTTCCCATTTGCCTTTGGATAGGAAGCACATGAAGTGTGATGGAGAATCATGTACTTATTAAAAAATTCATACAATACTTTGTTGAAAAAATGTATCCCTTGGTCATTGCAAATTTCTCATGTATACCCAAATCTACAAAAGATGTTGCTATACAAGAAATCGGCAAACACTTGGGTAGTGCAATCTAGGGAAACAATAGCCTCAGCCAATTTAGTGGTGTAGTCTATGGTGACCAACAAGTACTTCTCCTTTCTTAGAAAATATATTAGGAACTATAAAATCCAAACCCCAATAGTCAAAGGTTTTTCATGAAGTTGAGACAACCAATGGATGTTGTCTCTACTTATTGGGCTTGGATTCACATCTTTGACATGCATCACATGCTTGTGCTCTCTCCTCTACACTCTGAATAAGTTTGCCACCATAAGATAGCATAAATGATTGTTTGACTCATTAGAGTATAATGTTCCCTCAATAATTGTATAAGGCCTATTTTTTGTGAGCAATCTCTTTTTCTACATAGGGTTAGCCTTAGCAGGATACTTCCATATCTTGAGAAACTCCTTGATATCTTCATACCACCCATGAGCACTTACTATGAATAGTTTAGCATGTGAGAAATCATCATGCACTCCAATGTCTTGGTCTCTAGAATGAATGTGGATAGATGATCAGCCATGGAATTTTCTTTACTTGGTCTGTACACTTTGACAAAATAGGCTCCTACTAGTGGAATCCAATGTTCCCCAAAACTTGCAAGCACTCCTTCCAAATATTTGTAATTCCATGCAAATACATCAACAAAAGCTTTCATAAAAGAAGTTACCTTAGGAAGTAACTTAGGATAGTTCCATAACCATGTGGCCACCAATATAGGATGAGGGTTGCTTTTGTTGTCTATCTCGATTTCTTAATTGGATTTTTTTCCATCATCGTGTCCTGAGGCTCTTCTTCATCTTTGGCATCTTTCATAAATTTCCTTTACATAGTCCTAGTGCCATGTGTAGGAGCACTTTAAATATCAGTTGTTTCTTCCTTTTCTTGCATCCACCTTGCAAGAATTACATGAATTGGAAAAGAAGATTCTTCACTAGGTTGATTTACTTTGCAGTTAGTTTCCTTCTTAGCCTCTGAATCAGTTTCATTTATGTTGCACTTAAGAGGTGGTTTCTTTCCTATCCTATGACATGTCACAGGATCACCCAATCTAGCATGACCTTTTGTACTTGTCACATCTAGAAAAACTCCATAGTAAGGAAATGAGTTACCTCTTTCTAGCAAGGCCAAAATGTCTTGTTCGTCTTCAACATCCAATCATGAGCTTTCCATCTTGTCTTGATCCATACGAGTGCCAATTTTCTACATCATATTGGTTTTTCGATGGTTCTCAGGTCCTTCTTCTAAATGGATTTGTTTGAGATCCTTCCCTTATGCTTTACCCACATTGTATCCTTACCCCAATCATGAAAAACATTGGCATGCTTCAACTAGGCACTCCCAATCAATATGTGGAGAGCCCCCATCCATATGTGTCATCTGGGTGTAACAAAGTCTAGAGTAAAGAGTGTTACCTTGTACCTCAATTTGAACTCGAGAACCACTACCAAAGGTTTTCCCTTGCTTTGATCTACCAAGGTGACTATGAAATTGGTTGATCATAAGGGTAAAAGCCCAAGATTCTCCATAGTGTATTTCTTTGGTTAGCTGGTTTGTATGGATAATTCTTTAAAAGTTTTTCTTATTTAGCACTTCCCTTTAGTTTATTATTGAAAAATAGAGTAAAATTTGCATGGGGGTTAGCACAAAAATCTTTTGCAAAACTAAAAAATGCACCTTTTTTGCGGTTATCTGATTTTGTACAACCTTTTCATGTAGTTATAGATGCTAGTGGATCAGGTATAGTTGCAATTTTAATGCAAAAAAATCATCCCATTGTGTTTTAAAGTAGGAAATTTAAGCCATCTACAAAGAATTACAGTACGTATGATAAGGAACTATTAGTTGTTGTGCATGTTTTAAGGATTTGGAAACACTACCTTATGGGTTTTGAGGGTTTAAACAAAACAGACCAACAAGTTATTAAGCATTAATTGAATCAACCATTATTTTTTTATAGACATATTAATTGGGCTTCTTTTATTTAAAACTTTTGGCCTGTGATTAAGTATCAACCTAGTAAAGTCAATATTCTAGCATATGCCCTTAGTCGTTTTCTATCATCACAGTTACATTGTATTTTTGTCCATAACATTTTTTCCCTTCATATTCATTCATTTCATGACAAAATTCCTACTTATGCTTCAGATTTGTATTTTTCACATGCACGGAATGATCTCAAAACTTTTGCATCTTCAATAGGTGAACATTATACATTTCATAATGGTTTTTTGTATTTTCAACACAAATTATGCATCGCTCATGCTTTTATAGATTTTCTTTATGAACAAAATGCATGAACCACCTTATAGGGGACATAGGGGCATACAAAGCACAACATCTAGTTGTAAATATTTCTTCTTTTGTCTGCATATGGAAAAAGATGTTGCACATTATTTTTCCCAATGTATTGTGTGTGAGCATGTTAAATGGCATCATGGTAAAGCATTCGGATTGTTAATGCCACTACTCATTCCCAACAAACCATTGGAACAAATTTCTATGGATTTCAGGACTAGTCTTCCTATGACTTTATCTCATAATGACATGATTTGGATAATTGGTGATATGTTTAATAGATATGCATATTTCATTCCGTGTAAAAAGACTTTATCTACACCTCAAGATGCTAGGTTGTTTCTTAAAAGTATTTTCTCACATCATGGTTTCCCAAAAGTCATGTTTGTCTGATTGTGATGTTCGTTTTTTCAAACATTTTTGGGTTGCATTATTTCAGCATTTTGGTTCAAAAATAGATTTTAGTTCTACATTTCATCCAAAAAGTAATGGGCAAACTGTAGCTACAAATAGCACTATTATTGATTTATTGTGTTGTTATTCATAAGATAGTCCCATTAACTAGGATGAGAAATTATCATTGCTTCAATTTGCTTACAATAACACAACACATACAACTACTAGCCGTGTACCTTTTGAGATTGTTTATGGTAAAAAGCTTCCCATTCCCATGTCATTCACTCAAACTAATATTCCTATGGTTGATTATATTGATCAAGTTCAAAATAAGAAACAAAAAGCAAAAGAATTTAAGTAAAATGATTTAGTATGGTTATGTATCATCAAACAATGTTTAAAAAATATTCTACATCCTAAAGTTAAACTTGCACCATGCTATTATGGATCATTTCTCATTATTCAAAAGATTAATGACAATTCATTTAGATTAGATATACCACCTAACTAGAACTTTTTGTCTTGAAGAAAACCACATTATGTGAGATTATATTGATGAAGCTAAATACATATGGAGGCAAAAAGGAGCTCAAAAATCATCCACAATGGCTAACATGGTTACGATTTATCTTGAGAAACCTCAAGCCTCCTCTCTCTAGCCTCTATTGAGAAGGCCCTTATGAAATACATTGCAAGTATTTGAGCCAGAGATACTGAAACATCAACATGTATTCTGAAAGGGTATTCAATAGGCATAGTAAGAACGATTTCACTTTTCCTGCACCTAGATTGGCGACTACCCAACATCATTTTCGTAGTGCCCATTATAGCTTCTTTTAGGGAATTTACCTATAACTTATTCACATCCATTTCTGATATCTAAAGCATATTACATTACTCAAAAGTATATTCAATCATATTCATACATTTTTTTATATACTAAACCATATTTTTTCACATTTTTGAGTGGATGATGTGGACTTGTATGTTTCAGAACCTTTCCTCAATTCCATCAGTATCTAAATGAACAAACTTTGAAATGAAAATATTTTGAAGGCATATGAGGATGAGCCTTCCCTTATTTCTTTAAGATGCATGATGAGCCTTCCTTTACTCATGAATTCCTTCACTTAAGGGGGGTGCCATCATGCCAACTAGTGATCTATGATTTATGAAAACCTCTTTGCTAAGAGCGTTGGTGAAGAGATCAACTACATTCTCCTTAGTGTTGCAATGATGTTAGATGATATCTCCAGTTTATATCTTTTCTCTAATTGAATGCTCCCTCAAATGTCTTTGGTTGATTGATGCATGATTGTGTTCTTTTCCAAAGATCAAGCTAAGACATTACCACAAAAAATAGTTGTAAGTTGATCTTAACCGAAACCAATTTTTTCGAAGTATCTTTGAGTCAAATAGCCTCACAATCTGAGGTTGTGAGAGATTCTTATTCAACCTCTCTAGGTGAAAAGATCATAATACCTTTCTTTCTGGATCTCTATGAAGTAGTTCCATTACCTAGGAAGAAGGCATTTCCACTTGTGCTCTTTCTTATCAACCAATTTGTTGCATACTTTGAATCACTAAATTTGTGAAGATTCAACATATCTCCTCCATGAAGAATTTGACATGAAGAAGTAACTTTCAAATATCTTAGTATCCTTTTTTTATTTTCACTCCATTGAGATACTTTGCAGGCTTGCATATATTGGGAAAGAGAGTTAACCACAAACACAGATATCATGTAGTGTGATAGTCAAATATATGAGAGATCCTACAAGTTGAAAGTCAAAAGCTAAATTAAGCTCAATGGAGTTATTCAAACTATGAAAAGGAGCTTATGCCATCATGCAAGCTCTAAAAGGTAGTTGAGCTAAGATACTTCAAGAATTTGACTATGAAATCAGATATTGAAAAAAAGGAGTTCAATGTAGTTGAAGATGCATTAAGCCACATGCCAACAATGCCAAGCATTCTACAATTTGGTTTAATCCATTCATGCCAATGTATAGGCTCCGATTTAGAGCCCCATATGTAGTTGGATTGCAAAACCAAAAAGTCCAATTTGCGAAAGATTTCTTAGAACATACAAACTTTAAGGTAAAGGTTGCTAAACAAGTGCATGAGAGGAAGAGAGCGAGTGCATTCAATCCTTTCTCTTTCTATGCCTACACCTGGCTTCCTTGGGTGTCATGTGCACATTGGTGGTTGGGTCCTTCCCCTATAAATTATCACAAGAGTTTTTGTTGTACTATTTAGATCATTACTTCCACACAAGAGTGAGTGAGTACATATCTACCCATATATATACCTCTAGGCCAAGGGGGTGTAGGACTCATCCATGTGTCCATCCAAGTGTCCCTAATATGGACACTCTGCCAAGGGTCATCACGTGCATTCTAATTCAATGAGGCTTCTCCTCTCACATACACCCCAAGGTGGCACTTGGAGAAGCTTCTCCCAAATGAAGGCTCCTAACACTTCGGATAAATTAAGCCTAAGCATTGAAACCATTCAAATGGGAGCTCGAATAAAATAAATAACCCAAGGGTTCAAACCAAGGACTCATACCAAGGGCTCAAGCATGTGACAAAGTAACCCAAGGGTTTAGTCCAAGACTATTATAGAAAATTATTGCCCCCTTAAAAATATGTTCATCCTCAAAAATGTGTGGGAGTATACTATGTGGAGTATTCCCTATGCATCATGATTGTTCTTGTCAATCATACTCACTTTCTAAGATGTTCTTCTTTTTATAACTTTGATTTATTCACATTGAAAAGAGGGAGATGCTTATTGATAGAAATTACTCATTCCCAAATGGCGTTTCCCTTTGTCCCATCTTTCCATTTAACTAGGCACCCTTTATATAAGTGAATTCTTGCCTTTATAAATTGGGGATACAATATAATCTTGTTCATCCATTTTCTTTTTTAATCTACTAACCTGAAACACTGGGTGAATTAGAACCTTTCTAAAAATTATGAAAGGGCCACAATATCTTGGATATAGTTCTGGAGAATTTCCTATTCTTAAAGTTTTTTATTTCTTGGGAACTTTTAAATAAACTTGTTCTCCAACTTGAAAGAAAAATTCTCACCTTTTAGGTCATTATATGTTTTATCTCTAACTTGCGCTTTCCTCGACTCAAATTTTGCTACAAGTTTAGCAGAAGTCGAAAGGGTAATTCTGTTCAACTTTTTGAGATACAATTTTTGCATCAGGTTATTTTAGTCAATGGCCATGGCTGAAACCAATGATGTATTCCTTATGTTGGTTATTGAGGATAAGTTGGATGGTACTAATTACCCATTATGGGCTTATATGATGCATCCTGTATTGGTTGCAAAAGGATTTTGGAATATTGTGTAGGGTGTTGAAAAACATCCTATTTCACCTCCAAACACAATTGTTGAAGGTGATGTAGATGGCATTGAAGATGGTGATATTCTTTAGGTTCCTATTCGTGCTACAATTCCTGTTGCACCTTTTGTAGAGCAAGTTTGATGGGATGGCACAGATGCTCAGGCACATGCATTGATAGCCTTGTCTATCAAACGTGCCATTACTTCCCACATTTGCTCTTGCCAAACAACAAAGGATGCTTGGGATACACTAACTACTTTATACTAGGCAAGGAATGAGGATCATGTTGCTTACCTCCAATAAATAGTTGGGGAGTGAGCACATAAATGAAGGAGATTCCATGGATAGTTTTTTGACAAAGATCAAAGATTTCAAGGAGCATTTGATTTCTATTGATGAAATCTTGTCGACAGTTCACTTGTGCAGACTATTCTGAATGGTCTTCCCGATTCATATCAAAGTTTTACTTTGACTCTTCGATTGATGATGAAAGGCAATCCAAATGCCTTAACATTTGAGGAGTTAGTCTCTATTCTGTTGCACGAAAACTAGTCAAGGCAGAATAGGTCTAGTATGCATGTTGCAGATCAAGCTTTCTTGGCTATTCAGAAGGGCAAAGGTAAATGGAGCTCATCTATTAGTAAATAAAAATTTGCTAATTCTACACAATCAAAGAAAGATGACAGAGATAAAAAGAAAACAAAAAAGAAGAAATTGTTTTGCAAATACTATAAAGGAAATGATCATGTCATAAAGAGTTGTCCAAAACTGGATGTAAAAGAGGCAAAGAAGAAAGAGGTTGGAATGGTGAGCGATCGAGGAACTCACTTTCTAAACCAAGTCATTGAATATTTGTTACAGGATTTTATGGTGATTCACAAGAAATCCGCACCATATCATCCTTAAGCCAATGGTCAAGTAGAAAGCACTAACAAGATCCTTTGTAATGTACTGACGAAACTCGTGAACAACAAACGTTCAGATTGGGATAAACAATTACACCACACTATTCTGGGGCATATCGAGTGGCCTACAAGACCGTACTCAATGCAACTCCCTTTCAGATGATTTTTGGTCAGAATGATGTGATTCCTTTGGACTTCTTGATACTGACCCTTAAGGTTGCACAAGAACATCAGTGGACCGGCCATGAATTATCAACAGAATAATGGACTTGGAACGATTAGGAGAAACCAGGCTGAAAGCAGCAGCAGGAATATATGCAGCAAAGAAGGGACTGAAAGCATATTTTGATGCGCATGTGAAAGATAAAGGCTTAAAAGAAGGAGATTTAGTCCTAGTATATACGTTGAAACAACACACACAGAAGTTAGAAAAGCGAGGTTATGGACCTATGATCATTAACAGACTCTCGACAAGTGGAGCACTACAATTAACCACCCTAGAAGGAGACATAATGCCTAATTACATTAGTGGCTGTAGAGTCAAGTTATACCAGGAACCTCTCACCGAGGATATGCTTAGAAGACTCACGTTGGCAAAGAAGCGTAAGGAGGAAGAAAATAGAATACATGTTGAAGCTCAGGCAGAAGCTAGAGAACACATTAAGCGCATGAAGTTAAGAAGACAAGGACTAGGGAGAGAACATTATAACCATCGGGAAACAACACCCAGATACCGCATGGCCATGTGTCAAGCAAAGTCAAGTACTCATCCTAGCATAATGGACAGGAGACCATTCATTACAGTCAGGCTAGAGCACGACAACCCTTGCCAAGAGCTCAGGGCATTAATTGATTCAGGTGCTGCGACTAGTGCGATTAGACGGTCCCACTATAAGGACTCAAGAATAGAAATGCGGCCAATGGAGGCATACCTCATAGGGCTAGGAGGCATGGAAACCCCTTGCATGGGTGAGGTGGACCTTCCTATCCTCATGCATGATGTGACCATGACAGCGAAGCTACTAGTGTGCCATGATGAGGACCTGATAGAACCCCTAATCCTTGGACAAGATTGGCTATACGATCACTCGATGGACCTAAATCTTAGACAAGGCTCCTTGCAGATGGGAACCTTAGATTAGAAGCGAGTGATACCGCTTGACTTCCCTAACAACACTCCGCTTGGGGTATGTAACCCTAGACCCTATGAAACGCTCACGACGGAGGACTGGAAGATATTTGGGCAAATCCCTCGGCTAAGCACGCTCATTCCAAAGTCAACCCATGAGAGCTTGGCGATGGATCATTGCCAGATAGAAGATTGTCAGGAGATTTTCCCCCGGTCTTCCAACAGCGGACAAATGGGGACCATTGCAGGTCAGGTGGACTGCATCAGCAGCCACATGGGCAAAACACCCTGCAGTGCCCATCCTTCCACACTTACTGTGGATTGGCCTAGATTAATAGTACAAAACGGAGCACTTCCTAATGGGCAGGTTTCGCAAGTGTTAGACCTCCCTTCTTTTCCAAAGCAGAGTGTCCATCTGACCTCTCAACCTCAACCACAAAGGAGTCAACCACGATGAAGGAACCCAGACCGACGACAATATCAGACGACACAAGGAAGAAAGCAACAATATCAGTATCACAAAGCAAGAGGCACGCGACAAATATGGGTGCCAAAAGGACAAAAATCCCCGACAGATTTCAACAATGCAGACATTGGCAAAGAGAAGTCAAGGCAGAAGCAGAGTCAATGTTCAACATCTCCTCGACCTTCTTCTACGAGCACGAACATTCGGCATATCTGGATCGCCAAGAAGTACCTTATGAATCGACCCACACCCACGCAGATTTCGGTAGCCAAACAGTGTATTATAACTCAACCATCAAGCCATGTAATTATATACCCCTCGGAAAGCTCTTCAACCCTCAATACCACCAAATCCGATATCATCTTTTGTCCCTCAGTAGAAACCTATCACCCGCTCATAAACTCTTAGGAAGTGGATACCGAAACGTATCCAGACGACTTCTTCGACCCCCTTATCTAACATTACTCCCATCCCGAATAAACACTACCCTTGTAATAACTCATTCACGATTGAACCTTGTACAAATCCACACACTATAACCCAACATCACTTGTAATAACACCTCATCAAGAAATGTATACATCATCTGAAGCATGTAGGTGTCTAGAGACCTGCATTAGTTTTGAAACAATCATTCCATAAACCACATCACAACACTCGGCTACACAGGTTACACATCGGTTATGGAAAGGGATTGCGGTTTCACTTTAATGGGATCATGATTAATTTCCATACTAATGTGTTAATCTTTTGTAGCAAATCTACTACACACTCACATCACTCATCATGCAGGCAGAAGGACCATCTGAAGCTGGCCCAGCGTACCTATGACAAATATTGGCGAATTACTAGCAGAGCCACATCCTACGGCTCAACCACCAGAATTTCAAGGATTTCCAAGACCTATGCCAATTGACAATCCTCCTAGGGGATATACTGAGAAGATTCATCGCAACTCTCATTGGTTCCAAGGATTAGCAGGTCCATTGGCGGATGCAGATTTCCTTTTTGAGGCCAATTTGACCTTTGATACCCGCACTTGGCACAAGTACTAGTTTTTCTCAAGAGAGTTTGAAGCATTACAGAACACAGAAGACTTGAAGCATGTTTGGGCAAGAGCTGGCTTCACAGAATACTTCAGTGATCCATTGCCTAAACCAGATTTCTACCGATGCTACTATTTGATAACCACATTGATAGCTTCGGAGAACAAAGATTTACCAAGAACATTCATTTTGCCGTCATTAGTAAATGATCCACCGTTTAAGAAGTTTTATCTTTCCAAACACCTGATTAGAGCTGCAATCAAGATACATGGAACACACACTCTGACAGAGCGCGAGAGGCTGGTTCCAGAGCCAATGAAACATGGAGATGTCATCAAGTGGGAAGATATTTCAACAATCACACCTAAGCTCTCTAAACCCTTAAGGATATGTATGCAACATTTCGCATTTCCAGCTCAGGATCGATTCACCATGCCCCACAAACGCATTTGGTTTGGCTTATATTTAGCTTGTACTGGGCCACAAACAGTTGATCTGGCCAGTTGGATTATCGATCAATTGTATCTAGAACAACACAGATGGGAAAGAAAGAAGGTAATCCATGGATGCTGCGCTCTCACGAGAATTATTTATATGTGTTTGGCCTACGACTTACCAATCGAGCATGCAATGACAAGCGAGGAGCTGAAAGCATTCAAAGGGACATCAAAGAAAGCTAGGAAGGCTAGCAAAGGACGAGCAGGAAAGCGCATGAGAGGAACCATTCCATGCCTACAGGTCCCAGAATCACCGTCACCGCAACCCTCTCCAGAACAATCTCCTACAAAAGCCCCTATAACTGTACAGCCCATTCGCATACGATTATCAAGACCGATTATAATGGTTGACACCACCAGCATAGTCGCTCCTCAAGCAGCCACAGCCCCAGGTCCTCCCACCACTGCAGTAGAAGCTCCCACCACTGTTGGTGCGGAAGCGTTTTCTTTTCCAATAAACATTTTCTTTAGCATCAACCATTTTCTTTAGCTCGATAGGTAGACATAGTTGCTGCTCACCTTTGGGCCACTGAATAGAACCTTTGATTTTGAACTGCAAGATGCCTTTTCAAATGAATTTCAGTTTTTTGAAGGCCAGATTTTCTCTCAAGAATATGAACGTCCAAGCTACCCAACCACTCCCCCGGATCAACAACAGGGACAAGTCTTATCCAGATCAAAAGATGAACGAACAGAAATAGATGATGATGAGGGCGATGATGAAGCCAACCAGGGCACTCATGAATCCCTAATGAAGCATTGAGATATTTGCAGAGGAAGCCATTATCGCAATTTGATCCTCGACGAGTATGACTATTATCAAAGCCAGGTCAATACATTCGTGTACCCACAGGGGCCCAATCCTCAGAACATGCCAGAGAGGCATGTCTCGTCCCTCAAGGATCATTGGTGGAAGACACCATTGTCATCGACTCCCCACCACACACTACTACTATACATACCACCACTGTGACCGAAGTACCCACCATCCCTATAACTCCTCTTTCACCTCCCGTCTCTCCAATCTCCCCTGTACACCCTATTTCTCCCTGACCATCCACATCTTTGGATAGCGCTATAGCAGAAGCCTTCCTTACTTCCATTCATCCCACAATTCTCGCACCCACCCAACCTAGTTTTCCTCCTCGGACATCCACCTTTCTATCCAGTCCAATTTTCCCTCCATCCTTCCCGTCCTTCCCCACACCTCCAAGACCCCTTTTCCCATTCCCACCTCCATTAACCTTCTCCCCAGTCTCACCCCCTCGACCCACCATCATTCCTCTCTCCCCTTTCCACCAGGGAGTACAAGAGAACCCCTCTGTAAATTACTCTTCAACCTTTGTAAATCCTGTATTTACACCCACGCACGCACCCACTATCACTCCATTATTCACATTCATGACACTTGACACCACGTCCAGTGACATGGACATCTCACCACCCACCGCACCAACACTCACCTCCTCTATTGCACCATCATATTTAGGCACTGCACATTTCTCCACTGTTACCACTGCATCCACATTCCCATCCCTATTCCCCCTTCCCATTGCATCAACACCCTTAAACACAGCATCTGCATTCACCACACCATTAATTTATCACCTACTATAGACACCGCATTTCGTCAGATGTTCACCTGCATGACTCAGGTGAGAGATGAATTTGCATCTCTTGGAACTAATTACTAGATGCTGCAAAAAACCACGAATGATTTACAGTCGTAGCTCAATTCACTATCCATCGAGAATGCCTCACTAAACACCCACTACCAAGAGCTACGAGAGGCTTATCATAAACTGGAACTAGAAAGTGAAGAAAAATAAGAGGCCATCACTGACATCGATAACTTGTTAAGGGCATAGACTATTTGCAATGCGACGCTCACCAGGAACATGGGCTTACTACAGACGACACTTGGCAGCATCAAAAGAAGAGAACCAGCGTTTACAAGAACAGAACAGAGAGAATTTAGAAGCTGCCCTAGATCAACCCGACCAACCATTAAGTCCCAGCCATTTCAAGGCCGTGCCCTCCGAATCTATGAAAATGCTGCTAGATGATCATGTCAGATTGTTAGATGAGTACAACAACATGAACGAGGAATATCAGAAGCTGAAAGAAGATCATAAACTACTCCAACTAAGAGCACCAATAGAATAAGGACTACTAGCTCCTGTGGACCCATCTCCTAAAATCATCGAGGAACTCAATGCATTATGGGCCCAGGTATCAACTCTTCAATCACAGATAGCCGTATATGAAGCACCCCCAAGGCCAGACTCCCCACCGGGACTACGAGTAGAGGGAGAAACAGTAACTATTCCGGTGGAAGAAACTTTTGAAGAAGCATATGAACCCCAACCCATCCCAAGCGGACGAGTCACGGCTGAAGGCCAGACGACTTTCGAACTTCCAACTCCCCCATGGATGAAGACGATTGAAGAACTTGGAAGAACCCACTCAGTAAGGGTAGAGGCGCAGTTACACGCAATGGCAATGATTGAAGAACACATTTTATAGTCCCCCTACTTTGCTCATGTGGCCCCTTGCAGATATATATGTGGGCATGAGCTACAATACAAGGCTTATTTTATGTTAATGGCGGAATATCAGCTGGCCATAGAAAAAGAAACAGGCAAAAAACCCTCCCACGCAACTCAACTCAAGCTGGAAGATTTGCCACTAGATGCGTAGCAAGGTGAGATCTATCAACCAGATTGGCGCAAGGATTTATTACAAGCATATCCAGAGATGATGAGTACTTGGGTCAAGGCACCACTACACTTAAAGTACAACCCATGTTGGGGACCAGTGCCATGTCACCGCTCCTAGAAGGCATTTGCCATTAAAGTACAGAACAACAAGCAATGCCAGGATTGGCTTAATTACCCATACTTCATCCCACCCACCGGACCACCAACAATTGGATACATAATGGCAACGATTTGTCACTGGCTCCCTCGCTTAAAACATATGGACGATGTAGCAGCGCACATGATTGTCAAGATATTTGACATGATGCAGATGGTATTCAAAGTCTTCCGTCACATCAAGGCACCACATGTGAACACCCCGGGTTTCGAGCATGGCAATCTAGATTTAGCTTATGACATGAGTACGACCCCATAGCTCCGGGTGTGTTACGCCTGGAACTATCGAATTAAATACTTACCGGCGTGCTATAAGCAGACCTTTGAAGAAATGTTCACAACCGGTTTCTGGGAATACCATTCAAAGGTGTTCATCAGTAGGCCTACACACCTCTTGCAGTTATTTGCCTGTGAACAGATGGTATATTCCACGCATTATCGACTCCCGCCATCAGATGAACCGCAACCCATTGATTGGGAGAAACTCGAGGCAGATCTAGCTTGAGGAATTTGCATATCAGAACACACCCTCGCTCAGGAACTACTCCAGAATTATATCCGACGGGCCTCACAACCAGGTTTTGTCGAGGACGACAGAAGCGAGAGGGAGGGGGGTGTTGGTAGTAGTCAGAGGCATAGAAGACGCAGAAGCATGTGACAATAGAGCATAACGAAGAAGCAGGGAGTCAGTCGAATCATTTTTTCAAAGACTTATATTTTAAAATACTTTTCAAAAACCTCCAACAGTGATTTTCATCACTTTTGTACCATATGTAACATAGAAAAACCCTTTTTGTAATTTATAGCTCCATTTTGTGCAAGCCGAGGAGTCCTCGAGCTTGAGGAGCTTAGGTAGAATGAGCGTACCAATTTTGGTTATTTTTAGACACCGTTTACCCTTTCAAATAGCATCTAGAACCTATTTTTAACTATGCCGGTCACTATATGTGAAACCGGTCAAAACTAGTCTAGAATCTATAAAAAGAGCTAGAGAGCTCATTTTTTAGGTGAGCTTGTTTGAGTAGAGAAGAGCTTAGAGCTATTTTGAGCTTGTAAGAGTATTCTTGAGAAATAGAGTTGATTTCCTACCTTCCATTGTTTCTTGCTTATCTCTTCGTTGTGTGTGTGTGTATGTGTGTGTGCATCTCCATGCTTCTCACCATCACTCTCACCTCATCTCATATTCACGATCTCCATATCACTCCTATCTCTTCCGTGGATTGACATTAAGGAGGTGGAGCTTCTTAACATGGTCCTCACCATTGTGCTAGAGCAACACACGCATAATAGCCTCAAGCCAGAAACTGTGGTAAAGCCTGACTCTTGACCATACACCTCGCTAGCTCCATGAGTGACTTGTTCTTTCTTTCAACAACTCCATTCTGTTGAGGTGTATACGACATTGTACATTGATGTTTTATCCCATGTTCAACCAAAAATGCATTAAAATTAGAAGACATATATGCCCCTCCTCGATCAAAACAGAGGGTGCCCATTTTACATGCTGATAGATTTTTAGCCAAAACTAGAAATATTTGAAGCACATAGACACTTCAAACTTTTCTTTCAATGGATATACCTATGCATTCTTGAAAAATTATCAATGAAAGTCACGAAGTAAAGATAGTTCCCAAAGGAGGATGTCTGCATAGGACCACAAACATCAGTGTGAACAAGCTTCAATTTCTAATTAGCTCAAACTGAACCATCTTTTGGGAATGAGGAATGCTACATTTTGCCCAAAATATAGCCTTCACAAACATGTTTACCAGGTGTCTCAAGTTTGGGCATAGAGGACACCATTTCAGATTTCTGTAGGCATAGCCAACTAGCAAAATTCAGATTACCAAAGCGTGCATGCCAAAGCTTTGCATCTGATATAGCCTAAGAATCATCTACTGCACATGCTGAAGCATTCACAGATTTTTCATAGTCTATGAGCTTATACAACCCACGACATCAAATTCTAGAAGGAATAATGACATCACCATTTGATAGATCATGAACTATACATATGTCATCAACAATTTTCACAACCAAGATGATCTTGGCTAATGTTGAAACTGATAACAAGTTTTTCTTGATCCCTGGCACAAATAAAGCATCCAATAATGTAAAAGAACTACCATAAGTGGTAGTCAGAATGATCTTACTAACTCTCGTAATAGCATAAGAGGAGTTGTTGGCACATGTGACAATATTCCCTGTAGGGACAGGCTCTAGTGAAGTGAAGAAATTGCACTGCAAGTTAATATGCTTGGTTGCCTCACTATCAAAGTACTAAACATCTGAGTCTACTACAGACATACATTGTTCATGAGAAGATGGGTCATAACTGCAAACAGTGGTAAATGCCCATTCTTCATTCTGCACAAGATTAGCAGACTCTATTCAAAGGTTAACAAGTTGCCTCATTAGGACTAGCACTAGATTATCCACCTATAGAAAGAGGCAGCAAAGTATCATACATGCCTTTGGAGCTAACAGATATCTCCTTTGTACATGAAAGTAAGGGTTGAATAACATCTTCCACAAAGACAACATCACAGCTAACCAAAATGTGTTTAGTTTGTGGATGATACAAACGATAGCCTTTGCTTTCATAATTGTACCCAACAAAAATACATTTACCTACTTTATCATCTAATTTTTTGCGATGTTGTTGAGGCACTAATGCATATGCCAAACAACCAAAAACACGGAGATGAGCAATAGATGGCTTGCGACCAATTCAAGCGTCATATGGAGCAATAGATTGCAACACTTTAGTGGGACACCTATTTAGTACATATGCTGCACACATAACAGCCTCAAGCCAGAAACTATGTGGTAAGGCCTAACTCTTGACCATACACCTCACCATCTCCATGACTGACCTATTCTTCCATTTAGCAAGTCCATTCTATTCAGGTGTATACGGCACTATACACTGATGGTTTATCCCATGTTCAGCCAAAAATGCATTAAAGTTAGAAGATATATACCCCCCCCCCCCCCGATGAGAACGGAGGGTGTCCATTTTACATGTTGATAGATGTTTTAAGTTTGTGCTTCATCAAAAGAAACAGGCTCATTCTCATCAAAAAGACTAGAGGGAGCCATTGCATAGAAACTTGATGCAAACAAAGCATTATGAGAGCTTGAATGAGTACGATATGATAGAAATGCATCTAATTTGCTATCTCCCAAAGTTTACACCAGCCATTTAGGCATATTTTTTGCCTCCTCTATATCAACCCCCTCATCAATAAGTGCGTCATGTAAATCTGCATCAGAAACGGAATGATGTGCATCATCATGTGGAACCTATAAAGGTTGAGAAATTGCCTCATTTGGACCAGTACTTGATTGTCCACCTGTAAGAAGAGGCACAAAGTTTCATACACATCTCTAGAGCGAACAAAAGTCTCCTTGGTACATGAAACTAATGGCTGAATTGCATCTTCCACAAAAAAACATCATGGCTAACCAAAATGTGTTTAGTATGTGGATGATAGCCTTTGATTTCATAATTGTGCTAAAAAAAATACATTTCACTATTTAGCATCAAATTTCTTGTGTTGTTGTTTAGGCACTAATGCATGTCACGTAACAAAAGACACAGAGATGAGCAATAGATGGCTTGGGACCATGCAAAGCCTCATATGGAGTGATATATTGTAGTGCTTTGATGGGACACCTGTTAAGTACATATGTTGCACACATAACAACCTCAAGCCAAAAGCTATGTGGTAAAGCCTGACTTTTGACCATACACCTCACCAGCTCCATGAGAGACCTATTCTTTCTTTTAGCAAATCCATTTTGTTGATGTGTATAGGGCATTGTACACTGATGTTTTATCTCACGATGAGCCAGAAATGCATTAAAATCAAAAGACATGTAGTTCCCCCCTCGACCAAAACGGAGGGTGCTCAATTTACATGCTGACAGATTTCTAGCCATAAACCAAAAAATGTTTGATGCACGTAAACAGTTCGAACTTTGCTTTCAATGGATACACCCATGCATGCCTGGAGAAATCATCAATAAAAATCATGAAGTAAAGGTAGTTCCCTGAAGAAGGTGTTTGCATAGGACCATAGACATCACTATGAACAAGCTGTAATTTTTTGCAACTCAAACTGAACCATCTTTTGGGAAGGATGAACATTGCATTTTGCCCAAAATACAGCCTTCATAGACATGTTTACAAGGTGCCTCAATTTTGGGAAGAGAGGAAATCATTTCATATTTTTATAGACATAGCAAATTAGTGAAATTCAGATGACCAAAGCATGCATGCCAAAGCTTTTCATCTGAGATAGCCCGAGAATCTTGAATTGCACATGCTGAATCATTCACAGATTTTGCATAGTCTATGAGCGTATATAGCCCACAATACCACTGTTTGAGAGATCATGAATTGTACATCTATCGTCAACAAATTTGACAACCAAGGGGATCTTGGCTAATGTTGAAATTGACAAAAAAATTCTTGATCCCTGGCACATACAAAGCATCTGACAATGTGAAAGAACTACCATCAAAAGTGGTCAGAATGATCTTACCAACTTCCATTACATGATAAGAGGAGTTGTTAGCACATGTGACAATATTCGTTGTAGGGGTAGGCTCAAGTGAACTGAAGAAATTGCATTGCGAGGTAATATGTTTGGTTACCCCACTATCAAAGTACCAAACATTTGAGTCTACTATAGACATACACTACTCATGAGAAGATGGGTCATAGGTGCACACAATAGTAAACAACCATTCTTCATTCTCCACAAAAGTAACATACTTTGTTTTAGGTGTAGATGCCTCTGCAAAAACCATTTCAACCTCTTTCTTCTTTGTCTTTTTTGTAACGACTTTGGACAAATCTTTATGACATGATCATTTCCTTTAGATTATTTGCAAAACCAATTCTACTTTTCTTGTTTTTTCTCATCTTTCTCTTCCTTTCTTTGATTGTCTAGCATTAGCAAATTTCATCTTACTAGTGGATGAGCTCCATTTACCTTTGCCCTTCTCCTAGCTAGAAAATTTTGATCTACGACACACATAATGGACTTGTTCTGCTTGGACTGATCTTCTTGCAACAAAATTGAGACTAAATCCTCAAATGTTAAGTCATTTGGATCTCCTTTCATCATCAATCGAATAGTCGGAGCAAAAAATCTGACATGAATGTGGAAGACCATTAAGAATAGTTTGCACACAAGACTTCATCGATAGAAGTCAAATGCTCCTTCAAATCTTCGATCTTTGTAAAAAAAACTATCCATGGAATCTCCTTCATTCATGTGCTCACTCTCCAACTATTTTTTGAGGCAAGCAACACAAGCCTCATTTCTTGCCTGGTATAAGGTTGTAAGTGTATCCCAAGCATCCTTTGTTGATTTGCAAGAGTGAATGTGAGGAATAATGGGACGTTTGATAGACAAGGCTATCAATGCATGTGCCTGAGCATATCTGCCATCCCAACAAAGTTCCTCTATAGTAGGTGCAGTAGGAAGCACAACACGAATAGGAATTTGAAGATCATCATCTTCAACACCATCTGCATCACCTTCAATAACTATATTTGTAGGTGTAGTAGGCATTTTTCAATACCTTGCAGAATATTCCATAACCTTTTTGCTACCAATACATGACACATCATATATGCCCATAACAAATAACTAGTACCATCCAACTTGTCCTCAACAACCAATGTACTGAATACATCATTGCTTTCAGCCATGGCCACTAATTAAATACCTTGATGCAAAAAAATGAATGTATCTAAAAAAGTTGAACATAACCACCATGATGAGCTCTGCCAAACATGTAGCTGACTTCCAGGCACTTGTACTAGTGAATTGAAACCTATATATATGTTGGACGAAATTACCTACACAAGCGTTGCAATAGTGTGTTCAGAGGCCACGAGCTTATATCAAAATTTTGATGCCATAATGCGAAGTTGTTTTGAACTCCTAATCCCTGAGTATGCTCATCAATTTTCACGTGGTTCTGAGATTGTGACTAGAGAAGTGTTGAAAATGCCCTAGATGAAGCAGTGACCTTCTTTGATACCAATTGTTGGAGTTTGAGGTCTGTGGAAGCACACAAAGAGCACAAGGAAGAAGAAGAAAAAGCTTGGAGCACAACACAACATTGAATGCATTACCAAGTGAATGTACAAAAATAACTGACCCATTAGGGTTACAGGCATATGTACAAATCGACAGAAAAAAGCCTCCTAAAGAGGGAAAAAAGCACCCCAACAGCCCTAAATGTGTTCACACACTACCAAAATATATCAACATCCCTAAGATATGTGATACTAGTTTAAGACCATATGTACATCACCCTTTCATCCAACAATTACTATATTTCTCTAAACCTTCCAATCTACAATTTTGAGGGGGATATATTGGCTATACTTATTTGCACAATGATCCAATTGTTGCATCCATCTCATCGATCCAATTTTAGCAACAATCTCATCTTTCATCGAGGTTGACATAATAGCTTCACATTATCGTCTATCATATTTTATTGCTTCATGCTTCATGTTTCATTTATGAAATAATTATCTCAAGATGATATATATTCTATCTTAGCTACGTCTAAGACCTTGGAGGTTCCTACTTACATGGATCACATGGAGTCTAGATACCATTCTAGTATGGTGATATTCTTGTCCAGTGAGGTCCTAATTCATTCATCTATCTATCTATTGGACTATCTATGGAGCATTCAATGGAGCCACATGGTGAACATTCGTTGGAGTACTTGAAGGACATTGGTGGACATCTTTTTGAACTCTCGTAGATCTTTTTTATGGATTTTATATTCTCTTTTGTTGTTTCAAGTTCATTCCTCGATGCATCTTTGCAATGTTTGATTACTGTAAAATGGAGGCACAAAGAGGATATTGAAGAAATGATATTCTCCTATATTTCTAGTTCATTTTTATATGAAAGCATCTACATTTTTTAGCACTCTAGTTGTATTTGGGAACCCTTGCCATTTAGCTTGAGAGTTGCTATTTAGCTTAGAATCTTGAGAGTTATGCTCACTCTTATCCATATGTGAGTTTTTAGATTTCATGGTCTAATCACTATTTGAATCTCACACTCTTCTTTTGTGAGTACATTTTTATTTTTTCTTTAGTGTGTGTACTCTCTACAATTGCAACTCATCCCTTTCTAACATGGTGCATGCGAATTCTCCATACCTTGGTAGCGATATCAAAGAAAGATGAAAAATAGGACATATAGGTGCATCAAATTGTGGCACAATATAAATCTCTTAAAGAAAGATGTTAGACATGTGGGATATGATTAATTATGGGAAACATGATCAATTACAGGATGAAGAAGTAGTGATATTGTATCTTTGCATTTAGGTTGATGAGAGCTAGCTTTTATAGGGACTCATCTACAAAGAGTGTGGAAAGTTTTGCACATGATTTTGCTTGGTCCAATCATAATAGAAATCATTATCTCATGTTATCCTAGCTTAATATTTTCTCTCCATTGCACATGTCCTTGGCTTCATGATCCCCGTCATTCCATTTATCATGGTGGTTCTCATGTTCGTTAACTACCACAAACACTCTATCATATATAGTGCTATCAAACATTTTCAATATTGCCCTTAGCCTCTCTGTTGGCTTCTCTTATACTTTGACAAGAAAAATAATATGTTTGGAAGCTTTGGTACTTAGTAAAAAGTTATTCTATTTTTAACTACATACACCTCCCAGGCATCCCAATAAGGATACAATTTCAACATTGTGTGACCTTTTTTGCCCATGTCAGTCATTGTTCTTACTGTCTTCATGTTTATTCACAATCCACTTCCCTTTGATCCAATCTTCTTGATGATGTGTGGTGGATATGGTGATCATTTGTTCACTGGTTGCATCAATTTTGATACAAGTAACTCAATTAGAGTGTGCTGAATACTCATGTGCCTTGATCATGCCTTATTTTGACATCTTCAATCTATTTCCTTTGTTGATGGAACAACTAAGAGGGAGTAGGTAGAAGTCTCTTGCAAAACCTTATGGAAAGAATTACAACTACAAGAACATGTAAATGCTCCCCATGTTTCCATTACTTGATATAGCAAAAGGAGATACAAATCCTCACAAAGGAGCTTGTCAACACAACAAGCAATGTAGCCATTTCAATAAAGGAAACATTCATCTCCTCCATTATATGGATACATGAAATTCAAGAAAAATCTTTGGGTGTCCCAAGGGATGTGTTTGGGCATCCAAAGTACGTAGTGGAGATTACTACATAGCTTCTATACACTCTAATTGTATTAATGATGGTCGCGTTTGTGATAATGCCAAGGGTCTTTCATGTGCGACACAGAAAAAATTGAGGACGGATCTTGCCTTATGCTTCAATTCTTCGAAATGAAATCAACTTTTGGTTAATTTTAGAAAGTTCAAAAGAGTTAAGTTGTTGCTATTTTGACACTCTCTCAACGAATTTCACTCATGATAGTAGTGAGAAGGTGGTTGACAATGATCCATATTCTACTCTTATCATGGAGGACTTGGTGTATATGCCAAAGAATTCATAGGTGCTCTACAACTATAGAATAATCAATTGAACTCATCATGTTGTATCAACTAGCAAAATTACCTTCAACATATATGATATCCGTATATTCTCTACCTTGTCGTTTTTGTAGATTACTTCTTTCACATAAAAGCTCCTAATCACATGAGCTTAGATGCCTCTACTAAGTGATAACATATGTGATTAACTTTGAGGGCTTAGATGCCTCTACTAAGTGATAACATATGTGATTAACTTTGAGGGCTAAACCATCCCTTTAGGATTTGATTATGGCACTATACCTACAAGATGAAAGCTTGTACACAACCATACACTCATGTTACTATCATCTTTTTTTCCTTGATTTTCTATTCTCATGTTTTGACATAATTGAAATTACTAAATTTACTATCTATAAAATTGAAATATTTATTACATGCTAGACCCTCATACTTAGTTATCTATGATGTACGCAAGTATTTTTGTGTAGTATCTGAGTGGTTTGGGAAGTCGACACCTCCTTTTAGTATAAGGAAATGACCTTTTCCATAGTATGTTAAAAAAAAATAAATCTTTTTGCAAATACCCACAAAGGAGTGCAGAGAAAAGTGAAATATGTTCCAAGAAAGCAACATTAACAAAGTAGAGACCACTACAAAGAAAGAAAATCAGAAGGAGTGGATGGCTCGACACACAAGAACATCATATTGTCATCAATAGTCTTCTTTTGTGCCACCCTACAATATCTTGGACAAGGATACAAGCACATTGTACCACTCTAGTGTGAGAGAAAGACTAGAATTGTCCCATATGAGAGAGAAAATTGTCCCATATGGGAAAGAAAATCGTCCCACTCTCGTTTGTTTGTAGGGAAGAATAGTCTCTTGTTGGGAATTGAACTCACGACCTCCCGGTTAGGAGTGCAATGAGCTAACCACTTGCCCCAAAAGCCATGGTTGAGGATTACTTCCTAATCCTCTCTCTTAAGGCGTGGTTCAACCATCTCCTACTAGGATTATGCGACATTCCTTCCCCCTTAGATTGAGCATTGTCCTCAATGCTCACTTGTGGACCCTTCTAACTCTTGGACCCACTTTCCATGCATGAGTGTTTCCACCAACCTCAAACTCCAGCACATGGACCAAATTTGGACCTATCCCACCCTCCGTGGGTGCCCAAATGCCCATGCGCCTTCATCCAAGGCTAGTTTCACACTCACCACGGATAAGTGCTTTTTCCAAGTGCCCACAAATGAGGCGCGAACCTCCGTCTCGCCCAATTTCTCAACTAGGCTCTGATACCAATGTTGGGAATTGAACTCACGACCTCCCGGTTAGGAGTGCGATGAGCTAACCACTTGCCCCAAAAGCCATGGTTGAGGATTACTTCCTAATCCTCTCTCTTAAGGCGTGGTTCAACCATCTCCTACTAGGATTATGCGACATATCTAGACAAGCTTAAGGATGGAATGCTATGGATTGAACTTGCATTAAACTTAGGAGTGAACCTTCTCCAAATAAGAGAGAAACCTTAAAAGGCACATTTTTTTGTTCATATTTGTGCATGTAAGAGAGAGCTACCTCTATCCACCTTATCTAGACAAGTGTCTCCCTTTTGAATATCTTTTAGCGCATCACCATCTCTCTTTCTCTCTCATCCTTGTTCATGGAGTGCCTTGTGACTCTATCCTTCTTCTATGGTCGCATCCAACTGCTCCATAACTTAACAAGTTCAACAACGTTGTGATTGATGATGGCATCAATTATGTTAATAGGTAGAAATAGGATCTCTAGATCTCAACACATGAGGTAGTTGTTATGTGGTTATGGCATGCTATGAACACGATGTAGACCATAAAATCTTGAGACTCTACATTTATTTGAGGATGGTGAATGTAAATGGCATCTAAAGATGGATTCAAGGTACACATGACACACAATGCATTTAAATCACAAAAAATTATCGAAAATAGAGGAGGTGACATTGTCAACCAAAGTGGTGCCCCATTGTTGAAATACAAATTCCCTAAGAATATGGTAAAATCGTAAAGCCTAGATGGGCAGCAATTAAAGCATTTTTGTATTTCCTAAAAGATCGCCACTAGAACAAAAATGATACCAATTCAAGGGGCATTTTATGTACAATGATTTATGTTAGAATCTTCTCTCTCTCTCTCTCTCTCTCTCTCTCTCTATATATATATATATATATATATATATATATATATATATATATATATATATATATATATATATATATATATATATATATATATATATATATAATCCCTTTTAAAAGACCCAAGTAACGTTCAATGCACATTGCAATACTTCCATCACTTTATGCTTTTCACACATTAGAATGTGCATACCATTCATTGCCACAACTTTATTATGTTCTAACAATTTCCACATCTTTACCTTTTGCATTGATTGCGATCGTTTTTTATGTATTTTTTTCATAGTTTCCACGTAATATATAGGTACATAGGGTAAGACGTGTGATATCTAGAAGTGATGATCCTTTAAATTCCAACATAGCTATGAAATCCGTGGGTTGAGTAAAAAAACACCGTGGTTAGGGAAATTGCGCTGATTTATAGTGAACGCTTGCTACTCTCTGTCCTCATATACATGCCTAGAAGAATATTTGCAGGACATTTTGGTTCGCGTGTTCCTGCTGTGGGTCTCTTCCTTGAAGTCGAAGAGCGGTATTTTGAAGGCGTAGCGCGAGCTCGCCATTGTCAACCGAATCGTTGAGCCTTCTCTTCAAATCCGCACCGGTAGGTCCCTGCGCGAGCACGTGTCTGTTGCTGTCTCCCTTTTGGTCGAACTGTTGCACCAGAGCCATTTGAATTTCGTTTACGCTTGAATAAAGACCTTTAACTGTCATCCAATCAAAGCTGGCTTCTTATTGTTGTTTCCCACTCTTAGAGCTGATGTCATCTGCAGTAACCCGGTTTGTCTTTCGCTTGAACGGTTGTTTTTGAGAATGCTGGTGTGGTGTAATATGCTTATTTATTAGATGCCTTGAGTTGGAACTTCTCTACGCGTTTGTAAAGAACATGCCTATCGGCCTCTAGTGTGATAACGTCTGTCTTTAGGCGAATGGACTAATGTTTTGCAATGAAGATGTATTTATAGTGATAGTGACGGATCCCATATAACGCTGTTGATCTATTTTTGTTGATTTTTGAAGATTTGCATCTTATGTGATGGAATGCATTAAGAAGGTTTCTTCTTCGTAAGTAACTATTTGTTATTTTTGATGGTTCACAGATCTTTTCACTATATGCTTCCGAGAAAGCGTCTTGCTGGGGAAGAGTTGGGTAGTGCCTTGAAGAAGTCACAATCAAATAACATCAAGGCAGAGGAAGAAGAGACTCACAAATTTGACATGTTATCGAATGGAAGCCCATCGGAAATGGACATTGATGAGGATTTACACAGCCGTCAGCTTGCTGTCTATGGCAGAGAGACCATGCGCCGCCTTTTTAAAGCAAATATACTTGTTTCAGGTCTTCATGGTCTTGGAGTTGAAATAGGTAAACCTCGTTGGCTTTTGTATTCTCTCATTCATGAAGAAGACATCTAGTCAGCAGAACTCTATGGTGAAATGAAACTGAACTTCCACATTTTTTTTCTCAACAAGTAATTGATTGCATTTGTTATTTTGGTTTGATGATAAGTTTTTTTTGTCTGAATTGCTATTTGTTTTCCTTGATTCGTTGTACACGTTCCCGATTCATGCCTCAGATTCAAGCTAGAAGCTTGTGTAAGTACACCCATTATAAAT
>CM035406.1:183214393-183464393 GCA_020310875.1 Ceratopteris richardii
CAAGATACCTATCTTTTGCATGTAACAAACCTATATCATGGTCTTCAAAGAAGCAACCTATTGTTGCTTTATCTTCTACAAAGGCAGAGTATAGAGGATTGCCCAATGCTACTCAAGAGGCTATATGGATCAGATTATTGTATACAGATTTAGGTTTGCATACTACAGCTCCAATGATTTTTGGAGACTGTCATATTAGGGATGTACCCCTCCTTGAGTGAGGTGGCATAGATGCCACATGGCATCATATGGGTACTATATACCATTTGGTAAAAAAGTCAAGAGAGAACTCATGACACTAGGATCGGGTGGAGACATCGATCGCTGAAGGAATCATGCTCGGGCGAGGCTGGGAGGTGAACCATGAAATGAATCTCTGCGTGTTATAGATCAGCAATGGCAAAAGGATGTTTTATGACACTGGTATCAGAGCATGTTGAATCGCTGAGAGCTTCCGCGTGCGCCAGACGGGTATTGAACCATGGTCGCTGCTCTAGGAGGCTCCTCACGTAGCCAAGGCGCTCAACCCGTTTTGCAGACATAGGAGGCGCTGACTTGTCCAAGACACCATGCTTAGAGGCTGCCCACGTGAGCACGCCACCAACTCATACCTCCCTTACGGAGGGCTGACACACCTGTGACCCACCGCTCAGGTGTACAGATGATCATCGATGGATATGGGTTCTTGCTTGCTTGAATGATATAGGTTCTGAAACAAACTAGCCCAAGCGTGTTCCACTATTATCGAGGGTAGAAGAGAATTTGAAAAGGTCAATCATTCTCAGATCGAGACAGTTGCCAGACCTTATGCTTTTATCAAATTCGATACCTTTATACCAAAGACCCGAAAGCTATACTTGGACAACAAAACGCAGAGGAATTTGGCAAAGTTAAATGATGATCTGTACGAGGTTCAACAAATCAAGGCACACAAAGGACAGCATACACATGTATTCTACATGTGTATGACTCAGAGCTCAGAGCGGAGTTTCTCTTGCCGTTTTACTTCATCGGATACTCGCACATGGATGTGAGAAGGATGAGAAGATCATCAAAGCAACAAGGAGCAATCAAAAGTGATACCTCCCTCTACGTGAATTAGTAAGGAGTTATAAGCTCACTCTCCAGGTTTGAATGCTTTGAAATTTCTGTAAGAATTTCTATTTTTTGAGAATGATAACGAAGCATTAGGGGGCCAAGATTTTGGAGGGAAATCACATGTATGGAGAGTATGAGATATGTACTCTCACCTAGAGTGAAGGATTCCCTCAAAATACAAGAAAAGGTAAGCTTTAGATACCTCCAAAGTAGTTATTTTTCATGATTTTTACATAAATTTCAGGAGCTATTTTGGATAAATAGCCATTTTGGGAAGCGGAAAAGAAGAGGGATTTATCATAGATTTATGGAAATAATCATGCAAACATATAGTATAGTGCATTGAATTCCATGCAAGATCAAGAAATCCATAAGATACCTCAGTTTGATCGGAGTTTGAAGCTCCACAACACCCCCTTCCATCACAGTTTGACAAAAATTTCAGCACCTAAATCTAAGAAATTCCCATTTTGGAAGAGGGAAAAATAGGTGCGATAACTATGGATGGATGGGAAAAAGTATATTTACTGAGAGTATATTATATGGACTATATAGGCGAATCATTAGATTCATCAAAATGATAAGTTAAGGAGGAATTTTACTTCCTCAAAGACCCCCTTCCCACACTTTTTGGAAAAATTCAGAAATTAATCTTTTGCCAAACTCCACTTCTTGGAGTAAGAAAAAGATCATTTAGAGGCTTCCCATGGATTATTGTGCATAATCCAAGAGAAATCAACATTTAGAGTGGATTAGAAGCTTGCTAAAAGCTCCCATCTAAGTTTTTGCATAAAAGCAAAAATCTTGCTTTAGGCCTCTTTTGGGGAGTGAATTAGCATACATGAAGGGAGGATTTGGAAAGGTGAAAATAGGCATAAGCATCTTCATATATCACTCTCTGAGATTATGGAGAGAATTTTAGCATTTGCTTGATGGAAGAATGCTTTTGGGCACCCCAAAAATCACATTTGTACACTTTTTCCAGCCCCTCCAACAGTCCACTAGTTTGACATGTCCCACTTGGAATGGCCATATCTTGGGCTAGAAAATTCCAAATAGGACGTGCTATGGCTCGTTTCGAAGAGCACAAGGTCTACTTTCAGTTTATAAAAAAACTTTTGGAAAATAAGTATTTTTGCAGGTCTGAACAGCTCTGCAAAATCTGAACAGTTTTTGGCGACTACCTTCCGGGAGCCATGTTTTTCAAACCGGGAAGGCGATTTGAGTAATTTCACTTGGACCTATTTGCACATGCTTTATATTTCAGTTTATGAAAATTTGCAGGTCCTAAAGTGGTTTTTGCAGGACTAAAGAAGGATTACTAATGCATTTTTGAGCTAAATTTGCATTATTTTTGTAATCACCTAACCATATTTTATGTTTTGGGGAGTGTTCCGATGTTTTCGGACACTTCAAAGTGTATTTTAAAACCTGAGGAGGAAGGTGCAGAGGTCTCGAAGCTTGTTGAGAGCCATTGGATGCATGCAATTCCAAAATCAAACTACTCAGGGACGTATATTTTATGCTTTCTGGCATTTTATTTATGTTATGGCATGTTTTGTATCTACATGCATAAATGGGATTGCATACATCAAGTGTTGATCATTGTTTAAGCTCTTAAAGTATGGATCAACATGCAGGAAGTATACTTTTTGATTGTTTGCAGGAAAGAAGATTACAGAAACCATATAGCTATGCAACACCGGGAATGGTTGCTAGCAAATACTTTTGTGTTTTTGCAGGTCATGGAATCCATATATAAGTTTATGGCGTGCATGCCATGGGCCTGTCAAGCCCTATGTTTTTGGGTGGCCTGAGTGCCACTGAGCTATGGTTTAAATTTTTTTGGAATTCCATTTCCTGGGGAAATGCTGTCGAATTTTTTCCTACCGCATGGCGTTATATACGCACTTGCCTTTAGGCAAGAAGGTTATGGCATGGTAACATGCCTTTCTGCAAACATCAATAAGTTTTAGGCATGCTTATAAGCATGTATTTGATGGACTTAGGACCATCAGAGTATTTTATATAAGGCAACTTCGGTAGTAATAGGATCCCTACACATAATCCTTATGGATTTAGACCATAGGATTGCTAAAGGGAAGGACATGTACCTTCACCATTAGGAATGTGCACAAGCAATCTTATAGGTTATGAGAAGTTGCATACAGGCACGGGAGATACATTTATGATAATCTCCAAGTTAGTGAAGATTTAGTTATCTTCATAAGAGTCTCACATGATGATTAGGAGACTATGGGGTATCATGATGCATACCCAAAGAGTGACTAGTTTCACTCATATACATCACTTGAGCAAGTAGTGAATCATTTTTGCTACACTACTAAGGAAACCAAATAGATGGGATCACAAAGATGGGTTTCATGAGATAGCATCCACGGATGCTTATGTGATTCGAGTGATGGTTAGGAAGGCCATAGGCATGGCACTAGCTCCATGGTATAGAGCATAGATCCCTTAGTCAGGAATAGTTGGGGTACCCAATACATATATATGTATATCAGGATCTACAGAGAGGTACCTAGACTTAGTCTTTGTACCTAGTAACAAGTTGGTTTGGAACAGAAGGGGATATCCATTGTCACATTGTTGACTAGAACCAAACTAACTAGTTCGAGGACATGGGACTCATTTGAGTCCACTGATATGATTTTAGGATATGGGATTCATTAGAGTCCACCTGCATATTCCATTACATATGTATGGAATATATATATTCGGTTTAGTGTAGGTATGGCAACATGAATTGGAAGAAGGTTCCACTGGTATGGGACGGTGGAAACAACTCCCCTTTGAGCACTCTTCTTCTATGGCCAGGGAGAAAAGGACTCATCATTCATGGCGTCATGTCTCACTAGATCAGAGGAGAGCTCTTAGTAGACATCTCCTACTAGGATTGGGAGTTATCTTTCACAGTATGGGAAGATTTATTCTTCTAGTAGAGAATGTGGTAGGTGATTTTATCACCATGGATATCACATACTCATGTTGTGCTTTCAGGAAGGATAATTCCATTAATTGATGGGATCGTATAGATCCATGAATACAGAATGGTTGGCAGACATAGCTTTCTAGTATGGATACACATGTGTTTATGGTATCATGTCATATCATTGCTGACCATTTTTGCCATGCTGCTCAGGATTGCCCATATAATAAATAGGTGGTTAGGCAGGGTTATCCTCAACCATATCAGCTAGGTAAATACCAAGGGTAGTACCAACCACAACAATCCTACCGTGCCACCCTCATTATCAAGTTCCATATCGAGCACAACCTAGACTCCAACCTGTCCTAGGAAAACAACCTCCACCCGTTGCTAATGTAGTTTCTATGAAGTATGCCACACCAGAAGAGAATTCAAATATGGCATTAGTACCCACAACCCCATTGATCATAGAAAATGACCCTAATGCAAACAATTTCGACTCCACCCATGTAGAAGCCCACTTGCCTACTATATGGAGTCACCAGAAAACTTAGATCCATACTATGAGAATCGTGTGTACGAGCAAAGTTGGGAACCAGATTACACTCAGGTCATGTATACAAACCCCAACCTGAGATCATAGGCTAGACAACTAAGACCCAGGGACCCAAAGGACCATGTTTTAAGTGCCAAGGAGACCACTTCATATGTGGTTGTCCACACGCCAAAACCATAGTGCAGTCACAATATTTCAATATTCAAGGCTTTTTTCCTAAATGTGGGAAGGATCACTTCATAAGAGATTGCCTTACAAACCCTGGTAATACCTCCACAAAAGTGACCCCCATCAATGTGATAGGAATTGTGCAACACACCGAAGGTTCCATACCTCAGTACAGAATGGAGATGATTAATCTCCAAAAGAACAAGTTATCCTTGATGTTAGAGCAGCTTTGTATCAAGAACAACTCATAAACCCAACCAATTTTGAGAAACTAATGCCAAATTATCGAGATTTGAGTTAACTACTATGAAGAAACTCATTACACAAAAAAGGCTGCTACACTTAATCCACTCATTGACTGATCAAATGTGTAAAGTTTTCAATGAAACTTTATACATGGTGTTGTCTAATGTTTACACACTTTCTTCAAGTTAAAACTCCTCAAAAAAGTAAGTAGATCTTGAGATTTCCTCCAAACAATGTACCTATGTCTGAAACTGTTCTTTTGTGTAGTTGACTTTGACACCTACAACTTCTAATGCATGGTTCTCCCAAAGTAGACCCCGTTTATTCAAATGCTTTTAGCCATCAGTAGCTTACCTTTCAACTTAAAGAATGAGTGCTTATCTGCTCAAAACTTTACACTGTGGAGGGAGATGTGATCAAAACATTGTCCATCGAGATTGCACATGTTCCTACCTTCACTTCTTCACATTTACACATGTAAATGTTCCGACTAATTGTCTCAGCCTGATTACAATTAGACTCTTAAATCTTGACCATAGATACATTGACTATGGACTTAGACATTTACAAAAGGATTTTTTAAATGATCAAGCATAGAAGGAGAAATGGAGAAAAGATCACGACTCAGATAAAGTTTTCTTCTATTCTCATGGAAAACATCTGATTGATGAATCTCATACATTCATCACACATTTTTTCTTCTTCTACTTATCTATTCTTGTTCTATATCTCTCCACTCATATATGTCCCGACTCTATACTTGTCTATATAGGCATATATTTTCAAACTCATCACCATTACAAAGACATAAGTGAACTAATCACAAGCTTAGTGTACATGTATATACAAATCTTCATCTTCTGATCATGCACTCAAGTTCAAGCCTCAAACTATGTTCTTTGCTTTATTCTTTGACTTCAAACCTTGTTCTAATCATCAATTGATGATTGTCCTACACCACTAGCTCCCCCTCAATCATTAATTGTGATTTTGTCCATCTTCTTTATACCTGTCATGTCTTTGAACCTCTACAACTTAGGTCCATCCAAGCTTTTGGTTAACATGTCTACAATTTGATCTTTTCTAGAAGTGTGTATGACTTCAGTTTCTTTATCAATCACCTTCTCTCTCAAGAAATGATATTGGATCTCAATATGTTTAGTCCTAGCATGAAAAACAGGGTTAGAAGCTAGATACAATGAACTCATATTATCTCCATGAATAATGGGTGTACTCTGAATGATGTCAAAACTCTTCATAAATTTCTTCAACCATATAACCTCCTTTGCAGCTTCAACCATTCCTTTATATTCTACTTTTGTAGATGACAAAGAAACTGTATCTTGCTTATTAGAACACCAAGAGATTAGTTTATCTCCCACATAACATAAATATCCATAGGTTGACCTCCTACCATCAGAGTTACCTGCCCAATCTGCATCACTATATATCTTGATTTTTGTGTCTGATGTGAATCCATAATACAAAACTTCTTTGAGTGTACCCTTAATGTATCTTAGCACCCTTTGTCCTACAATCCAATGTTCTTTCCTAGGAAAATGCATGAATTGAGACAACACTCCAACTCCATATGACAAATCAGGCCTTGTCAATGTAGCATAGATTAGACTACCAACCAAACTTTGATACAGCTTCATATCCTTGAATCCTCCATATCTACTCAATTTATGATTCACCTCCATTGGAGTAGGTGCTACCCTGCAATCTTCCATTTTAAACTTGATTAGCAAATTCTTCAAATACCTTTCTTGAGTCACATACACTTCATGTTGAGTATATGAAATCTCCATTCCCAAGAAATATGACAAGTCTCCCAAATCACTGATCTTGAACTCTTTCTCCATCTACTTCTTAAGACTTTGTATGCCCTTCCCATCTGTACCTGTAAGAATTGTCTCATCAACATATATGCAAATGTAAATGAACCCACCATCACTTGCTTTAACTAGCAAGCTACTATCTACCTTAGACACTTGGAAACCAAGCTCTTCCAAGAACTTCACAAGTCTGTAATTCCATGCCCTTGGGGCCTACTTCAAACCATACAAAGATCTCTTGAGCTTACATACATACTCTGGATAACATTTATCCCTGAAACCTTCTGGTTGCTCCATGAAAACATCATCTAGAATGTAACCATTTAGAAAAGCATTCTTCATATCTAATTGACATAGCTTCCAACCTTTACATGTAGCAATAGCTATGAGAATCCTTATAGTTGTCATCTTTGCCATTGGTTTATAAGTCTCATCATAATATACACCATATGTTTGAGCATACCCTTTCACAAAAAGTCTAGCTTTATACCTAGACACACTTCCATCTACATACCTCTTTGTTTCTTAGACCCATTTGCATCCAATTATTGTCTGATTATTTGGTTTAGGAACCAAATACCATGTATCATTATCCATCAATGCATCATACTCCTCCTGCATAGCTTTCTCCCAATTTTCCTTACCTTTTGCCTCATCATATGTAGAAGGATCGTCTTCTGCTTTCACCATGTAAGCATAATCTTTAGTGGTAAAAAGTGAAGTATCATAATTGTACCTTATGGGTTTCTTTCTGTTCCTTGTTAACCTTCTAGCTTCTCCACTCTTTGAAGTCTCTAGTTCTTCATATTTTGGATCAAACCTTGGCAACTCTTCATTATCAATTTAAGCATCAACAATCTCTTCATCATCAGGAACTTGAATCTTTGATTTCCCCTTTCTTTGGGTCATGATGTCTTCATCACCTGCATGAATATTGATTGTACCTGCATACCAAGTACCTTGATCATCAAATGTAACATCCTTTGACACAAGGAATTGCTTTGTGGATGGACTCCACAATCTATAACCCATCTGCTTTTCATCATAACCAATGACCACATACTTTTCAGCTTTAGGTTCCAATTTATGCCTTAATTGGGATGGTACATATGCATAAGCCAACATCCAAACACTTTGCAATGATCTAAGGTAGGTCTCTTACCCCAACATGCCTCATATGGTGTCATACCATTCAAAGACTTACATGGAAGTCCATTACCCAAATAAGTAGCTGTATTCACAACCTCAGCCCACAAGTAATTAGGGAAATTTTTCTCCTTCATCATTAACCTTGCAAACTCAACAAGAGTTATATTTCTCCTTTCTGCCACACCATTTTTTTGAGGAGAGTACCTGCAAGTAACTTCCCTTTTTATACCTGCATTCCATAAGTAATCACTGAACTCATTAGAGAAATACTCTCCCCCTCCATCTTACCTTAGTCTCTTCAATTTTTGGCGTGTGATTCTCTCTGCATACACATGATAATGTTTAAATGTATTGAACACCTCTTATTTATCTTTGATCACATATATAGTGATCCACTTGGTAGCATCATCAACATAAATCACATAATATCTCGAACCATTAATGCTAAAGTCCTTTGATGAACCCCACACATCTGTATGCACCAATTCAAGCTTCTTTGAAAACATAAACCCTTTCTTACCATAAGTATTCTTGTGAGCTTTACCCAATTGACAAGATTCACTACTTGTATGTCGTGTTGACCTGCAATATTAGGCAATCCAAGCACTGAACCATTGTTAATCATATCCTTAATACCTCTTTCATTAAAATGTCCAAGCCTTTTGTGTCAAAGGTCTAACTCAGAGATCTTATGTTCTCCATAAGTGAACAAAGCATGAACAACATTGCCTTGAATCTTCAATGTGAAGAGCCTTCCTTCTTTCTTCCTTGAAAAAATATGTTTATACCCATGGCTAGGGTCTTCAACATAAACTACATAATTAGTGAACCTTACTTCATATCCTTTCTCTACAATTTGCCCTACACTTATCAAATTCTTTGGAATTGTAGGGACATACAAAACCTTACTCAAGAGAGTGCTTTCCTTGGTCTTTATTGATCCAATGGACTTCACATTGTGCTTTGTGTTATCACCTGTTTGAACTATATAATTACTTACCTTATTCTCCAAATCAGTCATCAAAGCTATGTTGCCACTCAGGTGATTGTTGCACCCTGAGTCAATGTAGAAAACTCTTTGATCTTCACTTTGTCTTTCACAAGTTGCATATAATAGCGATACCACCCGAATTCCAAGGTTCACGACCATGCCTATTGAAGACCCACCCAGGGGAAAAACGGAAAAAGTGAGCAGTAAAGCGCATTGGTTCCAAGGGCTCGCTGGACCACTGGGCAAACCAAAATTTATCTATGAAGCCAACCTGACATACAGAGAAAATGTGTGGTGACGATATCAATTCTTATCTCAAGAGTTTGAAGACCTCCAGAATAGTGAAGAATTCAGGCCTATTTGGCAGCGGGCAAGCTTTGCAACCTATTTCAATGAACCACTCCCTAAACTTGAATTTTATCGGTGTTATTATCTGGTAGCTTCTATAAAGGAACAAGAGTGAAAGGAGTTGGATCTAGTCCTCTTACTACCTTAGTCAATGACCCCCCATTCAAGAAGTTCACTTTTTTTTTTGGTTTAATCAGAACTGCTCTTAAGATCCATGGTAATCATACACCCACAGAGAAAGAGCACCTTATTCTAGAGGCTATGAAGCGAAGTGATGTGGAAAAATGGCTTGCAATCTCAGCCATCACTCCTTAGCTCACCACTCCTTTGAGAATATTCCTCCAGCATTTTGCTTTTTCGGCATAGGAATGCTTTACAATTCCACACAAATGCTTATGGTTTGGATTGTATATTGCCACTATTGGGCCTGAAACGATTGACATTGCAACTTATATCCAAGCACCATGTTTTACTGGCAGGACATTGCTAGGAGAAGAAAAAGGTTTTCCATGCTTGTTGTGCCCTCACACGCATTATCTATATGTGTTTGGTGTATGATATTGCCATTGAAAGAGCCCTTCTCGCAGTGCAGTTACAACAATACAAAGGTTCAAAGAAAACCACGTGACCTCCCAATGCTAGAAAAGTAAAGTGCATGCGTGCCACAATCCCTTGTTTACAAGTTCCGGAATCGCCTTCACCATAGGCCACAATCGAGACCTCCCCACAATGACCTCCAGTTCAACCGTAGCCAAGTGTTCCACCACTTCAAGTCTGCTTGAATCACATAGCTACAATGCTTGAGGTTTCACAGACAAGGATCACTATTCTTACCACCATCTCAACCACAACCAACACTAGCATTGAAGCTCTCGTGGTGACCTCTACCTTTGTCTCTGACTCTTTTACCTTCTCGATCACTAGTTTGGGTATAGAGGATATCAACACTACATTTGATTTCAAGATTCCAAAGGTGTTGTCTAGTCACTTCCAGTTTTTGGACACACAATTCATTTCTCAGGAATTTGAACAACCTGCTTACCCCACAACACCATCAGAAGGAGAGAATGCTGACTCTGAAGATGAAGATGACGACCGCATGGTGACCGATGACGGAGCTGATGAAACTTAAGAGAGGGTGAGGGAGAAGCACATCAGTCAGAGACACAAGCAGAAGCTCAAGGGAAAACTAGCACATATGAAGAGGAGACAACAGAATTAGCAACATACACGATAGCCACTAGACAGCTTGATAACACTATGAATAAAGTTTAGACAAGGACCAAGGTAATGGAGGAATAGAGCCAAGCCATTTTGCAATAAGAATTGGTCAACGATGGATTTGAGGAGATGTTCATCAAAGCTATGCATGAATTGGTCTAGTCAGCAGGTGTACCAGAAGTGTTGCATTATTTGCTACAAAAACCCCTTCCCAAGTTTGACCCTCAGTGAGTTAGAATCCTCAAATGGCTAGGCACCTACATTCGTGTACCGATAGATCCTATGACATCCACATCCCTTATGGGTTCTTCTACTATTGACCTAATTGTGAGTGAAGATACTACCCAGGTATAAACCATTAGTAAAACCATCCCTTCTTCCCCACCACCAACCCAACCCTCCCTTGACATTGTAGAGAGCCCTAACGTTTGTATTCCATTGCCTATTTACATTTGGCCCCCGATCTCCAGTCCAATTAAGACTACTCCTCCCATTACCTCTATCTCCACTCCAGCTGTTCCATATGCCACATGTCTTTTCCCCAACCTCCCATTTCCCCTCGTACACCACTAACCCATTGTACTCATTTACCATGTCTACACCACCACCCTCATCCTACTCCTTTTTCACATCCTTTCTATATCTGCGAACCTCACCCTTTGCCTTTGTAAGGCCTTCCCAAGAATTCTGTCCACAAGCTTCTTTCTTATGGCCACCAATGATGCCACCCCACTCACCTTTCACCACACAATTGCACCCCCCACCTCACACGGTTGCACCCACTTCACTCTTTCACATTGCTCTCACTGAGAGCACCTCCAACGACATGGAGATTTCACCCACTGCCTCACCGGATGCACATTTGCATGCGTCACCCACATCACGTAGCACACTCCCCACGGCACCAATCTGCAAATCTGTTGCATCACTTGACACAACATCCACAGTCCCTACCCCAACTGCCCCACCCATTGCATTACAAACCACCCTGCATGTGTCATTTCCCACATTTGCATCATCATCATCTTCCACTATTGATGTTGCCATCTAGTAGATGATACAGTGCCTTCAACAGATTAATGTAGAGTATTCTTCATTGGTGCAACAACATTCTGCCCTCCAACAGACTATGCAAGATTTGTAGAAATAATTAGATGCATTAACCTTATAGAATCAGGAACTCAATATGAAGTATCAAACCTTGGAAGTAGAGCATCAACAACACCAAGAAACTCTCAAGGCACAAGTACAAGATCATGTCAAAGAAGTCGAGTTGCAAGTAGATGTCTATTTAATGCACAATGCTCAATTATCGCGCAACATGGCCCTCCTTCCGAGGCATCTCAATGCAACAAAGGAATAAAATCAACGACTCCAACAACAAAACCGTGAGAACTTTGAAGCTACCTCGGATAACCCCGAGACCCCTCTCAGCCCCTCATGTTTTCAAGCTGTTCCTCTTGAATCAATGCAAGTTCTCTTGCAAGACCACGCACGGGTGTTAGAAGATTATGACCGATTACAAGAAGAATGCCAAACACTTAAGGAGACAAATAAGAAATTATTGTTAAAGGATTCATTAGGGCCTACCATTATGCAGGAAGTCACCCCACCGACCCTCCTTGAAGAACTGAATGTGTTACGCACCAAAGTACAGGAATTGCAGACCCAAGTATCCAACATGACAGAACCCCCTCGACTGGACTCTCCACCAAATTTTTCGGAACCCGACGAGACCATACCAATACCAGTTGATGACACCTTTGAAGAAGAGTATGTACCATTGCACATGGTTAGAGGCCGATCAACACGAGAAGCCCACGATACATACGAGTTACCTCCTCCGACATGGTTAAAAACGGTTGAAGAACTTGGCAAAACACATTCAGTGCAAGTTGATGCACAGTTACATGCGATGGCCAACATTGAAGAGGTTATTTTAAAAGTCTCCATGTTCTGTTCCTGTAGCACCATGACAACACATGATGACTAGTGAGCTACAGTATAAACCTTACTTTCTCTTGCTCGAGGATTACGATTTCTAGATTGAAAGCATCACTAAGAAGCATCCAATGCACGCCACTCAATTCGAGCCAGAAGATGTTCCCTCGGAAGTGGAAAGGGGTCATATCTATCAACCTACATGGTGGGTGGAATTACTCCAACAATACCCAGAAATGATGCACACGTGGATGTGTGCGCCCACCCACTTAAAATACAACCTGTCCTATGGACCGGTTCCTAGACGACGTACCTGGAAGGCCTTCGCAATAAAAGTTCAGAACAATCACCAATGTAAAGACTGGCTCAACTACCCCTATCTCGCACCTCCTCGGTTATGTTGTTGCGCAAATGACAGGGAAAATTTTTGATATGATGCAGATGGTCTTCAAGACTATCCGGCGTGTCAAGGCTCCAACGGTGAACACCCCAAGATTCGAACATGGCAACTTGGATTTAGTGTATGACATGAGCACAACCACTTCACTCAAAGTGTGCTATGCATGGCACTACAGACTGAAATATATGCCCGCCTGCTACAAGCCGACGTTTAAAGACATGTTCACTACTGGCTTCTAGGAGTACCACTCAGAAGTATTTATCACTAGATCCACTCATTTGCTTCATTTGTTTGCATTCAAATGCGTAATCTACTCTGAGCATTATCACATGCCACCTCCAAACGAACCCTAGCCCATTGATTGGGAGAAGCTAGAACACAACCTTATCAAGGGAATTCGAATCACGGAACATACCCCGACGATAGACCTCCTCAATAGCTACATTACCCATGCACAATCAAGTTCCATTAGAGATGAAAGAAGCGAGGAGGAGGGGAGTGTTCAAGGAAAAGGATCACGCACAGGATCTCGTCATGGACTATAGCTCAGTGATGAGTAGTACCTCCTTTAATGTCAATCCGAGAAGACGTGAGGATGGTATGAAGACCTCGAACAAGTGATGGCACAAGTGTGTGAGTGAGAAGCACACGAACATGCACACACATACACACACATGCACACACAAGGTAAGACAAAGAGAGAAGCAATGGAGTTCTTTAGATTACTCAAAAAGTCTCTTACAAGTTCAAATCCACCGCAAGTTCCCCTAAAAAATGAGCTCTCTAGCTCTATTTATAGTTTTTTACTAGCATTGGTCGTGTCCAAACCTAGTGTCCGGCCTAGTTAAAAATTAGGTTCTAAGGCTATTTTGGAGGCTCAAACGAGCTCTAAAAATTATGAAAATTGGTGCATAGATACTACTAATACTCCAAGCTCAAGGACTCCTCAGCTTGTATAAAATGGAGTAGGAATAATAAAAAATGATATTTACAATGGTGTGGAGTGACTAAAATCACTATTTGGGAAATATTAAGTCATGAAAATTGATAGGCCTATTTGCAAGATCTCTGTTGACTACTTTGCCTACTTGGCTCTTCTCATTGGCTTCCTTGTCTCGTTAGTCCTTGACTGCCCTGACCACTGCCAACACTGCCCCCTCTCTCGCGTCTATCGTCTCTGATAGACCCTTGTTGAGCGGACCGTTGGATATAGTATTCCACGACGTTTGTGGCCAAGTGGTGACCTGCTAGCCTCATCCCTTTGGCCAAATCGGTGAGTAAGGCATCCTATTCTATTGGCCCAAGAACCTCTGGATATGGCATGCGTAGCTTCTCTAAGTGTAGAGCCTGTTCCATAGCAAATAAATGTAGCCGATGAGATGGTCTGGGTATGAATATCTCTGAATGATATTCACAGAACCTTGTGATAAACATTTCTTCAAATGTTTGTTTGAAGCAGGCTAGGAGATACTTGATACGAGCATGCCACACATATACAATGTTGATGGATGGTGTGGTGCTCATATCATAGACGAGATCTTGGTTGCCTTCATTGAATCCGAGAGCCAAAAGGTGAGGTTCTTTGACATTTTTTAAGGTCCGGAATGTAACCAGCATTAGCTCAAATATTTTGAGGAACATCTGTTTCCATGATGTCTAGTACATTCTTGAATCTGATTCCCCAATGCCGAATGGTTGAAATCATGTATGCGATCGTGGGTTGGCCATGAGGTGGTGCCAAGTATACATAGTAGTTTAGCCATTTGTCACATCCTTTAACTGTCAAAACTGTTTTGGTGTCCTCGGGCCATGATCTTCGTCGAAAGACAGGGCAATAGCAAGGGTTATACTTGATGTATAAGGGCATATTATTCCAAGTGTGCACCATCTCGGGGTATGTTTCTAGTAGGCGTATCCTCCATGTAGGTTGAAATATGTTGCCGTGCATTGCACTTTCAGGAATGTCATTTGGTGCAAATTGTGTTGCCGAGGTTGGTTCTTTTGTGGTTCGCTGCTTTATCTTAGCATTATAATCTACCATTAATACACAGAATGGAACATACAAATCATCTGAAGTGCCAATCCATCGATGATGGGATAGGTTTTTGAAGTAATTTGATTTGAGGACAACCTCTTCCAGTCATGACATGGATTGTATCTGCATTGCAACTCTATCATCATGGGTTGGACCAACCTTTTCTAATTTTTGCATCCATTCTGGAGCTTCAATCTCAAATGTGTCCATTCCTTCCTTTGTTTGCTTGCGCCTTGGCATAGGCATGGGTACATAAGGGTCCTCGAAAGTCTCCTCAACTTAAATTTGAACTAAGTCCTCTGGCTCCGGCTCCACGAGGGGAGAAGGTTGACACTCATATTGGATAAGTTTATTTTGCAGCTCTACCAGTTGTGCTCTCAATTCTGCTAGCTCTTTGGATGTGTCAGCTGTGGCTGCTACTTCTTTAGGTGGCTCTCGCTGAGTGGCCAATTTCTTGTGTAGATCATCCTGCTCTTTTTCTAAGGCATCATATGCCTCTAGGAGGTTGGCATGGGTGTCCAACACGATTTGCATGTTTGCTGATGGGATGGCTTTGAAGCGCTCCGGGTCGATCTCCTATGGTGATCCTTCCATTGCTGCTTCTAGGTTTTCTTCATTTTGTTGTTGGAGTCTCTTATTTTCTTCTAGTGTTGTAGACATGTGTTTCCGTAGTAATGCGAGATTACATCGAAGCTTGAGATTGTCGGTTATTGGTATCGTGATACCACTCGTGGTATCGTAATGTCGGGTTGGTATCGTGATCTCACTTTACCAAAGTGGTATCGTATCACGGTCCACTTTTGGTATCCTATCGTGCCTTGTCCAGTTTAGTATCGCAATAACATACTAGTATCGTATCATGCAAGCTAGTGGTATCGTATCACCACATGCATTGGTATCGTATTGTGCGGTTTTGCAGTATCATATCACATAATTGCTGGTATCGTATCGTCCCCCACTCAAGTATCGTATCGTCAGAACATTTGGTATCGTATCGTGCAAAGTCGGTGGTATCGTATCACCAATTGCAGCAGTATCGTATCGTGTGGCCCTTAAGTATCGTATCGTCTCTCATTCCGGTGTCCTATCGCGATACCACTTTGGTATCGTATCGTCACTTGATGTGGTATCATATCGGGCCAAGATCCAGTATCATATCATCTGGATTTTTAGTATCGTATCGTGAGAGTAGCAAGTATCGTATCGGTCAGAGCATATGTATCGTATCGCCCAAGTTTCTGGTATCGTATCGTGGAACCCATAGATATCCTATCGTGACTAGGCCTAGTATCGTATCATCTAGTCTTCAAGTATCGTATCACCAGGATAGCCAATATCGTATTGTGATCAACAGCGGTATCGTATCGCCTGTTGTTGCGGTATCGTATCGTCTAGTTCTCAGGTATCGTATCGTGAGCTAGTGTGGTATCGTATCATGGACATTCTGGTATCATGCAAAGCAGTATCGTCTAGGGTGGTATCATCCAGAGTATGTGAAGCATTTTGAAGGGCAAACTTGAGGCTTTTGAGAGCCACTCAGGGAGAGTTTCAGAGACCTGGAGAGTTCCAGGAGGGTGAATGAACTTGAGGTTAGGAAGAGTGCTAAGTAGTCGAAGAAGCATCATATCTTCTGTGGGAAGTGTCGCTCAGGTCAGTCACCACTCAATCTATTCAGACACCTCTAGTGACTCAGAGGAGGAGATACCCATGGCTTCAGAAGACATGCAGGGTCCCGCTCCAAGTAGAAACTTCATGACCACGGTAGAGGGAGAGTACCGCACTTCCTTACAGTACGTTTCTACTAATGCCCAGGAGATCTAGGTGGCTTAAATAGATCTGTGGCTAGGATGGTGACTTCAATAGATGCAACGATTGTACCCAGACCGGCTGTTAAGTATGAAGGAGGAGCATACATGGACAAGATAGGTCACATATACATAGTGACTAAATTTCCCGATTTGATCAATGAAAGGGAGAGTTAGTGGGACAAGAAAACTCAGGGAGGCCAAACCCTGAGGAGTTAGTGACGACTCCTAGAGGCAGGTCCCAAGTGACATGAGTCTTGAGAGGAGACTTGATACCTCAAGACGACTACCTATTTGAAGTCTACTTGATCCATGGAATGGACTTATTGCTTCAAACAGACTCATTGGCCCAAGGAAGAGAAGAAAGCGCGGTGACATTTTATGAGCTAAAGGATCCAGAAGACAAGACTAGGATAACATACCTAGATAAAAAATGGAGAAGATATTGGTTGGTTGATGCCATAGACAGGGCTCAATTGAAATACATGGATTTGCCTGTATTCCCTCAGAGAGAGCAGGCAACCACCTCTCAAAACCCCTTTGGAACTCAACAAGAGACAGAACACACCATGTCTAGACAAACTAGCCAACGGAGTGTTCCAAACTGTACTTATGTACAATTTGCGACTCTAGGAGTGCAACCACACAATCAGACCCACCCAGGAGTAGGTAACCAATACCGACCACTGGTAAGACCACGACCACCAGTAGGAGTACAGTCGGGAATACCCCCACCCCCAGTTAGACCAACAGTTCCTACCTTCCCTGTAATGCCTAGACCTCCAAAACCAATGAGAAGATTGAGGCCTATTCAGGTGGCCAAATGCGTAAGGAATCATTATGACGGATTGGGGGAACCCTACGATCACATTGCTGAATTTAAACAAGTCCTAAGGGCAGAACAGGTAGACGACTTCTTTGTGCAGTATGAGTCTTTCGGACTCACCCTCAGTGGAACGGCTCTGACTTGGTTCCAGCCATTAGACCCCAACCAATTTGGAAATATGGAGCAATTTTTTCAAGAATTCATTGGGGAATTCACTAAGAGAGGGATTAAACACAATTCTGCGTCTTTAATCCATAGCTTTAAACAAAACCCTAATGAAACTATGAAAACGGTCGCACGAAGATTCAACCAGTATGTGGATAGATGTCCAACTGTAGAGAGACCCACCCAGCAAAAAATGATATCATTATTTCTGGATGGACTCACGAATGGAACCCTAAGAACTTTAGTTTACGTGAAGAGATTACAAACACTAAGTAAGTGTCTTCAAGAGTGCATTGACCTAGAAGACAATTTAGCTGAGGATCTCAAGAGCATGCCCAGCCCCACTAAATCAGAAAACTCTCGGAGTACTATTACATCCAATTCCAGTAATGTGGAGGAATTAGCAGAGTTGATAGCAAAGAAATTGGGAGTCCAAGGACATAGAAATTACCAACACCCGGCCTTAAGAGTGCCCATGTTACAAAGATGTAGTCTATGTGGAGGAGATCACCCTACACACATGTGTGTGCGAGGAGGGACCGGTGCACATTAGACATATCCTTACAATAGACAACTTCAACAAGGAACTGCCTTGTACTGCCACATAGAACAAAAATACACCAATCACACCACGGAGAACTGCCCATTCAATAGACAGGCATGAACTTTACAACCACCTCAGTATCGACCATATGGATATCCACCTAGAGAGCCAGGTAGAGACATACCCAGGTACAATCCTTATCCAACACCAACAGGTTCACTGAGACCATACGAGCAAGTACCATATCCACCGCCCCAACCAGTGTTAGGGCCACAACTGTCACAACCTCAACAAGTGGTACCTGTGAAGTATGCCCAGCGAGAAGAAAATTTGGAAAGAGCCATAGTGCCAGCCTCAATGATGACCAGTGTAGAATTAGCAAACCCTGGATATGAGCTGCCCCCAGGAGATTATTATCCCTATGAAGCCAACATGCTAGAGTATGAATCAGCTTATGATTCAGTTTACTATGGATATGAAAGCTATGATCAGGGCTATGGAATGGAGGTAGCCACTTTGATGTATACTGCTCCTAAAGCACAACCACCTATGAGACCACCCCTTAGACCTCCTATGCCGAGAGGACCTTGTTATAGATGCGGAGGAGACCATTTTATTAGAGAATGCCCTCGGCCTTACAATCCACCACCCCCTAGGACTTGGGAAGGATATTGTAATGATTGCGGAAAGGAACATCTTTTCAGAGATTGCCCTAAGAATCCAACCAAAGTCCAAGACACTGAACCAATTAATGTAATTGAAGTGATAGAAGCACCTGGAAGTGATAAGGAATACAGAGTGCCCTTGAAGGCCATTACAAGAGCCCAAACGAAAGAGCAAAAAGGAAAACAACCAGAATGAGAACAATAAAACAATAGAACAACAAGTCCCAAAATTCAGATAGTTGAAGATTCAGAGGACCCACGTGAGAGTATGCAGAACACAAAAACACAGAAACGGAAGGAAAGAAGAGAAAAGATCAAAGATAAATGGATGAAAAACAAGAGTCAAGAAAATAGGAAACAAATCAGAAACAAACAAGAGCATAAAGAACAAGGGATTCGGGAAGAGGTTCCCATTCCACCGCTTATCCAAGAAGCAGAGAAACCAGGATCAATTTAGCTGACCCAAAACCAGACGACCTAGGCATGTGGCTGAAAGCTTACCAAGCTAGGATTAAGACTGGACCAAATGTGGAGCAGCATGAAAAACTTTATCCACAAGGAGAATTAGAAAAGGAGAGACTTGTGATATGTAGGAAACTTATAGAGGTAGCACAAGCAACCCTAGGAAGACTATCCCAGCCCTTCCAGAAACGAGGATAGCAGAGGATCAATACAAAGAGTATGTCAAAGCCAAGGATAAAGAACCTAGAGAGAAGGATGATAAGCGTGAGTGAACAAGAACCCAAGATGAACCTATGCCAACAATACCTGACTTAGAGGCTGAATGGCCAAAGGAGTTATGGAATAGAATCCGAGAAGAAGAATGGAGTGACGAAGCCTCCCTTTGAGGAATTAGATGTGGAAGTTTATCAACCCAATCCCAATATGGAAGAAGTATATGAGGAAGTGTCAAGGCTAGATAGAAATAGAGAAGAAGCTCAGAGCATTTCAACTTTACCAAATTACATGGGAGAATACAAAACGGAGTCTATGATAATCCGAACACCCATAGTACATGGAAAAGGAAAGGGAAACTCAGAAAAGAGTTCACACAATCTAACGGAACTTAAGAAGATGAAAGTACAATGCAAACTGACCGTGCAAGAATTACTTCAGGTTAAACCGCATTTATGGAAGCAATTAGCGAGTCAATTGGAAGTAGGGCAAGAGAAGGAAGTCAAGGGAAAAGAAAACACATCTAAAATACCAATTCTAGTTGATAAGGTGGGAGAATTTAGTGAAGGAGATGAAGGTAATACATGTCTACCTGTCACTTACAATGGGTACATGACCAAGGCAATCCTAGACACAGGTGTTGGGGTAGGAATCGCCACCAAGGAGATTTGGGAGAAATGGGGAAAGCCTACCTTGCGTCCCACACACATGAAGCTCCAATTAGCAGATGGTCATGTGGAGAAACCCTTAGGAATACTGGAAAGAATCAAATTAACCACCTGTGGAATTTGAACACACACTAGCCATCTGTAAATTTGAAAAGGCTAACAACTATGAAATGATATTAGGACGACCTTTCATGAGACAAATGCGGGTAGTGCAAGACTGGGGGAGAGATTCATTATACCTACAACATCAAGGAAATACCACCAAGATAAACTTGCACACATTTTCATATCGAGATGTTCCTCCACTACAATGGAATCCCATACACAAGGAGGAAGATGACCTATCCATTCATAGTGCTGGATCAAGCGATCAATCATGGATGCACAAGGACGCCCAATTATGGATGTGTAAAGAAGCCAAGAAAGAGGACAACAAAAGACAGCTATGCCAATAGGACATCCTAACTATAGACCTGTAGAGGACCAAGGTATAGACCTCAAATCTTTCCTGATGAAACCTTTGAACCGCATGGATGGATGGAAATCTTAGCCACCTTAGATGTGTGTGTGAATGAGGAAGTAATAAGTATGAACGAGTGCATAGATGAAGAAGGCTATGATGTGAATTTATACATGGTTGTCCTTCAAGAAGTGGAAGAAGGAGAAATCTTGGAAAAAGAATGGAAAGAGGAATATGAGAGTATAGAAATGGAACCAGAATTCGATTCAGAAGAGAGCTATCTAGACACCATTTGAACCAAAGAGAAGCAAGAACCGACAAAGATCTTAGTAATAGAAGCCGCTCCCATAGTACAAAAGTGAGAGGAAAACATGAGTAAAATCGAACTAAATCCAGATCTTTTCAAGGTTCCTGAACATTTTAAAAGATATGAAGTAGAAGAGGGAAAGGTAGCCATTCAAATGCCTAAACGAGAGGCTCAAGATGGAGAAGCATACGACAACAAAGAACAAACAAAAAAGATCATAGTGACAGTGGAAGATGGAGAAGAAAGATGCACATACATAGGCAAAGATGTGTCAGAGGAAGAGGAAGAAGAACTAATACAATTTATCCGAGAATATCAAGACGTATTCGCATGGACATACAAGGATCTCAAAGGTGTGGAACCCTTGATTTGTTCTCATAGAATACCAATGACAGCAAATGTGAAACCATCGAAACAACGCCCTTATACATACAATGAGGTCTATGCTACTAAAATTAAGGAAGAAATAGACAAGCTATTAGTGACAGGATTCATATATGAAATAGAACACACCGAGTGGGTCTCGCCATTAGTAGTTGTGCCTAAGAAGAACGGAAAACTGAGAGTGTGCATTAACTTGAAAAAAGTCAATGCAGCCACCATATGTGACAGCTACCCATTGCCCATTACGGATCATCTATTGGAAAGAGTCGAAGGGAAAGAAGTATATAGCTTCTTAGATGGATTCTCTAGATACAATCAAGTAGTCATAGCTATAGAGGATCAACATAAGACCGCATTCGCAACTGAATGGGGAGTCTATGCCTTCCGTTGATGCCTTTTGGACGTACTAATGCGCCTGCTACTTTCCAACGATTGATGTGTCATGTTTTCAAGGAATTCCTAAAAAAGAGCATGGAGTTGTATGTAGATGACCTATGTACCTATTCAAATCAAAGATTAGACCACATTCCTGAATTGCGAAAGATATTTAACAAATGTCGACAATATAGAGTCTATCTAAATCTGGAGAAATGTGTCTTCATGGTAAGACAAGGGAAGATCCTAGGACACATAGTCTCTAGAAATGGAATTTCCATGGATGAAGATAAGATTAAGGTCATCTTAGAGCTCCCTAGACCTAAGAATGTGAAAGAGGTACAAGCATTTATGGGACATTGTGGATACTACCGTCAATTTATCCACATGTATGCCATAATCGCCAAACCCTTGTATGGACTCTTAACTCAATTCACTTGGACAGAAGAATGTGAGAAGGCATTCAATGAGTTAAAGAAGAGACTTAGCACAGCTCCAATTATGAAAACACCGAATTGGAACAAGCCCTTTCATATTCATGTAGATGCTTCTAATTATGCAATAGGTTGTATCCTAGCCCGACCAGCAGACGAAGGGAAGTTAGATCACCCAATTGCCTATGCGAGTAGACAACTGAATCAAGCGGAGAGAAATTATACCACCACTGAACGAGAAGGATTGGGAATGGTCTATGTAGTGAAGAAATTTAGACACTATCTCTTAGCCAACAAATTCAAGTTCTTCATAGACCATCAAGCTTTATTGTACCTAGTCAATAAGCCCTGTAACACGAGAAGATTGGTAAGATGGTTCCTACTATTGATGGAGTTCAACTTTGAAGTGATAGTGAAAAAGGGAAACACACATGTAAGAGCAGATCACCTTTCTAGGTTAACACACGGAGAACCACCAAGTGGAGTACCCGATGATCTCCCAGACACTTATTTGTTTAATCTGGAAGTGTGTCCAAAGTGCGCAGAGAAACTAATTACGATACTCACTCATGGCCCACAACACCCAATCAATAAAGAGAGTAAAAAGGAAATTCTCCAATCAAGGAATTTGGACATTATCGCGGGAAGTGTGTACTATAAGGAACCCAATGGTGTATTACTAAGATGTGTTGAGGAAGACGAACAATCGAAGTTAATCGAACAAGCACATGTGAACAAATGGAGGACACACAAAGGAACTCATGGAACTATTAGGGAATTAAAGCTATTAGGAGTATACTGGCCTGGCATGCCTAAGGATGTCCATGACTACGTAAGTAACTGTGCAGAATGCCAGGAGACAATCCCCAAGGATAATACATCCATACCTTTCTCAACGATAGCACCCAATCGGAGCAAAACATTGGTAAAATTCCTAAAGACAAGAGAGCATGAGGAAGGAGTTAGCTTGGCAAGAAAACGATCCCTAGAGGAGAGGAGCAAGGATTATGTACTCATAGGAAGAAACTTGTTTAGAAGAGGAAAAGACAACCAATTACGATTATGTGTGCATGAAGGAGAATATTTGCCCATATTAGAGATGGCACACACAGGTGTGACAGGAGGTCATTTTTCAGCCGAGAGAACCGTAAAAATGATCCTCTTCGCGGGCTTATGGTGGCCAACTTTACATATGGATGCTGAAACATACGTACGAAGCTGCGAGACATGCCAAAGGGCTAAATACCCAATTCGGAGGGATGACATGCCATTGAGACCTATGGTTTGTGCTAGAGCATTCTCTAAATGGGGTATTGACTTCATAGGACCCATTAACCCACCAGCCAAAGGATCACATGCCGAATACATCATAGTAGCCACAGATTACTTGACAAAATGGGTAGAGGCAAAGGCTACTAGAAAGAATGATGCTCAAACCACGGCTAAGTTTCTTTTTGAGCATATCTTCACTTGTTTCAGATTACCAATTGAGATTGTGAGTGACCAAGGAACACACTTCATTAATGAAGTGATAGAGTCTCTAATGAATGAGTTCTTAGTGATCCATAAAAAATCAGCACCATACCATCCCCAAGCCAATGGTCAAGCAGAAAGTTCCAACAAGGTATTATGCACAGTATTGACAAAAACCCTCAATAATGGGAGGTCTGATTGGGACAAGCAATTGCATCATGCAATTTGGGCCTTCCGAGTCGCATACAAGACTGCCATTGGAACTACCCCATTCAATTTGGTGTACGGGCAGAATGCAATTTTGCCTATTGATTTTTTAATCCACACCTTGAGAGTAGCACAACAGTATAAATGGACCAGACATGATTTATCCCAACAAGTAGACCAAATAGAGAAGCTGCATGAAACTAGGTTACAAGCGATAGCAGGAATATATGCAGCCAAGGGAAGACAAAAGGCATATTATGATGCACATATAAAAGACAAAGGACTTAAAGAAGGAGACCTAGTCCTGGTTTACACCTTAAAGCAACATGCCAAGAAGTTACAAAAACGCAGATATGGACCTCTGATCATAAATAGGATCTCTACTAGTGGAGCAGTTAATCTAGCCACTTTAGATGGAGACATTCTTCCTAACTACATAAGTGGATGTAGAGTGAAACAGTTCATAGAGCCATTGACGGATCAAATGTTAGCACGTCTTGTAGGTGCTCAAAATAGGAAGAAAGAGGAAGAACGGATTATAGAGGAGACACAGAAAGAAGCCCTAGAACGCATCAAGAAACGGAAAGAGTGGATTAGGCAAAGAGACGAACGGTATCTCCAAGGAGAAGAGCCTCTCCCTATGGCTAATTACAAAGTCCATAAGTATGATATGACTAGTGCTTACATGCCACAACCTTACCTAAACCTAGGGATTGGCAAGACAGAGTACAAATTGATAGATGCCTCGATAGACTCAGGAGCAAGACTTAGTTGCATACGTAATACGGTCATAAAAGATCTTCAAATGATTATGACTCCCACAAAAGCTCATATGATAGGAATTGGAGGTCAAATCCTAGAATGCATTGGAGCAACGATAGTATCCCTCCACCTAGGAAATTCTTCCATGGAACAACGAGTCTTAGTGTGCAGAGATGAAGATTTAATAGAAGATTTGATCATAGGACAGGATTGGATCATTGAAAATGAAGTAAGCATCAACCTACCTCAAGGCTATATTTCAGCCAAGATAGGGCACAAGGAAATTTTTAGTCTATTAGGGGAGAAGCCTTCACAACAACCAAAAGTCATCGAGAGTGCAGAAGAACGCAAAGAAGAGCTAGTGGAAAATGATTCTAGCCCCAATACCTCAGAAACCAATATAAAAGAAGCAGAAAGCTCAAACCCCAATGTCTCCAAGGAAGAGGTGAAATCATCCTATTCAATTGGTGAACGGTCAGACACTAATGAAACCAACAATTGGAGAGTTTCTCACACGACAGAAGGATCACCAATATGGAAAACAACACTCAGATACTCCCATCAAGGAATGGTCATATTCAAATGGGTACACAAGGATCAAGTGCAGAAATCAGAGACGTCAACATCAACTCACAAGGAGAAAAAGGAGAACAAGAAGTCAGCTTCACCGATATCCAAACCAACAAGACTCTTGCAAGTATGGCTTCCGAAGCCTCTGATTGAAGCTCAGAAGGCATGACAACAGATATGGATTCCCAAAAAGGTCAGACAAGCAGCCAAGCAAGAGATATGCAAACAGACGGATGCATTACATCGAGACATTCAAACAATGCACCCAAGACAGATTCATCATAGAAACATGAAGAGCAAAACCTCAATCACTATGACATCAAAAGAAATACATGAAGGTCGAAGGACCAGAGAGAAGACAAAAGGACTATCAACATGACAACGAAGCGGATTTGGAAGCCAAAGCAACCACAAGGAATGGACCACCACAACAACAAGGATTCTAATTGCACTCATGAAGTACCAAATGCACCTAAAGTATGCATAGTAGGGCCACATTACAAGGTCAAGCATGCGGCACTTGATGTGCATAAAAAAGTTAGTGGTGCACATTCGCCAATGGGGATTAGGTCATAGCTTCAACTTTCTTAGGAATGGACATACTATGTAGATAAATAAATGCTTCGGCTATATTAATTCTTGTTTTCTTTCAGGAAAAGAAATAAAAAGATGTAAGAGATCTCACTTATCAAAACAAGGGAAACGGAGTGACGGAGTGATGACATGTTACTACAACACACCGCACAATTGCTAGGTTTTCAATTGAGGCTAATGCACTTTTCCTTACAAGTGCAGATGGTTTCTGAAGATTCTGAAGCAACAATTCAAGAGGAAGTATTGGAATTTCCTCTCCAGAGTATCACCAAAGCAAAGGGACATTGGTTTAGAAAAGATCAATCAGCTGGGGAGTATCTCTTCTTGGTGACTATCAAAATCATGGATACAGACCATCAATTTCCGATTATGTCCCAAGATTTTAAAGTAGTGCATGAGCTTCCCTACCATTGACATCATGAAGAAAGCGGGTCTACACAAATACTTCGAACTTCCAATCTACAAGCTCGACTTTCAACGGTGTACACAAGTCATGAATACATTACAGCCAGCACTACATGACCCATTGGTGCTAGAGGCCAGAGTCATGGATGGAGTCAGTGAATGGGTAGTCATCCAATTTACACATGACTTGATAAAGGAAGCGTTTGGATGGGAAAAGGATGGCAACACAATAGTGAAAGAAGAGAGTCGAGGGGCAAAGACCAGAACCTTTACAGACATCAATAGGGTGGACATAGAAGAGGAAGTCAGACTCATCCACCAGCACTTCTGCTTCCCAAATATGCATCGATATATGGCCCCTCAGAAGATTATTGTCCAGCTACTCTCACATGCCATCAAGCAAATTGGCAATCAAATTAATCTAACTCCTTACATACAGGAAAGACTATTTGAGGCAAAGAAGCAATGGAGCAACAAGAAGTTCCTCAATGGCAGTGTAGCTCTGACAATATTGATTTACAATGCTTTAGGCATTAGAGAGCATCTGCAAGAAATGCCATCATCGACTGCCATTGCTAAGTATGCCAAAGTCGCCACAGTTCCTAAAAAGAAAAGAGGAGTCAAGATTGTTGAAGAGGCATAAACTAGCTCTCAACCAAAAATGAGAGGTACAAAGAGACTAAGGGAGGTAAAGCAAGTAGAAGAAGAAATTCCCACCCCGAAAAGGGCACATGTACTTTCCAAAGACAAAGATTACAGAGCAAAGGCCTATTACGGAGGAAGAGTTAACTAAAGCCCTAGAAGAGACACACAAATATACGGAAGGTCAAATTAATCTACCTGTGCAAAGGCACCATTACTGAACAGGCTCTAAAGCCCAAGGAAAAGATGATTATATGAGGCTTTATTTGGTTTAAATCCCTCGCAATCGGTCTACTTGGATTACTTAGAGGCCACAATTATCTCGCAAGGGATTCTTCCTGTGTCAATGCGCTAGCTCATAAATTCCCGGCAAATGCACCAAATGAAACGCTCTTGAGCCCAATGGAAAAAGTGGTTTTACGAAACTTTATTTGATTTAAATTCCTCGGAATCGGTCTTCTTGGATTACCTAGAGCCCACAATTATCCCACAATGCTTCCCGGCAAACGCACCAAATGAATATTTCCTAAAGCCCACGAAAAAGATGATTGTGAAAGCCTTTATTTTGCTTAACCCCCTCGAAATTGGTCCAATTGGATTACTTAGAGGCCACAATTATCTCGCAATAGATTCTTCCTGTGTCAATGCACTAGCTCATAAATTCCCGGCAAACGCACCAAAATGTTTCGCCTCTTTTGCCAAAGGGAAAGATGCACACTTAGGCTATTGGTTTGCCCAAATGACTTGCAACCGACCTATCTATTTTCTTCTAAGTTCCCAATAAGATATGAAGCACACTCACTTCTTGCTTGCACTTTTTTGTCTCATGCTCCTCTATTGCTAACTTTTTTTCAAACTTAATTCATTGCTATGAATCATCTATATCAAAGATAAATTCTCGTTTTATTTTTGAACCAAGATACATTCTAGCCTCACAATAAAGTTACTCGATATATCCACTCCTCTAAACTTCTTCATGGAGAGAATGCGATGAAAACGTTTTTGGTTCACAACGATGCAAAAAGATATCCACCTAACAAAACAAAATTGCTACATGGAAAAACAGGAGACAATAGCCATTGCGCCAAATTCCAATAAATCCATACCTTACCATAATGCTTATGTAAGTGTGGCCAATATATTGTGTACTTGCACATTCGTCATCAAAGCTAGTGAAAAGTGAATCATACCATCAAGCATGCATGCACTGAAACTCTGGCCTACATCGTTTGACATTTACCTCCTCCTTATGATCACGTTGCTCATCCCATTATCCACAGAAGAAGCCATAGTCGATTTGGCAGTCATTGTGTGGCTTCTCGAATCTGCTCCTTTTTCCCCAGGTAGGTACATGTTTACAATGGTTGCCCAAGTACTTCTCAATAGTTGATATGAGAGCAGCTTTTAGAACTGCACCAACAATTGCATCCTTCTTCCCACCTCACTTAACATTTAAATAGCAGGGATGCTCCTGATGCCATATTTTGTAGCTTTGCCAAGGCTCTCATCGTTAGTGAGCTTCAGACCTCATAGTCTTCCTGCATTGTTCTGAGCAAGCTCACCCATCAAGACTCCAACCGACCAAATGGGCATTGATCCTGAACAAGACCACCACTGGTCCAACGGTGAAATAGGAAACCACGATCCAATGTTAAATCCGCTTATGGATGATGAGCATGAATAAAGCACCCACCAATCCCCAAGTACACCTATGACAAGCATCTTCCGAGAGAGAGAGAGAGAGAGAAAACACGGGCAACACATGCGAGCCCATAATCCTCAACTTCAACATATGTCATCAGTGTTGCACTGCTCAACTGATTCTTCAATCAGCTGAGTCCATTCCCTCGTGATCCTACTTGTAGTTTCCTCTGTTCTACCCATAAATAAATTGAGGATGGTCTGGGCTTTGTAAATCGCCTCAACCAAATGTACAAATGCGACTCATACCCATCCCATAGAATGGGATGATCTTCATCTTCTGTTCTTGTATCTTCGTGAGCCTGCAAAATTCCTCTACAACCAACAAATGAGCTCGCAAAGGCACCTGCTGCAGCAATTCCTCCAAATGATGAATTTTGTTTACAGAAAAGTGATGCTGCAAACATGAAAATGCTGGTAGAAGCTTGAAAGATGATGGCTTATTTGAACTCCATAGGAACAGACGGGTTGATCGGGATGAAAACCTCCGTTGAATTGGACCCGATAGAGTACCTCTTGAAAGATCTTCTGGCTCATAAGTTATATTGAAACCAATGAGGGTTTGAGAATTAGATCAGAACCGCCATAGCCACCACCTTCTACCACACATTTTGTTGGCCACCAGATGCATGTCGAAGTCGAGCAACGTGAGATTTTCCCCTTTCTACTCCTGTTTCGGACCCACTCCTTCTGCATTATACTCCCCCCCTTGTTATTCGCGGTGCTCAGTCCAGCCGGCCCTTTTCGATGTGCTTCCTCTTTTTCTTCTCTTTTAAAAGTTGCAACCCAAAATCTTTTGCGGATCCCTCAGAATTCCCCCATACTCATTTGTTCTCTCTTGATCCTCTCTGTCTATGGCCTTCCTCGTTGTTGCCCTGTTTAAAGCCATCTCCCCATCATCCGAGCTTCACCGATCAGAGATAATCAGAAAAATTCCCTCTGCACCCTCGTGAAGAGTTTCCTCTTTACCCCGTAGATGCAGCCTACGCAGAAAAGCGAACCCTTCCTTCTCCCTGCGTCGTTGAAAGGGAAATAAAAGAACACAAGCAAGAATGAACTGCAGTCTCCGCCTCCTGCCCACATGGACATCGAACTCTTCGAGGTGTCCCAATGCAACTCCAGCCCCTGTTGTCCCTTCAGCCACTGTAATAAAAAAAAAAACACATCGCCACACACCATTTTCTTTTTCCCCTTCTCCAACGGTCCTACCTTATCATCGCGATCCAGAGGCCCCTGTTTTTCGTGAAGTTTTTTCGAGCCTCGTTTTGTTCCCCTTTTTGATGATAAAAACTGAGACAGAAAAATCCCTCATTAAGCAAAATAATGCCTTTCCACTGTACACTAGATCCAGAACGATTCCAGTTGCCTCTGCTATCTCCTTTATAAACTTGAGCTCTTCATTTGTACTCATTGCATAGCCAATACCCTTTACATCAATTATGTTAACTATGTCATGCGAGGCAATATTTGCATTCAACCCATCAAGTAGGCCTTGAGTATAATCATAAAAATATTCTGGACTGTCACATATACTATATGCATGAACCCTGGCTTTCAGAGTGCTCAGATGGGACCCCAAAGCTAGCCTTGCCGTTGCGCCACCACTGCCAGTAAATAAAGATGAAATAGCCGCAGACGAGACCGAAAACAATACCAATGATCGGTAAAACCCCGTCGAAAAACACCTGAATCCATCACACACTATGCAAAAGGAGGCTTGTTAGTGCAAAAAAAACAACCACTTATATGGTTAACATACTCCCCTCTTCTTAATTGCGAAGTCGTCCTCGACGAGCGATATGCTACCTGTACTCAAGTTATCCAACATGTGATCATCACTCAATCAAATACAAATCTTTACCTTGCATGCCTATTCTCTTCTTCCTCAATGTGGCACTTGCAATCACCCCTATACAATCATCGGTTAGTACCAAAATCCAATCATTCCACTTACCATCTTTGTCCATCTTCTCGCATCTTCACCGCCATGTCCACCTGTCTGCAAACTTCATCAAACATTAGAATCTTTTTTCATCAAATCCCAATAACATCTACAACCAAAATGGAAAGACAATCATCCACATCACACATATATACTCGGCACACACATCATGATTCGTGTCACACATGCATTCTCGTCACACACAACATACATACATGCAAACAGAAGACATGTCCACATTCGCTCTCGTCACTCTTCTCGACTACTCATTCAACACGTCACAAATCTTTGTTCCACATGCATACTCAACACACTTTCCACACACACCATATATAATCGAAACCATTCCCCACTTCCATTTTTCGTTTCTAGCTGGGTTCTCTCGCCGATTGTTCATTCCCCTTCTAACTAGGGTTTTCACTACCCGCTTGCCTTCCTGTCTATCTCTCAGTTTTTCTTGCTCGTCAACTAGATCAGATGCTAGGTCACCACCACACCACTCTAACTTGATGGATACACGATAAGGACCACTCAAGCCTAACACGAGCTCGCTCTAACAAGATCACTCATCGTCGACGCGATTCCGAACTTCACAAGTCATTGCACCACCTAAGAGCCAAACTGAACACTTCCGGAAGGTTTGCAGACAAACAATGCAACTAGCACGATTGGATTCCTCAAGTCCAAGATTTCCACAGACACATCGCAACCAAAACCCTAGCCGAGCTTAAGCTTCGATTTGACATGTTCCATCGGGAGCCCACACATAACCCAAATCCCCACAGCACAAACACATATATTCCCATCCGAGCATCATGCTCTCTCACCTCTCTTATGTCCCCCCTCGAGCGAGGAATTCTTCTCATTCATTTTTTCCACATTTTTTTTTCATCATTTTTTTTTCACATATTTACTCACACTTGCCGGCCTACACCGAAGCTGGATGCGACTCGTGGACTCGACCACCTGGTCGAGTTTGTTCCACTCATCTACCAACCCAACGCAGCGCGCGACACACAGACAGCTAGCCCTATGCGAAACCGACGTCGGTTCGTGGCTTTGACCACCCGGCCAAAGTGGGTCCACTCTATCGGCCCACATAGGCGCGTAGCCACACTCACACATACACAAACATATATTTTTCTCATTTTCTTTTCATTCCCGAATCTCGAGAATTAGGAGACAGAAAAAAGGATCTTTTCCCAACCATCCCAATCACGATACACACACATATATCCCCCTGTGGATATCCCAATAAGACACATCTCCTCTCTGCTACTACTCAAGCCAAAATCCAGCCACTAATGCCATGGTCAACCCATCCTCGCAAAACCCGCACATACTAACCACCTTGTCGGCCTGAAACCTCAAAAAGTGTCACGTCAGTCCTAAGTGTACAGCCAACTCGATCCATCCGTCCTCACATCTCTGACTCGCAATCCGCAAAGCAAACCCTAATCAGACTCAAGCCGTCCTAACCCACATCCATCGCCTCGTCTATTTTTTCATCTCCAACCTCTGCCTCGCAGAGATTCCACATGATTTGACAGCTTGCTGATATTGTCCTCTAGCCAGGCGATACGATCTGGAAGGCCACCATTCATTACTACACCTCTTAATGCCTCGAGCTTCAAAGCTAAATCCCTTATCGCTTCTTCTTTTCGCTCATCACTGCCTTGGAGTCGAAAAATCTCATCATCCACTTGATGGAACCGAACCCACATTTTCTTCTTCTCGTCTTCTAAATGGCTCATCTTTCTTTCTATTTCCAAAGGAACCTCCTCGCTCCTCCCGACTTGGCCTGACAACTTTTCAACCTCTTCTCGAATCGACCTCTCCTCCCAGATTCTACTCATATTTTCTACTTCCAGATCATCCACTTTTTTCGACAACTCCTTCGCCTTTTCTAACTCCACGCCTATCGCCTCTAACTGCTCCAACATCACTTTTAGCTCTTCCTCTATTCTACCTACTTTCGGATCCTCTACTCGTTCTCGGGTCTCATCGTCTTTCTGATTCATCCACCTACCGAGCTTGCTACTCAGCCTTGCATTCTCTTTCTCTACCCGTCTCACTTTCTCATCACTCTCCGCTTGGGCACTTTTCATTCTTTCTAACTCCAGGTGGAACTCGTCACATGCCTTACCCGCTTGATCACTGTATCGACGGATTATGCTTTGTACCTTCTCGATTTCATGCTCCATTCGCTCGACTCTCCTCATCAAGTCATCCTCGTCTCTTGAGAGCTCTCCTTTGATCGCAACTCCAAAGCAGTCGGCTACCATCAAGCCGGATCTCAAGTCCTAGACCACGTTTTCACTCTCGGGCTTCACAAGATCTTGCCTGCAGCTTTTGTTTACTCTTTTCCACTCCTTGTTTTCATTTTTCAATATTCGTACTTGCTTTTCCCAAGTTCCTAGGACCTCGGCCATTTTCACTTGATTTTCCTCTAATTTTTCTATTTTGATCCTCTCGTTATCTCGCTCCACCTGCAACCAATTGACTTGACATTCCAAGCTCTTCACAAGTTTTACCAAGTCTCGATCATGAGATCGAGTGTCCTTGCTTTCACTTGCTCTCGTAGTTTCCGTCGATGAAGTAACTCCACCTTTGTCAACTTCCACATACAAGGAGGATAAACACCTATCAGATTGATTCGTTGTGACCTTTACGCCAGTCACCTCTTTTGAGCCACACACGTGCTCGCATAGTCTCTTTTTCCCGCAGTCCGCACATGTGGGGACAAAATCCAACGGGGTGCATACACGAGGGCAATATTTGGCTATATGCCCAATCTGCTTGCAACACCAGCATCTCACATAATTTGATATCGGGCCAAATCGCCACCCTCGGTTCACATGATGTCTCATGGTCGGACGAGAATCTATCCATCTATTTTGTCCAAAATTTGGTTGTCTCATTTTGGCATTCTCCAAACCACATGCTGGCTTTTGTTGAGCCATTTCTTTCATGAAGGTTGAAGCGGATTTGGGATCGACTTGGCTGTGCCACACGATTGGGGCACCAAGCGAACTCGTAGCACTCTCGATGAGATGTGCTAAGCCAATTCCCGGCAGACGCACCAAATGAACAGGCTCTAAAGCCCAAGGAAAAGATGATTATATGAGGCTTTATTTGGTTTAAATCCCTCGCAATCGGTCTACTTGGATTACTTAGAGGCCACAATTATCTCGCAAGGGATTCTTCCTGTGTCAATGTGCTATCTCATAAATTCCCGGCAAACGCACCAAATGAAACGCTCTTGAGCCCAAGGGAAAAAGTGGTTTTACGAAACTTTATTTGATTTAAATTCCTCGGAATCGGTCTTCTTGGATTACCTAGAGCCCACAATCATCCCACAATGCTTCCCGGCAAACGCACCAAATGAATATTTCCAAAAGCCCACGGAAAAGATGATTGTGAAAGCCTTTATTTTGCTTAACCCCCTCGAAATTGGTCCAATTGGATTACTTAGAGGCCACAATTATCTCGCAATGGATTCTTCCTGTGTCAATGCACTAGCTCATAAATTCCCGGCAAACGCACCAAAATGTTTCGCCTCTTTTGCCAAAGGGAAAGATGCACACTTAGGCTATTGGTTTGCCCAAATGACTTGCAACCGACCTATCTATTTTCTTCTAAGTTCCCAATAAGATATGAAGCACACTCACTTCTTGCTTGCACTTTTTTGTCTCATGCTCCTCTATTGCTAACTTTTTTTCAAACTTAATTCCTTGCTATGAATCATCTATATCAAAGATAAATTCTCGTTTTATTTTTGAACCAAGATACATTCTAGCCTCACAATAAAGTTACTCGATATATCCACTCCTCTAAACCTCTTCATGGAGAGAATGCGATGAAAACGTTTTTGGTTCACAACGATGCAAAAAGATATCCACCTAACAAAACAAAATTGCTACATGGAAAAACAGGAGACAATAGCCATTGCGCCAAATTCCAATAAATCCATACCTTACCATAATGCTTATGTAAGTGTGGCCAATATATTGTGTACTTGCACATTCGTCATCAAAGCTAGTGAAAAGTGAATCATACCATCAAGCATGCATGCACTGAAACTCTGGCCTACATCGTTTGACATTTACCTCCTCCTTATGATCACGTTGCTCATCCCATTATCCACAGAAGAAGCCATAGTCGATTTGGCAGTCATTGTGTGGCTTCTCGAATCTGCTCCTTTTTCCCCAGGTAGGTACATGTTTACAATGGTTGCCCAAGTACTTCTCAATAGTTGATATGAGAGCAGCTTTTAGAACTGCACCAACAATTGCATCCTTCTTCCCACCTCACTTAACATTTAAATAGCAGGGATGCTCCTGATGCCATATTTTGTAGCTTTGCCAAGGCTCTCATCGTTAGTGAGCTTCAGACCTCATAGTCTTCCTGCATTGTTCTGAGCAAGCTCACCCATCAAGACTCCAACCGACCAAATGGGCATTGATCCTGAACAAGACCACCACTGGTCCAACGGTGAAATAGGAAACCACGATCCAATGTTAAATCCGCTTATGGATGATGAGCATGAATAAAGCACCCACCAATCCCCAAGTACACCTATGACAAGCATCTTCCGAGAGAGAGAGAGAGAGAGAGAGAGAGAGAAAACACGGGCAACACATGCGAGCCCATAATCCTCAACTTCAACATATGTCATCAGTGTTGCACTGCTCAACTGATTCTTCAATCGGCTGAGTCCATTCCCTCGTGATCCTACTTGTAGTTTCCTCTGTTCTACCCATAAATAAATTGAGGATGGTCTGGGCTTTGTAAATCGCCTCAACCAAATGTACAAATGCGGCTCATACCCATCCCATAGAATGGGATGATCTTCATCTTCTGTTCTTGTATCTTCGTGAGCCTGCAAAATTCCTCTACAACCAACAAATGAGCTCGCAAAGGCACCTGCTGCAGCAATTCCTCCAAACGATGAATTTTGTTTACAGAAAAGTGATGCCGCAAACATGAAAATGCTGGTAGAAGCTTCAAAGATGATGGCTTATTTGAACTCCATAGGAACAGACGGGTTGATCGGGATGAAAACCTCCGTTGAATTGGACCCGACAGAGTACCTCTTGAAAGATCTTCTGGCTCATAAGTTATATTGAAACCAATGAGGGTTTGAGAATCAGATCAGAACCGCCATAGCCACCACCTTCTACCACACATTTTGTTGGCCACCAGATGCATGTCGAAGTCGAGCAACGTGAGATTTTCCCCTTTCTACTCCTGTTTCGGACCCACTCCTTCTGCATTATACTCCCCCCCTTGTTATTCGCGGTGCTCAGTCCAGTCGGCCCTTTTCGATGTGCTTCCTCTTTTTCTTCTCTTTTAAAAGTTGCAACCCAAAATCTTTTGCGGATCCCTCAGAATTCCCCCATACTCATTTGTTCTCTCTTGATCCTCTTTGTCTATGGCCTTCCTTGTTGTTGCCCTGTTTAAAGCCATCTCCCCATCATCCGACCTTCACCGATCAGAGATAATCAGAAAAATTCCCTCTGCACCCTCGTAAAGAGTTTTCTCTTTACCCCGTAGATGCAGCCTACGCAGAAAAGCGAACCCTTCCTTCTCCCTGCGTCGTTGAAAGGGAAATAAAAGAACACAAGCAAGAATGAACTGCAGTCTCCGCCTCCTGCCCGCATGGACATCGAACTCTTCGAGGTGTCCCAATGCAACTCCAGCCCCTATTGTCCCTTCAGCCACTGTACTCAAAAAAAAAACACACCGCCACACACCATTTTCTTTTTCCCCTTCTCCAACGGTCCTACCTTATCATCGCGATCCAGAGGCCCCTGTTTTTCGTGAAGTTTTTTCGAGCCTCGTTTTGTTCCCCTTTTTGATGATAAAAACTGAGACAGAAAAATCCCTCATTAAGCAAAATAATGCCTTTCCATTGTACACTGGATCCAGAACGATTCCAGTTGCCTCTGCTATCTCCTTTATAAACTTGAGCTCTTCATTTGTACTCATTGCATAGCCAATACCCTTTACATCAATTATGTTAACTATGTCATGCGAGGCAATATTTGCATTCAACCCATCAAGTAGGCCTTGAGTATAATCATAAAAATATTCTGGACTGTCACATATACTATATGCATGAACCCTGGCTTTCAGAGTGCTCAGATGGGACCCCAAAGCTAGCCCTGCCGTTGCGCCACCACTGCCAGTAAATAAAGATGAAATAGCCGCAGACGAGACCGAAAACAATACCAATGATCGGTAAAACCCCGTCGAAAAACACCTGAATCCATCACACACTATGCAAAAGAAGGCTTGTTAGTGCAAAAAAAAACAACCACTTATATGGTTAACAATTACCACAGACCCAACAAGAGGGCGAAGCTAAAAAGAAGCTCACCAAAGTCCACCGCTACAGAGAATTAGGTTTGGATAATTCAAGCTCATCTTTGAATGCACAAAAAGAACCCGACACATCCTTATTAAATGTGGATATTCAATGTGAATCAAAGGATGATGGACAATGAGAGGAACTTAATGCAGTTGAATACAATGAAGAAGAAGAGGGCATGAGGGTGGAGGACACCATTGTCCAACCAGATCAGGACAACGCAGGCAAGGAAGCAAACACGGAAGGAACACATGTCATCAAAATCAATGAGACTTCCACCATTCAAATCACAGAGACAACACTTACAAGGGAAATTTTAATCAAGATACCAAAGAAAGAGCCTAAAGAAGCTACAGTCGAAGAATCAGAACCCTTCACTCCGATAAGGATTGTGGCAGAACCCTCCCCCATGGATGTCACTTTTCAAGGGAGTGCCACAAAAGTTATTGATTTGGATGAAGAAAGAAAAGAACCAAAAATACAACTACAAATCAGACAACCCCACAATGAGACTATCCATGTAGAGCAAGGAAAAGATGTACAAACCAGAGAAGCTCCTAGCATACCAAGAACATGGTTGAATGTTGACATCGCTCAGCTCAAGCCCGTAGTGCAAGACATGATTAGAACTGCAATGGATACACAACAATTAATGCTCGAGGCCGATGAAAACTACGATCAAGCGATGCAGGACAAGCATGAACTTCAAGAAATTGGTAAGAATATTTCTGTTGAGTTAAAGATAGCAAAGGAGCAGATATTACAGAAAGAAAATGAAGTTCAAGAGGTCAAAAATCAGTACAAAATGTTAGAGATGGAAAATGCAAAATTGAAAGAACAAATCCAAGAATTAAAGAAGAAATATGAAGCTAGCGAGGTTGAGAAGACGCGGATGAACTCAAGAAGTAAGGTCTTAGAATCTCAAATAAATGTATGTATGGAAGAAGCAGAAAACCTAAGGAATAGGAATAAAGAACTAATGATAGCTCTTCTAAGTGATCAGCCCATAGAGGTTCAGGAAAAGCCAGAAAAAGACATCAAGGAACTCGAAGAAAAGATGGCTAAGTATGAAGATCAGCTCAAGCAGGAGCAAGCAACCATTGCCGAATGGGAAAAGAGGTACATGGATGATACCGCGACTCTTAGGGCAAAATGGAAAAAGGCTGAGAATAGATATCTACTACATTGTAAAGAAGACACAGATCAACTCGCAATAGTGGCAGAGGAAATCCAGAAGAATAAGGAAACAATTTTGCAGGCACAGGAAGAAATTAAGCAAAAGAAGGAAATGATAAAGCAACTACAGGATCAACTAGCACACAAGGAAACTGAGGGGACACCAGTAGTTCCAAAATCCACAAAGGCTACTGAGGAGACTGAGGTACGTCCTCTCTCCCCCCCCCCCCCCTTACATCATTCATCGATAAGGGAGGAAAAGGAGATCCAAGTTGAAAATAATAATTGGGACATTGCAGAACTGAGCCGACCAGAAAGGGCACTACTGGTGTCCCAGCTTATTGCTGAATTTGAAGATCAAATAATACAAATCATGAAGGAAACTAAAATAGAGAGCAAAAACTTGGACCAAATTTTGAAGCCATTCAGTGTACCATATGGACTACTTAAAGAACAAACACGACAATATATAAAGGTGACGACAAATAAGGATCCAGACAACAACCTCCAATTCAGCCAAGATACATTCAAGTATACTCAAGAAGAATTCGAAAAAGCTGATCCCATATGGAGGCGCAAAGTTTTGAAAAGAATCCTACACTATGGGTACAGTGGGAAGCATCACCATATGTGCTTCAGGTAAACCTGTTAGATTTATTTAGACCTCCATGGTCTACCATTGGTCTACCTGCATTTGGTCGAGGACCCTAGCCGGGTCAAGGACCAGAGCTCAGGGGAGCCAAGGCTCTAGCACGGATCTTCGAGGTTATTCCATCTCCTCAGAGTGGCCATATGAGGAGTGTTTGGACCTTAGAGAAGATTCTAGAGGTGCCAAGGGCAAGGGCTATTTAAGGTTGGGAGGAGAGTGGTAGGTAGCTAATTGGGATCTTTCAAAACCCATCTTTTTGCCCAGTACCCCGCAGACGTTCCTGGTTGCAATTTTGGGAAGGCCAATGCTAGGGAAGCATAAATAATCAATGGTTGAATTATCCGTTATTACCTAGTCCACCACATAACTACCTACCGAGGGAAGAGTACATGGTAAAAACAATGGAATTTTAGATTGCAAGATATGCGACGGTACCTGATTTAGTAGTAAAAATGACGAATAAGATTTTCAGCATGCTACTAACAGTGATTAAAGTCTTCCAACACGCAAAATATACTTTTTTGAACTTCATCGGCATTACACAAGGATCTCAAGCGCTCATTTTTTATCTTTCAACCATTCCGAGCCACTTAACACTTATGGCCTATTATTCATGACTGATGTTTTTGCCAAGCACGTACATGCAGACATTTGAAGAAGCATTTTTCATCGGCTTCTTCGAAATAGATTCAAAATTTTTTGTCAAGAGGACTTCGAACCTTAATGCACGACTGGTGGCTTATGAAATGAGCTTTTTTGCAGATCAGCGTCAGGCACCAGAGGATGGAGTGAAGTCCAGCCAGTGGAAGGAATTTATGATATGTCATGCCAACTTGCTGAATCAAAGAGAGCAAGTAGCCATACAAACGTACTCACGTCGCCACAAAACGCCTATCGGGGATGACAGAGTTCAGGAGGAGGGACATGTGGAAGGGGAATCAAGCAAGAAGAGAAGAAGAAGAAGATCAAAGTCAAAAACTGCTCAATAAAGAATGAAGATCATAAAGTGGAAGAACCATCCTCTGGCCAAATCCCCGCAAGGGCACGCATCAGGCAACAACGTGAAACATCTAGGTCCGGAGGAATGGAATTAAAAAACAATCAGAACTAGGATATTTCATGGGAAGGACGGACCAGAGCCAGGAAGTATCCATGAAGAAGTGCAAGAAGATACTTGGCAGGTAATAATCCTCCCGCTAATAGCGTGCATTGTCAACAAAGTAAACATGCTCAGAGCAATACAACAGGTCAGATATGGGAAGACAAAGACAAATTAGAAGGCCAAAAGTTAGAAAGAGGTAGAGGCTCAAAAGTTGAAGAGGGTGACTAAGAATAGCACATTCCTAGTCACTGGTGGCGTGCGTGGCAGCCCAACTAAATACAACGACCCAAATATGTGATATAAGGAATACCAAGGGGCAAACAGAAGCAAAGGACTTACCTCGGATAAGATAACCAATTGTCTGACAGTCCTTGTTGCTGCTTCGACCATTGGGTGCGTGTATTCAAAACTCTTAAACAAGCTGAAGACAAGAAGTAAAGCCTATCAAGGGACAACAGAGACAAAGAGGGGGAGAGTGTTGCAGAGCAGAGAAGCACAAAAGAAGAGCCCCAAAATTTTCAAATTAATGGGAATAATTTTTCTTCTTCAAAGTCTTAGAGAATTCCCTCAAGCCATGTAAATGCACTAGAGGAGTCCTGTAGATGCATAAGCCCAACTCATTGTAACATATTCCTTGTAAATTAGTAGGAAATTCACTTTTTAGTAATAAAGTGCCGGTCTCTTGTGTGAAAGGACCAAAATTAGAGCACATGTATATAAGTCACTTTGTAACTCTTTGTAGAGACTTTTGCCATTGTGAAAAAGGAGAGCTCCTAATTTTCGAAATTGCTTCTTTCTTGTAGATTTCTATCTTCTCTTTGATCTTTTATGTGTGTGTAATGCTTGGAATGTGTGTGTAGGACTGTTGTCTACCCCTCCCCACTGTTTTTGAGCTACTGTAGTGTGTGTGTGAGCTTGTAGGAGTTGTGGCATGAGTGTGGGTGTTTCCTGCCATTCACTATTTTGGTCAGGACTTGAAGCAGAGTTGTCAGAATCAAGTGAAACAATGTCCAGTAGATGCGTCTCATAGAGAGCTTCGAAATGAGTTTAGTATTGACTATATTTGGAGTCTGGAGCTGGGAGAAATCCTCGATTTACTGAAAACTACTGTAAGTGGTATCATGACAGACACTTTCAATATTTTAGTGAGTTAGAGAGGTGGATTGGTCTTTTCTCATGCATATAAGCTGAACCACTTCATTTTCCATCATGTGTGCACATGTCCTCATACACTTGGTTAGGTCATTTGATCGGATTGACAAGTAAGCGTGTGTCAATTTCCCACTATACGCACTTGTGTGGCAAATGAGGTTTAGTCTCTTTGGCACAAGTCCTTAAGTCTTCGTGACTTAGGTACACAATCACCTTCTAGTGTAGCTAATTGAATTGCTCCAATTGTTGAGATCCTATTTATGATCATAGGTCCATAGCCTCTCTTCTCTAATTTCCATGCATGTTGCTTCAAAGTGTAGATTAGGACTAGGTCTCCTGCTTTCAATCCCTTATCCTTCACGTGTGTGTCAAAATATGCTTTTTGTCTTTTTTTGGCTGCATAAATTCCTGCTGCAGCTCTTAATCTTGTTTCACCTAGCCGCTCAAGGTCAAAGATTCTAGAGGAGAGCTAATGGCTTGTCTAGTCATTCTCTTGTGCTACTTTCAATGTAGGTATCAAGAAGTCCAAAGGTAGCACTGCATTTTGGCCAAACACCATCTGAAAGGGTGTGGCTTGGAGTACCGTTTTATAGGCAAATCTGTATGCCCAAACAGCGTGGTGTAGCTATTTGTCCCAATTAGAGCGTTTATTATTCACTAATTTGGTCAGAACATTGCATAGAATCTTATTTGTGCTTTCAGCTTGCCCATTAGCTTGTGGATGATAGGGGGGAGACTTCTTGTGTATCACCAAGAACTCTTGAAGAAGATTTTCAATGACCTCATTCAAGAAGTGTGTGCCTCTATCACTGACTAGCTCTATTGGTACCCCATATCTAGTAAAAACATTTTCAAATAAGAACTTAGCGATTGTCTGAGCATCTTTCTTTGTCGTAGCTTTTACCTCTACCCACTTGGTTAGATAATGAGTGGCCACAATGATGTACTCCACATGGGAACTCTTAGCTGGGGGATTGATAGAACCTACAAAGTCTATTCACCACTTAGAGAATGCACGTCCATCCATCATAGGTGTCAGTGGCATCTCATCCTTGTGTATAGGATACTGAGTTCGCTGACAGACATCACACCTCTTCACATAGGTATGTGCATCCATGTGAAGGGTTGGTCACCAAAGTCCTGCAAATAGTATTGCCTTTATCACTCTATCTGGTCCAAAGTGTCCTCCTGTTACACCTTGGTGAGCAGTTTCCAAGATCTTCAGATATTCACTCTCATGGACACATAATCTAAGATATCCATCTTTTCCATGCTTGTCTAGATTGTCACCAATGAGAGTATAGTCTAAAGCTTCTTGTTCTAAGCTTCTCTGCCTTGCCAGGGTCATATCTTGAGGGAATGTTTTTATCCTCAGGCAAGCTGCCAAGGGTTCACTCCAATCTGGTATTAGAGACATTTGGTACAGTGTAGCATGCTCCACACGTGGTCTAATACAATAGACTGGTCATTCCTTGCACTTCTTATGGACATCTACTTCCATAGTCGGTCAGTGCACTCCAAGTTTCTTAGTGTCTCTAGAGTTTTTTGCCTTGAATAGTGTTGCTCTAATGCACCTACATGTGCTAATTGCAACCATTTTGTGTACTCATCCTCTTCCACACAACAAGCTAATATTCCTTGATCCGTATGTTTGTACATACTTCCTGCCATGATATGGTACTTTTGGGCTTTTACTATCTCCTTATGTTGTGTGTTTATTACTGGGTGGTTAGGCCCGTATGTCAATACTAGCACTAATGTCTTAGCCCATTGAGGTACAACTTCCAAATTAAACAAGCATCAGGAAGGTCATCTAATACTCCTTGTGGGGCCTCTCTAGTTGTGAGCCTAGAGAGTGTTGGAGCAAGTCTATGACAAGCCTAAGTATTGGCTTGAGTCTCACAAAGTCTTAGAAGAAGTTTTAAAAAGAAGACTATGTAAAGTTCACTTGTGAACTACCTCTTGTAACTTTTGAAGAGTTTACTTAATGTAAAAGTAAGAGAATCCTAAGTGGTTGAGTCCACTTGATCAAGAATGGAAAGAGGAGCCACGAATTCGTGATTTGTGGTAGGTAGAGAATCAAATCAATCATTGATTGATTGGAGAGTGATTGAGGGAAGTTAGCCTCCCAAACTCAACTATAAATAGATGGCAGTTTTAGTCGTGGTTAGAGAGACCTATGTGAAGACCTCCAAGAGCTGAGCTTTATGCCATATCAAGGTGTGATTACAAGGCACACATATGTATCAGTAAGTCATTGTATTGTACAAGAAATATACTTTCATTTTCATGATTATTTGGTTTCATCTTTCCATGTTCTTGTGAAGTGTACTACTCACTACCATTACTCTCAGTTTTCTCAGTCAGCTTGCAGAGATGTTTTCTCTGAGCTTGTTCAGTGATTTAACTTGGTAAAGTTAGCTCTATAAGTCTACTATATGCTCATAAATTTTCATCTCATTTGGATGTTGCAATCTTCAGTTATGTTCATTTGAAGTCAACAGGGTCTGTTCATCTTCACTTCTCTGTAAGGTACCCGACTTTTTCACTCATCTTGTCAGAGGTGTTTCTCAGTGGTTACTTATTCAAATTCAGTGATTTAAATCTTGTTGGATTCAGCTTACTTTCTAGTATAACCATACAAATTTTCATAATCATTGGAGTTTTAAATTTTGAGTTCTGTTGATTTTTCTGCTCACTGGTCTATTTCTGTAGCAGCCCGTGAAAATCGGGATGATGTCATCACTTGTTAAAACTCATTCTCAGTGTGTGGTTCATTATTTTTTATGAGATTACTCTTGAAAGTTAGCTCTTTAAGTTGCCTAGACTTCCCCAAGAGGAATTGAGCTAATTGCTGCTGTGCTCAGAGAATTATGTAAAACACTGGACAGGTGTATGAACCAAGAATAGCAAGTTTTCACCTCTGAGCTAACTCCAACTTATCTGCTTTGATCTATCTTTTTGAGAGTGATCTTCCAAGGTACATAGGGTGTCTAATACATCCATTGGCAAGCTAAAAGGGCCCACCATATACTTCTGGAGTTCATTTGGCTGGTGTAGATCAAGGATTTTGCAACACCTCTTCATGTTCAAGCACATACCTATCCATCTCTTCACAGAGAGATGGTCTGCTCTCAAGTGAGCCTAGAGAGATGGTCTGCCAGTATTGCATGGTTTGTTTACCAAGTACAGCAGTGCTTGATGATCAATAAAAAATTTAAACTTATTTGCAAGCAAATAATTTCTAAACTTTTTAACCGCATATACCATGCCTAATCCTTCTTGTTCGGTGGTGGTATAGTTTCGTTCAGCCACATTCAACTATCTACTAGCATAGGCAATTGGAAGATCCATATTACCTTTGCTCGTAGGTTGTGCAAGTACACACCCAATGGCATAATTGGATGCATCCACATGGACATGAAAGGGCTTATTCCAATCTGGTGTAGTCAAGATTGGTGCTGAACATAATCACTGTTTAAGCTCATTGAAGGAGTTCTTGCATTCATCAGTCCACTCAAAATTGGTCAAAAGTCCATATATAGGTTTTTGCAATGATGGCATACATGTGTATGAAATGTCAGTAATAACCACAATGCCCCATGAAAGCTTGCACTTCCTTGACATTCTTTGGCCTAGTTAGTTCTGCGATAGCTCTCACTTTCTCTTCGTTAGTGGATATGCCCTTCTTTGACACTATGTGTCCTAAAATCTTGCCTTGTCTGACCATGAAAACACACTTTTTTGGGTTCAGACAGACTTGATATTCTCTACATTTGTCAAAGATTTGCTTGAGTTCCAGTATATGTGTTTGTCTAATGTTGGAATGCGCACAGAGGTCATCAACATAGACTTCTAAATTCTTTCTCATGAATTCCTTAAACACATGGCACATCAGCCTCTGAAAAGTGGCTGGTGCATTGGTGAGACCAAATGGCATTACCCGAAAGGAAAATATGCCCCACTCTGTGGCAAAAGACATCTTATGTTGATCTTCTAGAGCAATGGCTACCTGATTGTAGCCAGAAAATCCATCAAGGAAGCTATACACTTCCTTGCCTGCTACCCTTTCTAATAGATGCTCAGTGATAGGAAGCGGATAGTTATCTCGAATAGTGGGTGCATTAACCTTCTTCAAGTTAATGCACACACATAGCTTTCCATTCTTCTTGGGCACCACTACAATGAGGGATACCCACTCAGTGTGCTCAATTTCATAGATGAATCCAACTTCAACCAAGCGATCTATCTCTTTTTTGATCTTGGCAGCATAATTATCATTATATGTGTATGGCTTTTGTTTAGAGAGTTTGGCATCTGAGGTCATGGGCATAGTGTGTGAACATATGTCCGGGTCTACACCTTTCAAGTCCTTGTAGCTCCAAGCGAATACATCTCTATATTCTCTTAGCAAGGTTATCAACTCATGCTCTTCTTCTTCCGTCAGGTCATGTCCTATGTAAGTGCATCTCTCTTCTCCTTTGTCCATGGCTACAACTATTTTCTTGGTGGTTTCTTTGTTATCATAGGCCTCTCCTGATTGCGCCTCATGTTTAGGCATTCTTATCATGACTCTCCTATTGTCTATCTCATAATTTTTAAAGTTTTCAGGGACCTCAAACAGGGGTTCTTCCTCCTCTAGTGTGATTTCTCTCTTCTTTCTTTTCTTGCCTTCACTCTTGGTAGTCACTTGTGTGGCTATCCTCACATCATTGGTAATTTCTTTGTGTCTCTGAGGGTAAGATTCTACTTCGTACAAATATTCCTCATCTGATGCAAAAGGAGGGTCCATTATAATTGACTCTAGATGCGAGTCACTTGCATCCTCGAATGCATGAGTGTTAGGTTCACATTCTTCAAGAACCGAATCACCCATGGTTGGCTCTATTGAGAAGACTAAAATGTCATAGCCTTCCTCATCACACTGGGGTGTCCATTGTTCTTCATTGATGGCCACATCGTTGCTAAAATTTTTTCCCACCCGTGAGGTTCAAATTCTTTGTCAGGGAAAACTACAGGTGCATAGGTTGGGTCTTGAATTGATCTATGAGTTTCCTTCGCACCTACCTCTCTAGCTTTTTCTCTCTTTTCTTCTTCTACGACTACCTTGCACATCCATAAGTGAGTGTCTTCATGCATCCATGAGGATCCTGCTCCTATGGAATGCACTGATTCAGTATCATCTTTGGCTCTATGGATGGGATTCCATTGGATGGGGGTACATCTCTATGAGAGTAATCCTTGAGATTAACTTTGATCGTGACATCTAAGTGTTGCAAGTACAAGGAATTGGTTCCCCAATCCTGTACCACTTGCAACTATCGCATAAATGGTCTTCCCAAAATCATCTCATAGGCATGATTCTTGCTAAAGTCACATATAGCAAAAGTATGCTCGAACTCAATACCACATGTAGTGAGAGTTATTCCTTCTAGCAGTCCCAAGGGTCTCTCAATGTGACCATCGGCCATCTGCAATTTCATTCTCATTGGCCTGAGTGCTGGCTTGCCCCAACGCTTCCATAGGGAAGTGGTAGCAATAGCAACTCCTGCACCTGAATCCAGAATTGCCTTGGTTGTGTATCCTTGATAAGTGATAGGGAGATAGGTGTTTCCTTCTTCTCCTTTGCCCATGTCTCCTATTTTGCCAAGGGTATTTCTGGAACTGTTCTATGAGATGCTACCTAGGAACAAGGTTTTGCTACTCCTGGTACTTGATTTGCTACATGTTTCCACAGTTCTGGCCTAACCTTGAGTAGCTCTTCTAAAGTGAGATTGCACTTCACTTTAGTGTTTTTCACTGCCTCTATGTTCCTAGGTATCACCGAGTCTTCGTTGCTTACCATGACCGTGGGTGCTCTCATACAAGTAGACTTAGCTTCCCATGGGCTGGTGAAATGAGGTAGCTCCTGTATGGAATTAGACTCGAAGTCTAATCTCTCATGAGATTGGGTATTCTCTTGTTCCATAAATAGAAGGAATGTCTTGTGGGAATTGATCATGCAAGTCATCCACAAGTTCAATAGGAGGAGTAACTTCACTCTCTTTGGCCCATTTCTCTTCTTGAATCTCTTGTAGGAATTCTGGTGAGGACCGATTCATAGAAGAAGACGTGTCTGGTTTTGTGGAGTTAGGCACATAAGCTTCCTGGGCATGAAGGCTTATCCTTTCACTTTCCTTGCTCTTATTTTGAGAGAGTGGGTCCTTTTCTAATTGTGCAATTAGCCTCTCCAATCTTTCTAGCAGTCCATCAAAGTGCAACTACATCTTTGTTAAACTAGAGAAGTTAAAAAGTTGATTGGCTTCAAACATGGTTTGAGCCAATTCCACCATCTTACCACAAATTTTAGTTCGTTCAAGCTCTAGTTCGGCTCTGCAGTAACACTTTTCATGATCCATTACGTTTGGCCCTTCTTGGATTCTGGTCTGATATGCCTTAAGCATCATGTTTAGGTCCTCCGGAGTGGGATCTGCAAAGACTGATCCTCCTCTAGGGGGTGTTGGAATTGTGTGAGGTGGGTTTGAAGGTGGTGGATTGGATGGAGATGGGGATGGTGGTGGTGTGGTAGTGTGAGACTGAGTTTGAGATGTGAGTTCAATTATCTTGGCTTTTTTTTCTCTTAGGCTTTCCTCGAGTTCACTCATCTTCTTTGCCCATTGCCTTTTCATTCTCTCATGACTATCCTTCCAGGCTCTAGTCCTCTTCTTGGTTATGCTCTTAGTTTCACTAACCTCGGAACTCTTTTCTTGGCCTGAAGCTTGGTTTTGTTGCAAAGCTTGAGGTCTAGTGACCACTTGCACTGGGGCAGTTGAAGTTACGCTTCCTGTAGAGTCTACTACTAACCCAATAACATTGATAGGAGTGATTTTTGGCATGTTATTGGGATTTTTAGGGCAGTCCCATAAGAGGTGCTCTTTTTCACAATCCTGACAAAAACCTTGAATTATCACGGATTGGGTTGTGTCGTTGGAGGCATAGGGCAATCGCGAATAAGGTGATTTCCCTGACATCAGTAGCATGGTCCTCTAGGAAATGGGGGTCTTACCTGCCTAGGTTGGGGTCTTGGGTTGGGATTAGCGTACATGACATTTGCATGCTCTGGCTCCCAACTCAGTTCACTCGAGTCCTCATAATAAGACTCATTATGCTCAGGTGACTGCATGTAGTAAGCCTATGGGTTGTCAATGTGAGTAGAGTCAAAACTATGATCACTAGGGTTGCTTCTGAAAGCAATGGTCTAACTAGCACTATGGCTCTATTCAAATTCTCTTCTACAACCGCGTATTTCACTTGAATCACATTGGATGGGGTTGGAGGTTGCTGAGCTAACACAGGCTGAGGCCTTTGTTGGGTTTGGTAGGGTTTCTGATAGGGTTGCTATGGTCTGCCATATTGGTGAGGTGGGTACTAGTTCTGGTACCTTCCTTGTTGAGGGTATGGTTGTGGGTACGTTTTCCTAATTGCTTGCTTATTGTATGGGCAATCTTGCACGGTGTGATTGGTGTACCTCCGTTCTATGGTGCAGTACTGACTACTAGGATTCACTTGGGGTTGAGCCATAATGGGACATACGTTCGCCATATGGTCACCTCCACAAGTATAACATCTTTTCACTGGGGCAAACCTTGGTATTTGTTTGCTCAATACTCCTAATTTCTGAGCTACCTTCTCTACAAGCTCCTCAATCGATGTGGATTGTGTGGAAGTGAGGCTAGTAGAGCTATTTGAATCTCTATAGATTTTTGAAAGCTCTAACTCCTCCCCTAGGTTATCCTCAATGTTGATGCACATCCACACACACTCTTCTATGGTTCTAGGGTCCTTCAAGTAGACATGATCTCAATTTGGTACTTAGCAGTCCATCCAAGAATAAAGCCACTTGTTTGGCTGGTGTGGGTAACTTAGGAACATGAAATCTCTCTAGGTATTGCCTAAATCTTCTTCTTGCAAGTCTAACGGTCTCTTGAGGTGTCTGCTTGAAGCTATGAATCAGTGAGGAAGTATTATGCCTTATGCCACTCTTAAAGAACTCGGTAATGAAAGCCTCCAGCAGTTGGTCTATGTTCCTGAAGTATTATGCCTTATGCCACTCTTAGAGAACATGGCCCTTACATGGTTGAAACCATGTAAGGGCCATGTTCCTAAGGGTTAGACCAAAAGCATTGTACTACGTGAATAACTCCTCAACTTGTTTAGCTCTCAAGACTTGCCTAAACTCGGCCACATGATCATAAGGGTCTCTAGTGCCATCGAAGTATTTCTTCATGGACTTAACCAGCTGGGTTGGCCTCAAGGTCCTAGTGTGTTCCCTAGGCCTTGGCAAAGGAAAATCATCAGCATTTCTTAGGTTCCTTGGGTCCCTAGGTCTCTCGATTTCCACTCTATCCGTCTCTGTTCTCATCCTTTCTCTTCCTAAGGGGTTGGCAAAACTTACCTCTGGTCTATCTCTACTTCTGTCCCTTTGAGCTCCATGAGCTTGGGATGTTCCAGCTCCTTGGTGGCCATAAGAGGCATTAGATCTTGGTTGGGGAAAAATAAATTCACCCTTCCAAGTGTAGGCATGCCTACCATGCTCTGTGACCACAAAGATCCTCTCTGAAATATTGTCTAAATAGGTCACTTTGCCTGGGCTATCAGGATCTTTGAACTCATAAATTGTGATCGTTCCTACCTCATTTGTTTGATCAAGCTTATAACTCCAAAAGGCTTCATCGGTCTCTCGGTTTGAGAGCAGATCTATGCTCTTATTGTCGTGGGGAAGCCACTCTGTTGTGTTCTCAATAGTGCAAACATGCACATGAGGATCTTCCGCTAGAGTGCATGCTACACTTTGGATACAACACTCATGTAGGAGGAGTACAAGAAACATAGAGGAATCTTGAAAAGCTAAACTAGAAGATTTAGTGCATTCGGAAGAGTTCTTGGGATGAAAACCTATCCATTATATTAGAAAGTAACTTTTTAAAGGAAAGAAATTTGGGCTTATGTACCCACACAAGATAACCTTTTTTTTAGCTCATTAAAAAGTCTTTGCCTTTTGATAATTTTTAATATTTTTGCAAAACCGTGGGATTACTCCCTTCTATGGTTTCATCCTAGTCCACATTGCTTTCACTTTGTGCTACTTAAGTGCTAGCTTTTTGTTCACCACATCACTCATAAGGGAGAACTTTTAGCATTTATTCATAGCAATGTGTGAACATGCTTAGGAATGAAGTGATGTGATGGCGATGCACTATGGTGGATTTCCCTTTGTAAAAGCTTCATGATAATGTTGTCATAGTATAAAACCCCGAGCTTTGGGTGATGCACATGGTACTTTGCATAGACCTACAAAAAAAAATACATAATACATGGAGATCCTAAACATAGATTTCCCAGGTTTTACAAATGTAGTCAAACTAGCAAGCTATGGCTGACTGGGCCACTATATGTTTTATTGAAGAACATATACAAAAGAGTTTAATAGCCATTTGGCCTTTCACATGGACACTAATGTCAACAGTCTCACAGTAAAGTCCAACATGGCCAAAGTGAACTAATAGAGATAAAATAGGCAATGATAAAGGATATTCGAGTGTAAATATACAAACTGTACGTCCCACCAAATGCACATCTTACACAATGTACAAGTAATTGTGCAAGATCATGAATCAAGTAACCCCCATCAAGTGACAACTAGAGTATAAAACTTCTCAAGAATAATGAACTTATTTTCTAAGTAGTCTATAAAGAAGTGAACAATCTTAATGTGCTTGGTCTTTGCATGGTAGACCATATTCTTAGCTAAACCAATTTCACTCTGACTATCACTGATCAAATGAGATACATGCTGAGGTAGACCCATATCACAAGATGACCACAATGCTCCCTTGCATGCTTTAGTAGCAGCAACATACTCTACTTCTATAGTGAAAATAATTGTACATTCTTGAAGATGAGATCTCCAAGGGATAGCACCTCCAACAAAGTAAAAAATGTACCCTGATGTAGGCTTTTGATTCTCCACACAACCATTATAATCAGAATCTTTGTAACCAATAATGGATGCCTCTCCTTTACCCAATCGTAGACACTTGTCCTTAGTGCCACTCAACTATCTCAAAATCATCTTGACCACTTCCTAATGCTTCTTTCTAGGATTACATATATATCTGCTCACAACTCCCATTGCAAATGCAATTTCTGGTCTTTTCACTACCATAACATACATGAGACTACCGACAACAGATTGATAAGGAATTTTGGTCATGAATTACTTTTCCTTGTTTGATTTGGGGCAAGCATCCATATATAGGTAATGATGTACTCAATCCCTTTCCACCTTGGGTATTGAGCCTAGTACTTTGTATATATACTCATTTTGAGACCTATATATGCATCTTTTACTCCTATCATGAGTAATGCATATGCTAAGAATATGTCTGGCATACCCCAAATCCTTCATATCATATGTCTCATTCAACTTCTTGATCAAGGACAAGTCATCACAAGAATTCCCAAAAGTCAACATATCATCACCATAAAGTATTAATCATATCAAGCTTCCATATGAGAAACTCTTAATGTAGAGACAATGATCCTCATTGTTTCAAGAACATTTTTAAGACTTCATAAATGCATCAATCTTTTGGCACCATTGATTAGGGGATTGTTTAAGTCCATATGAGCTCTTCTTCAGCTTACAAACTAGAGTCTCTTTGCCAAGGTCTACATAACTATCTTATTCTTCCATATAAATCTTATCTATAAGATCTCCATGTAAGAAAGCGATTTTCACATCCATTTGGACCAACTCTAAGTCCTCCAATGCAATGAATCCAAGCAACATGTGCAATATAGTCATCTTGACTACTAGAGAGAAGATATCCTCGAAATCAATACCATGTTGTTGTTTAAAAACCTTTGCAATCAGTCATGCTTTATACTTTGGATAAGCACTATCCAATGTGAATTTATGTTGTATACCCATTTACAAGGTGAAACTTTTCTACTCTTTGGCAAAGGTACCAAATCCCAAGTACCATTCTTGTGAATAGAATCCAATTCACTCTTCATGGTACACTCCGAGTTGACATGATCCTTTGTTTGCATAGACTCTTTGTAGCAAGAAGGCTCACCTGCATCTGTCACCATAACAAAATCCAAACCTAGAACAAATCTATCAGATGGATGCAAGACATGCATAATGTCTTAATGGTTGTTGAACACAAACACTTGTGGACTAATTTGATTGGACATTATCATAAACATATCTATGTGTAGTGTCACTCTAGTACAATGGTGAGTACCAAAATGAGGGGTTCCACCTCATAATTGTCAATCCACGGAGAGGCTAGGCTGATATCAAGATCAAGAGCAAGTGAAGTGCATGAAGGTGATGGTGAGAAATGTGATTGCATACACACAGATGTACACACACACAAGGAAATTGGTGATGGAGATCAAAGGAAGGCAAGAAAAGAACTCATACTCATATTCATCATTAACTAATTACAATAGCTCTCCTAATTACTAGCTCGTAAGTTCAACAACCACCACAAAATGAGCTCTCTATCTCTATTTGTAGTTTTTGCCTAGTTTTGACCGGTTTCACATCTAGTGACCGACATAGTTAAAAAATAGGTTCTACATATAATTTGAAGTACCTAACGGCTTCCAAAAATTATGAAAATTGGTATGAGCTTTCTATTTAAACTCCGCAAGATCAAGGACTCCTCGGCTTGCACAAAATGGAGTCACACATGTGGTAATCGGATGTATGTACACATATCACATTATTTTAGTGATAAAAATCATTGTTGGGGTTATGAAGTAATCCTATGTGCTTCCTCTACGTCCATGTTGGCAGTGGTAAGGGAAGTCAAGGACTTACGAGACACGGAAGCCAACGAGAAGGGCCAAGTAGGCAAAGCAGTCAACAGAGATCTGGCAAATAGGCCTATCAATTTTCATGAATTAATATTTCCCAAATAGTGATTTTAGTCACTCCACACCATTGTAAATATCATTTTTTATTATTCCTACTCTATTTTGTACAAGCCGAGGAGTCCTTGAGCTTGAGGAGTATTAGTAATATCTATGCACCAATTTTCATAATTTTGAGAGCTCATTTGAGCCTCCAAAATAGCCTTAGAACCTAATTTTAAACTAGGCTAGACACTAGGTCTGGACAGGACCAAAGCTATTCAAGAACTATAAATAGAGCTAGAGAGCTCATTTTTGAGGGGAGCTTGTGGTCAATTTGAACTTGTAAGAGACTTTTTGAGTAATCTAAAGAACTCCATTGCTTCTCTCTTTGTCTTACCTTGTGTGCATGTGTGTGTGTATGTGTGTGCATGTTCGTGTGCTTCTCACTCACACACTTGTGCCATCACTTGTTCGAGGTCTTCATACCATCCTCACGTCTTCCCGGATTGACATTAAAGGAGGTGCTACTCATCACTGAGCTACACCAAATTTTGGCGCTGTTGTCGGGGATCGAGCATTGAGGACGAGCATGTGATGGTAAGACGTAGAGTTGTGACGTTGGCATTGTAGGTAATTTCTTTACTTTCCCTTATGTGTCTCTTTCTTATTTTACCATCATCATCCCATCATCATCCTCACCATCTTCCACCTCCATCTCCATCATCACGAAAATTTGAGTTTTTTGGTCATATCACCTTCCCCCTTCCATTTCCCTCATTTCACTTGTGAGAGAGAGCAAGAGAGCAAATTGTGTGCACTATTTTTGCATGTTTCTTGAGTATTCTTGCAGGTTTTGGTTGTATCATCATCTCTAGCAGGTTGCACATGTACGGAAGCACTTTACACAGTCTACGAGGCATTGACCTCTATCAATCGTGATTGACAGAAAAATCGCTCCTTTGGTAAAACAAAGTACACCACTATGACACACATGATGAGCACATTCCAAATCACTTATCAAAACTAAAATATTCCGTGTTTTTCTGTCAATCGTGATTGACACAATCGATCGCGCCCGACAGCCACGATCGACAGCCTCTGTCAATCGCGGCCGACAGTCTCTGTCAATCGCGACCGATAGACCCTATCAATCACGACCGAAAGACCCGGATGGACTACCACGTAGGACTCAGTCAATCGCGATCGACACCATCGATCGCGACCGACTAAAATATCACGATTGACACAAAAACTCACGTGTCCACGTGTCCATCGTGACGGATAGAACCTCGATTGACTCAAATTATGCCAGATTTTGTGGAAAAAGTGTCGATCGTGATTGACTCCATCAATCCTGACTGACAGACCCCACGATCAACTCTGTCGATCGCGATTGACACCATCAATCACGACTGATGTGTCCATCGGGACTGACAGGCACGATGGACACCTCTGTCAATCGTGATTGACAGACCTATCGATCGCGATTGACAGGCTTTTTCGGCTAAATTTTTAGGGTTTTTATTCCAAATTGTGGGGGTAATTTTGGGCATATTTATCAAAAGATAAGCACTTTGTGAGGTCCCTACATTAGTAATTGGAGAAAAATCCTATTTTCCTGATAGCCTGTTTCAACCCTATTTTAACCCTAGAACCCTGAACAGTCATAACTTCCTCATACGAAATTCGTTCAGAGTGATCTTAGGCTCATTGGAAAGCTAATAGGGGGAGTTATGGATAGGGTATTTTGAAGTTGACCATACCACGGGGTAAGAAAACTAAGGGGTCCTTAGGATTGTTTTCCATAAAGGCAAAGGGGCAATTTGGTCAGTGAATTACATGTATGGAAATGATCTGTTGTGTCATTTGAATTTAAGTCTTGAGCTAACTTTGGGACTTTTACAGGTCCATTGAGAGCACTAGAGGGCATCCAAAGCAAGGGCATTCTGCAAGCTTGAGAACGGGGTTCTTGAGCCAAAGAGCAAGGGATCAGCAAGTAAGCTTGGAATATTCTCAACTCCCTCTGTCAATACCTAGCTTAGGCTAAGTGCGAGTTGTGCTAGAAGTAAATCAAGGTGACGATAGGCATCTGTCAAGTTGAAGACTCTTGAATACTCAAGTTCAAGCATAAAGATAGTCTCTAGATCGATAACTTTAAAGGAAAAAGAATTTAACGTGGTGCGATCAATTTAAAGTGCGGAAAATCACTCAAATATTCCTGACGACGTGATTTCAGACAAGAGCTTAAACACAATAACCACCTAAAAAAGAACCAAGTGACTGATACAAATTGATATGCAACGAGGTGGTACCTGGGTAAAAATTGGGATTGCTCATTAAGGCATATGAACCTTAGATCAGGACGACACCTAGGTAGAAATAGTCAAAGCCTTAGGTCTTCAGAGGTTAGTGTCAATCACACTGCTAGGTCTTGGGCCCAACAGTTGAGCAATTATTCACACTACCCTAGCTCTGAGACTAGTGAATCAGAGATGTCTCAAGGTATGGAGTGACCCACAGGGAGTTCCTGTGGCTTATTTGCAAAAGGTTGAAGGTCCCTACAAGACACAACTGAAATACCTTAGGACCAACTGATTAGGTGCTTACATCTATGAGGACGGCCTAAGAAGAGCCGTGGACCAAATAAAAAACCCGGACCAACCCATTGGACTGGAACATCCAACAGTCAAGTTTGAAAATGTTGCATACCTCGACAAAGAAGGAACCATGTATGTGGTCACCACCTACCCAGATAGGACAGATGAATTTGGCAATGTGATCCCAAAAATAGACATAGGTGACCTAGAGCAAGGGAACATAGGTGGAGAGCCTACCCTGCCACACAATCCTTGCCAAATCATTTACTCTCTCTCTCTCTCTCTCTCCATAATGGAGCTTCCAAACGACTCCTCACATGGACGCAATGTGGAAGACATGTGAGAGCCCATGTTTATGTAATCCTAAGAGGAGGTTCCTATCTTCCCCATCAATAGCTCCCATGTAATATTTCCTTCCCACTAAATCCATTTTTATCCTAAAAAATGGTATTGGAAGGCACGTGTGGAGAAATGAAAATGAAAGTAAATTTGTAACCGAAATGAAAAAAATGAAACGAAAGTATAGGAGCCCCAATAGTCGTTTTGGTACAATTTGTAGACTTCTCAAGCTCTTATCTAAATTGTTGCATTCTAAGAATGATCAAAATGATTGACTTGACTTCAAAAGTGGTCTCTAAACCTCAGCTTGCAAAATAAGCTTTTCCAAACTTTCAAGAACCTCTAACAAGCTATTGAATGAATTTTTGATGCATAAATCTCCAAATTATGTCCAAATGTACTTAGCTGGATCCTACTATTGAACTTACGAATATATTGAGAACCTCTAAATCATATGCGAATTCAAAGTTCTTGGAACCCATGTAATTTATATATGTATGTTTGTATGTATGTATTTATATGTGTATGTATACATACATGCATACGCACGCGCACACACACACACATACACATATATATATATACATACATACATACACACATATATATACATACACACATATATATACATACACACGTATATATACACACATATACATACATACATACACATATACATATACATACATACATACACATATACATACACACATACACACATATACATACACATATACATACACACACATACATACACACATATACATACATATACATACATATACATACATATATACATACACATATACATACACATATACATACACATACATACATACACATATACAAACATATACATACACATACATATACATACACATACATATACATACACACACACATACATACATACACATATACATATATATTGATACACACATATATATATACATACATACACACACACAACTATATATATATATATATATATATATATATATATATATATATATATATATATATATATATATATATATATATATATATATATATATATATATATATATATATATATATATATAAGTGTGTGTGTGTGTGTGCATGTGTGTGTGTGTGTGAAAACGGTACCCATGACCTATATCTCAAGGATTATTGACCCATAGGTCGTGATCAAAAGGAGGAAAGACCAATTACCCATCTTTAATGAAAATTGGAAGAATTCAAATCGCAATTATATACGCAAGAAGCGGACTTGATGAATTAGTTACAACATGGAGTAGAGGAACTATCCAAGCTGATTGAGCTTGGATCAATTAAATATATTAATGAATCAATTTGGCCTTGAAGATTACAAACCCATTACAAATCCAATGCAGATAGCTGATCGAGGAGCTATCCAAGCTGATTGATGCACTTGATGTTAGTCTCTACCAACAAATTGTTAGAATTTTATTATAAAACCTAGCATTTCGTTTTAGTATATATTTTGGATTGAGAACACAATATCTTTTAGCCCAACACCTAGACATTGATAGGCATTCAAGTATATCTTTTAGACATTGATAGGCATTCAAGTATATCTTTCAGATTGAGAACACAATATTAGGTTTTAGAACTAAAAAGATTTGTATGGGAATGGAAGGTTTTCTTGGATACAAAGGCTAGCTCTTCGTCTCTTGAACTCTTCTAAATTCATTGAATCTTTCACTTTCGATTTTTAATATTTCTCTTTGTTGAGGGTTGTAGCCAAAGGTTTGGAGGAAGATCGTTATGTGCATGCTTGCAATTTTACAATAGCTATGAACTTTTAGTCAATTATATTTTGATCTAAAGAAATCTTTTGAAATCACTAAACCTTTCACTTTACGTGTTGAAATTTCATCTACATTATGAGGACAATTTACTATGGTTCCTCTTTTTTTTCCTTTTCCAAGAGCATCATTCAAAATCAAAATTTTAAGATGCTTGGATACAAAGACTAGTCTTCCATCTCAAGGACTCTTCTACATTCAATAAACATTTCACTTTCAATCTTTGAAATTCCTCTAGTTTACTTCTACTCATCCTAACTGATGATTAGCCAAAGTCTTTTTTATTTATAGTTTTTGCATCTTGCTTCATATTTCGTATTGAAGCCACTCATTGTAGAGCCTAGGATCAACACAACACCTAAATGGTTAATATGAGGGCAATTAACCTAGTTGGGTGCATGGAAACCTATGCCTTTTCAGGATATATTTGAACTCTCCACTATGGAAAACCCACAAATGGTGCAAGTAGTAGAGTTCTAAAACTTGAAAAGTACATTTTCTCCTAGCTTAAATCTCCATTTAAGAGGATTCTAGTAAACCGCCTAACTCAACCACCTAACTTAACATCACACACATAGATTCATGGAAACTATTCACTTTTAGAAATTGAATCCAAATGACGTACACAAGCATGTAAGCAACAAGAGAATGACGTTGTGGGGTAGAAAATAATGTTAGCCATGCTTTCCATGCAATAGAAGACACAAAACAAGCTTGCTAAGAGAGAAAGAAGATGGACAAGATAGAGCTCTAAAGTCTTTACTCTAGCTTCAATTATCAAGTGATCAAAGACCCTCCATAACTTCAGAAAATTGAATTTTATACTCTAGGTTTCAATGTTTGAGCTTTCACACTTATGAAGTGGCAAATTCTTCCTTAAATGGGTGAAAATACAACTCCCTAGTTAAGGGATCTAGCCAAAGTATTTGTGCTTTATAGGATTCACATATTACTTCATACCACCCCATTTAATTGAGTAGAATATTGTTACAATTAGTGGTAATGATACCTTAATAAGACTAGAAAAATTTTTATCACAAATTTTGTACCTTGAAGTCTTATAGATATATATTCTTTTCACATACAAGGTGAAATAGTTCCTAGTGGAAGGAACCTAAAATTCTAAAGGTGCAATTATGAGATAGAAAAGTTTTCTAATTCCATGAGTACCATCAAGATTTACCTAGTTGATCCAAAAACCACTGCATAACACAAACATAAATGAACTTATACCTTGGGACCATAAGAAATCTCCAAGTTTCGGATCTCTATTGATTCAACAAGTTTTCCAAAAAAAAATAGAATTTTTAAATATGCTAGAGCAAGTGAACAAAGATGTCCTTAAAGAAGATTTCTAGTTAAAGATTGAAACTATCACATGGTGATACCTCAACAATTGTTTTGACTACTTCTTAAAAAGGATACTTTCAAGGTTCAAACAAGCATAGTAGTTAGTGAAGATTGGCATGATTCATAGTATTTTTCTTTATAGTTTTGAATGAAGATATATGCTTTGTTCTTAGTTAGGACAAAACCTCCTTAAAAGGGGTGAAGGAAGTGGTACAAAACCTAACAAAATTGGTGCAATTGATTCCATGAGTATAGAAACTTGGATGAAGATAATGGGGTAGAAAGAGTAAAATAACATCCTCTAAGTAATAGATGTTAAGCCATGAAGGGGTTTCCGTATAATCAACTTCATAACATGCTAAAGATTATATAAATTAGGATTGCATCAAGGTTAGAAAAGACTTTGAAGGGGTTTTGTAAACCACATAGTTAGATAAAGCATGCCAAAGTCTACAATTCTCCAAATAAAAATGAGACATAGAAGTTCAAATTCCAAGCATCTAGTCTACAATTGTGACAAATATTAATTATGTTTGCGAGATGCGAAATTTATATTTACCTATCCTTGAAGGAACTTATATCATAAAAATCCAAAAGCTTTAATGGATGCTTAAACTTAAAAAATAGAGAGATTATTTGAAAGACAATAACATATATATAAGTGCAAAGGGAGATGCTTTTCTTCTAAAAATCAAGAATCACACCTAAGTGTGATTGAAAATAGATGAGATGAATGAGGGGGGTTTCAAAAACATTTTTGGTGAAGGAATCTCATGGAATTCCTTGTCCTTTAGTGCTCAACTTGTGGCCAATGATATTTAGCCAAATCTCACCTAAGGTTGGAGCTTGACTTTTGTTGGAGTTAGATGTCTATGGAAGCATGCGAACAACACAAGGAAGAAGACGAAGCTTGGAGCAGAACACACAATATTGAATGTATTACTAGAGAATGTACAAAGATAAGTAGCCCATTATGGAAATAGGCGTATATACAAGCCAGGAGAAAAAAAACTCCTAGAGAGGGAAAAAAGTGCCCCGGCGGTCCTAGTGTGTTCACATACATCACTACCTAAATATATCAACAAATCCCCCTTGGGAGTGATGCGGTGAACAAGGAGCTGGCACTCATGTATAAGGAAGTGACAAGCTATGTGGAATCAATCCACAAAAGGAAGTAAGCCCAAAGCTTTACGAAAAGCTTCAAACTTCTCCCGAGGCAGAGCCTTTGTGAAAAGGTCTACAATGTTCTCTTGTGCGGGCACATATGCCAAGTTGATCTCTCGAGCAGAGACCCTCTCCCTGACACAGTGATAATGCACCTCAATGTGCTTAGTGCGAGCATGGAACACAGGGTTCCTCGCAACTACCAATGCTCTTTGAGTGTTAGTGAAGATGGTGGTGGCAGAAGATTGACCAACACTCAAATCAGCCATAAGGCGTTTGAGCGACACACACTCAACAGTCATTGTGAAAGCTGCCCTATACTCGACCTCACAACTAGAAGTGGCCACAGTAGGCTGCGTCTTGCTCACCCAGGATATGCATGAGCTACCAAGCATGAAGCAAAAACCACTGGTGGACACATGAGTGTCATAGCAACCCAGAGTTAGAAAAAGCATGCAAATCTGGCGGTAGTGATCCCCCCTTGGGATAAAACAATCCAAGTAGTCGGGTACCACTCAAGTAGCAAAAGATGCACTTAACCACTGTTGGCAGTAGCCTTGGTACATCAGGATCTACAAGACGTGAAAGTCAAAGAAGGGAGTCAGAGCGAAGGGACAGCACAAGCAAACAGGGCAGTCAAAGAAGATCTGGCAAGTAGGCCAATGTTTTTTCAAGACATTAATGCAAATCAGAGAGATGGACACGCAGGGAAGAAGAGCAAGTAGGGAGCTTGAAGATATGTATGGCAGATCACTAGAAGAAATCCCTACAACAACAGTGATTTTTATCACTAATAATCATTGTAAATCTCATTTCACATTTTTGTAGCTCCATTTTGTGCAAGCCAAGGAGTCCTTGAGCTTGAGGAGCCTTAGAAGTAGTTGCGTACCAATTTTCATAATTTTTAGATCTCGTTTGAACCCCCAAATAAGCCCTGGAACCTAATTTTTAACTAGGCCGGACACTAGGTCTGGACAGGGCCAAAAGCTAGTCAAAAACTATAAAAGGAGCTAGAGAGCTCATTTTTGGGGCTAGATTGTAATTGAAACGAACTTGTAAGAGCATATTTGAAAGTAATCTAAAAGCTCCATTGATTCTCACTCTTTGTCTTGCCTTGTGTGTGCGTGTGTGTGTATGTGTGTGCATGCTTGTGTGCTTCTCACTCACGCACTTGTGCCGCCACTTGCTCGAGGTCTTCATACCATCCTCACGTCTTCCCGGATTGACATTAAAGGAGGTGCTACTCATCATTGAGCTACACCAAATTTTGGCGCCGTTGCCGGGGATCGAGCTTTGAGGACGAGCGTATGATGGTAAGACGTAGAGTTGACGCGTTGGAGTTGTAGGTATTTTCTTCACTCTCATCGATTTTCTTTTACTTTCTTCACCATCTTCATCACCATCATCATCATCACCATCTCCCACGTCCATCTCCATCATCGCGAAAATTTCAGTTTTTTGACTATATCCCCATCTCCACCTCATTTCCCTCATTTCACTTGTGAGAGAGAGCGAGAGAGCGAATTTGCATGTGCTGTTTTTTGCATGTTTTGTGAGCTTTCTGCAGGTACAGGTCGCATCATCATCCCCAGCACCCTGCGCAGGTACGGAAATCTGTGTAACTGTCTGTGTGTCGCCGAGCTCTGTCAATCGCGACCGACAGAAAAATTGCTCTAATTGCTAAACAAAGTGCATATCCATGACCTACAGGCTAAGGGCTTCCCAAAAATGTGTTTAGTTTTTTGAAATTCCACAGATTTCTGTCAATCGCGATCGCTCTGTCAATCGCGATCGACAGACCACGACGGACAGATCTGTCAATCGCGATCGACACGTCAATCGCGACCGACAGCCCACGACGGCTCTGTCAATCGCGACCGACAGAGTCAACGACCGATTGACCACGACCGACTGACCATACGCGTGACACGTGTCAATCGCGATCGAGCCATCAGTCGCGATCGACTCATCAATCGCGACCGACACAGTCAACGACGGTTTGACCACGACGGACAGACCACGACGGCTCTGTCAATCGCGACCGACACGGTCAACGACTGTTTGACCACGATCGACAGACCCTCGCGACCGACCTGTCAATCGCGATCGACTCATCAATCGCGACCGACAGAGTCAACGACGCTTTGACCACGACTGATTGACTTTTCGTAACCCCAGTCAATCGCGACTGACCAGTCAATCGCGACTGACAGCCACGACGGACCTGTCAATCGCGATCGACACGTCGATCGCGACTGACCTGTCAATCGCGACCGACAGACTTTGCGAACGCGTTAGAAGGGCAAATTAGGTCAAATTTTCAAGGCAAAGTGATTGGTCTAAATTGTGATTAAGTGTGGGACAAACTCTAGGGTGTAGTATTGCATTGTTAGGCCGTGCCACAAGCTACTCGAGTATTCCTGTTTGACTGGTAGCTTGTATTGAATCCTGATTTAACTCCCTAAACCCTGAACAGTCCTAACTTTTTCATATGAAATCCAATTTTTGAGCTCTTGGGCTTGTTGGAAAGCTCGTGGCATATACTACGCGCCCTCAACTGTTTTTTATAAAGATAATGCATTGATTTTCAGAGAGGGTGTTTTGAAGTTGACCATACCCAAGGGACTCAAAGTCAGGGGTCTTTAGAATTATTTTCCTAAAAAGTCACAATGCAAATATGTGTATATGTTACATGAATGAAAGTTGTGGGTTGTGTCCTTGAATCTAAGCATCGAGCTAACCGTGGGACTTTTATAGGTCCATTGAGAGCAACTGAGAGCGTACAAAGCAAGGTTTCTTTGCAAGCTTGAGAACCGGGTCCTTGAGCACCATAAAGCAAGGGATCAACAAGTAAGGTTGGAATATTCTCAACTCCCTCTGTCATTTCCTAGCTCAAGCTAAGAACGAGTAGAGGTAGGAGTAAGCCAGGGCGACGATAGGCAGTTATTAAGTTGAAGACTACCAAAAAAACTCAAGTTCAAGTAAAAACATAATCTCTGTACTGTCGATAACCTAAAGGAAAAAGAACCTAACGTGGAACGATCAACCTAAAGTACGAAGAACATTCAAGTGTTCCTGACGACGGGATATCAGACAAGACCATAAACACAATAACTAACTAAAAAGAATCAAGTGACTGGTACCAATTGATTGGCAACGAGGTTGTACTCGGAAAAAGTTGGGATAATCGGTTAGGCATATGAACCTTCGATCAGGACGATACCTAGTCAGGGAGAGACAAAGCCTTAGGTCTTCAGAGGCTAGTGTCAATCATACTGCAAGGTCTTGGGCCCAGCAGTTGAGCCACCACTCATACTACCCTAGCTCTGAGACCAGTGAGTCAGAAATGTCTCAAGGCATGGACAGACCTACGGGAAGTTCAGGAGTGCCTTATTTGTACAGGGTAGAAGGCCCTTACAAGACACAGCTGGAATACCTTAGGACCAACCGATTAGGTGCGAGCATCTATGAGGATGGCCTAGGAAGATCTGTGGTCCAGATTAAAAACCCTGACCAATCCATAGGACTAGAACACCCAGCTGTCAAGTTTGAAAATGGTGCATACCTGGACAAGGAAGGAACTATATATGTTGTCACTAGTCACCCTGATAGGACAGATGACTTCGGGAATGTAATCTCAGAAGCAGACTTAGGTGACCTGGAACAAGGGAACATGGGTGCGGAACCTAGAACCCCTCGAGGTAAATCAGTTCTCACTAGGATTATCACGCCTGAATGGGTCCCCCAAGACAACAAGAGCATAGAGTTGCTCCTCAATCGAGAAACTGATGAAGCCTTTTGGAGGTATAAGTCTAATCAGCCGACAGACATAGGAAATATCATGATCTACGAGCTTAAGGATCCGGATAGCCCAGGCAGAGTGACCTATTTAGATCATGCTTCAGAACGGATCTTTGTGGTGACAGAAAATGATAGGCATGCTTACACTTGGAAGGGCGAATTTATTTTCCCCCAACCAAGATCAAATGTATCCTATGGTCACCCGGGGGCTGGAACTTCCCAAGCGCATGGTACGCAAAGAGACAGAGGTAGAGATAGACCGGAAGTAAGCTTTGCCAACCCTGTAGGCAGAGAAAGAACGAGAACGGAGACGAATAGGGTAGAACCTCCTGAGATACATAGAGCCCACAGGAACCAAAGAAATGTAGATGGATTCCCTCTGCCGAGGCCTAGAGAGCACGCAAGAACTTTGAGACCCACCCAGCTAGTTAAGTCCATGAAGAATTACTTTGACGGCACAGGAGATCCCTATGATCATGTGGCAGAGTTCAAGCAAGTCTTGAGAGCTGAACAAGTGGAAGATCTGTTCACGCAGTACAATGCCTTCGGTCTAACCCTTAGGAACACAGCACTTACATGGTTTCAACCATTGGATGAGCGTCAGTTCAGGAGCATAGACCAACTCCTAGAGGCTTTCATTGTAGAGTTCTCTAAGAGTGGCATAAGACACAATACTTCCTCATTGATCCACAGCTTCAAGCAAACCCCTCAAGAGACCGTGAGACTTGCAGGAAGAAGATTTAGGCAATACCTTGAAAGATGTCCTATTTCGGAGCTACCCACATCTGCTAAACAAGTAGCCCTATTCCTTGATGGATTGCTGAGTACGAAATTGAGATCCTATGTGTATCTGAAGGACCCTAGGACTATAGAAGAGTGTGTACGCATGTGCATTGACATTGAAGATAACCTAGGGGAAGAGCTAGAGCTTTCCAAAATCTATAAAGATTCAGATAGCGCATCTAGCCACTCTTCCATGCAATCTACATCAATCGAGGAACTTGCGGAGAAGGTAGCTCAGAAATTAGGTGTGACTAGCAAACAAATTCCAAGGTTTGCTCCTGTAAAAAGGTGCTATACATGCGGTGGTGACCATATGGCGAACGTCTGTCCCATTATGGCTCAACCCCAAGTAAACCCTAGTAGCCAGTACTGCACCATAGAACGGAGATACACCAACCACACCGCGCAAGATTGCCCATACAACAAGCAGACTGTTAGGCAACCCTACCCGCAACCCTACCAACAAGGCAGATACCAAAACCAAAATCCACCACCACAATATGCTAGACCCCAACAAACCTATCAGCAACCATATCAGGCCCAACAGAGACCCCAACCGGTGCTAGCTCAACAGCCCCCAAACCCCGCTAACGTGATTCCAGTCAAGTATGCTGTTGCAGAAGAAAACCTGAATAGGGCCATAGTACCAGTAACCCCATTGATCTCAGAAAGTGACCCAAGTGACCATAGCTTTGATTCTACACATGTCGATAGTCCCCAGGCTTACTACATGCAGTCTCCAGAACATGGTGAGTCTTACTATAGTGAGGAACCAAGTGAACCTAGTTGGGAGTCAGATTACACGAACGTCATGTATGCAAACCCCAACCCCAGGCCTCAACCTAGGCAAGTAAGACCTCCATTCCCAAGAGGACCGTGCTACAGATGCCAAGGGGATCATCTCATTCGTGATTGTCCCTTGCCCCCACCTACACAACCCCAGTCAGTGACTATCCAAGGTTTTTGCCAAGATTGTGGAAAAGAGCATCTTTTACGAGATTGCCCAAAGAACCCCAATAATATGCCAAAAATCACTCCGATCAATGTGATTGGTTTGGTTGTAGATTCCTCAGGAAGCGTCACTTCCACTGCACCAGTGCAGGTGGTTACTAGAGCTCAGGCCTTGCAGCAGAATCAAGGGGTAAACCAGGAAAAGAACTCAGAGACGAGTGAAACCGAGAGCGTGACAAAGAAAAGGACCAGAGCGTGGAAAGATAGTCGAGAAAGAATGAAAAGACAATGGGCTAAAAAGATGAGTGAACTTGAGGAAAGCATAAGAGAAACCAAAGCTAGGATAACTGAAATCACCTCTCAAATCCCCTCTCACAATACCCCGCCTCCACCCCTTCCATCTCCATCCGACTCACCACCTTCCCCACCGCCTCATCAAATCCCACCACCCCCTAGAGTAGGATCAGTTCTAGCAGATCCCACTCCTGAAGACCTGAACATGATGCTTAAAGCATATCAGGCCAGAATCCAAGAAGGGCCAAACGTCACGGATCATGACAAGTGCTATCCTAGAGCTGACCTAGAGATAGAAAGAACCAAACTGTGCGCAAAAATGGTCGCATTGGCTCAGACTATGTTTGAAGCCAGTCGCCTTTTCAATTACTCGGGCTCAGCCAAGACGCAATTACACTTGGATGGATTCCTAGAAAAGTTAGAGAGGATAATTGCAAGATCTGACAAGGAAGAAAAAAATCAGGATAAAGGAAAAGCAAGCAAAAACCTGAGCCATTCCCCATCGGAAGTTTATGCAGCCAATTCCACTAAACCAGACAACTTCCCCTCCTTAGAAAGATTAGAGAGGCTAACTGCACAGCCAGAAAAGGAGCCTATCCCTCAAAAAAAGGAAAGGGCAAGAGAACGGATAAGCCAGCCTCTTCAGGAAGCTCATGTGCCTCCTCAAGGAGCCTATCTTCCTCCCCAAAGGTCACAGGTGTCTCTCTCGAAAGCTTATGTACCTCCACAGGTAACCCACATTCCTTCCCAGAGAGCGTATGAGCCTGTGCGGAAAAGTAATAGCATAAGTAATCCTCCCCAAGAAGCTTGTGCTTCAGCTATCTATGACAACGAGGAAAGAGCCAACGATAGGATAAGCCCTCCTTCCCAGGTAGCATATGTACCCAATTCTACGGAGCCAGACACTTCTTCTTCTATGAATCGGTTTGCACCAGACTTCCTACGAGAGATTCAAGAAGACAAATGGGATAACGAAAGCGAGGTCGCCCCTCCTTTTGAACTTGTGGACGATGCACACGACCAATTCCCACAAGACATCCCATCTATTTACGGGGAGCATGAGAGTGTTCAGTCTCACGAGAGATTAGACTTTGAGTCTAATTCCATACAAGAGCTACCCCACTTCACAGGCCCATGGGAAGCAAAGTCCACATGTATGAGAGCACCCACAGTCATGGTAAGGAATGACGACTCAGTCATACCAAGGAACACGGAGGCAATAACGAACACCAAGATGCAACGCGATTGCACTATGGAAGAACTGCCTGAGAATAGACTAAACGCGCGGAAATGTGCAGCCAGTCGAGTAACTGAAGTTGCAAAACCTCGTTCCAAGGTAGGATCCCATAGGACCGTGCCAGAAATTCCCTTGGATAAGATAGGAGATATGTGTGAAGGTGAAGAAGGGAACACCTATCTTCCCATTACCTACCAGGACTACACCACTAAGGCAATTTTGGACTCAGGTGCAGGAGTTGCAATTGCCACCACTTCCCTTTGGAAGCGTTGGGGCAAGCCGGCACTCAGGCTAACGAGAATGAAATTGCAGATGGCCGATGGCCACATAGAGAGACCCCTAGGATTGCTAGAAGGGATAACTCTCACCACCTGTGGTGTCGAGTTTGAACATACCTTTGCCATATGTGACTTCAGTAAAAATCATGCCTATGAGATGATTTTGGGAAGGCCATTTATGCGACAGTTGCAAGTGGTACAGGATTGGGGAACCAATTCTTTGTACCTGCAACACTTGGGTGTTACGACCAAAGTCAATCTCAAGGATTATTCTCATAGAGATGTCCCTCCTATCCAATGGAATCCCATCCATAGAGCCAAAGATGATACAGAATCGGTGCATTCCATAGGGTCTGGATCCTCATGGATGCATGAAGATACTCACTTATGGATGTGCAAGGTAGCAGTAGAAGAGGAGAAGAGAGAGAAAGCCAGAGAGGTAGGTGCAAACGAAACTCATAGACCCATTCAAGACCCAGCCTATGCACCTATAGTCTTTCCAGATGAGGAGTTTGAACCCCATGGCTGGGCGGAAATTTTAGCAACAATGGATGTAGCCATCAATGAAGAACAATGGACACCTCACTGTGATGAGGATGGTTATGACATTTCAGTCTTCTCCATAGAGCCAATCATGGGAGAGGCAGTTCTAGAAGAATGCGAACCTAGCCCTGATGCATTTGAGGATGCAAGTGACTCCGATCTAGAGTCAATCATTATGGACCCACCATTTGCATCAGATGAAGAATACTTCCATGAAGTAGAAATTCAACCCCAGAGGCATGGAGAGGTTACAAATGGTGTAAGATTAGCAACACATATGACCCCTAAGGGAGAAGGAAAGAAACGAAAGAAGAGAGAAGCCTCACCAGAAGAGGAAGAATCTTTGTTTGAGGTCCCCGAAAATTTTAAGAAGTATGAGATAGATGACAGGAGGGTCATGATAAGAATGCCTAAACGGGAGGCACAATCAGGAGAGGCCTATGATAACAAAGAAACCACCAAGAAAATAGTAGTGGCCATAGAAGAAGGAGAGGAGAGATGTACGTATATAGGCCATGACCTAACAGCGGAAGAAGAACACGAATTGGTTGCCTTGCTAAGAGAATACAGAGATGTATTCGCTTGGAGTTACAAGGATTTGAAAGGTGTTGACCCTGATATATGCTCACACACCATTCCCATGACCTCAGATGCTAAACCCTCTAAGCAAAAGCCATATACATATAACGATAACTATGCTGCTAAGATCAAGGAAGAGATAGATAGATTGGTCGAAGCTGGATTTATCTATGAAATTGAGCACACTGAATGGGTATCCCCCATCGTAGTGGTGCCCAAGAAGAATGGCAAGCTGCGTGTGTGCATTAACTTGAAAAAGGTTAATGCCGCCACAATTCGAGACAACTATCCGCTTCCCATAACAGAGCATCTCTTAGAAAGAGTGGCAGGCAAGGAAGTGTACAGCTTCCTTGATGGATTTTCGGGCTACAATCAAGTAGCCATAGCTCCAGAGGATCAGCATAAGACAGCCTTTGCCACAGAATGGGGCATTTTTGCTTTTAGAGTAATGCCATTTGGGCTTACCAATGCACCAGCTACTTTCCAGAGGCTGATGTGCCATGTGTTTAAGGAGTTCCTGAGGAAGAGTTTAGAAGTCTATGTTGATGACCTTTGTGCTCATTCCAATGTTAGACAAACCCATATTCCGGAACTCAGGCAAATCTTTGACAAATGTAGAGAGTATCAAGTCTGCCTGAACCCAGAAAAGTGCGTTTTTATGGTCAGGCAAGGCAAGATTCTAGGACACATAGTGTCAAATAATGGCATATCTACTGACGAAGAGAAAGTGCGAGCCATAGCAGAGCTACCTAGGCCAAAGAATGTCAAGGAAGTACAAGCTTTCATGGGGCATTGCGGTTATTATCGACGATTCATACACATGTATGCTGTCATTGCAAAGCCCATGTACGGACTCTTGACAAACTTTGAGTGGACGGATGAATGTGAGAATTCCTTCCAAGAACTTAAACGAAGATTATGTTCAGCACCAATCTTGACCACACCAGATTGGAATAAGCCATTCCATGTTCATGTTGATGCATCCAATTATGCTATTGGATGTGTACTTGCACAACCTACTGGTGAAGGTAATATGGACCTTCCAATTGCCTATGCTAGTAGACAATTGAATGCGGCTGAACGAAATTATACCACTACTGAACGAGAAGGATTAGGCATGGTATATGCAGTTAAAAAGTTTAGACATTATTTGCTTGCAAATAAGTTTAAATTTTTTACGGATCATCAGGCACTGTTGTACCTAGTGAACAAGCCATGCAATACGGGAAGATTAGTAAGATGGTTTCTCTTGCTAATGGAATACGATTTTGAGGTTGTGGTAAGAAAAGGTAGGACTCACTTGAGAGCAGATCATCTCTCTAGACTCACATCGGGAGAAGCCCCACAAGGAGTATCAGATGACCTTCCTGATGCTTACTTGTTTAATTTGGAAGTTGTACCGCAGTGGGCCAAGCCATTGGTACCAGTATTGACATACGGACCTAACCATCCAGTGGTAAACACACGGAATAGAGAGATCGTAAAAGCCCAAAAGTATCACATCATGGCCGGGAGCATGTACAAGCACACAGATCAAGGGATCTTGGCTTGTTGCGTAGAAGAGGATGAGTACGCTAAATGGTTGCAAATAGCACATGTAGGTGCATTAGAGCAACACCATTCAAAACAACGAACTTTACAGACTCTAAAGAGATTCGGAGTGCACTGGCCCACTATGGAAGCGGATGTCCAGAAGTTGTGCAAGGAATGCCCAATCTGTTGCACTAAACCACCTGTGGAACATGCCACTCTCTATCAAGTATCCATTGTGCCAGATTGGAGCGAACCACTAGTATCATTCTTGAGGACAAACACATTCCCTCCAGACATGACTCTGGCTAGGAAAAGGAGTTTAGAACAAGAAGCCTTGGATTACTCACTCATTGGTGATAATCTATACAAACGCGGTAAAGATGGTTACCTGAGATTGTGTGTCCATGAGAGTGAATATCTTAAGATCTTGGAAACTGCTCACCAAGGTGTAGCAGGAGGACACTTTGGACCAGATCGGGTGATCAAGGCGATATTATTTGCGGGCTTCTGGTGGCCTACACTTCACATGGATGCACATACCTATGTGAAACGATGTGATATCTGTCAAAGGACTCAGTATCCTATACGCAAAGATGAGATGCCACTGAAACCTATGATGGGTGGACGTGCATTCTCTAAGTGGGGAATAGACTTCGTAGGCCCTATTAATCCCCCAGCGAAAGGCTCTCATGCGGAATACATCATTGTGGCAACAGATTATCTCACCAAGTGGGTAGAGGTAAAAGCTACAACCAAGAACGATGCTCAAACAACTGCCAAATTCTTGTTTGAGAATGTATTCACGAGATATGGACTACCCATAGAGCTTGTAAGTGATAGAGGCACCCATTTCTTGAACGAAGTGATTGAAAATCTACTCCGAGAATTCTTGGTAATACACAAGAAGTCTGCCCCTTATCACCCTCAAGCTAATGGTCAAGCTGAGAGCACTAATAAGATTTTGTGCAATGTGCTGACGAAATTAGTGAACACTAAACGCTCTGACTGGGACAAACAGCTACACCATGCTGTTTGGGCATACCGAGTTGCCTACAAAACGGTACTCCAAGCCACCCCCTTTCAGATGGTATTCGGCCAAAACGCTGTGCTACCCTTGGACTTCCTGATTCCTACATTGAAAGTAGCACAAGAGCACGAATGGACAGGTCATGAGCTCTCCTCGAGGATCTTTGACCTTGAACGATTAGGGGAAACAAGACTGAGAGCCGCTGCAGGAATATATGCCGCCAAGAAGAGACAGAAGGCATATTTCGATGCCCATGTGAAAGATAAAGGCTTGAAAGCAGGAGATCTAGTCTTAGTCTATACACTAAAACAACACGCGAGGAAGCTAGAAAAGAGAGGCTACGGACCTATGATCATCAATAGGATCTCCACGAGCGGAGCAGTACAATTGGCCACATTAGAGGGTGATGTTCTCCCAAATTATATTAGCGGTTGCAGAGTCAAGTTGTACCAGGAACCCCTCACAGAAGAAATGCTTAGCCGACTCAATACTGCTAAGAAACGCAAAGAGGAAGAAAAGCGAGTGCGAGAAGAAGCTCAAGCAGAAGCTTTAGAACGCATTAGAAGAATGAAATTACGTAGGCAAGGTAGAGAGCAGCCTAGGACAAATGACTATGCAGATCAAGGATATCATGTGGCAATGTGTGAAGTCGCAGGAACCAGCTCACTTAGGATAACTGATCGACGTCCTTTCGTAACCTTAGATATAGGACAAGGAAAAAGTGCAAGGACTGTAAGAGCCTTGATTGACTCAGGTGCAGCCACTAGTGCTGTTAGAATGTCTTACTGTCAAAAGTTACAGTTAACTGTCAATCCTGTGGAGGCATATCTTATAGGATTGGGAGGCGTGGAAACCCCTTGCATGGGCGAGGTGGAACTTCCCCTCTACATTCATGATGAAGCAATGACAGTTAAAGTACTAGTGTGTCAGGATGAGGATCTCACTGAGCCTCTTGTCCTGGGTCAAGATTGGATCTATGACCAAGCAGTCAATCTAAACCTAAGAAGTGGACTTCTCCAGGTTTGGGTCAATCATAGTCGAGTTACAGTAGAATTAGACAATGGAGCACTCAAGGAACTAGGAAAGGCACAGACTCCTGGTCCTTCCAGGGGTACACATGAAGATGACCATGCTGTTCTTGTCCAAAACTATGTGTTGCAGAGGAATGATATTCGCAAAAAAGGAGTCAGGAATGCAAAGGAACTCCCTTCTTTTCCAAAGGCTGGAAAGAGGCAGCAACCCAAGGTGGATCAAAGGCAGAAGAAGCAGGGTACTATCTATGTCAGAGATCAAAAGTACCTGCGCAGCAGAACAGCCCAGCAAATAGATCAGGTATGGGTGCGGAAAGGCGAACGACCAGTTGCACCACCGTCAACTACAGGGGTAAAGCCTCTTATTAGTGACCAACAACGCAACGCTAATAAGAAGTCTTTCAGAAATTCTTCTGCTAAAATAAAATCTATTTGGGTGCCCAAGAAGTCGATGAAGGCAAGCCCACAATCAAGACAAATTTGGGTGCCTAAGGCTTGCTTGATGGCACAAGTAGCTACGCTGAGGCCACAACTTAAACAGCATAACGCAGCGACGCATACTGCCAGATTTCACTCGTTCTCAACACTCATGTACACACCAAAACCCAAGAGCGTACATGTAATCAATTGTAAATGGGTCCCAAAAAGGCCTCATCTTCAAACCACGACACTGAGAAGGCTCTGTAGAGACTCTCCGAAACCGAAAGCACAGCCCACCCACTGCATTTGGCAGCCTAGGGTCTGTAATAAACCCCCCGACCCCAATTTGTAAATTCATAACCCACTTACTAACTGCAATAGTTTCCTAGGACAACACAATCACTAACTACACACACTATCTTCATGCACTTACTAACCACTAACTCACCTTCTACCTTATGTTAATGTTGTAACGGGGACAACAACGGATTTATTTTGTCCATTACAATGTTAACACATGGTTCTATATTCTCACAGAACCAATCAGCAAACAGGCCATGGCAGAAGCAGGTACCAGCGCTCAAGCCGGATCTGGTCCCCAGATCGTGGACATAGAAGCACTTCTCCTTGAGCCACGCCTCACCGCAAGACCGCAAGAGCTTCGAGAAGTGCATGTGCTCCCCATCCAGGATCCTCCTCAAGGACACACCTCTCAAGTAGGTAAGCATGCGCATTGGTTCAGTGATGTTGCTGGACCACTGGGCGATGGAACCTACTTCTGGGAAGCAGAATTGGAATTCAATGGCAAATGGGGTCGATACCACTTTTTCACACGCGACTTTGAAAGCTACCAAAATGCCGAAGTCATGAGATCAGTTTGGGTCAAAGCAGGTGTGGAAAGTTATTTCAGGACTCACATACCAAAGCCGGACTTTTTACGATGTTCATATCTGATCAGTACAATCACGCCGAGCAGGGCCAAAGGAGGCGACAGCACCTTTGTGTTGCCATCACTGATGCCGGGTAATGAGCTTAAAAGGTTCAAGCTGGACCTCAATCTGGTAAGAGAAGCTTTGGGAATGTATGGCATGCACATCCCCACAGAAAAGGAAACCATGGTCCCAGGTCGAATGAAGCACAAGGATCTGAATAAGTTGAAAGATATGGTAGCCATGACACCTACCATTGCGCTTCACCTGCGAACCATCATGCAGCATTTTGCGTTTCCCGCCCAAGAACGATTCACAATGCCCCCGAAAAAAATATGGTTCAGTTTATATCTAGCAGAAACCGAAAGCCTACCCATCAATGTGCCACACTGGATAATAGACCAGATCCACCTAGCACATCAAAGGTGGAACAAGAAACAGAAGAATGTACTCCACGGGTGTTGTGCTTTGACCAGAATAATCTACAGATGCTTGGCTTATGACGTGCCTGTTCAGCGGGCACTCGTATGGTCCCGAGTCCAAGAATTCCAAAGAAGACTATCAACAGCAGGTCCCCCATCCAAGAAGATGAGGGGGGGAGTCCAACTACCCTGTGCTCAACCAAGGGGAGCTACCGCTACACCAGAAATCACTCCTCCCCAGACACGACGAGTTAGGCCATTCACAATCCGGTTACCAAGACCAAGCACGGAGGGGCCTAATCTGGTGTTTCCCCCCATTCCATCCGATTTGGAATTCCCGCAGGGATTTACTCTTGAGGACCTCACGGATGAGGAAATTGCCCGATTAATCTATGACTCTAACCTCGAAGCGGAAGCGGCGCGAGATCAGGAACCACGACCCAAAACAACATCGGCCCCCACCCAACCCCGAGTGGTAGAAGTCGATGTAGACGAACAAGAGGCAGGAGGAGACGAAGAAGAAGCCGACGAAGAACAACAGCAAGAATATGACGAACTCTCCGAGTTAGCAAGTGCCCCAGCATATTCGGCACAGATCAAGAGACTATATCGAACCATGCGACTGGTTCAGGAACAGCATAAGATGTCTCTCGAACAGGGCAAAAGACTCATGAACGACTTGCTAGCGGAGGAAGGTGTGGACGAGTTGTTCATTGAGTCCATGAACCTTCATGCAGACGCTGTAGGACTGGACGAAGCCATTCATGAGGCAATGGCCTACATCCACAGGTTTGAAAAAAGAGTTCCCGTTCGTCCCAGGAGGTCCGGGAAGCAAATTCACATCAATACATCAGCACCAGGCGAGGCAGCGCAAGCAGAAGAATATCAGGAAGCACCGTTGTCACCCCCATCCCCACCTCACACTACACAATTCACTCCACCACAGGACACTGACACTACCACATCCACTACCACCACCGTGGTCATGGGCATCCCACTCTCCCCGGGAATCCAATTCGGGGGAGTCACCATGCCCACCTTCACCACCCTGTTCACCGATGTCACATCCACTCCACCAACGATTCCCATCTACACAGTCACTCAAACAGTCGACACGATGGAAACATCACCTGCCACAGCACCGCTCCCTCCCCCCATGCCACCTACATCACCCATACCCCCTCCACCCACATCTCCACTTACATCCACAGCATCCACCTCTCCCATTCCCGCCCCCATTCCCCCTGCATCTTCACCTTTCCCAGCATTATTTAATGTAAATAACATATTTTTTGCATTAAACCAATGTGTATACCAGCTCCAGCATGAGTACAAAGCTCTGGACAACCGGTATCAGCAACTGGAAACGCACCACCAGAACTTACAAACACAATTTCACATTCTACAAACAGAAAATGCAGAACTGAATCAACGCTACGCGACGCTTGAGCAGGCTCACCAGACATTATTGGCAGCACCCCAACCATCGACAGAATCAGGTGCCAAACAACTAGAAGCTCTGCTCGAGGTATACCAAGCCGATAATCTCAAAGTCCGGCGTAACCTGGCACTTCTTAGAAAACACATGGCGGCCGCCCTAGAAGAAAACAAGAGGCTGCAGCAGCAAAATGAAGCTAATCTAGAAGCAGCAATGGAAGGCGCTCCACACGAAATTGATCCAGAGCAGTTTAAAGCGGTGCCCTCAGCGACAATGAAGACCATCTTGGACAGCTATGCAGATCTATTAGAAGCTCATGATGACTTGGAAAGGGAACGGGATGCGCTGCGCAATCAACTCCAAGAGCAACAGACAGCACCCAAAGTCACAGAAACGACCACGACTTCAGAGGAAGTCAAGGCATTGAAAGAGCAGGTGGCCGACTTACAGGCAAGATTACTCACACATGAAAGGCAACCCTCTCCAGTTGTCGAACCAGAACCCGAGGATTTGGTACCCATCGAGGTAGATGAGACATATGAGGAACCTTATGTTCCTATGCCAATGCCAGGTGGTGAGCAAACCGCAGAAGGAATGGATACGCTAGAAATCGAAGTACCTGAGTGGCTCCAAACACTAGAGAAAACGGCATCAACTCACGAAGATCGAGTGGCAGTTCAGATCCAATCTATGGCAAAGATAGAGGACACTATTATTAAATCAGAATACTTCCGCAGCATGTCCCACCATAGATGGATCGGAACCAATGATGATCAATACGTGCCCTATTGTATACTCCTGGCGGACTACAATGCAGAAATCCAACATAAATGTGGCAAACCTCCAACGTTTGCCACACAATTTGGGCCAGATGACATCCCAGAGAGTGCCAAAAAAGGATCCATTCATCAACCCACTTGGAGGATCCGACTCCTCGAAGCCTATCCGGAGATGGTTCGCACCTGGACGAATATGCCTCTTTTTATTAAATATAACCCTTGTTATGTTCCTGTACTCCGCAGACGTACATGGCCAGAGTTTACCATTGCAGTCAAGAATATCAAGGGATGCGCCAAATGGTTAAACTACGTCTATCTAGCACCCCCTCAAGGACCTCCCACCGTCAATTACATGATCTCCACTATACGGCACTGGAGCATCAGATTAAAGAACACCCCTAATGTAATGGCCCAGATGTGCATGAAAATTTTTGAGTTAATGCTTATTACATTCAGGACATTCAAGAATATCAAGGACCCACACTTCTCAGGCGTCGGATTCCTTACAGGAAACCAAGATTTGGTCTATGACATGAGCACCACTCCTTCCATAGAGGTGATATACGCTTGGCACGCCAGAATAAAATACCTCCCGGCCTGCTTTAAACAAACATTCGAAGAGATGTTCATAACAGGGTTCTGGGAATACCACTCAGAAATATTTGTACCCAGACCCTCACATCTCCTCCATTTATTTGCCGTGGAGCGAACCATTCACTCAGAGCAGTTACGGGTGCCACAGCCAGATGTCCCAGGGCCAGTCAATTGGGATGCATTGCTGACAGATCTAGCAAGGGGACTCAGGTTAGAAGAACACCACCTCGCCGCCGATGTGGTACAATACTACGTCCAGAAAGCAGCTAGACAAGGGTCTGTCAGGGGCGACAGACGCGAGAGTGGGGGGGGTGTTGGCAGTAGCCTTGGTACATCAGGATCTACAAGACGTGAAAGTCAAAGAAGGGAGTCAGAGCGAAGGGACAGCACAAGCAAACAGGGCAGTCAAAGAAGATCTGGCAAGTAGGCCAATGTTTTTTCAAGACATTAATGCAAATCAGAGAGATGGACACGCAGGGAAGAAGAGCAAGTAGGGAGCTTGAAGATATGTATGGCAGATCACTAGAAGAAATCCCTACAACAACAGTGATTTTTATCACTAATAATCATTGTAAATCTCATTTCACATTTTTGTAGCTCCATTTTGTGCAAGCCAAGGAGTCCTTGAGCTTGAGGAGCCTTAGAAGTAGTTGCGTACCAATTTTCATAATTTTTAGATCTCGTTTGAACCCCCAAATAAGCCCTGGAACCTAATTTTTAACTAGGCCGGACACTAGGTCTGGACAGGGCCAAAAGCTAGTCAAAAACTATAAAAGGAGCTAGAGAGCTCATTTTTGGGGCTAGATTGTAATTGAAACGAACTTGTAAGAGCATATTTGAAAGTAATCTAAAAGCTCCATTGATTCTCACTCTTTGTCTTGCCTTGTGTGTGCGTGTGTGTGTATGTGTGTGCATGCTTGTGTGCTTCTCACTCACGCACTTGTGCCGCCACTTGCTCGAGGTCTTCATACCATCCTCACGTCTTCCCGGATTGACATTAAAGGAGGTGCTACTCATCATTGAGCTACACCCACCTACCAATGCTTGACACCTGGGCAATGCATAAACCTGCTCATTTGTGAGACAACAAACTGAATATCTGGCTGAGTAATGCATAAGTAAATCAAGCATCCAACAACCTACTGATAGAGAACAACATCAAATGCATCTCCAGCATCATGAAGACTCAATTGTAAACCTATTTCCATAGGAGTGGCAACACGTTTATAGTCTTCAAGGCCAAAATGTTGCAATAATGTGTCAATATATTCCGTTTGACACAAATCCATTCCACCATCAACATGCATAAATTGAATGCCCAAATAGTGATGTAAATGCCCCAAATCAGACATCTCGAATGAGGCATGAAAATCAGCCTTTAAATCAGTAATATGCCTCTCATGAGGACCAATGAGCAGCATGTCATCAACATAAACCACAATGATTAGAAGTACATCATTAGCACACTTAACATATAAGGTGCTTTTAGTTGGACTGTTCACAAAACCATGTGCAATCAGATTGGCATGTATCTTTTCATACCAAGCACGTGGTGCTTGCTTTAAACCATATAATGCCTTCTTTAACATGCACACCTCGTTCTCATGCCCTTTCTGCACAAAGCCACGGGGCTCAAAAACATACAGTTCTTCATGCAGATCACCATTCAGAAATGTTTTTTTGATATCCAATTGATGTACATTCCAACCACGATGAGCTACAAGTGCACAGATGCTACGAACAATAGTCATTCGACAAGTAGGTGCAAAGGTCTCATCAAAATCAGTGCCTCTTTCCTATGCATAACCCTTTGCAACAAGCCTAGCCTTATACCTGTCAATTGTTCCATCAGGTTTACACTTCACCTTGTATACCCACTTTGTGCCAATGGCCTTCTTGCCAGGAGGAAAGTCACATAAATACCAATTACCATTCTTCATTATAGCATCATATTCAGATTGCATTGTAGCCATCCAATGTTCAGAATTTTGTGCTTCATCAAACGAAACAGGTTCAGTCTCATCACAGAAACTAGATGCAGCCATAGCATAGCAATTTGATGCAAAAGAGGCACTATGAGAGCCTGATTGAGTATGATATGATAGAGGTACATCTAATTTGTTTTCATCCAAAGTCTGCACCAGCCATTTTGGCATAGTTTTTGCCTGCTCAATATCAGCTCTCTCATCAACAAGTGCATCATGTAAATCTGCATCAGAAATGGAATGATCTGCATCATCACATGAAACCTACAAAGGTTGAGAAGTTGCCTCATTAGGACAAGCACTAGATTAGTGATATTTTGTGAACTTAAAATAGAATAAGGGGCTCTTTCCAAAAAAAACAACTTCCACACAAAATGATTGCCTACACGAAGAGAAACAATCTTTGCAACATACACTACTTGAATGTATGCAGGAGCTAGTCACATAGGGAAATCACACTTCACTTCACCAAGCTTTTTTACAAGAGTAACTAGGGAATGAGTGCCAAAACATAACCCACCTTTAGGATTCTGTAATGGATACCCAATTACACCAAAATCACAACAACTAGATAATGCTTACCATGTAGAGCTAGATAGTTCTCACAAAGCCTTCACAAGGAGAGAGATATGACTCACCATAGTTTACTATTTTGTAGGGTTTCAAAGATTACTTAGAGAATGAGCTTGATACATGGTGAGAATGAAATAGGATATATTAGCTATCCAATGACACAAAGATTACATAAAATAGATTCCTAATGAATGAGAAATAATGTTTACAACCTTGGGGTTAGAGAGTTCCAACATTGCTTGCACACACACACACAGAGGTATACCTACTAAAAACCTACAAAAGAGCAAGCAAGGATCTTTTTTGGTAACACTCTAGCACACTAAGGAGGACTTTTAAAAGCTATAAAACACATGAGATTGCCCATTTGGAGCCAAAGTAGCATATATATACAAGTGCAAAAGTGAGATTCTCTTTTCCTAAAAATCAAGAAGCACACATAGATGAGATGAATGAGAGGGGTTTCAACAACGTTTCTATGAAGGATTATTGTGGAATTCCTTGTTTAGTTCTCCACTTGTGGCCAATGATATTTATCCAAAGCTCTCGACTCGTAGCCGATGAAGTTACTCCAAAGTGCTCCTAAGGTTGGAGCTTGATTTTCAATGCCTTGGACACTCACTGTACCTCAATCGCCCCACAAGTGCATATAGTGGTGGATTTAATACATGTTTCATTATCAATCCATGGAATTAGATGTACTAAGTGTATGAAGACATGTGCACACATGATGGTAAGTGAAGTATCTAAGCTAAAATGCATGTGCCTTGTCTCAACTACCTCTCCAACTCACTAGCTCTCTGAAAATGCACGTTACGATAACATTTACAATAGTAAGCACAAATTTGGACTTTTCTCTCAGCTCCACACTTCGAATATTGTCAATACTAGGTTCAATTTCAAAGCTTTCAATGAGACGCATCTAGTGGTGGTATTTTCTATCAAATTTAACAAATTTGCTTCAAGTTATGAGCAAAATAGTGAATGGTAGGAAACATAAACACCTGCTCCACGACTTGTTATGGCTCACACACACACTACAATAATTCAAAAGCGATGGGAAGGGGTAGACAACAGTCCTACACACACATTTCAAGCATTGTGCACACAAAAATGCTCTTGGAGAAGAAGGAAATCAACAGGAAAGAGGTGAATTTGAAATTCTTCTTCAATTCTCACAATAGAAAAAAAGTTCTTTACAAGAGTCGCAAAGTGAATACATGTGCCCTAAAAATGGTCCTTTCACACAAGTGACTGGCACTTTTATTGACTAACTCTAATTTCCTAATATTTTACAAGAGCTATGTTACAATGATTGGGGTTTATGCATCTTGAGGACTCCTCTAGTGCATTTACATGGCTTCAAGGGATTTCCAATGGAATTTGAAGAAGAAAAATTATGCCCATAATTTGACAATTTTTGGGGCCTCCTCTTTTGTGCTTCTTTACTTTGCAACACTCTCTTCCTCTTTGTCTCTATCGTCCCTTGACAAGCTTTTCTTCTTTCTCTGTGGCTTGCTTATAGCTCTTTAGTACACACACCTAGTGGTTGAAGAAGCAGTTAGGACTGTCAGTGAATTTGTTACACCACACATGCATCCAACGCCTAAGAATGTGATATTCTTAGTCATCCTCTTCAACTTTTCAGCCTCTACCCCTTTCTAACTTTTGTTCTTCAAATATTTCCTTATTCTCACACATTTAACACTGTTGTATTTCTCAAGCATGTTTACTTATTTTGCTGCACACATAATTTGGTCAACCTTGCATCAATTTCTGTCATTTGATTGATGCTTCAAAGGTTTTGTCTTTAAATGTTTCTTCACATCCTCTAGGACCTGATGCTTTTTTTTAGCCTGTTCATTTCTTTCCACCACATGCACTTGGTGGATGAGGAAGCAGTTAGGATTCTTAGATAATTTGTTACTTTATCCGATGTTGAATCCTTTGTGTACAACCTCCCCTTGAAAGGTCCAGTTGTGATTATTTGTTTCCACTCTTTGAGACCTGCTTCTTTGGTGTTGCAGCCTGATGCCTGCCCCTACGAGGCTTTGAAGAGAGGGTGGTTCTTCTTACTGAGTTGTTTTGTTCTTTGATCTTCTTCTTCTTCTTCTTCTCTTTTTACTCGATTCTCCCTCCACATGTCCCTCCTCATGAACTCTGTCATCCCCGATAGGCTTTTTATGGTGAAGTGAGTATGTTTGTATGACTTTCTTCTCTTTGTGATTTAGCAAATTGGATCCTATCAGTAGCTCCTTCCACTGTATGATCTGCAAAGAAGCTAAGCTCGTAGGCCACCAGTCTTGCATTTAAGTTTCAAGTCATTTTTACAAAAAATTCTGAATCCATCTCGAAAATGCCTATAAAGAAAGCTTCCTCAAATGTCTGCATGTAGGGACTCGGGAGGAACATTAATCTAGAATACATAGCCATAATTGTAAGTCTGCTTGGTGTAGTAGATAAGTAAAAAATGATTGCATCTGCTCCTTGATTGATGTCGATAAAGTTCAAAATTGTATATTGTGCATGTTTGAATACCTTCAAAACTGTAAGGAGCATGCTTAATATTTTCTTTGTCATCTTAATTGCTAAGTCTCATACGGTCGCATATCTTGATAACCAAAATTCTATTGTCTGTACCATGTATTCTTCTATCGGTAAATAATTATGTGGTGGAGTCAATAGTAGTGGATAGTTTAGCCATTGGTTATTAATGTACCCTGGCACTGTGCTTCCCAGAATTGCATCTAGGTTTGTCTTTGAGGGACTAGGAAAAAAGATGGATTGATTTGTTGCACATATGGTGCTGACTCCTAGTGCACCCATAATGTCAGATTCTTCTCCAATAACTTCCTTCTCCACACCGGATCTGCCTTGTCAAATTCTTCTTGGGTATACGAAAATGTGTCATGTTGAATTGCAGATCATGATTAGGTTCCTTGTTTGTAGTTTTCTTGATATATTGCCTAGTTTCTTTTTTTAATAGTCCATAGGGTACATTAAAGGGTTTCAAAATTTGTTCAAAGTTCTTACTTTCAATCTTTGCTTCCCTCATGATCTTTACTACCTGGTCTTCAAACTGTTTTGTAAGCTGGGACACTAGTAGTGCGCTCTCATGACGACTTAGTTTTGCAACATCCCGTTTATGTCTATCAGTGCTTGGCTCTGCTTCCCCCCTTATAGGTGAATGATGCATGGGAGGAGAAAGGGGACGTACCTCAGTCTCCACAGTAGCCACTTGTGAGCTTGCAACTACTGGTGTCCCCATTGGAACCTACTATGCTATCTAAGCCTTTAAATTTTCAATGATTTCATCCTTATCCTTGATTTCACTAGCTACTTTTGTGAGTGCTTCCTTGTTCTTTAGGAGATCTTGTCCCATGATTGGGACTTGATCTACATCTTCACTGTGCAATCAATTGTGCTTTTGCAGTCTTCCATCTTTTCCTGAGTTCATTTGTGTCATACATATACTTCTTTTCCCATTCTTTTCTTAAGACTTTCTCATGTTTTAGCTAATCTTCATATCATGCTATTTGTGCTTCCAACACTTGTGTATTGTTTGGTGTGATTTCTTGTGCCTCTACCGGTTGATTGCACAAAATGGTAGTCATAAGTTCTTTATTTCTATTTCTTAGGTTATCTGCTTCATCCATGTATACCATGATTTGTGCCTCTAGAAGTTTGCTTCTATGTGTTAAGCGTACCTTCTCGGCTTCACTGGCTTCGTACTTACTTTGAAGCTCTTTAAGCTGATCTTGCATTTTTTGAGTTTCAACAGTGAGCATGTTGCACTTTTCCATACCTTTAGTTGCCTCTTTTTCCTTGGTTGTAGATGCTTATTGAACTTGTCTTACCTGTGCAGATAGCTTCTCACTCAAAACCTTAAATTGATTGCGTTCCACTAAAGCCTTGTCATAATTTCTATCCGCTTCTATAAGTTGTTGCGGAGTATCCATGGCTATTTGTATCATTTGCTTTACTATGGGTTTGAGTTGAGCCACATCCACATTCAGCCATGTCTTTGAAATACTCGGTGCTTCACCTGTGAGTCCATCTTTTCCCTTGTCCATGTGTATTCTTCCATTATGTGGTTGTCTAATTTGAAGATGGATCTAACTTTCTTTTTCTTCATGTGTCGTAGGCTTCGTAGCACTTCCTTGAAATGTTACATCTAGTGGAGAAGGCTCTGCTACAATTCTTATGGGTGTAAATGGTTCTTTCTCTTCCACATCTTCCTGATCTTTTTCTTCTTTTGGCATCTTCAACATAGCTTCTCCATCCAAGTGGGTCTCTGTAATTGGGATCTTTGTTTCTTCATTCATCCTTAGTGTATGGACCTCTCCTTGTGATGATCCTTTCTTTGGTGGCTTCGTGACTGTGTTGTCTAGTGTTTTATCCATTTTTTTGCCTTCCACTTCAAAGGATTCCATTACTTGATTTAGCTCGTCCCATTTACCATCATCATTTGATTTACTTTTGATATCCACGTTCAGGGGGGATGGTACCTGGTCTTCCTGGACTTCAGAGGATGAACTAGAGTTCACCAATCCCAGTTCTCTATATCTATGGAATTTTGTTAGTCTGTTGCTTTGTGTGATCTTTGCATGTTCTTGCTGATAATGATGTCCCTGTACTTGTAGGTTGACTTGACCTTCCATGGATCTGTGAGTTTCTTTCATTCCTTCCTTTAACTCTTCTTCGATGATAGGCTTGGTGGTTTTATTTTGGTTCTTGGAAGTACGTGTATTCTTTTTGATGCAGGAAGCACTTCTTCTACCTTTAATACTTCTCTCAATCTCTTTGCACCTCTCATTCTAGGCTGAGAGCTTGTTCCTACCTCCTCTGTCACCTTTACTCCTCTTTCTTGGAACAGTGGCCGACTTTGTATACTTTTCCATTTCCATTGAAGAAGGCATTTCCTTAAGGTACTCTTGAATACCTAATGCATGATAGATCAAAATTGTCAATGCCACACTTCTATTTAGGAACTTCTTCTGACCCCATTGCTTCTTGGCTTTGAATAAGTGTTCTTGGACGTAGGACATCAGACTCATTTGATTACGAATTTGTTTGGTAGCATGAGATAATAGCTGTACTAGAATCTTTTGTGGTGATGTGTATCGATGCATGTTGGGAAAACAAAAATGTTGATGTATGAGTCTGACCTCCTCTTCAATATCCACATGATTAATGTCCAAGAATGTGTAGGTCTTTGTTCCATGGCTTTCATCTTTTAGGTTAGTGTTCCCATCTTTCTCCCATCCAAATGCTTCCTTAATCAATTTGCGCATGAACTGTATAATCACCCATTCTCCTTTTGCATCAAGAAATTTTGCTTCGACCACTAAAGGGTTATGTAGAGCTAGTTGAAGAGTGTTCATAACCTGAGTGCATCATTGAAAATCTGGCTTATAAATGCGTAGCTCAAAGTACTTATGAATTCCTGCTTTTTTCAACACATCCACGGTCGATAATCATGTAAGACTTTAAAGTCCTAGGACATTATAGGGAACTGATGGTCAATGTCCATTATTTTTATGGTCACCAAGAATACATGCTTGCCAATAGGTTGTTCTTCTCGAAAGCAGGGGCTCTTGGCTTTGGTTACACTTTACAGTGGAAATTCCAGTACTTCTTCTTGAATGGTTACCTTTGAATCTTCAGAAGCCATCTACACTTGTAATAAAGGAAAGAATCAACTTATAGGAGAAACAGATTCATGTGTGTGGTTCGATGATATGCCTTTTCTTCTTTTGTCGCTCTCTTCCCCTTTGCATAAATAAGTAATCTCTCTTACCCCACTTTTCTTAAAAAAAATTTGTACTCTTGAAAGAAAACAAAAGATTAATGTTAGCCGAAGCATTTATTTATTTACAATACATGGTCATTCCTATGATAGGAGAAGCTAAGTCCTATTCCAATTGTGGAAATGTGCACCACTACTTTATTGAAGAGCAAATGTGTAGAATGCATAGCCTTGTAATTTGGCCCTGTCATGCATACTCTCGGTGCAATGGACTCTTCATGAGTGCAAGCAGAATCTCATTGAATCTGTTGTTCCCATCCTTGCTGCTTTTATGTCTCCATATCCACTTGGTAGTTTGTGCTTGAGGCATTTGTTTCTGTCAAGCTCCTTGTTCCTTGCCTCCTTCCTACTTGTGGTCTGAGTTTTAGGTGTCGTGTTCTTTTGGTACCCTTGCTGAGTCTTTATAGACTGCTTTGCTTCACATTGTAGGTATGCTATCTTGTTCATTTTTTTAATTTCTTTATTTGCAGTTCCTCCGACTTTCTTCGGGATCCATGTGTTGCTGTGCCCTGTGGGCTTCTACTAATGACTTTGGAATCCATACATGAAGAATTGTTCGTTTATCCAATTGTGATGGCAAATAGTGGTTATCCCTTTGTGTTTTCACTAAATGGCTGATCTGCTTCTGTGTGGAGTTGACTGGTTGAGTCATTCAATCCTTCCATACCCATTGTAGATGAGTATTACAAGGATGTGATGTTCGAACAGTAGACATCCATATTGGTTCTTCTCTTATAGTGTAGATAGGTTGGGAACTAATTTCGTCACTCTCTCGCTTAGGCTCATCTCTCATGGGCGAGGTGGTCACACCATCATGCAACACTTCTCTATTTGAAGGCAATTCTAGATTAGGGCATTCTTGGGATATACTCTTTATTGTTTCATTTTCTTTTTCCTCCTTTAAGTTCTCTTCTGTAGGTTTGATGATCTTATGGATTTGAGACGACCTGTATTCCAGCAAACTAAAGATTTCTTTGTGCCCTATTTTGGATGATATGTATCCTTGTGCAAGATGTATGCTCACTTCATTCTCAATAATCCAGTCTTGCCCTAGGATCAGATCTTTGATCAAATCTTCATCTTTGCATACCAAAAATGTTTGCTCCATAGTGGAATTTCCTAAGTAAAGGGATATTAGGGCTTCTCTGACACATTCTATAACTTGACCTCCAATTCCTATCATACATGCTTTAGTGGGGCTTATGGTTGTTTGGAGATGAGTGGTTAATGACACTCGTACATAGCTTAGAACCACTCCTAAGTCAATCAGAACATCCACTAGTTGATACTCCTTGGTTCTGATTCCTGGGTTTAAGTTTTATGGTTGGGAGATGTTATAGCTCCTATTACTTGTATTGTTGATTTGGTAGTTGGACATGGGTATAGGTTTGTCTCCTTGTAGATATCATTAATCCCTTTGTTGTATCCACTCTTTCTGTCTCTTGATACACTCGGCTTCTTGGCATGCTTCTTCTCTAATCCTCTCTTCTTCCTTCTTTCGATTTTGTGCTCCTACGAGTCGTACTAACATTTGATCTGTTAATCTATAGCCGCTTATGTAGTTGGGAAGTACATCTACGTCTAATGTGGCTAGATTTACTGCTCCGCTTGTTGAGATTCGATTTATTAATAATGGTCCGTATTTGCATTGCTGCAATTTCTTGGCATGTTGCTTCAATGTATATACCATAACCAAATCTCCTTATTTTAAGCCTTTGTCCTTGATAGTCTTGTTTCGTGTAGTTTCTTGATTTGGTCTAATTGTTTGGATAGTTCATGGCCTATCCACTCATACTGTTGTGCTACATGTAGAGTAGGTACTAAAAAGTCAATTGGTAAGATCACATTCTATCTGTAAACTAGGTTAAAAGGAGTAGTTCCAATGGCTGTCTTGTAAGCCACTCGGAAGGCCCAAATTGCATGATGCAATTGTTTGTCCCAATCTGACCTTTCCTTGTTGACTATCTTTGTCAACACGGTAGATAACACTTTATTGGAACTCTCTGCCTCACCATTGGCCTGAGGGTGATAGGGGCTGATTTTTTATGAATTACTAGGAATTCGTTCATCAAAGATTCTATTACTTCATTGATGAGTGCGCACCCCTATCGTTCACTATCTCTATGGGCAGTCCAAAACAAGTAAAGACATTCTCAAAGAGAAACTTCACTATAGTTTGTGCATCATTCTTTCTGGTTGCTTTCGCTTCTACCCATTTCGTTAGATAGTCCATTGCTACTATTACATACTCTGCATATGATCCTTTGGCTGGAGGGTTAATAGGTCCTATGAAATCGATGCCCCATTTTGAAAAGGCTCTTGCACAAATCATGGGTCTTAGAGGCATATCATCTCTCCTAATAAGATACTTGGCTCTTTGGCACACCTCACAACACCGTACATAAGTGTTTGCATCCATATGTAGAGTTGGCCACCACAATCTTGTAAAGAGAATCATTTTTATGGTTCTTTCGGTCGAAAAATGTCCTACGGTGCCTGGATGTGTCGTCTCTAATATAGGTAAGTATTCTCGTTCATGGACACATAGTTGTAGCTGGTTGTCCTTTCCTCTTTTGATCAATTGCCTTCCGATTATAGTATAGTCCTTGCTCATTTCTTCTAGGAATCACTTCCTTGCTAGACTCGCTCCTTCCTCATACTTGTGTGTTTTCAAGAACTTAACAAATGCCCTACTCCAGTCTGGTGCTATTGTAGATAATTGTAATGATGTATGGTCCTCTAGAGTATTTTCTTTGCATTCTGGGCAACTACCAATGTACTCATGTACATCTTTTGGCATATCTGGCCAGTACACTCCCAATCTTTTTAATTCTCTTAGTGTTCCATGGGCTCCTTTATGCATTCTCCATCGATTCACATGAGCTTGCTTGATTAAGTTCTTCTGTTTAGCCTCTTCTACACACCTCAACAATACACCATTTGGTTCTTTATAGTACACACTTCTTGCCACAACGTGTAAATTTCGTGAGTGCAGAAACTCCTTCCTGGCATCCTTGTTGATTCTATGATGTGGTCCATGTGTGAGTATCGGAATCAACTTTTTTGCCCACTTTGGGCATACTTCTAGGTTGAATAAGTATGTATCTGGTAGGTCATCCGCCACTCTATTGGGTGGTTCTCCATGTGTTAACCTAGACAGATGATCAGCTCTCATGTGAGTATTTCCTTTTTTGACCACTACTTTGAAATCAAACTCCATTAACAATAGAAAACATCTCACTAGCCTTCCCGTATTACATGGCTTATTGACTAGGTATAATAAGGCCTGATGGTCGATAAAGAACTTGAACTTGTTAGCTAAAAGGTAGTGTCTAAATTTCTTGATTGCATACTCCATTCCTAAACCTTCTCGTTCAGTGGTGGTATAATGTCTTTTTGCTTGGTTGAGTTGTCTACTCGCATATGCGATAGGGTGATCTAATTTTCCTTCATCTGCAGGTTGAGCTAATATGCACCCTATTGCATAATTAGAGGCATCTACATGGATATGGAAAGGTTTATTCCAATTGGGTATCTTCAATATAGGTGTTGTACTTAATCGTCATTTCAATTCATTAAATGCTTTCTCACATTCCTCCATCCATGTGACTTGAGTTAATAATCCATATAGTGGCTTAGCGATTATGGCATACATGTGGATAAATCTACGACAGTATCCACAATGACCCATAAAGGCTTGTACTTCCTTTGCATTTTTTGGTCTAGGTAACTCTAGGATTACCTTAATCTTATCCTTGTCCGTAGAAATTCCATTCTTATCCTCATCTGTGGAAATTTCTCAAATATATGGCATAGGCTATTGGGTGAGCTAGTTTTCCTTCATCTGCTGGTTGTGCTAATATGCATCCAATGGTGAAATTAGATGCATCAACATGCTTATGGAATGGTTTATTTCAATTCCGCACTTTCAAAATTGGTGTTGAACTCAATATTCATTTTAACTCATTAAATGCTTATTTGCATTCATCCTTCCAAGTGAATTGAGTTAAACACCCATATAATGGTTTTGAAATTATGGCATACATATGAATAAATCAACAATAATATCCACAATGGCCCATAAAAGCTTGTGCTTCTTTCACATTCTTAGGTCTAGACAACTCAAGAATTACTATGATCTTATCTTTATCTATTGAAATACCATTCTTAGATACTATATGTCCCAATATCTTTCCTTGACTCACCATAAAAACACATTTATCTAGATTCAAGCATACTCGATATTGTTTGCATTTGTTAAATATTTTCTTGAGCTCGGGTACATGGGTTGGGCGTTGAGATGAATATGTACATAAGTCATCTACATTACCATTAGTGTCCATGCGAAAGGCCAAATGATCATCGGGAAATTTTGTATATGTTTTTTAATAAAAAATATAGTGGCATTGTTGAAGCTCAAGGTCAAGGACAAAGCATGGAAGCGCATCAAGGAAGTGGACACACAAGAAGACGGAGCAAGTAGGGAGCTCCAAGAAGCACCTGTCAAATTTTCAGAAGAAATCCCTATAAAAATAGTGATTTTCATCACTAAAAACCATTGTAAACACTATTTTCCATTTTTGTAACTCCATTTTGTTCAAGCCGAGGAGTCCTCGAGCTTGAGGAGTATTAGAACTACCATCCTACAATTTTCATAATTTTTAGACTCCGTTTGAGCTCCCAAATAAGCCCTGGAACCTATTTTTTAACTAGGCCGAACACTAGGTCTGGACAGGGCCAAAACCACTCAAGAAACTATAAAAAGGGCTGGAGAGCTCATTTTTGGGGTCAGCTTGTTGTATATTTCAGCTTTGTAAGAGAGCTCTTGAGTAATCAAAGATCTTCCATTGTTCCACTCTTTGCTCTTACTTTGTGCGCGTGCGTGTATGTGTGTGCATGCTTGTGTGCTTTCACTCACGCACTTGTGCCATCACTTGCTCACGGTCTTCATACCGGTCCTCACGTCTCCACAGATTGACATTTATGAGGTGAATCTCCTCACGTTGGTACTTGCCATTGTGCTAGTGTGACACCAAATTTGGCACCGTTGTCGAGGAGAGAGCTAGAAGGATGAGCGTGTGACGGTAAGACGTAGACTAGCGACGTTGGAAGGTAAAAAAATCACCATTTTCAGTTCAGTTTCTGAAGTTTTCTCCTTCTTCATCTTCATCATCATCACCATCTTCTCCCACCTTCATCTTCTCTGATTTTTTTTCATTTTTGAGTGTACATTCACTTCGTATTTCACTTGTGGCTGTGAGGAATAAGTGCTGAGGGTGCTCAGAGCAGAAGCGCTGAAGAAACGTGCTTGAAAACCTCTCAAAACTTCAGAAATCTGATTCAGTATCGCGGAGTGACAAGAACAGTGTCTGGTATCGCCCAGGTGGTATCGCCATTTTCGAGATAGATTTTTGCATCTACAGGCTGATAGGAGTGACAAGGAGGACACAAGGTACTCATATTTGCAAAAATTTTTGAATTTTGGTTTGAAAATCTCCAAGTATCGTATCCGGTCGAGTTTTGGTATCGTGATACCAAAACTCCCGTGTATCGCGATACTTGTTGAGGTATTGTATCGTGCATGCCCACTTGAGGTATCACGATACCATTCTGGTATCGTATCGTCAAGTGCTAGTATTGCGATCGCAGTCATTCCAGTGGTATCGTATCACGAGGTCAAGAGGTATCGTATCATGCACCTAGTATCATATTGTCTCTTATTCTGGTATCGTATCGTGCACAAACTGGTATCGTATCGCCACTTGCATAAGTGTCGTATCACGAGCAAAGTTGGTATTGTATCGCCTCCTGTTTTGGTATCGTATTGCCCGGTGCCTTAGTATCGTATCATGCAAAGATCCAATATCGTATCGTCTGATTTTTGGTATCGTATCGTCTACTGGGCGGTATCGTATCGTTTACAGATTGGTATCGTATCGTGACCACTTTTAGTATCGTATCGTCTAAGAGAGCAGTATCGTATCGTGGACTTTGTATCGCCTTTGTGGTATCATATCGTCTAAGGTGGTATCATCTGAAGTGGTATCGTTTAAAACAAAGGTATCGTATCGCCTGTTTTGAGCTCCCAGAGAGATCCTGTTTCCCTGTTTTAAACCCTAGAACCCTGAACTGGCATAACTTTCTCATACGAAATCCGTTTGCTGTGATTTTGGTTTTGTTGGAAAGCTTGTGGGGAGTACTACCAAAAATTCCACTAGCTATGGTAAATTAATACCAGGATTATTAGATAGGGTATTTTGAAGTTGACCCTCAAGAAAACTAGAAAACCAAGGAGTTCTAAAGGATTTTGAGCAATATAAGAGAACTTTGGGACTAGAAGCCAAGGCTTATGAACCTGAGATCTGGCAGACACTTATGCAAGGATAGACAAAGCATTAGATCATCTGAGGCTAGTGTCAACCATACAGCCAAGTCTTGGGCTCAACAACTTAGTGGTTATCCTTACACACTAGGTTCAGAAACCAGTGACTCAGAAATGTCCTTTGGCATGGAAAGACCCACACGTAGCTCAGGCACTACCTATTTACAAACACCAGAAGGTCCCTATAAGACCCAATTGGAGTATATCAGGACCAACCAATTAGGTGCTCGCATCTATCAGGATGGTCTAAGACGATCTGTGGTTCAACTCAAAAATCCTGACCAACCCTTTGGACTTGAACACCTAGTGGTCAAGTTCGAAGAGGGTGCTTACATTGATAAGGAAGGAACCATGTATGTGGTTACCAACTTACTAGACATGACAGATGAGTTTGGAAACATCATTCCTGAGAGCGAGATAGGAGACCTAGAGCAAGGAGACCTAGGAAGAGAACCCAAGACCCCTAGAGGTAAGTCAGTCTTGACTAGAGTGATTAATCCAAAATGGATTTCCCAAGACAACAAAAGCATAGAGCTGTTCTTGAATAGAGAAACGGAGGAAGCCTTTTGGAGATTCAATCTAGATCAACCGAGCCCAATAGTCACCATCTATGAGTTCAAGGATCCTGAGATGCCAGGCAAAGTTTTCTATCTAGATCACATGTCAGAGAAAATGTTCCTGGTGACAGAGCAGGATAGGCATGCATACACTTGGTAGGGTGAATCAATTTTCCCTCGACCAAGATCTAATGTTTCACAGGGCCTCCAAGGAGCCGGATCATCCAAGGCTCATGAAACCCAGAGGGAAAGAACTAGAGAGAGACTGGAAGTAAGCTTTGCAGACACTGTGGGCAGAGACAGATCAGGATATGGAATGGAAAGACCTGAGAGGGAGAGACATAGAGTACATAGGCATCAAAGAGATGAGCATGATTTTCCATTTCCTAGACCACGAGAGCACTCAAGAACCCTTAGACCCTCTCAAGTGGTTAAGACAATGAAGAACTATTTTCATGGGTCAAGAGATCCTTATGATCATGTGGCCGAGTTCAAGCAAGTGTTAAGAGCTGAACAGGTTGAGGACTTGTTCACTCAGTTTGAGGCATTTGGTTTGACTCTTAAGGGTACTGCCTTAGCTTGGTTTCAACCTCTAAACAGTTGCAACTATAGAGAGATAGGTCAACTACTAGAAGAATTCATTGTAGAATTTTCCAAGAGTGGTATCAGGCATAACACATCATCCTTGATCCACATCTTCAAGCAGACACCCCAAGAAACAGTGTGACTTGCAGGAAGAAGGTTTAGACAGTACTTGGAAAGATGTCATGTGCCAGAATTACCCACAGCAGCCAAACAAGTGGCCTTGTTTTTAGATGGCTTGCTAAGCACCAAGTTGAGATCATATGTGTACTTGAAAGAGCCTAGATCCATAGAAGAGTGTGTGCGGATATGTATCAACATAGAAGACAATTTGGGTGAGGGGCTAGGACTGTCCAAACTCTACAAGGATTTCGATAGTTCTACTAGTCATACCTCTAGAGCCTCCACTGAAATAGATGACATAGTGGAGCAAGTGGCCAAAAAGCTAGGAGTTCAAAATAGACAAATGCCAAGGGTCAACCCATTGAAGCGATGCTATACATGCGGAGGAGACCACATGGCTAATGTTTGCCCGATGATGACTCAACCCCAAGGGAACCCTAATGCTCTGTATTGCACCTTTGAGAGAAAATATACAAATCATACGGCTCAAGATTGTCCATACAATAGGCAGGCTATCAGACCAAGTTATCAGCAACCTTACCAATAGGGTAGGTATCAGAACCAGTACCAACAACCATATTATAGGCCGCAACAACAATATCAACCTCAATACCAGTAGCAATATCAGACACCAAACAGGCCACAGCCAGTCCTGGGAAACCACCCACCAACTCCTGCCAATGTGATCCCAGTTAAGTATACGATGGCGGAGGAGAACCCTAATAGAGCATTGGTGCCACTAACCCCGTTGGTCTCAGAAAATGACTCTCACGCTCAAGGTTTAGACTACTTCCATGAAGATAGTTCACAAGCTTATTACATAGAGTCACCTGAGCAAAGTGAGACTTCTCAGTATCAATATGAGGCACCACCTATGGAACAAAATTGGGAGCCAGAATACTCCAATGTCATGTATACGAATCCAAATCCTAGGCCCCAAGTGAGACAAGTAAGACCACAAGTCCCTAGAGGTCCATGTTTTAGATGTCAAGGTGACCATTTCATTCGTGAATGTCCCCACCAACCAGCTCCGTGACAAGGACAGAACATCACAATACAAGGCTTTTGTCCTGAGTGTGGTAAGGAACATCTTCCTAGAGAGTGTCCCAGGAATCCCTCTAGTGTGCCTAAGGTTACACCCATCAATGACAACAAGCAAAACCATCTGAGCAATCGGAGTCAAGTGAGTCAGGAGAACCTAGTAAGAGGAAACCAAGAACATGGAAGGATACCAGAGAGAAGGCTAATCACAAGTGGAACAAAAAGATATCTGAAATAGAAGAAAGCCTAAAAGATGCCAAAACAAAAATAGAAGACATTGCATCTCAAAGCCCCTCGCATGTTGAAGCTCCATCCACTCCGCTTCATCCCACCCCACCACCCATTGTAAATAACCCACAACCAGGGTCTGTTCTTGCAGATCCAACCCCAGAAGGCTTGGACATGATGTTCAAGGCCTACCAGGCTCGCCTTCAAGAAGGGCCAACAATTGCAAACCTGGACAAGAGTTACCCGAGAGCAGATTTAGAGATTGAACGGACAAAAATGTGCATGAAAATGGTAGAAGTAGCTCAAGCTATGCTTGAGACTAGTCAAAAGTTCAATCAAACAAACTCTGTCAAACCAGATTTGCATTTCCAGGGCTTACTAGAAAGATTAGAGCAGTTGGTAAACAAGCCGCAGGTTTTTTTACCTCTACAGGCTCAACCTGTTGTTGAAAGAGAAAGCTTACCACCAAGAAAATCATATGTTCTTGATTCCGTGGATGAGGGAACACCTCTTTCAATGCAACAATACTCTCAAGAGTTCTTGCGGGAAATACAAGAAGAGAAATGGGCCAAGGAGAAGGGAAATCCCCCTCCTATTCCTGAGATTCATGACCTTCACGATCAATTTTCCCAAGACATTCCGTCTATCTATGGAGACCAGGTAGAGCAACAAGAAGATGAGAGATTAGATTTTGAATCTAATTCTTTACAAGAGTTTCCACAATTCACAGGCCCATGGGAATCTGAATCTCTTCAGATCAGAGCTCCCACAATATTGGTAAGGAATGAGGACTCAGTTGTTCCAAGAAACACTGACGTCGTAAAGAACACTAAGGTTCAGTGTCATCTCACTGTAAAAGAATTGCTCAAAGCAAAACCTGAGCTATGGAGTCATGTAAAAGGTCAGGTTCTTGAACTTGATTCCAATATGCCAAAAGCAAGCTCTAAGCAAAAGGTTCCAGAGATACCTCTAGACAAGATAGGAGACATGAGTGAAGGTGAAGAAGGTAATACTTATCTTCCGATCACCTATCAAGGTTACACAACCAAAGCAATCGTAGATTCAGGTGCTGGTGTTGCTATTGTGACCACTTCTTTGTGGAAGCGATGGGGCAAACCCACATTAAGACCAACAAGAATGAAGCTTCAAATGGCAGACGGTCATTTTGAAAGGCCTCTAGGATTGCTCGAAGGGATAACTCTAACCACTTGTGGTGTAGCATTTGAACACACATTTGCTATATGTGACTTTGAGAAAAATAATGTCTATGAGATGATCCTAGGAAGACCCTTCCTACGACAATTGCAAATAGTACAGGATTGGGGAACCAACTCCTTGTACTTACAGCACTTAGGGGTCACCACCAAGGTCAATTTGAAGGATTACACCTTTAGAGATGTACCACCCCTACAGTCGAATCCTATCCACAAAGCAAAAGAAGATTCAATCTCTGTGCATTCTTGAAGCTCACCTGATCCATCCTGGTTGCATGAAGATACTCACTTGTGGATGTGCAAGGTGGCAGTGGAAGAGGAAAAGCGCCTAAAAGCAAGAGAAGAAGGAACTCCCCTAGGAGATAGACCAATTAAAGACCCAGCCTATACACCTATGATATTTCCAGATGAGGAATTTGAACCTCATGGTTGTGCAGAAATCTTAGCTACCATGGACATTGCAATCAATGAAGAACAATGGACATCTCATTGTGATGAGGAGGGTTATGATATTTCAGTGTTCATGTGTCAACCCTTGTTGGAAGAATGTGATCCTCGTGAGGTCATAGAAGAAGAAGAGAATGACGACGATCTAGAATCCATTGTGATGGATACTTACTTTGACTCAGAGGAGCACTATTTAGGAGACATAGGAGTGTTGACCCAAAAAGAAGAAGAACCTCTCACAAGTATTAAAACTGTAAATTCAAAGGAAGGAAGTGAAGGAGGTCAAAAGAAAAAGAAAAGAAAAGCAGTGAAACAAGAAGAGGAGGAATCATTGTGAAGTACCAGAAAAATTCAAGAAATATGAAGTGGAAGACCGAAAAATTTTGGTACGAATGCCTAAAAGAGAGGCCATCATAGGAGAAGCATATGACAATAAAGAGAAGACCAAAAAAATTGTTGTGACCATTGAAGGAAACGAAGAGCGATGTACGTACATAGGAGATGACCTAAGTGCAAAAGAAGAAGCAGAGCTTGTAGCTCTATTAAGAGAATCTCGGGACGTGTTTGCATGTCACTATAGAGACTTGAAGGGAGTGGATCCGAAAATTTGCTCTCATACAATCCCCGTGACTGCAGATGCCAAACCCACCAAACAAAAGCCCTACACATATAATGTCACTTATGTAGCTAAAATAAAAGAAGAAATTGACAGGCTAATTGAAGCTGGATTCATCTATGAGATTGAGCATACTGAATGGGTGTCCCCCATTGTAGTGGTGCTCAAGAAGAATGGAAAATTGCGAGTGTGTATTAACCTTAAAAAAGTTAATGCTGCTATGATTCAAGATTAGTTATCCACTTCCAATCACCGAACATTTATTGGAGCGTGTCATAGGCAAGGAAGTTTATAGCTTCCTTGATGGATTTTCGGGTTACAATCAAGTAGCCATTGCCCTAGAAGATCAACACAAAACGGCTTTCGCCACAGAATGGGGAATCTTTGCATTTCGTGTGATGCCATTTGGTCTCACCAATGCACCTGCAACATTTCAAAGGCTCATGTATCATGTCTTCAAAGAGTTCTTGCGGAAGAACTTAGAAGTATATGTGGATGATTTATGTGCTCATTCCCAAGTAAGAAGATACCACATCCCTGAGCTCAGACAAATCTTCAACAAGTGCAGAGATTATCGAGTGTGTCTGAACCCAGAGAAGTGTAGGTCACATTGTTTCTAAAAATGGGATATCAACAGATGAAGACAAGGTAAGAGCCATAGCAGAGTTGCCAAGGCCAAGGAATGTTAAAGAGGTACAAGCCTTCATGGGCCACTGTGGATATTACCGCAAGTTTATCCACATGTATGCCATCATTGCTAAACCTCTTTATGGACTGTTGAAAAATTTTGAGTGGAACGATGAATGTGAAAAATCCTTCAATGAGCTGAAAAGACGCTTGTGCTCAGCACCAATACTGACCACACCTGATTGGAGTAAACCATTCCATGTCCATGTGGATGCATCCAATCATGCAATAGGATGTGTGCTAGCACAACCCACAGGTGAAGGAAACCTAGATTTGCCGATAGCATATGCTAGTAGGCAATTGAATGTGGCTGAACGAAACTATACGACAACCGAAAGGGAAGGCTTAGGCATGGTATATGCCGTGAAGAAGTTTAGACACTATCTATTGGGCAATAAGTTCAAGTTTTTACTGATCATCAAGCTTTACTATATTTGGTCAATAAACCTTGCAATACAGGCCGCTTAGTAAGATGGTTCCTCTTACTAATGGAATACGACTTTGAAGTTGTTGTCAGGAAAGGTAGGACCCACCTTAGGGCGGACCATCTTTCTCGCATCACTTCAGGAGAGCCACCGCAAGGAGTGTCTGATGAACTACCTGATGCTTATTTGTTCAATTTAGAAGTTGTTCCTAAATGGGCAAATAAGTTAGTACCTGTCCTAACCTTCGGACCTGCAAATAAGAACGTAAAAACAAACAAAGAAGAAATTGTACGGTCACAACAATATCAAATATTGGCAGGAAGTATGTACAAGCAAGATATCGAGGGTGTACTAGCTTGTTGTTTCGAGGATGATAAACATACTAGTTGGTTGCAACAAGCCCATGAAGGATTGCTAGGAAATTACTACTCTAAACAACGAACATTGCAGAACCTAAAACATTTAGGAGTGTATTGGCCTAGCATGGACAAAGAAATACATGAGTGGATTAAGAATTGTCCAGTGTGCTTGAAGAGACCCCCAATGGAGCATGTCACTCTTTATCACGCGTCATTAATTCCAATTGGAGCGCTCCATTGGTAGAATTTATGAGATCAGGAACACTAACGAATGAGGCTAGTCTAGCAAGAAGAAGAAGCATGGAGCAAGAGGCTCAAGACTATGCATTAGTAGGAGACAACCTATACCAAAGAGGAAAAGATGGTTATCTAAGATTGTGCGTTCATGAATCAGACTACTTGAAAGTCTTAGAAACTGCACATAGTGGTGTTGCAGGTGGACACTTTGGGCCTGACGGAGTAATTAAGACCATTCTATTCTCAAGACTTTGGTGGCCCACTCTTCATATGGATGCACATACTTATGTGAAGAAGTGTGACACATGCCAACGTGCACAATATCCGATTAGAAAAGATGAGATGCCCTTGAGGCCTATGATGGGAGGACGTGCATTCTCGAAGTGGGGTATCGACTTTGTAGGTCCTATCAGCCCCCTAGCTAGAAACTCCCATGCATAATACATCATTGTAGCCACAGACTACCTTCAAAGTGGGTGGAAGTAAAAGCCACAACAAAGAATGATGCTCAAACAATGGCTAAGTTCTTATTCAAGAACATATTCACAAGATATGGACTACCAATAGAGTTGGTCAGTGATAGAGGTACGCACTTCTTGAACGAGGTCATTGAAAATCTCCTTCAAGAATTCATGGTGATACACAAGAAGTCTGCCCCTTATCATCCACAAGCCAATGGACAAGCAGAGAGCACGAATAAGATCCTATGTAATGTGTTGACAAAACTCGTAAATAATAAACGCTCTCATTGGGACAAACAACTTCATCATGCTGTTTGGGCTTACCGAGTCGCTTACAAAATAGTACTCAATGCTACCCCATTTCAGATGGTCTTCGGATAGAATGTTGTGCTACCATTGGACTTCCTAATCCCAGCCTTAAAAGTAGCACAAGAGCATGATTGGAATGGACATGAATTGTCCTCTAGGATCTTTGATCTAGAACGCTTAGGTGAGATGAGGCTACGAGTGGTAGCAGGCATCTATGCTGCAAAGAAAAGACAAAAGGCATACTTTGATGCCCATGTAAAGGACAAAGGATTGAAAGAAGGAGATCTAGTGCTGATTTATATGTTAAAGCAACATGTCCGCAAATTGGAGAAACGAGGATATGGACCCATGATCATTAATAGAATCTCCACTAGTGCTGCAGTTCAATTGGCAAATTTAGAAGGTGATATCTTGCCGAACTATATCAGTGGTTGTCGAGTCAAGTTATATCAAGAACCTCTTACAAAGGAAATGCTAATGAGACTCAACACTGCTAAGAAACGAAAAGAAGAGGAGTTAAAGGTTAGAGAAGAAGCACAAGCAGAGGCTAGAGAGCGCATCAGAAGAAATAAGTTACGACAATTAGGCCTAGATGTCAACACAAAAGCTCCAAAATATCACATGGACATGTGCCAAAAATCAGATCTAACTACTTCTCAAATAATTGACCGACACCCCTTTGTGACCATAGAGATAGGACAAGGAAAGAGTGTAAGGACTGTGAGAGCATTGGTTGACTCAGGTGCAGCAACTAGTGCAGTTAGACTTTCATACTGCCAAGACCTACAATTGGACATCAAGCCCATAGAAGCATATCTCATAGGATTGGGAGGTGTGGAAACCCCTTGTTTGGGTGAGGTGGAACTTCTCGTCTACCTTCAAGATGTTCCAATAAAAGTCAAAATGCTAGTGTGTCACGATGAGGACCTTACAGAGCCACTTGTCCTAGGCCAAGATTGGATTTATGACCATGCAGTCAACTTGAACCTAAGAAGTCAACTTCTTCAAGTTTGGGTACATGAACAATGCATTACATTAGAATTAGACAACTGCATGCTAATAGATCATGGCACCACGCATTCTCTCAGTTCCTCTAAGACCAATCTTCATGAACAAGATGCTGTGTGTGTCAAAAGCTCTATGACCCAGAAGGACTCGATCACGGAGGAAAAGACTCAAAGGCAAGATGACTCCTCTTGTCTGAAGGCTAATGTTGTCACAACCAATCAACCGAAAAGGCAAGTGAATCGGTACATGACAACCACTATACCAAATCGACTAAGAGAAATCAAGAACTAAGTAGCTCCGAGCATGAAGCAGATCTGGGTAAAGAAAGGAGTGCAACCATCGATGTTGCCTCAAAGATTCCCACCCAACCAGATCGACCATGACAAAAGACGGACCAAGCACCTACGATAGGCTCAAGCACGAAGAATCCAACAAATTTGGGTACCGAAGCTATCAAAGAAGGCCGACCACAATCACGTACAAATTTGGGTGCCTAAAAACTTAGCTACATCTCAACACGGGTGATTACACATGTGGGTACCCAAGAAGCTCTTACATACACAACGGCCTCTGCTCCCCACCATGCAAAAGGTCTTAACAAAGAAGCCAAGGAAAGCAAAGGGTAAGACCAGAGCACAAAGACCAAAAGATGATAAACTCGACCCTTCTGCAAAAGTAAGTAGGCAATCATCAAGGATATGGGTTTGGAAGCCAAAAGCACCAGCAACATCCACAAAACCAAAGGGCCAACCACACACGATACCAAAGTTTGGAAAGCATCCAAAGATGAAGTGGTCGGAGGTGATCTCTATAGGACCAAATGTTGGTGCATGTCAATCATCAATTGAAGGATTATGAAGAAATGAAGTCAAGAGATTAAGAAGAGAACAAATTCAGAAGTTTGAAGGAAGGACATACTCAGAAATTCAAAGCTATGTATACATATGTACATTAGTTCAGATATAGCTGACTCACACTTATGATTAGTCATAAGCTTGTATATATTTGCCTATAAATAGTTTGAAAAGTCGGGACATGTTAAAAAAAGTGAGACATAGAGAAGAGAGTTGAGATGAGTTAGTAGATGGACATTGTACAAAACATCCATCAAATGTATGAAGAAAATAGATAAGTGAAAAGTTCAGAAATGGCGCGTTGATCTTCTCTCCCATTCTCCTTTTGTGTTTAATCTTTTGAGAAATCCTTTTGCACGTATCTAAGTCAATAGCTAATCCATCTACGACTAAGATTTGAGAGGCTAATTGAAATCAGGCTGAGAGAATTTAGTTTAGGAACATTCATATGTAAAGATGTTCTGAGAGTCGAAAAATTGGCGCAGATTTCATGTTCAGAGAAATGAACATTGCTCAGTGCACAGTGTAAAGTTTTACACAAGTGAGAGCTCAAAATCTAAGTTGGAAGGTAAGCCATCTATGGCTAAAAGATCTTGATCAAACGGGTTCGACATTGGGAGAACTATAGCTAAGAAGTTGCAGGTATCAAAGTCGCCATTGTAGAGAAGGTGTTTCAGGCATAGGTAAAGTGTTTCACACATTTCTCAATGTGTACTCAATCATTTTGAGAAATTTAACTTGGAAAAGTTGCGCAACCTCAAGGCAAAGTATTGTGCAAAGTTTTATTAAAAAATTTATAGGATTGATTAGTCAATGAGTGATTAATCTGCAGCAGACTTTCCAGGAAATTTCAGTTTTAACAGTTAGCCAAAATTCTGATAATTTGGTGATTGTTTTCTAAAATTAAGTGGAGTCTGAAGTTGTTCTTGATATAGAGGAGTTCTAAGTTCAAGTACAACTTGTTCTTTTGGAGATTAACATTCTCCATCAGTGGTATCAGAGTAGGATGTGTCAAAATTGAAGTGAAGAAGACTCCGACTATTGCAGAAACACAAATCTTTACATCTCGAAGGTGCAAAAGGATAAAGGTTGAAGAAAACTTGAAGGTGAACATATTGAAGCTATCAAAAGGATCAGAAGGAGTAGATTCAAATTCAAGGTACATTTATTTCTCATAAAGATTAAAGAATTGAGAATACAGGTAAAGAAACAATGGGAGATAGTCTCCAAATTGAAAAGTTGGATAGAGAGAACTATCCAGCTTGGTCTATGAGAATGGAAGCTCATCTGATGAGCAAAGATTTGATAGCATACATTACAGGTGAAGAAGAGAAGCCCAAGTTCAGAAATCCTGGTGTTCCAACTAGGGAAGAATTGTCAGATCTAAAGAATTGGATGAAGAAGGATGCTCAAGCAAGGAGCATAATCTACATGGCAGTCAATGACTATTTGCTTCCTCACATTAGAGGACTGGAAAGTGCAAGTGACATTTGGAATGCTTTGGAAGAGCATTTCCAAAACACAACCAAATCAAGGAAGGCTTCACTATGGGCAGAATTTACTACTTTCAAGAAGAAGGCCTCACAATCAATCTCTGATTATGTGACAAAGATGAAGGACATTGCAGATTCTTTAGGTGCAGTGGATGAAGATATTGAAGAAGATAAATTGGTAAGACAAATTCTCACAGGGCTAAGAGGAGATGAGAAGTGGAAGCCTTTTATTTTGTCTACAGAACTTTTATTAGATCACTTCACTCCTGATTTGAATCAATTGTTAGGTCATATGCTAACTTTTGAGAATGATGTCAAAGGAGATGTTGATAAGAGTGCAGGTCATGCAATGTACTCTAAAGACAAGAAGAAAGCTAACAAAGGAAAGCAACAATCAGGTGAAGAAGAAGGTACTTCAAACCAAGCAAATTTCATAAGAGGAAAAGGAAATGGCAGAAGTAGAGGAAGAGGCAGAAACAACAAAGATAATGCAAGAGCTTGTTGGATATGTGGTAAGACCAATCATCTATCTCATGATTGTTGGCACAATAATCAAAATAATGGTAATTATCAAAACTTTAATCAAAGAGCAAGAGGTGGTAGATTTCAGAGAGGAAACTTCAGAGGTAGAGGTGGTAGGAATTCTTTTGGAAGAGGTGGAGGAAGAAGCTTCCAAAATCAATCCTATAATAACACCTACTACAACTATGCATCAGATCAGAAGGAGGATTCGACTCTCATTATGAATGCAACATATGAAACCTCACATGAGGACATGAGAGTGTTCTATATTGATTCAGGATGTAGTAATCATTTAAGTGGAAATATTGCTTTGATGACTGATTTAGATCATAATGAAATTAACCATACAGTTCAGACAGGTGATAATATAAAGCATAAGGTAAATTCAATTGGTTCAGTCAAGGCTAAAGATGGGAGCACTCTTCTGAGTAAGGTTCTTTATGTTCCCACAATTCCAAAGAATTTGATCAGTGTAGGTCAAATTGTGGAAAAAGGATATGAGGTAAGATTCACCAATGATGGAGTATATGTTGAAGACCCTAGTCAAGGATATAAACAGGTTGTTACAGGGAAGAAAGAAGGAAGGCTCTTCACATTGAAAGTACAAGGAAATGTTGGACATGCTATGTTCACATATGGAGAGCAGAAGGTATCAGAATTGGATCTTTGGCACAAAAGACTTGGACACTTCAATGAAAGAGGTATCAAAGACATGATTAATAATGATTCAGTGCTTGGATTGCCTAACATTGCAAGTCAACACATGACATACAGATGTGAGGCATGTCAATTAGGTAAGGCTCATAAGCAATCCTATTCCAAGCATAGGTTTATGTATTCAGAAAATACAGATGTGTGGGGTCCTTCAAAGGACTTTAGTATAAATGGTTCAAGATATTATGTCATATATGTTGATGATGCTACCAGATGGATCACAATTTATGTGATTAAAGAAAAATCAGAAGTGTTTAATACATTTAAACACTATCATGCATATGCAGAAAGGATTACAGGTCAAAAATTGAAGAGAATAAGGTCAGATGGAGGGGGAAAGTATTTTTCAAATGAATCCAATGATTACTTTTGGAATGCAGGTATAAAGAGAGAAGTTACTTGCAGGTATTCTCCTCAACAAAATGGTGTAGCAGAAAGAAGAAATAGGACTCTTGTTGAGTTTGCAAGGTCCATGATGAAAGAGAAGAATTGCCCAAATTATTTGTGGGCAGAGGCTGTAAATACAGCTACTTATTTGGTCAATAGATTGCCTTGTAAAGCTTTGCAAGGTATGACACCATATGAAGCTTGGTGGGGTAAGAAACCTACCTTGGATCATTGGAGAATATTTGGATGTTTGGCATATGCATATGTGCCATCTCAATTGAGGCATAAGTTGGAGCCTAAGGCAGAAAAGTATGTATTCATTGGTTATGATGATAAGCAAATGGGATACAGGTTGTGGAGTCCATCCACAAAGCAATTCCTTGTATCCAAGGATGTTACATTTGATGAGCAAGGTACTTGGTATGCAGGTAAATATAATATACATGCAGATGTTGAAGAAGTAGTGGATCAAAGGAAAGGTAAAGCAAAGATTCAATTACTTGATGAAAGTGAGAATAATGAAGTACAGGTTGAAGTTGAAGAGAGGCCAAGGTTTGATCCAGAATGTGATGAACCAGAGACTTCAAAAAGTGCAGAAGTTAGGAGGTCATCTAGGCACAAATGGCAACCTACAAGGTATAGCTATGACACCTCATTCTTGACTACTACAGATTATGCTTATTTGGTAAAAGCAGATGAAGATCCATCTACATATGATGAAGCCAAAGGCAAGAGAAAGTGGGAAGAAGCCATGCAAGAGGAGTATGATGCATTGATAGAGAATCAGACTTGGGATCTGGTTCCTAAACCTAATAGCCAGAAAATTATTGGATGTAAGTGGGTTTACAAAACAAAAAGATTTGCAGATGGAAGTGTGTCTAGGTACAAAGCTAGACTTGTTGTGAAAGGGTATGCACAGACATATGGAGTGGACTATGATGAGACTTATAGTCCTGAGGCAAAGATGACAACCATCAGAACTCCCATAGCAATTGCTGCTTGTAAAGGTTGGAAGCTATCTCAATTAGATGTTAAAAATGCTTTTTTGAATGGTTATATTTCAGATGAAGTTTACATGGAGCAACCAGATGGGTTCAAAGATCAAGTGAATCCAAATTATGTGTGTAAGCTCAAGAGAGCTTTGTATGGATTAAAGCAGGCCCCAAGGGCATGGAATTATAGGCTTGTAAAATTCTTGAATGATCTTGGATTTCAAGCATCAAAGGCAGATAGTAGCTTGCTAGTCAAAGCAAGTGAAGATGGATTCATTTATGTTTGTATTTATGTTGATGACATAATACTTACAGGAACAGATGATAAAGGAATACAAATGATCAAGAAGCAAATGGAGAAAGAGTTCAAAATCAGTGATTTGGGGAACTTGTCATTCTTCTTGGGGATGGAGATTTTATATACTCAACATGGAGTATATGTGACCCAAGAAAGGTATCTTAAAAATTTGCTAACCAAATTTAAAATGGAAGATTGCAGGGTTGCACCTACACCATTGGAAGTGAACCATAAATTGTCTAGATTTGGAGGAGAAGAATTCAGAGACATGAAGCTCTATCAAAGTTTGGTTGGTAGCTTGATTTATGCTACATTAACAAGGCCTGATTTGTCATATGCAGTTGGTGTGCTTTCACAATTTATGCATTGTCCTAGAAAGGAACATTGGATTGCAGGACAAAGAGTACTTAGGTACATCAAGGGTACACTCAGAGAAGGGTTATACTATGGATTTACTTCTGATACAAGAGTGAAGATATATAGTGATGCAGATTGGGCAGGTAATGTGGATGATAGAAGATCAACACATGGATATTTGTGCTATGTAGGAGACAAATTGATTTCATGGTGTTCTAAGAAGCAACATACAGTTGCTTTGTCATCTACAGAAGCAGAATATAAAGGTATGGTGGAAGCTGCAAAGGAGGTAATATGGTTAAAGACACTTATGAAGGTTTTTGATGTGATTCAAAGTACTCCTATTATTTGTGGAGACAATATGAGTTCTTTATACTTGGCAGCTAATCCTGTGTTTCATGCTAGAACTAAGCATATTGAAATACAATATCATTTTCTGAGAGAGAAGGTCATTGGTAAGGAGATTGAAGTCATACACACTCCTACAAAAGATCAACTTGCAGATATGATGACAAAAAGTCTAGATGGACCAAAGCTACAGAGATTCAAGGATATGGCAGGAATTAAGAAGATAGAGAAGAACCTCAATTAATGATTGAGGGGGAGATGTTGGTGCATGTCAATCATCAATTGAAGGATTATGAAGAAATGAAGTCAAGAGATTAAGAAGAGAACAAATTCAGAAGTTTGAAGGAAGGACATACTCAGAAATTCAAAGTTATGTATACATATGTATATTAGTTCAGATATAGCTGACTCACACTTATGATTAGTCATAAGCTTGTATATATTTGCCTATAAATAGTTTGAAAAGTCGGGACATGTTAAAAAAAGTGAGACATAGAGAAGAGAGTTGAGATGAGTTAGTAGATGGACATTGTACAAAACATCCATCAAATGTATGAAGAAAATAGATAAGTGAAAAGTTCATAAATGGCGCGTCGATCTTCTCTCCCATTCTCCTTCTGTGTTTAATCTTTTGAGAAATCCTTTTGCACGTATCTAAGTCAATAGCTAATCCATCTATGACTAAGATTTGAGAGGCTAATTGAAATCAGGCTGAGAGAATTTAGTTTAGGAACATTCATATGTAAAGATGTTCTGAGACTCGAAAAATTGGCGCAGATTTCATGTTCAGAGAAATGAACATTGCTCAGTGCACAGTGTAAAGTTTTACACAAGTGAGGGCTCAAAATCTAAGTTGGACGGTAAGCCATCTATGGCTAAAAGATCTTGATCAAACGGGTTCGACATTGTGAGAACTATAGCTAAGAAGTTGCAGGTATCAAAGTTGCCATTGCAGAGAAGGTGTTTCAGACATAGGTAAAGTGTTTCACACATTTCTCAATGTGTACTCAATCATTTTGAGAAATTTAACTTGGAAAAGTTGCGCAACCTCAAGGCAAAGTATTGTGCAAAGTTTTATTAAAAACTTTACCGGATTGATTAGTCAATGAGTGATTAATCTGCAGCAGACTTTCCAGGAAATTTCAGTTTTAACAGTTAGCCAAAATTCTGATAATTTGGTGATTGTTTTCTAAAATTAAGTGGAGTCTGAAGTTGTTCTTGATATAGAGGAGTTCTAAGTTCTAAGTTCAAGTACAACTTGTTCTTTTGGAGATTAACATTCTCCATCACCAAATCCTATTCTAAAATGGGTTCCAATCAGGAGGATTACATCATTTCGAGATCCAATCGACACCTCCAATCAAAGAATGCATCAAGTATGCAAGTAATATCAAAAGCCTCGACGAGCAGCAACCATGTGCCTTTGGCATAACCCAGTCTTTTGCACCATTCAGGTCATGCATTTCCAAAGTATGCATCAATATAGGGCCACCTTACATGGCCATGCATAGACACAATTGAGAAATCCCAGGCACATGAGACACAATCTTCACATGTAAAATATTTTATTGATACTAACCTCTTTCTTCTTGTTTGATGTCATCGTGTGCACCAACCAAAAAAAAAAAAGAAAAAAAAAAAGAAAAAAGGGGGAGAGGACTATGTGCTTGAAAATGCTCATCAGTAAACTATCAGCAAGGACATCCATCAACAAAATTGACAAGCCGATGATCAAACACCATGATGGAGCTACAACACAAAGAGACTAAGATCAACGGACCTTTCACCATGGTAAGACATGTATGCTTCAACAACACTATAACCATGATATATTAAGAAACCTCTTCGTCAGCATACCCTTGAGCACTTAGCTCAAGACCCAATCTCTTGCACCATACTTCTTGACACACATTTTTTAAGTATGCATACGTAGGGCCACATTACAAGGCCATGCACAAGGCACATATTTTGTTCAACCCATGCACTAATGCACTTACCCATCATACATTATGGGTTACAAGTACTTGGCATGAAAACTATAAAAGCCATATTTGGAAAAATCAGAGGACATCAGGGTGACCACTACAAGAGCAAGGAAGCCATCCACCACCGAGAGTTTCTCATAATCAACATTGACCACCTCCTTTGAGCAACTAACAGTTTTGGAAAGCTCACAAATGCACCATCAAGATGGATTACAAGGGAGAAGTACATACAAAAGGACTACAAACTGCAAGAGCTAGCAGTGGCAAAGTGACGAACCAGACAAACGACCAGGCTACATTGGGAAGATGGATCACTCCTGTTGAACGTAAAGGACACTACCTCTCAACGTACTACATGGAACAACCACTACAACAAGGGTCTATCAGGGACGACAGACTCAAGAGGGGGGGGAGTCAAATTTGGTGTCACACTAGCACAATGGCAAGTACCAACGTGAGGAGATTCACCTCATAAATTTCAATCCGTGGAGACATGAGGACCGGTATGAAGACCGTGAGCAAGTGAAAGCACACAAGCATGCACACACAGACACACACACGCACAAAGTAAGAGCAAAGAGTGGAACAATGGAAGATCTTCGATTACTCAAGAGCTCTCTTACAAAGCTGAAATCTAAAACAAGCTGACCCCAAAAATGAGCTCTTCAGCCCTTTTTATAGTTTTTTGAGTGGTTTTGGACCTATCCAGACCTAGTGTCCGGCCTAGTTAAAAAATAGGTTCCAGGGCTTATTTGGGAGCTCAAACGGAGTCTAAAAATTATGAAAATTGGTAGGATGGTAGTTCTAATACTCCTCAAGCTCGAGGACTCCTTGACTTGAACAAAATGGAGTTACAAAAATGGAAAATGGTGTTTACAATGGTTTTTAGTGATGAAAATCACTATTTTTATAGGGATTTCTTCTGAAAATTTGACAAGTGCTTCTTGGAGCTCCCTACTTGTGTGTGTCCACTTCCTTGATACACTTCCATGCTTTGTCCTTGACCTTGAGCTTCAACAGGCATGTTCAGCCACAGACTCTAAGTTCGACCGCATTTGTAACACCTAAGAAGTCAGTGTTCGTGCTCCCTATGTATTGTGTTTTTCTATGTATTTTATAGCCTCTGTGCGGAGTACCATGTGTGGTGCTTGGAGCTAGATTTTCTACTTCGAGGATATCGTCATGGAGTTCTCAACAAGGAGAGTGGATTGTCGTGCATCACCATCGAGATACTTCACTAGTATCATAGCATTTAGACACAAAAGCTTTGTTCTTTTTGTGCAAGCGAAGCAAGCACCCACCCACCCACCCAAGGCTTTCTCCAAGTCTAAGGCGGTGACCAAGACATAGACCTTTGCATACCTTGTGATCCAAGTCACTGAAGTCATCATTGGTGCTATTGATTGCACATGATGGAGGTTCCCGGTACTTCTTGAGAGGTGAGCCATCCCAGTATTGTTCCCTTGGGAGCTCGCTTAACTCTGGAAATATCTTGCCACTAAGCTACACTCTTGTGTTGCTTGAAGAAGGGAAAAGACTAAGGCTCACATTATCTTCAACAAGTTTTGGGCCCTCAAAGCTTCATTCTTTGCTTTCAAAGCCTATTTTTGAAGCATTTTGGGGTGATTTCTAGAGCCATTTTGGAGTACTTTCATGGATATTTCTCCTACAGAGGTCCAAGAACATCAAGAAGAGTGTTCTATCTACTTCTTTGACACTGAATGTTCACCTTTTGGGGCTGTGTTTTTCAGCCATACTAGTTAATCTACAAGTTTCTTGAAAGGTTTTAGTTGTGGTGGGAGCAACCACCACTAGTCTATGCAGGTTTTAGAGCCCAAAGAACATAGTTGACAGACACTTGCAGGTGTTGTTAGCCAATGAATTCAGCCTTTTCAGTGCCATTTTACTGCATATATTGATCAAATACACACTATGTATGCTTTTGTGGTTACCATTTATGTACATCCATGTGATCATTGATATAGGATGCAGATGGAAGACTTACCAATCCTTGCCATAGGAGATGTATGATAGTTGTTGTTAGGTGCTCGATAAGCCTAGTTGGATTCTTTTGGGTAATTGATTCTATGGAGTAGAGTAAGTGATTCACTATGCATGTAAACATGTCAGTACTTACAATTTTATGAGATTGTGACACTAGTCATATGCTCATTTTGCAGAGGGCAAAATTTTTCTAGATTTTTTGGTTTTGTCAAACCATATAGTGGTTGATCTACTCCTTGATACACTTATTGGTGTGAGCAAATTTATTCTCACACAATCCTTTTGGTTGGTCATTATTGTTCATTATTGTTCATTATTTCATTTTTTTGGGAAGACTTCTGAATTCTGTCCTAGAATCTGACACTTGCTCATCCCTTTTTTTAGCCTTAGTGGTGTTTGGACTCTTCTAGCTCCATTATCATCCTATTCAATTCTCTTCCATCATGGCATCAGAGGTCTCAGGCACATCTGGTGGATCAAGGTATAGTGACAGTGTTCCAAGGAGGAGCTATAACTTGCAAGGCAAAGAACATTTTGAGATCCAAAAATTTGGTGGCACTAACTTTGCTCTATGGAAGAATCAGATTAAAGATGTGCTGATTGAGAGGAGGTAATGGAAGCCAATAAATGGAATCTTAAAGATGCCTGCTGATGTGGATGAAGATAATTGGGATGAGCTAGATGAAATGGCCAGGTCTACCATTTGATTGCACCTAGAAGATAATGTTTACTTTACAGTATTAGACTGTGAAAGTGCAGAGGATCTTTGGAAGAAGTTATGCAATACATATGAAAAAGAGATAGCATCAAATAAAGTGTAGCTGATGAGAAAGTTATATGATATTTGCATGAAGGACATAGATAGTGTTGTTGCTCATCTAAATGAGTTTGATGCTATATTACAGGCTCAAAAAATGGATATGGATAATGAAATGATAGTAGTCTTGTTGTTATGCACCTTGCCATCATCACGGGATATGTTTTGCATAGCTATTAGCAATAGTGCACCTAGTGGTAAACTGGTCTATGATGACATATGTGGAACACTCTTGAGTGAGAAGATTCATAGAAAATCTATGGTTGGCACTCAGAGTGGAGATGCATATAATGTTAGTGATTCTTACCAAGGAAATAATTAGTAACGTGGTAGGAGCAAGAACAAGGAAAACAATGGTCAATGAAATAAGAGTAGAAGTAGATCAAGGAAGAGGGATATCGAATACCATTATTTTCATAAGAAAGGACACATGAAGAAAGACCGTTATGCATTAAAGAACGCTAAATTTAGGTAAAGGACAAAATGTTGATGGGCATGTTAAACAGCTACCTACACCATCTACTTGAACTGTGAAGATTGAAGAAATTAATGCTATTTTTGATGATGCTAATGTGTTGACACTTGATAGCACTAGGCCAATTGAGGCTATTATGGATGATTCTCTTTCCCACACTTGGCTGCTAGATTTTGGTGCTTCTTTCCATGTGACACCACATAGAGAACGGTTCTCTAATTATGCAGCAAAATCTCTTAGTATAGTGATACTTGGTGACTCTTACTAGTGTGACATTGTTGGGATTGGAGATGTGGTTGTGCAGTCATTGATGGATCAAAATTTACTATGCATAATGTATGCCATGTACCTCAATTATCACGTAGTTTGATGTTAGTTGGTCAACTTGATGGCCTTGTTTACAAGGTGGTCTTCTATGCTCAATCCTTTTGCATATCAAAGGGCAATATGGTTATTGCAAAAGGAAAAAAGTTGGCTCACTTTATCATTTATTTATATCATAGAAAGAATATACTTCCTTGCCTACTACTCCTTCCAAAGGATGATGTGTGATGGGTAATGGAAAGAACCTTACAACTAGAAGTGGCCACATTAGGCTACATCTTTCTCAACCAAGATATACGTGAGCTACTAAGCATGAAGCAAAAACCATTGGTGGACACACAAGTGTCATAGCAACTACCTCAGTCAAAGTCAGAAAAAACATGGAAATCTTGCGATAGTGATCCCCCCTTCAGATAAAACAATCCAATTAGACATGCACCAGCCAAGTAGCAAAAGATGCGCTTAATTGCCTTCCAATGCTTGCCACTTGGGCAATGCATAAACTTGTTCATCTGTGAGACAACAAACCGAATATCTGCCGGAGTAATGCATAAGTAAATCAAGCATCCAACATCCCATTGATAGAGAACAACATCAAATGCATCTCCACCATCACGAAGACTCAACCATAAACCTGTATCCATAGGGTGGCAATATGTTTGCAGACTTCAAGGCCAAAATGCTGCAATAGTGTGTCAATATATTTTGTTTGACACAAAGCTAGTTTTCCATCAACTTGCATAAATTGAATGCCCAAATAATGATCAAATGCCCCAAATCTAGAATCTCAAATGAGGCATGAAAATCAGCCTTAAAATCAACAATATGCTTCTCATTAGGACCAACCATCAACATGTCATCAACATACAAAACAATGATCAGAAGCACATCTGACATGCTTAGCATATACATAAATCCCAATTGGATTTTTCTCAAAACCATGTGCAATCAAGTAGGCATGTATCTTTTCATACCAAGCACACGATGCTTGCTTCAAACCATATATTGCCTTTTTCAAGGTGCACACTTTGTTTTGCTACCCTTTCTACACAAAACCATGGGGATGAAAAACATACATTTCTTCATGCAAGTCACCATTCAAAACTTTAATGTCCAAGTGATGTACGTTCCAACCATGATGAGCTACAAGTGCACAAATGCTACAAATAATAGTCATTCAGCATGTATATGCAAAGTTCTTATCAAAATCAATGCCTCTTTCTTGAGCATAACCTTTTTCAACAAGCCTAGCCTTATACCTGTCAACTATTCCATCACTCTTATGCTTCAACTTGTATACCAAATTAGTGCCAATGGCCTTCTTGCCAGGAGGCAAGTCACATAAAGACCAGGTACCATTTTTCATAATAGCATCATATTTTGATTGCATAGCAGCCATCCAACTTTCTTAATTTTTTGCTTCACCAAATGAAACATGCTAATTCTCATCACAAAGACTAGAGGTAGATAGCATAGCAATCTGATGCAAAAGAAGCACTATGAGAACCTGAATGAGTATGATATGATAGAGGTGCATATAATTTTTCTATCTCACAAATTCTCCACCAACCATTTAGGCATAGTTTTTGGCTCCTCTATATTAGTTCTCTCATCAATAAATACATCATGTAAATCTGCATCTGAAATGGAATGATCTGCATCATCATGTGAAAATTGTAAAGGTTGAAAATTGCCTCATTTGGACCAGCACTAGATTTTTGACCTATAAAAAGAGCCAGCAAAGTGACATACACATCTTTAGAGCTAATTGATGTCTCCTTAGTACATAAAAATAATGGTTAAATAGCATCTTCCACAAAAACAACATCATGGCTAACCAAAATTCATTTAGTCTATGGATGATACAAACGATAGCCTTTGCTTCTAGAACTATACCCAACAAAAATACATTTCACTACTTTATCATCCAATTTCTTGTGTTGTTGTTCAGGAACTAATGCATATGCCAAAAAACCAAAGACATGGAGGTGAGCAACACATCGCTTGTGACCATGAATAAACCTACAATTCTTTAGTGGGATACATGTTAAGTATATATGTTGCACACATAACAACCTCAAGCCAAAAACTATGTGGTAAAGCCTAACTCTTGACCATACATGTGTACCTAAGATCCAACCTAGGGACTTGCAGAGAAAGAGACTATACCTCAATCCCCCTCAAGTACATATAGTGGGGATTCACGCTTTATTTATCAATCCGATGAGTATCGAAACCTATCCGAGTGTATGAGGACATGCATTCAAATGATGATCAATGCAAATGAGCTTCCCAAAGAGTGCAAACAAGGCAAAGACTAATCCAAACAAGCTTCATCTGTCAGTTGTGGTGTCACGATACTTGGAGCAGTAGCCAACAGTAAATTGAGCTTTTCTCTTAGCTCGGAACTTCAAATATAGCAAATAGCATATGCGTTTCGAAGCTCTCAAGAAGAAAAATCCAATGGTTGTATTCTCACTCAATTCTGATGCTTCTACTTCAAGTTATGAGCAAAATACTGAGTCACGGGAATGACCTTCCTACACTTCAGCACTTCTTACACTTCACACACACACACCTTATCAACAGTAAACAAACACTTTCATGGATAGACAACACTTCCTAACACTCTTTTCAAGCAACACACCTACATACAAGCTCACAAAGAAGATGATAAAGAGAGAAGACACAAATTCAAAATTTTGTGCTCTTGATTCTCACAATGGCAAAAGTCCTTACAAAGAGTCACCAATTGACTTATATACATGTGCCCTAAAAATGGTCCTTTCACATAAGAGACCGGCATTTTATTCACTAAAAGGCTAATTTCCTACTAATTTACATGGGTAAGCTACATTTCTTCATGGGTATGCATCTAGAGGACTCCTCTAGTGCATTTACAACGAAAAATATGTTACAAGAATGGTTATAATACAACAATGGAGTGTCCAAATCGAAAAAATTTTGGGGCCCATCTTTTTCTGTGTCTTTTGCTCTTCTTAGCTTTGCAACACTCTCCCCCTCTTTGTCTCTGTCGTCCCTTGACAGGCTTTACTTCTTCTCTTTAACTTGTTGTCCGCACGCATCTCTTGGTCAGTTCTGCCAAGTGGTTGGATTGGCATTCCGTTTTAATGGCCCTGTTCTTGATTCTTCTTTTACATCCTTTGGGCCTGATGCATTTGTTTTGCCTGTTCTTTTCTTTTCATCGCCCGCAACCCTTGGTCAGTTCTGCCTGTTTGTTAAACAGGTGTTCAGTTTTGATGGCCTCTTCTTGATTCTTGTTTTATATCCTCTGGGCCTGATGCATTTATGTTGCCTGTTAAGTCGGGCTGCCACGCACGCCACCAGTGGAAGGTATGAGGATGTGGTCCTTCAGCCTTCGATCTGGACCTTCCAAAGATCAAGAGGTTGAGGCACCCTCTTGTGGTTTCGGAACCGCTCAATATCTTCTTGCACTTCTTCATGGATACTTTATTGGCCCTAGTTCCTCCTTCCACCTTCGTGCTTTTCCTTGATATGTGCCCCTGCGGGGCTCTGTGCAGAGATGGGTGTTGCACCCCTGCGGGGCTTCTTGCATAGATATATCTTCAAATGTTAATCTTTTAGTGAAGCTTCTTTCTTTGTCTTCTTATTTTCTTCTTTTTGCTGGACTCTCCCTCAACACTGCCCCCCTCCTCAACTCTATCGTCCCCGACAGGCTTTGGAAGTCGACGGGAGTATGTTCTGCATACTTTTTGCTCTGTTTCATTAAGCAGATTAGCTTCTCGTATCATCAGTTGCTTCCACTATTCTACTTTCACACCATCATGTGGTGGCTGTCTATGGTCAGCAAAGAAACTTAATTCATATGCCACCAGTCTGGCATTCAGGTTGGATGACATCTTTAAAAATATTTCTGAATCAATTTCAAAAAACCCTATGAAAAATGCTTCTTCGAATGTCTGCATATAGGTACTCGGTAGAAACATGAGCCTAGAATAATAGGCCATTATTGTGGGTCGGCTTGGCATAACCGACAGATAAAAAATGAGGATATCTATGCCTTGATTAATACCAATGAAATTCAAAAATGTATACGCCGCGTGTTTGAAGACTTTCAATACCACAAGTATCATGCTGAGTATTTTATTCATCATCTTGATAGTCAGATCAGGTACTGTTGCATTACAATGCAGCCAAAATTCAATGGTTTTTACCATATAATCTTTCGTTGGTAGATAATTATTAGGCGGGCTTGGAAGTAGTGGATAATTCAGCCACTGTTTATTGATAACACCATTCTTTTGCATATCCAAAAATTCTCTGGCTTCTCGGCGACGTGGTGTTGGGAAAAATGAAGGGTTTACCTGTAATAAGTATGGTGCTGCTTGCCAGTGCACCCGCAGTGTAGGATTTTTCTCCAAAAATTTTCTTATCCAGACAGGCTGTGCTGCTTCAAATTCTTCTTGAGTATAACTGAATGTGTCATTTTTGAACTGCAGCTGTTCGTCTGGCTTTTTCTGTGTGATCTTCTTTATGTATTGTCTTGTTTTCTCTTTCAATAATCCGTACGGAATGTTGAAAGGCTTCATGATCGTCTCCAAGTCTTTACCTTTAATCTTTGCTTCTTTCATGACTTTGATGACTTCATTTTCAAAATTTTCTGTCAACCGGGACACCAATAGTGCCCGTTCCTTCTGACCTATTTCTGCAGTGTATGGCATTGGATGATCATCACATGTGTCCGCCATCTGCTCTTTTGTTGGAGAATTATAAATCAGGGGAGATAGAGGACGTACCTCTACCTCATCAGTAGGATTTTTTTGTGTTGGCTCTACTGGTGTCCCGATTGATACTTTTTCTTCTGCTTTGGTTTCGAATTGTGCAAGTCGTTCAGTTTTCTCTTTTAGTTCTTGCTTTGTTGCCCTTAGTGCTTCTTTTGTCGTAAGCAACTCATTACCAATTTTTGCTACATGATCCATGTTTTCACTGTAACTTTTTACAAGTTTGGCGTTCACATTTTGTAGTTGCATTTTAAGTTCATTTGTTTCATTGATGTATTTTCTTTCCCATTCTTCTATTTGGTCTTGCTCTTGCTTTAGCAAATCTGCGAATTTCTCAATCTGATCTCTTAATCCCTTCTGGTCAGTAGCTGATGGCTCCTGATTTTCTATAGGCTGGTCATATAGTAATGCCTTCATCAATTCTTTATTGCGGCTACGTAAGCTATCATTTTCCTCCATGTATACCTTTAGTTGTGTTTCTAGTAAGTTGCTTCTGGCTCTCATTCTCTCTTTATCTGCTTCACTGGCTTCATGTTGTTTTTGTAAATCTGTCAGTTGTGCCTGGAGTTGATGATGCTGCATCATCAATGTATCACATTGAGCTTTGACTGCGATTATTTCTATATTCTTAGTTGAAATTTCTAGCTGGGCCTATATGAGCTGTGCAGACAATTGTTCACTCATGACTTGAAATTGATGTTTTTCTCGCATGGCCTTGTCATAGTCTGCATTTGTTTCCATCATTTGTTGTTGTGTATCCATGGCCGTTTGTATCATTTGCTTGACAATAGGTTTCAATTGAGTTACATCCACATTTAACCATGTGGTAGGGATACTAGGTTCTACTCTTGTTGTCACATCTTTCCCTTGTGCAATATGTAACGTAGTATCATGGGGCTGCCTAATATGAAGTTGGATCCTTGGCTCAGCCTCCTTATGGTCAATTTTACCTTGAGGTGTATCGTCAGGTACGTCAATCACAATTGGCTCCTTATTTGGTTGTAGGCCTGAGTCCTGGTCCACTGGAGTGTGTATTTCCTGTTTGATAGGTGGAACTGCATCTCTATTAGTTATTGGAGCTTCCTTGATGCTCATCTTTGACTGATCATTTAACTGAATTAAGTGTTCCTGGTCGTTTTGTACTTCCTGGTACTGTGCTTTTTGTTGTTGATTGTCAGGTGTGACTTCAACCTATTTTATCTCTGTCCATTCCTCGTTATTTGTTTCGGTTCGTATATCAGTGTCTAATGTGTCCTTCTCTGAATTGGATTCTTCATCAGAGCTCGAATCTTCTAACCCTAGTTCTTTGTATCTAGCAGATTGTTCTGGAGTATGTTCTTTATCTTTGTTTGTCTTTTCCTGGCTTGCTTGTCTGTAATGGTGACCTTGAATATTTAAATTTACTTGCCCCCGCATATACTGATGCGTTTCTTCCAAAGCTGCGGAGAGGTCTCTCTTGGTTATTGACTGCTGTGTCATAGGAATCTTTGGTAACACATGTGTTCTCTTTGATTGTGGTGTCTCTTGAGCTTCTTCCTCTCTTAGGCGTTTAGTTCCCCTTATGGGTTTCTTTGAACTGGTTCCTACGTCTTCAATAGAGATGGCTGTTTTCTTTTTCTTTGGGACAGTCGCTGACTTGGCATATTTGGCTAGCTCTGTTCAGGTTGGCATCATGCGCAAGCAGTTCTTCATGTCAAACGCCTCATAAATGAGTAGGGTCAAGGCCGAACTCCCATTGAGAAACTTTTTCTGACCCCACTTCTTATTTGCTTCAAATAGGCGATCTTGAACATATGGAGTCATATTTACTTGATTTCCGACTTGCCTCATAGCGTGTGAAAGTAATTGCACAACAATCTTTTGAGGTGTTGTGTATCTATGCATACTTGGAAAGCAAAAGTGCTGATGAACTAAGCGAACAACGTCTTCAATATCCATTCTATTGATTTCCAAAAATGTTTGCTTTTTCGGATCATGACATTCATCTTTGACATTCGTGAGTCCTTCTTGATTCCATCCAAAGGCCCTCTTAATTAGCTCATGAGTGAATTGAACTGTTTTTCAGGTACCAACTTTGTCAAGTACTCTTGCTTCAGGGACTGATGCCTTATTCGATGTAGACTGAAGTGTATTCATCACTTGCGTACATCTGTGGAAATCTGGTAGATAGATAGGTTGTCTTAGGAATGCATCAATTCTTGCTTGTGTCCAGACATCCGTCATGCACGGTAATCCTTGTATGATAGTTTTGAAATCTTGTGACATGATAGGAAAATAGTGATCCCTATCCATAATCTTGATGGTTGCCATGAAAATGAGATCGAACACTGGTTGGTCATCCAGAAACCAATGACCTCTTGCCTTCATTATTGATTCCAAGGGAAGAAGCTGGACCTCTTCCTCTTGCGTAGCCTCGGAATTAGAAGATGCCATCTGCACTCAATATAGAGTAGTAGTTAGTGGCCAGATGGTATCAAGATTCATCCTTCATTTATCCATCATTAGATTGGCAGCTCTCCGCGTGAATGGTGTCGTCCCTTTCTCGTGGGTGTGAGAAAGGTGATACTTGGGGTTTTTCATACTTTTAGATAGTTTTATGTTTTTGTCTGAAAGAAAAACAGAAAAGTTAGTTCATAGCCGAAGCGGTTATTAATTTTTTTGAGTAATTTTCTTTAGCTTATGTACAAGTGCTCTCCTATTTCCCAAGAGGAAAATGTGCTTCACTATCCTGAAGTAGAAGAAGATGTGCTGAATGCTTGGCCTTGTAATGTGGCCCTATCATGCATACTTTGGATTCTGGTAACTCCAAATGTGTGCAACTCGAATCACTTGGTGGATGCATACAGATTGTCTTCCCTGTCGGCATCCAAATCTGCTTTATTCTGTTGGGATAGATTGTGTTCCCAACATTCCTAGTGAATGTGGTGCTTCTCATATGGTGTTTCTGCTTTGTCTATGTTGGCAGTAGCCAGAGGCATAGAAGACGCGGAAGCATGTAAAGACAGAGCAGGGAGTCAGTCGGATCTTTTTTCAAAGAATTATGTTTTAAAATACTTTTCAAAAACCTCCAACAGTGATTTTTATCACTATTGTAAGATATGTAATATAGAAAAACCCTTTTCTTAAATTCTAGCTCCATTTTGTGCAAGCCGAGGAATCCTCGAGCTTGAGGAGCTTAGGTAGAATGAGTGTATCAATTTTGGTTATTTTTAGACACCGTTTACCCCTTCAAATAGCATCTAGGACCTATTTTTTAACTATGCCGGTCACTAGATGTGAAACCGGTCAAAACTAGTCTAGAAACTATAAAAAGAGCTAGAGAGCTCATTTTTGAGGTTGGTTAGTGTGAGCTTAGAGCTATTTTGAGCTTGTTATTGAGATCTTGAGCAATAGAGTTGATTTCTCACCTTCCATTGTGTCTTGCTTGTCTCTTCGTAGTGTGTGTGTATGTGTGTGTGCATCTCTATGCTTCTCACCTTCACTCTCACTTCATCTCACATTCACGATCTTCATATCACTCCTATCTCTTTCGCGGATTGACATTAAGGAGGTGGAGCTTCTTATCATGGTTCTCACCATTGTGCTAGAGCAACACCAAATTTGGCACCGTTGTCGGGGATCAAGTCTAGGACGAATGTGTGATGGTAAGAGTATAGCAAGAAGTGGCGTTGGAAGGTAAAAATTTCAGTTTTTGTTGTTGTTTTTAGTTAGTTTTTAGTGTTTTTCACCTCCCCCACACTCCATCTTCATCACCGCATCATCATCTCCAACTCCAAAAAAAAAATCAAAAAATTCACCATATCCACCCATTCTCCTCATTTCCCCTCATTTGTGCATGTGCAAGAGAGAGATAGAGCTTTTGTGCTTGTGTGTACTTGTGTGTTTTTGAGTTTTCTTGCAGGTATAGAGCTCCAGTGCATCAGGAAAGCTTGGAAAAGGTAAAAATTCACTTTCTGTCAGAAATCTGCCGAGTGTGTCAGACCATCGTGATGGTCTGCCAAGTTTGGAATTTGAGGTAAGCGAGTTCATGGGCGTGTAGGCGACCCTTGTGCCTCTAGGAATCCACAGACGCATTTAAAAAATTCACACTTTGGTGGACCATCGCGACGGTCTCAGACCATCGCGACGGTCTTAGACCATCGCGATTGTGTCACACCATCGCGATTGGCTCACGCCATCGCGATGGCTCGGCCGGACCATCGCGACGGTCTCACGCCATCGCGACGGTTCACTTGAACCATCGTGATAGTCCTTGACCATTGCGACGATCCCGTCGACCCCACGCCATCGCGATTGGCCCATGCCATCGCCTCGATAGTGCCACGTGGCAAGCTAGACCATCGCGATTGCTCACTAGCCACGCCATCGCGACGAGACCCTTACACCATCGCGATAGCTCAAAATTTGGACCATCACGATTGGCTCATGCCATCGCATCTGTGACCATCGCGACAGTTCATTTCAGACCATCACGACGGTTCACGTTGATCGTTGCCTGATGCCATCGCGATTGCTCACATTTAGACCATTGCGACGCCTCACCCCGACCATCGCGATTGCTCACATTTAGACCATCGCGACCGTGCACTTTAGACCATCGCGACGGTTCGCGCACATGCCATCGCGACGGTTCGCCTAGACCATCGCGACGGTTCGCTTGGACCATCGCGACGGTCCCAGACAATCGCGATCATCTCAGACCATCGCAATTGCTCACCCCAAACGCAAATTTTAGGGTTTCAATTTTTGGCCAATTTTGGGGCTATTTTTGGGTGATTAGACTCATAGGGTACCCCGTAGCTCATAATCAAAGAGAAACCTGTTTGTCAGTTTTCACCCCCCTGAGCCTGAATGGTCATATCTTTCTCATCGGAAGTCCGTTTTTTGAGCTTAATAGCTTGTTAGAAAGCTCTTGACGAGTACTATGTGACATCAACTGTTTTTTTCATAAAGAATGCATTGATTTTTAGATAAGCTAATTTGAGGTTGACCATCTGTGGGACTAGGAAAGAAAGGGGGCCTTGGGAAGAAAATTTGTGCCAAAAGTTAAGGGACTTAAAAGTGTATAAACTCAAGTGCTTGATCATCCATTGTGATATTGGTCTAATATTGGATTTTTTCCAGGTCTAGCAAAGGCAATCAAGGGCAACCAAAGCAAGGCAGAGAAGGACATAAAGCTTGGGAAGGGCGACTTCTTGGGCATCAGAGCAACCAGAAAAGCTGACTCGAGGTTGGAAGATCACTCAACCCCCTCAGTCAATTCTTAGCTTAGGATAAACGTTAGCATTGTGGATTCAAGACGATAGGAACGCCTCAAGTTCAAGAGAATTAAAGTTATCAAATTCAAGACTAAAAATAAGGGCGTGTGATATGAAAACCTAAAGGAAAGAACATAAGTCTGACGGAACGAGAACTCAAAGTACCACAGAAAGTCGAATTCCTGATGCATACATTAAGACAAGAATCTAAAGAAAATTAAAAAGAAAATCAAGAAAGTAAGATCAAAGAATCATTGATGATCTGAGCGTGTACTGAGTGTGCAAGGAAGAAAATTCATGAACCTTAGATCAGGCAAACATATAGGTAAGTCAGACTGATGAAGCCTTAGATCATCAGAAGCAAGTGTAGGCACTACTGCTCGATCGTGGGCTCAACAATTGAATAGTAATTACCCCTATGAGAACTCAGACACGAGTGAATCAAAAATGGCATTTAGCACAGAAAGACCAGACAGAGGGTCGAATGTTGCATATTTAGAAAGACCTGAAGGACCCTATAGGACTCAATTGGAGTTTCTTCGAACCAACCGCTTAGGTGCCCGCATCTATGAGGATGGTTTGAGAAGGCAAGTGGTGCAAATGCATAATCCCGATCAACCCATTGGATTGGAACGTCCAGTGGTGAAATTCGAAAGAGACGCGTACATAGACAAGGAAGGAACGATGTATATCTTAAGTACGTAGCCAAACAATACGAATGAGTTTGGCGTAATTCAGATAGAGACAGAAGCAAAATCCCAAGGAAAAGAACCAGTAGGAGAAGAACCTAGAACACCTAGAGGGAAATCTGTACTGACACGAGTACTAGTTCCAGATTGGACCCCTCAAGACAACAGAAGCATAGAGTTGTTTGTAAATAAAGAAACTAACGAAGCATTTTGGAGATACAGAACAGAACAACCTAGTGAGGTAGGCTCCATTATAATCTATGAGTTCAAGGACCCGGATACACCTGGAAAGGTTGTATACCTGGATGAGACTTCAGAAAGAGTCTTTGTGGTGCCTGACCACGCTAGAAACACGTACACATGGAGAGGTGAATTGGTATTCCCTCCATCTCGAGCAAACGTAAATGCGAGCCACCAAGGGGCAGGAACATCCACAGCCCATGGTAATCAAAGAGAAAAGAACAAAGAGAGACCCGAAGTAAGCTTCAATCACCCCATAGGGAGAGATAGAACAACCACGGACACTAATAGAGCGGATAGACAAAGAGATCATGGAATACTAGGTGGTAGAGATGATTTTCCTCTACCTAGACCACGTGAACATGCAAGAATATTGAGACCCACTCAGTTAGTAAAATCAATGAAAAATTATTTTGATGGGACAGGGATTCCTATGACCACGTCGCAAAATTCAAGCAAGTACTAAGAGCAGAACAAGTCGAAGACATGTTCACACAATATAACGCATTTGGGCTAACGTTAAAGAACACAGCTTTAACTTGGTTCCAACCTTTGCAACAGAGGAAATTTAGAGACATCCATCACTTTTTAGAGTCATTCATCACTGAATTCTCTAAGAGTGGGATTAGACATGACACGTCTTCGTTGATTCATAGCTTCAAACAGACCCCTCAGGAAACAGTAAGACTCGCAGGACGTAGGTTTAGACAATATGTTGAAAGATGTCGAATGCAAGAGTTACCCTCAGAGGCCAAGCAGGTGTCATTGTTTCTAGATGGCTTGTTGAGCTCTAAACTACGCTCCTACGTGTACTTAAAAGAACCCAGAATGCTAGAGCAGTGTGTAAGAATTTGCATAGACATTGAGGACAACTTAGGAGACGAGTTGGAACTCTCAAAGGTCTATAAGGACTCAGACTGTTCATCTCTAGCATCCATAAAATTTTCTAACTCGATAGAGGACCTAGCAGAAAAAGTGGCCCAAAAACTAGGAGTTTCTAGTAAACAGGTGCCCAAGATAACAACTAACGTGCGTTGTTACACTTGTGGTGGAAATCATTTGGCAAATGTGTGTCCCAATGCAACACAAACACAAGCCAACCCTAGTGGCCAATACTGTACAATTGAGAGAAGATACACAAATCACACGGCTCAAGACTGCCCATACAACAAACAGGTAGTGAGACAGAACTACCTGCAAGCATACCCGCAGCTAGGTAGGTATCAAGGCCAATACAATGCTCAGCCTTATTACTATAGGCCTCCTCAAAACTACCCAGGCTCAACAGAGACCTCAACCTGTCTTAGCTCAACAGCCACCCCCACCAGCGAACATCATCTCAGTTAAATACGCTGCTGCAGAAGAAAACTTAAGTAGGGTGTCACTCTAGCACAATGGTGAGTACCAACGTGAGAAGATTCACCTCATAATTGTCAATCCGTGGAGACGTGAGGACTAGTATGAAGACTATGAGCAAGTGAAGGCACAAGTGTGTGAGTGAGAAGCACACAAGCATGCACACACATACACACACGCGCACACAAGGCAAGAACAAGGAGAGGAACAATGGAGTTCTTTGCATTAGTCAAAAAGTCTCTTACATAAGCTCAATTCACAAACTTGTCCAGACCTAGCTCTTTTTATAGTTTTCTCACTAGCTTTGGCCTTGTCCAGACCTACTCCCGGCCTAGTTAAAAATTAGGTTCTAGAGCCTATTTGAGGGCTCAAACGAAGTCTAAAAATTATGAAAATTGATATGTAGCTAACTCTAATACTCCTCAAGCTCGAGGACTCCTCGGCTTGAACAAAACGGAGTCTATTCTACCAAAAACGGAATTTACAATGTGTGTGTAGTGATTAAAATCACTTGAGTTGTGAATGGTCCTTGGAAAAAATGATTAGGCCTTGTTGCCGTATTGTGCATGACTGCTCCGTTGTGCTAGTATGCTCTTCATTTGACTTGTATGCCAACACTCCCCCCTTCCTAGCGTTTGTCGCCCCTGACAAACCTCTGTTCTATTGGGTGGTCAATATAGTATTGGATGACATTGGTGGCAAGTTCGTGTTCTCCTATCCTTAAGCCTCTTGCTAGATCAGCTTCCAATGCATCCCAATTTATTGCTCCGGGGACCTCTGGTTGCGGTGTGGTGTAGTACTCAGAGTACATTGCTTGTTCACAAGCAAAGAGATGGAGCAGGTGTGTTGGCTTCGGTGGGAAGACCTCCGAGTGATACTCCTAGAAACCTGATCTGAACATTTCTTCGAAGGTCTGTTTGTAACATGCAGGGAGGTATTTGATGCGTGCATGCGTTGAAGCTCAAAGTCAAGGACAAAGCATGGAAGCACATCAAAAGATGGACACACAAGGAAAGGGAGCAAGTAGGGAGCTCCAAGAAGTGTATGTCAAATTTTCAGAAGAATCCCCTACAAAAATAGTGATTTTCATCACTAAAAACCATTGTAAATACCATTATCTATTTTTTGTAACTCCATTTTGTTCAAGCCGAGGAGTCCTCGAGCTTGAGGAGTATTAGAAGTACCATCGTACCAATTTTCATAATTTTTAGACTTCGTTTGAGCCCTCAAATAAGCCCTGGAACCTAATTTTTAACTAGGCCGGACACTAGGTCTGGACAGGGCCAAAACTAGTCAAAAAACTATAAAAAGAGCTAGAGAGCTCATTTTTGGGGTTAGCTTGTTAGAGAATAGAACTTTTGTAAGAGAACTCTTTTGCAATCTAAGCTTTCCATTGTTCCTCTCTTTGATCTTACTTTGTGCGCGTGTGTGTGTATGTCTGTGCATGTTTGTGTGCTTTCACGCACGCACTTGTGCCTTCACTTGCTCGTGGTCTTCATACCGGTCCTCACGTCTCCGCGGATTGACAAGTAAAGGAGGTGGTGCTTACGCTTGAGCTACACCAAATTTTGGCGCCGTTGCCGGGGAGAGAGCTTCGAGGACGAGCGTTGTGATGGTAAGATCGTAGATTTGCGACGTTGGAAGGTAAAAAAACTGTCATTTCAGTTCATTTTCTGTTTTTTCCTCTTCATCTTCATCATCATCATCATCTCCACCTTCTTCCATCTTCTTCTTCATAGAAAATTCTTGTTTTTTAGTGCATTTTCACCATCTTCATACCATTTTTCATGCATTATTGTGTGGGAAGGAGTTAGGAGAAGCAAGGGAGAGTAAACGCTGTGTTTTTTTCATGATTTTCTGCTCATACGGAGCTCGCCATAGCCGGCGCTCAGAAATTTGAATTTCCCGCCAAAAACACGATTCTGTGATGAAAATCGCGATTCTGTGAAAATTCAAAATTTTTTGAAAAATCACGATTTTTTGTTTTCCCGCCTAAAAGTTGGCTGAAAAAATCACGATTCTGTGGTCATTCAGCGGGCTCAAAATCGCGAATCTCACAAATCACGATTTTCATCAAAAAACACGATTTTGTGAATCATGATTCTCTGAGTCAAAATCGCGATTTTCAAAAAACACGATTTTGTGCTCAACATCGCGATTTTCATGCCAAAAACACGATTCTGAGAAAACACGATTTTGTGAAAAAACACGATTTTGTAAATCACGATTCTCTGAGTCAAAATCGCGATTTTCAAAAACACGATTTTGTGCTCAACATCGCGATTTTCAGAAACACGATTTTGTGCTCAACATCGCGATTTTCAGAAACACGATTTTGTGCTCAACATCGCGATTTTTAGAAACACGATTTTGTGCTCAACATCGTGATTTTTTGAGTTCACAAAATTGCGATTCTCTGAAAGTTCACAAACACGATTTTGTAAATCACGATTCTCTGAGTCAAAATCGCGATTTTCAAAACACGATTTTGTGCTCAACATCGCGATTTTCAGAAACACGATTTTGTGCTCAACATCGCGATTTTCAGAAACACGATTTTCAGAAACACGATTTTGTGCTCAACATCGCAATTTTCAGAAACACGATTTTGTGCTCAACATCGCGATTTTCTGAGTTCACAAAATCGCGATTCTATGAAAGTTCACAAAATCGTGTTTTTCTCCAAAGGTCCTGTTTGCCTGTTTTGAGCCCCAGGAGCCTGAATTGGCATAACTTTTTCATCCAAAGTCCATTTTTTGAGCTCTATAGCTCGTTGGAAAGTTTTTTTCAAGAATAACGCGTTGATTTTGAGATAGGATAATTTGAAGTTGACCCTCAAGTGGGACTAGGGAACCAAGGGGACTCCAAAGAATTTCGAACCATACCAAGGGGAAATTTTGGACTCTTGACTAAAGCTTATGAACCTGAGATCTGGTAGACACTTAGGCAAGGATAAACAAAGCATTAGATCTTCTGAGGCTAAGGATAAACAAAGCATTAGATCTTCTGAGGCTAGTGTCAACCATACATCCAAGTCTTGGGCACAACAACTAAGTGGTCATCTTTTACTAAGTCAGACACAAGTGATTCAGAAATGTCTTTTAGTATGGGAAAACCTGCAGGTGGCTCAGGGACTACCCATCTACAAACACCAGAAGGTCCCTATAAGACACAGTTGGAATATATTCGGTCCAACCAATTAGGTGCTCGCATCTATGAGGATGGTCTGAGGCGATCAGTGGTCCAACTCACAAATCCAGATCAATCCTTTGGACTTGAACACCCGGTGGTCAAGTTCGAAGAGGGTTCATACATTGATAAGGAAGGAACCATGTATGTGGTCACCAACCTACCAGATAGGACTGATGAGTTTGGAAATGTCATTCCTGAGAATGAAATAGGAGACCTAGAACAAGGAAATGTAGGACAAGGACCCCAGACTCCTAGAGGTAAGTCAGTTTTGACCCGAGTGATCACTCCAGACTGGATCCCTCAAGATAACAAAAGCATAGAACTATTTTTGAATAGAGAAACAAAGGAAGCCTTTTGGAGATTCAAGCCAGATCAACCTAGCCAATTGGGCATAGTCATCATCTACGAGTTCAAGGATCCAGAGATGCCAGGCAAAGTTGTTTACCTGGATAACACATCAGAGAAAATTTTCTTGGTAACAGAACATGATAGACATGCATATACTTGGAAGAATGAATTGATTTTCCCCCCACCAAGATCCAATGTTTCCCATGGCCTCCAAGGAGTAGGATCATCCCACGCTCATGAAGCTCAGAGAGAAAGAGCTAGAGAGAGACCTGAGGTAAGTTTTGCACACACCATAGGCAGGAATAGATCAGGATTTGAAAATGAAAGACCTGAAAGAGAGAGACATCAAGCACATAGGCAACAAAGAGATGAACATGATTTTCCATTGCCTAGACCCCGAGAGCACCCAAGAACCCTTAAACCCACTCAAGTGATCAAGGCAATGAAGAATTATTTTGACGGGTCAGGAGATCCTTATGATCATGTGGCCGAGTTCAAACAAGTGTTAAGAGCTGAACAGGTTGAGGACTTGTTCACCTAGTACGAGGCATTTGGTTTGACTCTTAAGGGCACTGCCTTGGCTTGGTTTCAACCACTGAGTAGTCGCAACTATCGCGATATAGGTCAACTGCTAGACGAATTCATTGTAGAATTTTCCAAGAGTGGTATCAGGCATAACACATCGTCCCTGATCCACAGTTTCAGGCAGACACCCCAAGAAACAGTGCGACTAGCTGGTAGAAGGTTCAGACAGTACCTAGAAAGATGCCCTACTCCAGAGTTACCCACACCAGCTAAACAAGTGGCTTTGTTCTTAGATGGCTTACTGAGCACAAAATTAAGATCATATGTGTACTTGAAAGAGCCTAGATCCATAGAAGAGTGCGTGCGGACGTGCATCGACATAGAAGATAACTTGGGTGAGGAGTTAGGATTGTCCAAACTCTACAAAGATTCGGATAGTTCTACTAGTCATACTTCAAAGATCTCCACAGAAATAGAAGAGATAGCTGAGCAAGTTGCCAAGAAGCTGGGAGTCCAAAATAAACAAACACAGAGAGTCACTCCAGTGAATCGGTGTTATACTTGTGGGGGCGACCACATGGCTAATGTATGCCCAATGCAAAACCAAAACATTAGAGAAAGGAATGCTCCATATTGCACTATTGAGAGAAAATACACAAACCACACGGCTCAAGATTGTCCCTACAATAGGCAGGCTGTTAGACAGAATTATCAGCAACCTTACCCACAAGGTAGGTATCAGAACCAATACCAACAACCATATTATAGACCACAACAGCAATATCAGGTACCATATAGGCCACAACCTGTCTTGGGAAACCAACCACCAGCTCCAGCCAACGTGATTCCAGTCAAATATGCTGTGGGAGAAGAAAATCCAAATAGAGCATTGGTGCCACTAACCCCATTGATACCAGATAATGACTCTCATGCTCATTGTTCAGACTACTCCCATGAAGGTAGTCCACATGCTTATTTACACAGAGTCACCTGAACATAGTGAGATTTACTCGTATCAATATGAGGTACCACCTATGGAGCAAAATTGGGAGCCAGAATACTCCAATGTCATGTACACAAATCCTAACCCTAGGCCCCAGTTGAGACAAATGAGACCACAAGCCCCTAGAGGATCTTGTTTCAGATGTCAAGGTGACCATTTCATTCGTGACTGTCCCCACCCACCATCTCCGAGTCAAGGACAGGCTATCACAATACAGGCTTTTTGTCCTGATTGCGGCAAAGACCATCTCCCCAGAGATTGTCCAAGAAACCCCTCCAGTGCACCCAAGATTACACCCATTAATGTGGTAGGCTTAGTGGCAGATTCAAGTTCAAGTAGTAGCAATGTGGCTCCTATACAAGCTGTCACTAGAGCACAAGCCTTAAAACAGGATAAACCAGTAGAACAATCAGAGTCGAGTGAATCGGGAGAGCCTAGTAAGAGGAAAACAAGAACATGGAAGGATACCAGAGAGAAGGCCAATCGCAAGTGGAATAAAAAGTTATCGGAACTAGAAGAAAGCTTAAAAGAAGCGAAAACAAAAATAGAAGACATTGCATCTCAAAGCCCCTCGCATGCCAAAATTCCATCCACTCCACCTCATCCCACCCCACCACCCATTGTAAATAGACCACAACCAGGGTCTGTTCTTGCAGATCCAACCCCAGAAGGCTTGGACATGATGTTCAAAGCCTACAAGGCTCGACTTCAAGAAGGGCCTACAACTGCAAATCTAGACAAGAGTTACCCTAGAGCGGATTTAGAGATTGAACGAATGAAAATGTGCACGAAAATGGTAGAACAAGCTCAAGCTATACTTGAGACTAGTCAAAAGTTCAATCAGACAAACTCTATCAAACCAGATTTGCATTTCCAAGGGTTACTAGAAAGATTAGAGCAGTTGGTAAACAAACCACCAGTCTCTTTACCTCCACAGGCTCAACCAATTATTGAAAGAGGAAGCTCACCACCAATGGGAGCTTATGTTCCTAATTCCACAGATGTTGGAATACCTCCTTCAATTCAACAGTACTCTCAAGAGTTCTTGCGGGAAATACAAGAAGAGAAATGGGCCAAGGAGAAGGGTAATTCCCCTCCTATTCCTGAGATTGATGATCTTCATGATCAATTTCCCCAAGACATTCCATCTATTTACGGAGATGAAGCAGAACAACAAGAAGACGAAAGGTTAGATTTTGAATCTAATACCTTAGAAGAACTGCCTCAATTTCCAGGCCCATGGGAATCTGAATCTCTCCAGATTAGAGCTCCCACAATACTAGTAAGAAATGAAGACTCAGTGGTTCCAAGGAACACAGATGTCGTGAAGAACACTAAGGTTCAGTGTCATCTCACTGTAGAAGAGCTGCTCAAAGCAAAACCTGAGCTTTGGAATCATGTGAAGGATCAGGTTCCAGAACTTGATTCCAACATGCCAAAAGCAGGCTCCAAGCAAAGGGTACCAGAGATACCTCTAGACAAAATAGGGGACATGTGTGAGGGTGAAGAAGGTAATACTTATCTTCCAATCACCTACCAAGGTTACACAACCAAAGCAATCATAGATTCAGGTGCTGGTGTTGCTATTGCGACCACCTCCTTGTGGAAGCAATGGGGCAAGCCCACATTAAGACCAACTAGAATGAAGCTTCAAATGGTTGATGGTCATTTTGAAAGACCTCTAGGATTGCTAGAGGGATCACTCTAACCACTTGTGGTGTAGAGTTTGAGCACACATTTGCTATATGTGACTTTGAGAAAAATAATGTCTATGAGATGATCCTAGGAAGACCCTTCCTACGACAATTGCAAATAGTACAGGATTGGGGAACTAACTCCTTGTACTTACAGCACTTAGGGGTCACCACCAAGGTCAATTTGAAGGATTACACCTTCAGAGATGTACCACCCCTACAGTGGAATTCTATCCACAAAGTGAGAGAAGATTCCATCTCTGTGCATTCTAAAAGTTCACCTGATCCATCATGGCTGCATGAAGATACTCATTTGTGGATGTGCAAGGTCGCAAAGGAAGAGGAAAAACGTTTAAAGGCAAGAGAAGAAGGAACTTCGCAAGGAGAGAGACCAGTTAGAGACCCAGCCTACACACTGATGATCTTTCCAGATGAGGAGTTTGAGCCTCATGGCTAGCCAGAAATCTTAGCCACCATGGACATTGCTGTCAATGAGGAACAGTGGACACCTCATTGTGATGAGGAGGGTTATGATATCTCAGTTTTCAAGTGTCAACCCTTGCTAGAAGAATGTGACCCTAGTGATGTCATAGAAGAAGAAGAGAATGACGATGATCTGGAGTCTATTGTGATGGATAGTTGCTTTAACTCAGAGCAGCACTATCTAGAAGATATAGGAGTGTTCACCCAGAAAGAAGAAGAACCTCTCACAAGTATTAAAACAGTAAACTCAAAGGATGGAAGTGAGAGTAGTCAAAAGAAAAAGAAAAGAAAAGCAGTGAAATAAGAAGAGGAGGAATCATTGTTTGAAGTACCAGAAAACTTCAAGAAATATGAAGTTGACGACCGCAAAATTTTGGTACAAATGCCTAAGAGAGAGGCCATCATAGGAGAATCATATGATAATAAAGAAAAGACCAAGAAGATTGTAGTGACCATTGAAGAGAACGAAGAGAGATGCACATATATAGGAGATGACTTAAGTGCAAGAGAAGAAATGGAGCTCATAGCTCTATTAAGGGAATATAGGGATGTGTTTGCATGGCACTATAGAGACTTGAAAGGGGTAGATCCAAGAATTTGCTCTCATACTATCCCCATGACTGCTGATGCTAAGCCCACCAAACAGAAGCCCTACACATATAATGATACCTATGCAACCAAAATAAAAGAAGAAATTGATAGGTTGATTGAAGCTGGATTCATCTATGAGATTGAGCATACCGAATGGGTGTCCCCCATTGTTGTGGTACCCAAGAAGAACGGGAAGTTGCGAGTGTGTATTAACCTTAAAAAAGTTAATGCTGCTACGATTAGAGATAGTTATCCACTTCCAATCACAGAACACCTTTTGGAGCGTGTTGCAGGCAAGGAAGTTTATAGCTTCCTTGATGGATTTTCAGGTTACAATCAAGTAGCCATTGCCCCAGAAGATCAACACAAAACAGCTTTTGCTACAGAGTGGGGAATCTTTACATTTCGTGTGATGCCATTTGGGCTCACCAATGCACCTGCAACATTCCAAAGGCTCATGTGTCATGTCTTCAAAGAGTTCTTGCGAAAGAGCTTAGAAGTGTATGTGGATGATTTATGTGCTCATTCCCAAGAAAGAAGGTTTCACATCCCTGAGCTCAGACAAATCTTCAACAAGTGTAGAGAATATCGAGTGTGTCTGAACCCAGAAAAGTGTGTGTTTATGGTGCATCAAGGTAAAATCTTAGGTCATATTGTTTCTAAGAATGGAATCTCAACAGATGAAGATAAGGTACGAGCCATAGCGGAGCTACCAAGGCCAAGGAATATTAAAGAGGTACAAGCCTTTATGGGCCATTGTGGATACTACCGTAGGTTTATCCACATGTACGCGATCATAGCTAGACCCCTTTATGCCTTGTTGTCTAATTTTGAGTGGAACGACGAATGCGAGAATTCTTTCAACGAACTGAAGAAACGTTTGTGCACGGCACCAATACTCACCACTCCTGATTGGAATAAACCATTCCATGTCCATGTGGATGCATCCAATCATGCCATAGGATGTGTGCTAGCACAACCCACAAGTGAAGGAAACTTGGATTTGCCCATAGCATATGCTAGTAGACAGCTCACTGCAGCTGAACGGAACTATACCACAACTGAGCGAGAGGGCTTAGGCATGGTATATGCTCGGAAGAAGTTTAGACACTATTTATTGGCCAACAAGTTCAAGTTTTTCACTGATCATCAAGCTTTGTTATATTTGGTCAATAAACCTTGCAATACTGGACGCTTAGTAAGATGGTTCCTCTTACTAATGGAATATGACTTTGAAGTTGTTGTCAGGAAAGGTAGAACCCACCTTCGAGCAGATCACCTTTCTCGCATCACTTCAGGAGAGTCACCGCAAGGAGTGTCTGACGAATTACCCGATGCTTATCTGTTCAATTTAGAAGTTGTTCCTAAATGGGCAAATAAGTTGGTACTAGTCCTAACCTTTGGCCCTGCAAATAAGAATGTGAAAACATCACAAGAAGAAATTGTAAAATCACAAAAATATCACTATTAGCAGGAAGCATGTACAAACAAGATACTGAGGGTGTATTAGCTTGTTGTGTGGAGGATGATGAACATAGTAGTTGGTTGCAACAAGCCCATGAAGGAATGCTAGGAAATCACTATTCTAAACAACGAACATTGCAGAATCTAAAGCGTTTAGGAGTGTATTGGCCTAGCATGGACAAAGAAATACATGAGTGGATTAAGAATTGTCCAAGGTGCAGAGAGAGACCCCCAGTGGAGCATGCGACCCTTTATCAAGTGTCATTAATTCCATATTGGAGTGCTCCATTGGTAGAGTTTATGAGATCGGGAAGATTACCCAAAGAGGCTAGTCTAGCAAGAAGACGAAGCATGGAACAAGAGGCTCAAGGCTATGCCTTAGTAGGGGACAACCTATATCGAAGAGGCAAAGATGGTTACTTAAGACTATGCGTTCATGAATCAGACTATTTAAAGGTCTTAGAGACTGCACACAGCGGTGTTGCAGGTGGACATTTTGGTCCTGACCGAGTGATCAAGACCATTCTATTCTCAGGACTTTGGTGGCCCACTCTTCATATGGACGCACATACCTATGTGAAGAAATGTGACACATGCCAACGTGCACAATATCCAGTGAGAAAAGACGAGATGCCCTTGAGGCCAATGATGGGAGGACGTGCATTTTCGAAGTGGGGCATAGACTTCATAGGTCCTATTAACCCCCCAGCTAGAAACTCCCATGCAGAGTACATCATTGTAGCCACAGATTACCTTACAAAGTGGGTAGAAGTCAAAGCCACAACAAAGAATGATGCTCAGACTACGGCTAAGTTCTTATTCGAGAATGTGTTCACGAGATATGGACTACCAATAGAGTTGGTGAGCGATAGAGGCAGACACTTCTTGAATGAAGTCATTGAAAATCTTCTCCAAGAATTCTTGGTGATACATAAGAAATCTGCCCCCTATCACCCACAAGAACGGACAAGCCGAGAGTACCAATAAGATCCTCTGTAACGTATTGACAAAACTGGTAAATAATAAACGCTCTGATTGGGACAAACAACTTCATCATGCTGTTTGGGCTTATCGAGTTGCCTACAAAACGGTACTCAACGCCACCCCATTTCAGATGGTCTTCGGACAGAACGCTGTGCTACCATTAGATTTCTTAATCCCTGTCTTAAAAGTAGCACAAGAGTATGAGTGGAATGGGCATGAATTTTCCTCTAGGATCTTTGATCTCGAACGCTTGGGTGAGACGAGGCTACAAGCGGCAGCAGGCATCTACGCTGCAAAGAAGAGGCAAAAGGCATACTTTGATGCACACATCAAGGATAAGGGATTGAAAGAGGGAGATCTAGTGTTGGTATACACACTAAAACAACATGCCCGTAAGTTGGAAAAAAGAGGATACGGACCCATGATCATTAATAGAATTTCCACTAGTGGTGCAGTTCAGTTGGCCACTCTAGAGGGAGATATCTTGCCAAACTATATTAGTGGCTGTAGAGTCAAGCTATATCAAGAACCTCTTACTGAGGATATGCTAATGAGACTCAACACTGCTAAGAAGCGAAAAGAAGAAGAGTTAAGAGTGAGAGAAGAAGCACAGGTAGAGGCCAGAGAGCGTATTAGGCGAAATAAGTTAAGGCGATTAGGCCTAGATGTCAACTCAAAAGCCCCAAAATATCACATGGATATGTGTCAAAAGTCAGGCATAGCGACTTCTCAGGTCATTGACCGAAGACCCTTTGTGACCATAGAGATAGGACAAGGGAAGGGTGCAAGGACGGTGAAAGCATTGATTGACTCAGGTGCAGCAAGTAGTGCAGTTAGACTTTCCTACTGCCAAGACTTGCAGTTGAACATCAATCCCATAGAAGCTTATCTCATAGGATTGGGAGGTGTGGAAACCCCTTGTTTGGGCGAGGTGGAACTTCCCATCTACCTTCAAGATGTTCCAATGAAAGTCAAAGCGCTAGTATGTCAAGATGAGAACCTTACAGAACCACTTGTCTTGGGTCAAGATTGGATCTATGACCATGCAGTTAACTTAAACCTAAGAAGTCAAATTCTTCAAGTTTGGGTACATGAACAATGCATTACATTAGAATTAGAGAACTGCATGCTCCTAAATCATGGCACCACACACTCTCTTAGTTCTTCCAAGACTAATCATATGAAAGAAGATGTTGTATGTGTCAAAAACTCTATGATGGAGAAGGAGTCAATCGTGGAAGACCAGGTTCGAAGGCGGGTGGATCTTTCTTCTTCTCCAAAGAATCAAGTAGCCACAGTAGTGAGTCCACCACACAAGCAGACACAATCGTTCACGACAACTGCTACATCAAATAGAAAGACACCATTCGATAAAAAAGCGGTTCCGAGCATGAAGCAGATATGGGTACGCAAAGGAGAGCAACCACCAACCTTGCCCCCACAAATTCCATCCATGCAAACCAACCAGGCCAGAAGACGAAGGAAGCAGCTCAGACAAGCTCAATCACAAGGTATCCAACAAGTTTGGGTGCCTAAGAAGTTAGCTGCAGCTCAACAAGGGCAATTACAGATGTGGGTACCTAAGAAGCTCCTACATCCACAACAACCTTTGTTCTCCCACATGCAAAAGGTTTCAACAAAGAAGCCAAAAAGAGAAAAGGGTAAGAACCACGTACAGAGACCAAAGGAAGATCAAATCAGCTCTTCAACATTAGTAGGAAGACATGCAAAAAGGATATGGGTTTGGAAGCCAAAAGTGCAAGTAGCCTCCACCGAACCAAAGCGTCAACCACACTGGATACCACAGTTCAGAAAGCATCCAAAGAGAAAGACGCCTGAAGTGACCTCTACAGTGCCAAATGATGTTCTAAAATGGACTCCAATAAGGAGGATTACATCAGTTCGAGACTCAATGGATACCTCCACCAAGGTCAGCATCAACCTCCACAAATAACATCGAAAGCCTCGAACGAGCAACAACCATGTGCTCCTTGCACAACCCTGTCTTTTGCACCATTCAGGTCATGCATTTCCAAAGTATGCATTAATATAGGGCCACATTACACGGCCGTGCATAGACACACTTGAGAATCCCACGCACAAGAGCACAGTGACATATGTCAATTATTTCTATTGATACTAACTTTTGTGTTCTTGTTTTGTGATATCCTTTTCCTCAAAAAAAAAAAAAAAAAAAAGGGGAGAAAGAAAAGCGGGAGAGAGCTTGTTCCCAGGTTTGGCTTATGAAACATGAATGAGTCATGCTTAGTTGAAGGTGGAACTGTTGATTACTAGGCATTTATCAATTTGGATAGAAGTGTGTCTCGGCCAGCAGTGAGATTATTGCTGCCTTATCTGGTAGATGACAAGCATTTGGCATGAACATGGCATCTATAACTATGATTTTCTCTTACCATGGTAGGAATGAAGAGCTTGAAGGTCCGCAACTTGAGTGATGCTTAACTACTTCATGTACCAGAGCATCCAAGGAGATATCTGCAAAGGGTAGTTCTAGAGGAGAAGACTCCTGCATATGGTGAAGCTAAAGAGAATATGTGAAACTCAGCTTGGTGTAGTTACCCGATGTTGCTTGCCAAGGAATATAAAGAAATTCAATTCTCAGTATTTGACAAATGTTGCTTTGAAAAGAGGAGAGGAGATCCACCACTCAAAAGATCTCATCAGTGGACAATCAACATGGACATTCATCAACAATGTTCCATCCCAAAGGCCGAGTGTACAACACGAAGAGACAAACATCCATCAACCTTCTCCATGGTAAGTATCTTTACTCTGGAAACACCATAACCATGATAGTTTAGGAAACCTCTTCGTCAGCATACCCTTGAGCACTTAGCTCAAGACCCGCAATTTTTGCACCATGCTTCTTCCAATGCATTTTCCAAGTAAGCATGCGTAGGGCTACATTACAAGGCCGTGCACAAGGCGCATACTTTTTTCAACCCAGGCACGAACACACTTACCCATCATTCATTATGGGTTATGAGTAGTTGGCATGACTGCTCTCAACATCATCTTTGGAAGAGCTAGCGGACGTTATGGGAACAACATCCATATCTCGGAAGCAAATTGAAGCCAGTAGTTGCTCCAAATCACTCTTGACAACCTCTTTTGAGCAACTTGGAGTTTGAAAGCTCACAACGACACATTCTTGCTGGAATCCAAGGAACCAGCTCATACAACGGATGGACACCACCTCTCAAGCACTACATGGAACAGCCCTTCCAACAAGGGTCTGTCAGGGACGACAGACTCGAGAAGGGGGGGAGTGTTGAAGCTCAAAGTCAAGGACAAAGCATGGAAGCACATCAAAAGATGGACACACAAGGAAAGGGAGCAAGTAGGGAGCTCCAAGAAGTGTATGTCAAATTTTCAGAAGAATCCCCTACAAAAATAGTGATCTTCATCAATAAAAACCATTGTAAATACCATTATCTATTTTTTGTAACTCCATTTTGTTCAAGTCGAGGAGTCCTCGAGCTTGAGGAGTATTAGAAGTACCATCGTACCAATTTTCATAATTTTTAGACTTCGTTTGAGCCCTCAAATAAGCCCTGGAACCTAATTTTTAACTAGGCCGGACACTAGGTCTGGACAGGGCCAAAACTAGTCAAAAAACTATAAAAAGAGCTAGAGAGCTCATTTTTGGGGTTAGCTTGTTAGAGAATAGAACTTTTGTAAGAGAACTCTTTTGCAATCTAAGCTTTCCATTGTTCCTCTCTTTGATCTTACTTTGTGCGCGTGTGTGTGTATGTGTGTGCACGTTTGTGTGCTTTCACGCACGCACTTGTGCCTTCACTTGCTCGTGGTCTTCATACCGGTCCTCACGTCTCCGCGGATTGACAAGTAAAGGAGGTGGTGCTTACGCTTGAGCTACAGCATGCCAGGCGTAAGCCACACGAATACTGGGGGTGGTGCTCATGTCATACACCAAATCATAATTTCCATTGGTAAACCCCGATAGACGTACCTGTGGTGCGGCTGCATTTCTAAAGGTTTTCAGGACTACCTGCATCATATCTAAAATCTTAAGCATCATTTGAGCTGCCACATCTGGCATGGGCTTCAATCGCGGCATCCAATGTCGAATTGTTCCCATCATGTACGCTACTGACGGTGGTCCCTGTGGTGGTGCAATGTATGGGTAGTTTAGCCATTCCTTGCATTGCGCGTTGTTCTGCACTTTGATATTGAATGCCTTCCAAGATCTGCGGCGTGGAACTGGACCGTAGCATGGATTGTATAGGAGATGTAAAGGCGCGTTGTTCCATGTGCGTAGCATTTTTGGATATGTCTCTAGAAGTTTCTGTCGCCAGGTGGGTTGACGAATTTTGCCTTTTTGCACATCTGGAGGAAGGTCTTTGGGTTGAAATTGGGTAGCAAAGGTAGGAATCTTACCCGTGACTCTCTGTATTTCTGCATTATAATCAGCCAGAATAATATAATAAGGCCTATATTGGAGTTCAGATGAGAGGATAAGGCGTCTCGATGACAGATTCTTGAAGTAAGCAGATTGTAGCACAGTTTCCTCTATGACCCTCATGGCCTCATTTTGCACTACTGTGCACTCTTCGTGAGAACTCCCGATTTCCTCCACTTGATGTAGCCATGGAGGCCGTGGTGCTTCGAATGTGTCCTGAGCTTCTTCCGTTTGTTGGCCTCCTAGGAAGGGTTGTGGGTCGTATTCTTCTTCAAATGTTTGTTCCATAGGAATTTGTACTACTTCTTCGTCGATGGGAGCCTCTGGAGGGGAAGGTGGTCTCTCATATTGTAGTAGACGTGCTCGCAATTCGGTGACCTGTTTCTGGAGATCTTTTAAGGCCTCTGAGTCTATGAGAAGTGAAGCCGCAAAGGAGGTGGTTTGAGAGGCTGCTGTTGTTTCTTTTTGGTGTTTCCGCTTCAGTTGACCCAGTTCCTCTGATAGCTGGTCATGTGCTTCAAGCAGCATGGCATAGTCTTCCAATATGATCTTGATATTGTCGGGGGTCACTGCTTGAAACTTTGATGGGCTGATGGGTGCCCCAGGTGTGCTTTCGATAGCTGCTTCTAAGTTTTCCTGATTTTGTAATTGCAGGCGTCGATTCTCTTCATGAGCGGCAACAAGATGTCGCTTGAGTAGGGCCATATTTCGCTGAAGCTTTGAATTGCGTTCCAGCTGTGTCCGTAGATGACCTTCTACCACTTGTATTGCTTCATGATCTGTGTTCTGTAACTGTACCTCCAATATGCTATGAGCCTCTTGGAGAGTGTGGAATTGTGTGTGGAGGTGAGCATTTTCCTCTTCTAGTGCCGCAAGGCGGTGTTGTAGTGTTTCCGAGTGCTCTTGCAGGCGTTCATTCTGTTGCTGGACCTGATTGTAATCTGTCCTTAAGTTTGATATACAAGCTAGCATGGTGTCCAATGCATTGCCTATAGATGAGGGGGTGGTGTTTACAATGGAAGATGCATGGGAAGGGAATTGGGGAAGGGGAAGAGTGAATGAGGTGTCTATTGAAGACGTATGTGTGGGTGAAATTGGTGGAGGGGGAATGGGAGGAGGTGGAAGCGTGGGGGGAGGGGGAGGTGCCGTGGGTGGTGAGATGTCCATACTCTCATGAGTGGGTGTGAGTGTGGGGTCTACCATATACATTGGAATGGTAGGTGGTGCGTGTGTGAAAGTGGTGAATAGATGAGAAGTGGGGTTGGGGGCTGAAAATAAAGGGAAAGGATGAGACCTGGGTTGAAAAGTTCTAGCAAGGAAGTTATGGAGGGATTGGAGAAGTGGAGAGATGGAGGTTGGGGGTTGAGGTTGTAGAGTTGAGGAGGGCATGAAGGGTGGTGTGGTAGTAGGGAAACCCATGAATATGGATCTGGGGTCAGGATGACCTATGGATGCGGGCATGGGGGATGGTTGTCCTAGGGCAGGCTCTATGAGCGATTTGGTGGATTGTGTAGTGATGGGGGTTGCTTCATAGATTGGGTTATCAGAGGTGGAGAATAGGGTTGAACTAGAGATGGGAGTACGGAAGATGAAGGTGTGTTCGGTGGGTTGAGTGGTCGAGGTGATTTCCACGGTTTCTGTTCTAGGAGGCGATGGTGGGGGTGTGGGTGGTAGTGGCTCGGTGGATTCCTCATGGGTGACTGGGTGCTCTTGGCTAGCAGTTTCTGTTGCTTGGGAGGTTGTCCCGATGGGTTCGGATGTACTAATTGGCCCTTCTGTCGTTGTAATGGGGATCTAGATATTCTTACCTGACCGTGGTCGTGTCTGGAATCTTCGTGAATCATATTGAACTGGAGACCTCCTAATGGCAGTCCGCACTGCTTCTACTACCCGTAAGAATGCTTCGAAGTCCTGGGGATCCATTCCTTCAGCATCTCCAGTTGTAGCAAATTCAAATTCAGCTGGAGCGGGAGGAGCTGAAGGGGTAGCTTGTGTCGTAGTTTCAGATCCGGACCTGGGTATCCTAATGGTAAAGGGAGGTACAGTGGCCTCCCTTCGTGGCGATACTTCAGGAGTAGTCAGAACTTCCCTTGTCTGGACACAAGGGATGGCACCCCTCATGCGCTTGGATTGATGTGTGGACGTCTTGAGCTTCTTGAACATTTGTAATTGTGCCCAAGTTAAGGCACGTTCAATGGGAACATCGTATGCTAGGCACGGGTAAATAATGCGTGTGATTGCACAGCAACCGTTCACCACTAATTTCCTAGAAGACCTTTTATTTGCTTCATACAATTGATCTATAATCTATACAGGCAGCTTAATTGGTAACGCACCTGTCTCCGCTAAGTAGAGAGCGAACCAGATTCTTTTGTGTGGTTGTGTGAAGCGGTCTTGGCCGGGGAAAGCAAAATGTTGCATGCACATACGGAGAGGGATGGACACGTTTGGTGTGAGTGCTGCCATGTCTTTAAGCTTCAGTAGTTTCCTATCCTTCATGTTAGTAGGAACGAGAGCATCCTTCTCAGAAGGTACATGTGTGCCATGCATATTCAAAGCAGAGCTCACCAACTCCAAGGTAAGTTCAAACCTCTTTAACTCGTTGTTGCCCAGCAAGGAAGGAAGAACAAATGATCCTGGTTTGTCCTTTTCTTCATTAGCTTGTAATGTGGAGACCAAATAATAGCATCGGAGGAGATCCGGTTTAGGTAGTGGTGCTTCAAAGTATTCTGCTAGCCCTGCACGTTGCCATATGGTCTGGAGATCCTCTGTGTTCTGTAGAGTCTCAAACTCCTTGGAGAAAAATTGGAATCAAACCCATGATCTGTCATACTCGCACTTAGACTCCCATATATACTTGGCCTCTCCTAATGGACATGGCATGCCATTGAACCAATGAGAATTGGCATGGACTCTTTCTGTGATCCCTGTGGGTGGATCCGGTACCGGAATCTGCTGAAGGTGTTGCAACTCCACAAGTCGTTCAGTTGGTGGCACATCCACAGGTAGACTATCCACATCGATTCCTGCAGTAAGTATTCCTACTTGTGAGCTCGGACCTGTTGCTTCTGCCATGTTACTTCTTGCCTCCTGATTCTGTGAGAATATAGAAACATGAGTTAACATTGTAAAGGAAAAGTTAGAACCGTTTTTGTCCCCATTACAACATTATCCTGAGGTTCGGGAGAGATTAGTAGGTTAATAAGTGCTCGGTGCTTGTGTGTGTAGTTAGGAATTGATTGGTCCTAAGAACTAAGTGGAATGATGTAGTGTGAGAGTGACGTAGTTAGTAGGTGGGCATGGATTTACAGCTGGGTTCCGGGGGTTTATTACAAGTTTTAGGTTGCCAAATGCAGTGGATGGGCTTTGATCTTGATTTTGTGGAAGCTCTGAAGAGTTGGATAGGGGTATCTGTTTGAGAATGAGGCTTTTTAGGGACCCATTTAAGAGTGATTCTACTTTTGCGCATGGAAGAATATGTGTCCGTGCGTGATGTGTAAGACTGTGCCTCCGATGTTCGAGTGAGTGAAACATGTTGTACCGGTTGTGGCCTTGGTGTAGCTATTTGAGCCCGCAAGCAAGCCTTAGGCACCCAGATTTGTCGTGATTGTGGGCTGGCCTTCATTGACTTCTTGGGTACCCAAATAGACTTCACTTTCACAGAAGGATTAATGAAGGACTTCTTATTAGCGTCGTGTTGTTGACTACTAATAAGAGGTATTGGCCGTGGGGTCGGCCTGGTCTGAACAGGGTATTCGCCTTTTCGCCTCCATACTTGTTTCCATGGTGGAAACAATCTGCTTGGCTCCTTTTTTTGGCATCCAGTATCGGTGGTGTTCTGCTTCTTCTGTATTTGATCTGTCGTTGGTTGTTGCAACCTTCTGGTCTTTGGAAAAGAAGGGAGTTTCGTCCTCTCCCTGGCTCCGTTGTTGAGACAAGCCTCTTTCTGCATCATACAGTTTTGGACAAAAATAGCATTGTCAACTTCATGTGCGCCCCTAGAAGGACTAGGAGTTTGTGCCTTGCCTAGTTCCTTGACTGCCTCATTTTCCAATTCAACTGTAATTCGGCTATGATCTACCCATACCTGAAGAAGTCCACTTCTTAGGTTGAGGTTGACTGCATGATCATAGATCCAGTCCTGACCCAAGACAAGAGGCTCAGTGAGGTCCTCATCTTGACACACTAGTACTTTGACTGTCATCACTTCGTCTTGAATGGAGATGGGAAGATCCACCTCGCCCATGCAAGGGGTTTCCACACCTCCCAATCCTATGAGATATGCTTCTATAGGATTGATAGTTAATTTCAATTCTTGGTAGTAAGACAATTTGACAGCACTAGTGGATGCACCTGAGTCAATCAAAGCTCTTACAGTCTTTGCACCCTTTCCTTGTCCTACTTCTAGAGTTACAAAAGGTCGTCGATCGATTATTCTATGGGAACGTCCACCTGAAGCCTCGCACATGGCCATAGGATAGCCTACAGATTCTTGAGTGCCAGGCATAGGCGGGTCTCTGCCTTGTCTCCTCAATTTCATTTGTCGGATGCGTTCTAAAGCTTCTGCCTGTGCTTCTTCTCTAATTCGTTTCTCTTCTTCTTTATGTTTCTTGGCAGTGTTGAGTCGATTTAGCATCTCTTCAGTGAGGGGTTCTTGATATAACTTGACTCTGCATCCACTGATGTAACTTGGTAGAATATCACCCTCTAGAGTGGCTAGTTGAACTGCTCCACTTGTGGAGATCCTATTGATAATCATTGGCCCATAACCTCTCTTTTCTAACTTCCGTGCATGTTGCTTCAAGGTGTAGATTAGGACTAGGTCTTCTGCTTTCAAGCCCTTATCCTTTACGTGTGCATCGAAGTATGCCTTTTGCCTCTTCTTGGCTGTATAAATTCCTGCTGCAGCCCTCAATCGTGTTTCACCTAATTGTTCAAGATCGAAGACTCTAGAGGACAACTCGTGGCCTGTCCAGTCATATTCATGTGCTACTTTCAACGTAGGTATCAAAAAGTCTAGTGGTAGCACTGCATTTTGGCCGAACACCATCTGAAAGGGCGTGGCTTGGAGTACCGTTTTATAGGCTACTCGGTATGCCCAAACAGCATGGTGTAGCTGTTTGTCCCAATCAGAGCGTTTATTGTTCACTAGTTTAGTCAGCACATTGCATAAGATCTTATTAGTGCTCTCCACCTGGCCATTAGCTTGTGGATGATAGGGGGCCGATTTCTTATGTATCACCAAGAATTCTTGGAGAAGGTTTTCAATGACTTCATTCAAGAAGTGTGTGCCTCTATCACTCACCAACTCTATTGGCAATCCGTACCTCGTGAATACATTTTCAAATAAGAACTTTGTTGTTGTTTGAGCATCATTTTTTGTAGTAGCTTTCACTTCTACCCACTTGGTTAGATAGTCTGTGGCCACAATGATATATTCAGCATGTGAACCCTTAGCTGGGGGATTAATAGGACCAACAAAGTCTATTCCCCATTTAGAGAACGCACGTCCGCCCATCATAGGCTTCAGTGGCATCTCATCTTTGCGTATAGGGTACTGAGTTCTCTGACAAACATCACACCGTTTCACATAGGTATGTGCATCCATGTGAAGGGTTGGCCACCAAAAGCCCGCAAATAGTATTGCCTTGATTACCCGATCTGGTCCAAAGTGTCCTCCTGCTACACCTTGGTGAGCAGTATCCAAGATTTTGAGATATTCACTCTCATGGACACATAGTCTCAGGTAACCATCTTTACCACGCTTGTATAGATTATCACCAATGAGTGAATAATCCTGGGCTTCTTGTTCTAAACTCCTTTTCCTAGCCAGAGTCATGTCTGGAGGGAATGTTTTCGTCCTTAAGAAGGATACTAGTGGTTCACTCCAATCTGGCACTATGGACACTTGATAAAGAGTGGCATGTTCCACGGGTGGTTTAGTGCAGCAGATTGGGCATTCCTTGCACAACTTTTGGACATCAGCCTCCATAGTCGGCCAATGCACCCCGAGTCTCCTTAGTGTCTGTAAGGTTCGTTGCTTTGAGTAGTGTTGCTTTAATGCACCTACATGTGCTAATTGCAACCATTTAGTGTACTCGTCCTCTTCTACACAACAAGCCAAGATCCCTTGATTTGTGTGCTTGTACATACTACCTGCCATGATATGGTACTTCTGGGCTTTTACTACCTCTCTATCTTGAATGCTTATGACTGGGTGATTAGGCCCGTATGTCAATACTGGTGCTAATGGCTTAGCCCACTAAGGTACAACTTCCAAATTAAACAAGTAAGCGTCAGGAAGGTCATCTGATACTCCTTGTGGGGCTTCTCCGGATGTGAGCCTAGAGAGATGATCTGCTCTCAAATGAGTCTTGCCTTTTCTCACCACCACCTCAAAATCATATTCCATTAGTAAGAGGAACCATCTCACCAATCTACCTGTGTTGCATGGCTTGTTTACCAAGTATAGTAGAGCTTGATGATCAGTAAAAAAATTTAAACTTATTTGCAAGCAAATAATGTCGAAACTTTTTAACCGCATACACCATGCCTAATCCTTCTCTCTCCGTAGTGGTATAATTTCGTTCGGCTGCATTCAATTGTCTACTAGCATAGGCAATTGGAAGATCCATATTACCCTCACTGGTAGGTTGCGCTAGTACACACCCAATAGCATAATTGGATGCATCAACATGAACATGGAAAGGCTTATTCCAATCTGGTGTGGTCAAGATTGGTGCTGAACATAATCGCCGTTTAAGCTCATTGAAAGAATGCTCACATTCATCAGTCCACTCGAAGTTAGTCAACAGTACATACAGAGGCTTTGCTATGATGGCATACATGTGTATAAATCGTCGGTAATAACCACAATGCCCCATGAAAGCTTGTACTTCCTTGGCATTCTTTGGCCTAGGTAACTCGGCTATAGCTTTTACTTTCTCTTCATCCGTAGATATGCCATTCTTTGACACTATGTGTCCTAGAATTTTGCCTTGCCTGACCATGAAAACACACTTTTCTAGGTTCAGGCAGACTTGATATTCTCTACATTTGTCAAAGATTTGCCTGAGTTCAGGTATATGTGTTTGTCTAATGTTGGAATGAGCACATAGATCATCAACATAGACTTCCAAATTCTTTCTCAGGAACTCTTTAAACACATGGCACATCAATCTCTGGAAGTTTGCGGGAGCATTGGTAAGCCCGAATGGCATTACCCTAAAAGCGAATATGCCCCACTCTGTGGCAAAAGCCGTCTTATGCTGATCTTCTGGTGCAATGGCTACTTGATTGTAGCCAGAGAACCCATCTAGGAAGTTGTACACTTCCTTGCCGGCTACCCTTTCTAATAAATGCTCGGTGATAGGAAGCGGATAACTATCCCTGATAGTGGCTGCGTTAACCTTCTTCAAGTTAATGCATACACGCAGATTTCCATTTTTCTTCGGCACCACAACAATGGGGGATACCCATTCAGTATGCTCAATTTCATAGATAAATCCAGCTTCAACCAAGCGGTCTATCTCTTCTTTGATCTTGGCAGCATAGTTGTCATTGTATGTGTATGGCTTTTGTTTTGAGGGTTTGGCCTCTGTAGTCATGGGGATCGTATGTGAGCATATGTCCGGGTCCACTCCTTTCAAATCCTTGTAACTCCAAGCGAATACATCTCTGTATTCTCTTAGCAAGGCTATTAGCTCTTGTTCTTCCTCTTCTGTCAGGTCATGGCCTATGTACGTGCATCTCTCTTCCCCTTCTTCTATGGCTACCACTATTTTCTTAGTGGTTTCTTTGTTATCATAGGCCTCCCCCGATTGCGCCTCTCATTTAGGCATTCTAGTCATGACTCTCCTGTCGTCTATCTCATACTTCTTAAAATTTTTCGGGACTTCAAACAAAGATTCTCCCTCTTCTGGTGTGACTTCTCTCTTCTTTCTTTTCTTTCCTTCTTCCTTAGGGGTTACATGTGTGGCTAGCCTTACATCGTTTGTAGGCTCTCCGTGCCTCTGGGGTTGAAACTCTACTTCATAGAAGTATTCCTCATCTGATGCAAAAGGTGGGTCCATAATGATTGACTCTAGATCGGAGTCACTCGCATCCTCAAATGCATCGGGGCTAGGTTCGCACTCTTCTAGAACTGCCTCTCCCATGATGGGTTCTATGGAGAAGACTGAAATGTCATAGCCATCCTCATCACAGTGGGGTGTCCATTGTTCTTCATTGATGGCTACATCCATTGTTGCTAGAATTTCGGCCCAGCCGTGAGGTTCGAATTCTTCGTCTGGAAAAACTACAGGTGCATAGGCTGGGTCTTGGATTGATCTATGGGTTTCTTTTGCACCTACCTCTCTGGCTTTCTCTCTATTCTCTTCTTCTACTGCTACCTTACACATCCATAAGTGAGTGTCTTCATGCATCCATGAGGATCCTGATCCTATGGAATGCACCGATTCCGTATCATCTTTGGCTCTATGGATGGGGTTCCATTGGATAGGAGGGACATCTCTATGAGAGTAATCCTTGAGATTGACTTTGGTTGTAACACCTAAGTGCTGCAAATACAAGGAATTGGTTCCCCAATCCTGTACCACTTGCAACTGCCGCATAAATGGTCTTCCCAAAATCATCTCATAGGCTTGATTTTTGCTAAAGTCACAGATAGAAAATGTGTGCTCAAACTCTAAACCACAAGTAGTGAGAGTTATCCCCTCTAGTAGTCCTAAGGGTCTTTCTATGTGCCCGTCAGCCATCTGCAATTTCATTCTCGTTGGCCTGAGAGCTGGCTTGCCCCATCGTTTCCATAAGGAAGTGGTAACAATTGCAACTCCTGCACCTGAGTCCAAAATGGCCTTGGTTGTGTATCCCTGATGAGTGATGGGGAGATATGTGTTTCCCTCTTCACCCTCACTCATGTCTCCTATCTTGTCTAAGGGTATTTTTGGCACTGTTCTCTGGGATCCTACCTGGGAACGAGGTTTTGCTATCTCGGGCACTTGATTGGCTACATGTTTCCACACTTCTGGTCTAACCTTAAGCAGCTCTTCTAAGGTGAGGTTGCACTGCACTTTAGTGTTTTTCACTACCTCTGTATTCATAGGTATGACTGAATCTTCATTTCGTACCATGACCGTGGGTGCTCTCATACAAGTGGACTTTGCTTCCCATGGGCCTGTGAAATGGGGTAGTTCCTGTAAAGAATTAGACTCGAAGTCTAATCTTTCTTGAGATTGGGCACTCTCCTGCTCTCCATAAATGGAAGGAAGGTCTTGTGGGAATTGATCGTGTGTGTCATCCACCAGTTCAATGGGAGGAGGAACTTCACTCTCTTTAGCCCATTTCTCTTCTTGAATCTCTCGCAAGAATTTTGGTGTGTATTGATTCATAGAAGAAGAGGTGTCTGGTTCGGTGGAGTTAGGCACATAAGCTTCCTTGGGAGGAATGCTTATTCTAGCACTTGCCCTCTCCTTAGCCTGGGTGGTGGCTCCTTTTCCACCTCCAATCTATCCAATAGACCATCAAAGTGCAATGGTGTTTTGATGGGGTTAGAGTCATTGAACAAACGACTGGCTTCAAACATGGCTTGCGCCAATTCGACCATTTTAGCACAAAGCTTTGTTCGCTCTATCTCTAGATCGGCTCTAGGGTAACATTTCTCAAGATCTGTTACATTGGGCCCTTCTTGAATTCTGGCCTGATATGCTTTAAGCATCATGTCTAGATCTTCAGGAGTGGGATCGGCCAAGACTGATCCTACTTGGGGTGGTGGTTGGGTTACGTGTGGTGGATTGGTGGGTGGAGGAATGGAGGGTGAAGGGGATGGTAGTGGCGGGGATGTGTGAGAGTGCGTTTGAGATGTGATTTCTATGATTTTGGCTTTGGTTTCTCGTAGGCTTTCCTCAAGTTTGCTCATCTTTCTTGCCCATTGCCTTTTCATACGTTCACGACTATCTCTCCAAGCTCTTGTCCTCTTCTTATTCTGGCTCTCAGTCTCACTAACCTCCGCATTCTTTTCCTGGCCTAAGTCTTGGTTTTGCTTAAGTGTCTGGGCTCTCGTGATGACTTGTAATGGGGCTGTGGAAGTCACACTTCCTGTGGAGTCTACCACCAAGCCAATCACATTGATAGGAGTGATTTTTGGCATATTATTAGGATTCTTTGGGCAGTCTCGTAAGAGATGCTCCTTTCCACACTCCTGGAAATAGCCCTGGATTGTCACTGACTGGGGTTGTGTTGGTGGAGGCAAGGGACAATCACGAACGAGATGATCTCCCTGACATCTATAGCATGGCCCTCTAGGAAATGGAGGTCTTACCTGCCTAGGTTGAGGTCTCGGGTTGGGGTTCGTGTACATGACACTCGCATACTCTGTCTCCCAAACAGGTTCACTCGGTTCCTCATTGTAGTAAGACTCACCATGTTCAGGAGACTGCATGTAGTAAGCCTGGGGACTATCAACATGTGTAGAATCAAAGCTATGGTCACTGGGATCACTTTCTGAGATTAATGGTGTTACTGGGACTATCGCTCTATTCAGGCTTTCTTCTGCAGCAGCATACTTGACCGGAATCACATTAGTAGGAGCAAGTGGTTGTTGTGCTAGCACTGGCTGGGGTCTCAGCTGGGCCTGATATTGCAGTTGATAATTTTGCTGAGGCCTAATATATTGTTGTGGTGAATATTGACTCTGGTATCTGCCTTGTTGAGGGTATGGCTGAGGGTAGGTTTGCCTAACTGCTTGCTTATTGTATGGGCAGTCCTGTGCTGAGTGATTTGTGTACCTTTGCTCTATGGTGCAATATTGGCTGCTAGGATTCACTTGGGGTTGAGCCGTGATGGGACATGCATTTGCCATATGGTCACCACCGCAAGTATAGCACCTCTTTACTGGGGCAAATCTAGGAATTTGTTTACTAGAGACACCTAGTTTTTGAGCTACTTTTTCCGCAAGTTCCTCAATTGATGTGGATTGTGAGGAAGAGAGGCTAGAGGTACTATCTGAATCTTTGTAGATTTTGGAAAGCTCTAACTCCTCCCCTAGGTTATCCTCAATATCGATGCACATGCGTACACATTCTTCTATAGTCCGGGGGTCCTTCAAGTACACATATGATCTCAATTTGGTACTTAGCAATCCATCCAAGAATAAAGCCACTTGCTTAGCGGCCGTGGGTAACTCAGGACCAGGGCATCGCTCAAGATATTGCCTAAATCTTCTTCCTGCAAGTCTCACCGTCTCTTGCGAGGTCTGCTTGAAGCTGTATATCAATGAGGAAGTATTATGCCTTATGCCACTTTTAGAGAATTCGATAATGAATGCCTCTAAAAGTTGATCTATGCTTCTAAACTGCCTCTTGTTTATTGGCTGAAACCATGTCAGGGCGGTGTTCCTAAGGGTTAACCCAAAGGCATTGTACTACGTGAACAGGTCTTCAACTTGTTCAGCTCTCAAGACTTGCTTAAACTCAGCTACATGATCGTAGGGGTCTCCAGTGCCATCGAAGCAGTTTTTCATGGACTTAACTAGCTGGGTCGGTCTCAAGGTCCTCGTATGCTCTCTTGGTCTTGGCAAAGGGAAATCATCGGCATTTCTTCGGTTCCCTGGGGCTCTATTGTTGGAAACAATATCATATTGTGCATATCCCAATTGGTCAAAATATATTCTAAGTTTCTAGCATGTATAGAACTCAAGGCTAGTCTTTATAACAGCGAACATTCCTTTTAGACTATGTTTTTTGAACAATAGCACAAGCAAAGACGAACGGACGGAGATTTCTCGAACGATATTCCGATTGAGTTTTTCAAGAGCGATCATTGAGCGTTTAACTTACGAAAGCTTTTAGGAGTGCTTTATTGTCAGCTTTTCAAGGGACACAAAATCCTATATAAGACAAGCTTGGCTTATTTTCTTGCATCCTTCACCTAGGATCAACACAAGCTTTCTGGAGCTTGGACCTCAGTAGAGGTGGTGTTTCTTCTAGCACATGGGGCAGCCATGGTGCTAACTTGAAGCATGTTGAGGACCAGCTATGGAGTTCTTCTTGGTGATTCTTCTTGGAGAAGATGAAGGGTGTGCTCACACTCTAGCTCATGGAGAGGAGGTCATCTCTTGTTCATGGCAAGAAGACTTGATTATTAGCAGCTTGATGGTGAGGATCGCCCATCTACATGATGTATTTGAAGATCATGTTCTACAAGAAGATGTTAGGTTGAAGATTATCTTCTACAAGAAGATATCTGGCTACTTCAAAGACATTGGATGGGACCATCTACATGATTTTGAAGATTATCTTCTACAGGAAGATATTAGGTTGAAGGTTGTCTTCTACAAGAAGATGTCGGGCTACTTCAAAGACATTGGATGGTGTTTAACATAAGATTCACATCTTATGTTAAGTATTCAGGTACATATTCTCTTTATGCACACAGGTACTACTTGAAGTTTATGGAGGCTGTGGCGTTCATATCAGAAGGAGTCGTATTCGGCATAGGTATAAGAGAATCAGTACTTATATGCTTTATGCATATTTTTATGAGGTGTTTGAGAAGGTGTGTTCACATGAGTTTGAGGATTTCCAGCAACAATCTTGTTAGCATTCTATGCTACTTTATAAGTATGTGATCTTTTCACACACGTATCTAACTTAGGGTCTTCCATAGCCTAAGTTTAGATGTAGGTTTGTTGACCATCAGTTTCATACTGATCCTTCCTCTTTCAGTCACTCATATTCACTCTTCTATAACCTATAAGGTCACACATCTCGTGTATATTCAGATTACTGCCCACACATCTGAATATGTTTGTTACATTGTACATTCACTCATTCATCTATTTCTCATCACATAGAATGGTTGAGAATTTTGCTCCCACATTGTACATTGAACATTGGTATATATGATACTATGAGTAAGCGATGGCTTACGTAACACCTTACACATGACGTCTATTCTTTCTCTATCTTTGTCTCATCATCTGTATGATTAAGTTGTGGTATGTTCATGTTTTGTCAATATGGAAGATTGCTGGAATTAATGTTGTACATGACTGGAACTATGGAACCATGGACCTGTGACATGAGCCTAAGGGCCTACCTCACTTCCAACATTTGGTATCAGAGCTTTAGGGATTTGGTATCAGAGCACTAAGGTTTTGGTTTCAGAACTTTAGATCTTTGGCATCAATACATTAAGGCTCATTCATAATCCCAGGTTCCTAGACTTCCAGATTTACAACATATGATTTGAAAGCATCTTCTAATATTTGACATTTGACATACACACTTAATCTAGATGAGTAGAGATTTAAGAATTAGACAATTCAGTTACATGTGTATTCATCAGTGTGGAGTATGAAGTTGATGATCTGTTAGCAGCCGAATATTTTTGAAGAGTATGCAAATACTTTACAAAAGTATTGTTTGAAGACCCAGACTTGATGAAGAGAAGACTACTTCAAATTCAAGGAAGAACAATGGTTTAGAGAAGATGAAGGAATTAGATCAACATCAAATCACAGGTATCAGTTTCTACTATCAGATTATCATTTGCAGGTCATATCTTAGAAGAGCAGTTATGAAGAGATTTGAAGAAATTCAAGGATTGCTTTTATACGCTTTCATCATTTGAAAGTTAAAGGCTACATCGAAACATGTATCTAGAGGTTTTTCTAGAGAGTTTTGAGAGATCTCTTTCATGGCAAGAAAGTTCATCTAAGAAGACAAGTGCAGAGATGAGATGAGTTTTTTCAGCCAATTTTCTGTTGTAAGTTGGTTGGATATCAAGGTACAAATGTATCTAGAGAAGGTAACTCTAGAAGGGCAATTCATCATTCAGACAACGATTGGTGAATTTAGTCGTTTCAGACATTTGAAACAACATTTTGATTCAGAGATATGAGGAGATGGTAAAACATGTTTCTATATTCACTTCCATTTATATACCATGTTTTGTTTTATCTCTTACTCTTATCATTAGAGGAAGAGAAACGTTCATTTGAAGAAGTCAAGAGTGCTTGCTATTTCAAGATGAAGATAACAAAAGGTATGGAAGAGAAGTTTGAAGATGTCGACATTATCATCCGGTGGAAGAAAGATGCAGAAAAAGAAAGTCCATCATTTCCAAAATAAAAGTAAGACTTCCTTTTCTCATATATTTTCCATATACTTTTCCTATTTTATCCTCTACACCCAAAGACAAGTCTACGAGTACATCTTGTGTAAAGAAGAAGCAGTTTCTTGTTTTGCATTACACTTGATCATGATTTAGTAAATTTGATAAAGAATTGCATTGAGAGAAAGAAAAGCAGCAGATATATGTTTTGACTCATATGTATATGAGTTATAGTTTTTAAGCAGGCAGCTTATATGTTCCCTCAAAGAATTCTTGGAGTGTCAATATAGAGCTACTTGGTATATGAAAAGTTGCAGAGAAGTATATTTCTTCTTTATCTAACTCTTGAGGTAAAAGAGTTTTTTTGTAGCAGATGTTGAAGACTTGGGTTGAGGTTTTATGTTTGGAAAAGGTTACCTCATATTCAGTATTTTCAGAAACTTCAGAAAATTCAGAATCTTGTTGATGTACCAGTCAGTTGAAGAATCTACTTTCAGTGATTGTCTTGACTTTTGGATACATGTTTGTATTCAAAAAGGTGTTCCATCATATCCTATCACTTGATTGAAAAGTGGATTTAGCCAAAAGAAAATCAAGCAGGTACTATCACATTTCACTCGGGTAAAATATGAAAGTTATGAAGTATCAACTTGCAGCTTTTGAAGTTCTCAAGGTGAGAAGTTTGTCCACTTATGTTTCAAGTAGGAATTGCAGATTCCTTGAAGGATTTGTTTGAAGAAAAGTTTTACAACTTTTTGAGAAGCATGGACACTTGGAGACATTCATGAAGTAAATCAAACATTCAGTCATGAAGGTTTGATGACAGCAGATTCTACACAGGAGAGATCATTGATCTCATATGATCTTATATGATCTTGAGTATTTATGATTCAGTTGTCTATCCTTTGTTTGTGAAGATTCTTAACATTGGAAGAAGTAAGTCAAAGATTCAGGTTCTATCAGATTTGTGTTACAGAGACATAGAAGATACTTGTTATGTTACAGAAGCTTATGAATCCTATAAAGCTTTCAGCAAGGTTTTGTTATGTTAGGATCAGCTAACCTTATTCTAGATTTTGGAAAGCTGAGGAATGACATGGAAAGCTGAGGAATGACATGGAAAGCTATTGGCATCTGATCAATGCTAATAAAAAGGATTCAGAGATTTTGTTTCAGATACAGGTATTGATCACTGAAGATCAGATTTATGAAGGAAGACGTTCCAGATTTCATAAAGTCTGATATAATTTGAAGAATACTGGATACTAGTGTTAAGTCATTCAGGGGGTTGATGAAACATGAAGACTTATTTTCAAGCCATATGTAAAAGAATGCAGAGTCATACCTACAGGTATTCCTATTTCAGGTATTCCTATATTTCCTTTGTCAAGTTCTCTTTATGTTCCATCTTTGAAAGAAGAAGGAAGAAGGAGAATGTTTGGAGAAAGTTCCTATTAGGATGTTCCTGTTCAGGAGAAGGTGCCAGATTTATATTGAAGAGAAGCTTGATATTTCAGAAAGGTATATTTCAGACGTGCACACATATATGTTTATACCAAGTTCTGAAGGAAAGAGGTATGAAGGATTTAAAGGATGAAGACATGATGACATCATAGATTTTTTGACTCATATTGAGTTGAGTACAGTCAGAGATGAACCAGCAGTGTTCATAATACACTACGTTGTGAGTTGACAGTCACAGGTTCCAGGATTCAGTTCTTGATTTTTAGTGTATTTACATGACACAGCAGAAGTACGTTGAGAAATCCTTTTGGAAGGTAAAAGCAAATATATGGATCCTAGTGTATGTTTTCACGTTTTTGAAGACAGGAGATAGCAGGTGCAGAGACAGTACATGCTACATTTGTTGAGTAGTGATTGCTTGATGAGTACACTATTGGATATCTAGTTTGCATATTTTCTCAAGTATTATGGTTCATATTCAGCAAGTTCAGGTTTTTTGAAGAAAATTCAAATTCAGTTTTGAAGAAGACTTTTGAAGAATAAGTTTTGAAGTGCGAAGCTTGCGACAGGCTATTTGAAGCCTGTGGTAATTTGCAGATTATAAAGTTTGCAGATCCAGTTCAGTTTATACCAATATGACATTGCAGGGGGGATTGTTGGAAACAATATCATATTGTGCATATCCCAATTGGTCAAAATATATTCTAAGTTTCTAGCATGTATAGAACTCAAGGCTAGTCTTTATAACAGCGAACATTCCTTTTAGACTATGTTTTTTGAACAATAGCACAAGCGAAGACGAACGGACGGAGATTTCTCGAACGATATTCCGATTGAGTTTTTCAAGAGCGATCATTGAGCGTTTAACTTACGAAAGCTTTTAAGAGTGCTTTATTGTCAGCTTTTCAAGGGACACAAAATCCTATATAAGACAAGCTTGGCTTATTGTCTTGCATCCTTCACCTAGGATCAACACAAGCTTTCTGGAGCTTGGACCTCAGTAGAGGTGGTGTTTCTTCTAGCACATGGGGCAGCCATGGTGCTAACTTGAAGCATGTTGAGGAGCAGCTATGGAGTTCTTCTTGGTGATTCTTCTTGGAGAAGATGAAGGGTGTGCTCACACTCTAGCTCATGGAGAGGAGGTCATCTCTTGTTCATGGCAAGAAGACTTGATTATTAGCAGCTTGATGGTGAGGATCGCCCATCTACATGATGTATTTGAAGATCATGTTCTACAAGAAGATGTTAGGTTGAAGATTATCTTCTACAAGAAGATGTCTGGCTACTTCAAAGACATTGGATGGGACCATCTACATGATTTTGAAGATTATCTTCTACAAGAAGATATTAGGTTGAAGGTTGTCTTCTACAAGAAGATGTCGGGCTACTTCAAAGACATTGGATGGTGTTTAACATAAGATTCACATCTTATGTTAAGTATTCAGGTACATATTCTCTTTATGCACACAGGTACTACTTGAAGTTTATGGAGGCTGTGGCGTTCATATCAGAAGGAGTCGTATTCGGCATAGGTACAAGAGAATCAGTACTTATATGCTTTATGCATATTTTTATGAGGTGTTTGAGAAGGTGTGTTCACATGAGTTTGAGGATTTCCGGCAACAATCTTGTTAGCATTCTATGCTACTTTATAAGTATGTGATCTTTTCACACACGTATCTAACTTAGGGTCTTCCATAGCCTAAGTTTAGATGTAGGTTTGTTGACCATCAGTTTCACACTGATCCTTCCTCTTTCAGTCACTCATATTCACTCTTCTATAACCTATAAGGTCACACATCTCATGTATATTCAGATTACTGCCCACACATCTGAATATGTTTGTTACATTGTACATTCACTCATTCATCTATTTCTCATCACATAGAATGGTTGAGAATTTTGCTCCCACATTGTACATTGAACATTGGTATATATGATACTATGAGTAAGCGATGGCTTACGTAACACCTTACACATGACGTCTATTCTTTCTCTATCTTTGTCTCATCATCTGTATGATTAAGTTGTGGTATGTTCATGTTTTGTCAATATGGAAGATTGCTGGAATTAATGTTGTACATGACTGGAACTATGGAACCATGGACCTGTGACATGAGCCTAAGGGCCTACCTCACTTCCAACATCTATGTCCCTCAGGTTCCCCTCTATTCGTTTCCATTCTCGTTCTTTCTCTTCCCCAAGAGTTGGCAAAGCTTACCTCAGGTCTCTCTCGACTCCTTTCTCTTTGACTCCCATGAGCTTGAGATGTTCCAGCTCCTTGGCGACCAAAGGACATATTCGATCTTGGTTGGGGGAAAATAAATTCTCCTTTCCACGTGTAAGCATGCCTATCATTTTCTGTAACCCCAAAGATCCTCTCTGAAGAGTGATCTAAGTAGGTCACTCTTCCTGGAATATCCGGATCTTTGAACTCATATATCATGATTGTTCCTACCTCACTCAGCTGACTAGTTCTGTATCTCCAAAAGGCTTCATCCGTTTCTCGGTTCAAGAGGAGATCTGTGCTCTTATTATCTTGGGGAATCCACTCTGGTGTGATAATCCTCGTGAGAATAGATTTGCCTCGGGGGGTTCTAGGTTCTTCGCCCATGTTTCCTTGCTCTAGGTCACCTAAGTCCGCTTCCGGGACCACATTCCCAAATTCATCTGTCCTATCGGGATGACTGGTGACTACATATATTGTCCCTTCCTTGTCCAAGTATGCTCCATTTTCAAACTTGACAGCTGGGCGCTCTAGCCCAATGGATTGGTCAGGGTTTTTAATCTGGACCACCGTTCTTCGTAGGCCGTCCTCATAGATGCTAGCACCTAATCGGTTGGTCCTAAGGTACTCGAGTTGCATCTTGTAAGGGCCTTCCACCCTATGTAAATATGGCACCCCAGAACTTCCTGTAGGTCTCTCCATACCGTGGGACATCTCAGACTCGCTAGTCTCAGAACTAGGGTAATAGGAATGATGGCTCAACTGCTGGGCCCAAGACCTAGCAGTATGATTGACACTAGCCTCTGAAGATCTAAGACTTTATCTGTCTCTCCCTAGGTGTCTACTTGACCTAAGGTTCATATGCCCTTTGTACGTTGCTGATTCTTTGGTACCAGACACTTGTCCCTTTTAAGTTCCTTTGGATGTGTTTTCTTGTTTTTAATTAAGCGTCGTCATGAGCACTTTAGTGTGTCGTACTTGATGTTCTGCGTCCGCTTAGTTCAAGTTCTTTTCCTTTAAGTTATCCCTTGACTGCAATTTAGCCTATCCTTGCACTTGAGAAATTAAAGACTCTTCAAACTTGGGTGTTCCATCGTACTCCTAGTCAATCAGGACAACTACTCGCACTTAGCCTATGCTAAGAATGGACTGAAGGGGTTAAGAGATGTTCCAACCTCAAGTCGCTCCTTCTGGTGATGCTTGTCTACCCAGCAAGCATGCTCCCAAGCTTGTTCGCTTTGGCACTTACTTTGCTTCCTCCAAAAGTTCTCGATGATCGTGTAGGAACCTCAAGTTTAGCTTCAATTTGATCCTTCAATTGACAGACAATTTATTTCAGACACTTTTTAATGCCCCTTGTTCCCCCTTTTGTATTGCTAAAAGAAAAAATTTCCTCTAGAGCTCCCTTGGTGTACCTACCCCTCAGTGTGTCAACTTCAAAATATCATATATGAAAATCAACACATTATTCTTATAAAAAACAGTGAGGGCATGTAGTATATGCCACGAGCTTTCCGACAAGCCCTAGAGCTCAAAAAATGGCTTTCGTATGAAAAAGTTATGACCGTTCAGGGTTTAGGGGGTTAAACAGACAAACAGAACCTTTCAGGAGTTTTAATGCATTTTTCTAAGGCCTTTGCAAGTGTGTGAGTATTTGAGAGTGCAAATATGCCCAAAATTTAGCCTAAATTTCCAAAAAATTTACCCCTTAATTTTTGCCGAAAATGTCTGTCTATCACGATAGACGGTGTCTGTCGCGATAGATGGGTCTGTCGCGATAGATGGGTCTGTCGCGATAGATGGGTCTGTCGCGATAGACGGTGTCTGTCGCGATAGATGGGTCTGTCGCGATAGACGGTGTCTGTCGCGATTGATGGGTCTGTCGCGATAGGCGGTGTCTGTCGCGATAGACGGTGTCTGTCGCGATAGAGGTGTCTGTCGCGATAGATGTGTCTGTCGCGATAGACGGGGTCTGTCGTGATAGACGGGTCTGTCGCGATAGACGGTGTCTGTCGTGATAGATGGGTCTGTCGCGATAGACGGTGTCTGTCGCGATAGACGGGTCTGTTGCGATAGACGGTGTCTGTCGCGATAGATGGGTCTGTCGCAATAGACGGGTCTGTCGCGATAGACGGTGTGTGTCGCGATAGACGGTGTCTGTCGCGATAGACGGTGTCTGTCACGATAGACGGTGTCTGTCGCGATAGACGGTGTCTGTCGCGATAGACAGTGTCTGTTGCGATAGATGGGTCATTCGCGATAGACGGTATCTGTCGCGATAGACGGTGTCTGTCAGGATAGACGGTGTCTGTCAGGATAGACGGTGTCTGTCGCGATAGACGGGTCTGTCGCGATAGACGGTGTCTGTCGCAATAGACGGTTACCGTGCCACACACGCATTCACAAAATATTAAGTTTTTCTGTCTGTCGCGACAGACAGAGGTAGTCGTCCTGGGACCTGTGCAGAGTCTGTCGTACCTGCGCGAGCTGCTGGAGATGGTGGTACAGCTAGTTCCTGCAACAAAAGCTCAAAAACACACAAAAGCAGATTGCATGCAAGCTCTCTCTCGCTCTCTCTCACAATGGAATGAGGGAAATGAGGTGGGGAGTGGATTATGACCAAAAAACTGAAATTTTTGTGGAGATGGAGATGGAGCTGGGAGATGGTGGGGATGATGATGGTGATGATGGTGATGCAAAAATAAGAAAAAAAATGAAGGAAAATAAGGAAAAGAAAGGATATTACCTATAACTCCAATGTCTCAACTCAACATCTTACCATCACATGCTCGTCCTCGAAGCTCTATCCCCGGCAACGGCGCCAAATTTGGTGTCACTCTAGCACAATGGTGAGTACCAACATAATTGTCAATCCGTGGAGACGTGAGGACTAGTATGAAGACTATGAGCAAGTGAAGGCACAAGTGTGAGTGAGAAGCACACAAGCATGCACACACATACACACACACACGCACACAAGGCAAGAACAAGGAGAGGAACAATGGAGTTCTTTGCATTAGTCAAAAAGTCTCTTACATAAGCTCAATTCACAAACAATCTAACCCCAAAAATGAGCTCTCTAGCTTTTTTTATAGTTTTCTCACTAGCTTTGGCCTTGTCCAGACCTAGTGTCCAGCCTAGTTAAAAATTAGGTTCTAGAGCATATTTGAGGGCTCAAACGAAGTCTAAAAATTATGAAAATTGATATGTAGCTAATTCTAATACTCCTCAAGCTCGAGGACTCCTCGTCTTGAACAAAACGGAGTCTATTCTACCAAAAATGGAATTTACAATGTGTGTGTAGTGATTAAAATCACTTGAGTTGTGAATGGTCCTTGGAAAAAATGATTAGGCCTTGTTGCCGTATTGTGCATGACTGCTCCGTTGTGCTAGTATGCTCTTCATCTGACTTGTATGCCAACATAGGGCCTTAGTGCCTTCTTCACCTTTGATCACAGAGAGTGACCCGAAATCAAACAGTTTTGACTCCACTCATGTAGATAGTCCACCCGCTTATTACACGGAGTCACCAGAACATGTGGAGACATATCATTATGATAGTCCACCAGTGGAACCTAGTTGGGAGCCAGACTATGCTAATGTGATGTACACAAACCCAAATCCACGGCCCCAATTGAGACAGCAAAGACCATAGGGCCCTAGAGGACCATGCTTTAGGTGCCAAGGAGATCATTTCATAAAGGATTGTCCACATCCTCCAATAGCAGGACAATCACAGTACTATAACATCCAAGGCTTTTGTGCCGATTGTGGCAAAGAGCACATAATCAAAGATTGTCCTAAGAACCCAGTTAACGCTTCAAATGTGACACCGATCAACGTGATAGGTATTGTACACAATGCAGATCGATCCAACCCTACATACGTGCCTATCCAAGCTATAACAAGAGCCCAGGCGCTCTTACAGAACCAACAGCTTAATCAAGAGAAAGTAGCCGGAAGTAGTGAAGTTGCAGAATCTAGCAGTAAAAAAACGAAATCTTGGAAAGATTCTAGAGAAAGAATTAAGAGAAAATGGAGTAAAATGATAATTGAGTTGGAAGGAAGTCTCAAGGAATCTAGAGCCAAAATTCTAGAATTGACTTCACAGGAGTTGAATCAAGAGAACCCAACTCAAAAATTAGGATGAGTTTTAGCAGAACCCATACCAGAAAATCTAGACATGATGTTTCGTGCATATCAGGCTAGAATAAACGAAGGACCTCAAGTAGCTGAAATGAGTAAGAACTACCCTCGAGCAAACTTAGAAATTGAGAGGACTAAGCTTTGTATGAAGATGGTAGAATTAGCACAAGATTTGTTCGAAGCCTCTAGATATCTTAATTGGAATAACATGGCAAAACCTGAATTACACTTTCAAGGACTAATGGAGAGGCTAGAATACTTGATAGAAAGCAAAGAGAAGAAGGATCAGCATAGGAACCCTATTGTCCCAGAGACACAAGAAAGGAATGCACCATCCCTATCTCAAGTACCCAATACAGAAAGTCAAGACAACCTATCTTCCATACATAGGTACTCACATGAATTTTTGAGAAAAATACAAGAAGAGAAGTGGAGAAAAGAACAAGGAACCCATCCTCCTATTCAAGAAATAGACGACTTGCAGGAGCAATTTCCACAAGATATTCCCTCTATTTACGATGATGTAGAGGAACAACAACTGAGTGAACACACAGGATTTGAATCCAATTCTTTACAAGAATTACCTCAGTTCACAGGACCTTGGGAAGTAAAGTCTATTAGCATGAGAGCACCCACGATAATAGTGAGGAATGAAGAATCAGTAATCCCTAGAAACACGGAAGTAATCAAGAATACCAAAGTACAGTGTAATCTCACTCTAGAGGAGTTGTTAAAGGTAAAACCAGAACTGTGGAAACATGTAGCAAATCAATTCCCTGAGCTTGCTACAACTTCCTCACAGATAGGATCACATAAGAGGGTACCGGAGATACCCATAGAAAAGATCGGAGATGTAAGTGAAGGAGAGGAAGGTAACACGTATCTTCCAATAACCCATCAGGGCTACACCACGAAAGCCATCTTAGATTCAAGAGCCGGAGTAGCCATTGCTACCACCGCTTTATGGAAACGTTGGGGTAAGCCAGCACTCAGACCTACCAGGATGAAACTACAAATGGCTGATGGACACATAGAGAAACCATTAGGCTTACTAGAAGGCATATCTCTCACCACTTGTGGTGTGGAATTTGAGCATACCTTTTGCCATTTGTGACTTTGCGAAAAATCATGCTTATGAGATGATATTGGGATGACCATTCATGCGTCAGTTGCAAATCGTACAAGATTGGGGAACTAATTCTTTGTACTTGCAACATTTAGGAGTGACTACTAAATTCAATCTTAAAGACTATTCACATCGAGATGTACCCCCAATACAATGGAATACCATCCATAAGACACCGGTAGAAACAAAATCGATACACTCATTAGAGTCAGACCCCTCATGGTTACACGAGGACACTCACTTATGGATGTGTAAAGTTGCAAAACAAGAAGAAGAACGGTTAGAAGCTAGGACCTTAGGTGCGGAACAACATCCACGAACTCTTCAAGACCCAGCATATGCACCGGTAGTATTTCCAGATGAAGAGTTTGAACCCCATGGTTGGGCAGAAATCCTAGCAACCATGGACGTGGCCATCAATGAAGAACAATGGACATCCCACTGTGACGAGGATGGCTATGACATTTCAGTTTTTACGATAGAGCCAATCATGTGTGATTCAATTTTAGAAGAGTGTGAACCAAATACTGATGCATTTGAGGATGCAAGTGACTTCGATTTAGAATCAATTATCATGGACCCTCCATTTGCATCAGAGGAAGAATATTTTTACAAAGTAGAAACTCATCCTCAGAACCACGAAGAAGTTATGAATGATGTGAGAATAGCCACTCAAGTGACTAGCAAGAGTGAAGGCAAGAAAAGAAAGAAGAAAGAAACCATGTCAGAAATAGAAGAATCTTTGTTTGAAGTACCCGAGAACTTCAAGAAGTATGAAATCGAAGATAGACGAATCATGGTACGAATGCCTAACAGAAAAGCTGACATTGGAGAAGCATAACCAAGAAAATCATAGTTGCCATAGAAGGGGAAGAAGAAAAATGTACCTACATAGGGCATGATTTGACGAAGGAAGAAGAAGAAGAATTAGTTGCCCTATTGCGCGAATATAGAGATGTATTTGCTTGGAGTTACAAAGACCTGAAAGGAGTAGATCCAAACATACGTTCCCATAGAATCCCTATGACCCCAGATGCAAAACCGACAAAACAAAAACCATACATGTACAATGATAATTACGCTGCGAAAATTAAAGAGGAGATAGATCGCTTGATAGAAGCAGGATTCATTTACGAAATTGAGCATACCGAATGGGTATCCCCCATTGTGGTTGTGCCCAAGAAAAATGGAAAATTGTGTGTGTGTATCAACCTTAAAAAAGTCAATGCCGCCACAATTAGAGATAGTTATCCTCTTCCTATCACATAACACTTATTGGAAAGAGTTGCGGGCAAGGAAGTTTACAGCTTTCTTGATGGATTCTCAGGCTATAATCAAGTAGCCATTGCTCCCAAAGATCAGCACAAGATGGCTTTTGCCACTGAATGGGGCATATTTGCATTTCATGTGATGCCATTTGGCTTAACAAATGCACCCGCCACTTTCCAGCGACTCATGTGTCATGTTTTCAAGGAATTCTTACGCAAGAATTTGGAAGTTTATGTCGATGACTTATGTGCACATTCAAATGTAAGACAGACACATATCCCTGAGTTAAGACAAATATTTGACAAATGTCGAGAATATCAGGTTTGTTTGAACCCAGAAAAATGCGTTTTCATGGTCAGACAAGGCAAAATTTTAGGACACATTGTGTCAAAGAATGGAATTTCTACAGATGAAGAAAAGGTGAAAGTAATTGCAAAATTACCTAGACCAACTAATGTGACAGAGGTACAGGCATTTATGGGCCATTGTGATTATTATAGGAGATTCATACACATGTATGCAATCATAGCCAAGCCTTTGTACTCTCTTTTGACTCATTTTGAATGGACAGATGAGTGTGAAAATTCATTCAATGAACTTAAAAGACGTTTGTGCTCAGCACCTATATTGACAACCCCAGATTTGAGTAAGCCATTCCATGTACATGTGGATGCATCCAATTATGCCATAGGATGTGTGTTAGCACAACCCACGAGTGAAGGTAACATCGATCTCCCCATAGCTTACACGAGCAGACAATTGAACGCAGTAGAAAGAAATTACACCACGACGGAACGAGAAGGATTAGGGATGATCTATGCAGTAAAGAAATTCAGACATTATTTGTTGGCAAACAAGTTCAAATTATTTACAGATCATCAAGCCCTATTGTACTTAGTCAACAAGCCATGTAACACAGGATGACTAATACGTTGGTTTTTATTACTCATGGAGTACGATTTTGAAGTAGTAGTCAGGAAAGGAAAGACACATCTCAGAGCTGACCACCTTTCAAGATTAACCTCAGGAGAAGCTCCTCAAGGAGTAGTGGATGATTTACCAGATGCATATTTGTTTAACCTTGAGATAGCACCAGAATGGGTTAAGCCGATAGTCCCTATTCTCACGTATGGACCCAAGAATCCTAGGATAAGGATCAAGGAAGGAGAGATTACCAAGTTTCAGAGATACCAAATCATAGCAGGAAGCATATATAAACAGGATAATCAAAATATTCTTTCTTGTTGTGTAGATGATTCAGAACATGCAAATTGGTTGCAATTAGCACATGTAGGTGCATTGATGCAACATCATTCAAAACATCGTACATTGCAGACTCTGCATAGACTAGGAGTATACTGGCCTACGATGGAAGCAGATGTCTACAAGTTGTGTAAAGAATGCCATGTATGTTGTGAAAGACCACCAGTAGAACATGCTACATTGTATCACGTGTCTCTCACACCAGACTGGAGTGAACCTTTAGTGACATACTTGAGGACGAACACATTCCCTCAAGGAATGACTTTAGCGCGACAACGTAGTCTAGAGCAGGAAGCTCAAGACTATTCACTTATTGGCGATAATCTATACAAACGAGGACGAGATGGATACCTAAGACAGTGTGTTCATGAAAGCGATTATCTGAGCATACTAGAGACTGCACACCAAGGTGTTGCAGGAGGTCATTTTGGACCAGATAGGATAATCAAAGCCATCCTCTTTGCAGGATTATGGTGGCCCACTCTTCACATGGATGCGCATACCTATGTTAAGAGATGTGATGTGTGCCAAAGAACTCAATTTCCTACTCGCAGAGATGAAATGCCATTGAAACCCATGATGGGCAGACGTGCATTTTCTAAGTGGGGCATAGACTTTGTAGGACCCATTAACCCCCTGCAAAAGGTACACATGCGGAATACATTATTGTGGCCACAGAATATCTCACCAAATGGGTAGAGGCAAAAGCCACGAAAAAGAATGATGCACACAGGACTGCAAAATTCTTATTTGAAAATGTCTTTACAAGATATGGATTGCCTATAGAGTTAGTGAGCAATCGAGGAACTCACTTTCTAAACCAAAGTCATTGAATATTTGTTACATGATTTTATGGTGATTCACAAGAAATCCGCACCATATCATCCTCAGGCCAATGGTCAGGCTGAAAGCACTAACAAGATCCTTTGTAACGTACTGACGAAACTCGTGAACAACAAACGTTCAGATTGGGACAAACAGTTACACCACGTTGTTTGGGCATATCGAGTGGCCTACAAGACCGTACTCAATGCAACTCCCTTTCAAATGGTTTTTGGTCAGAATGCTGTGCTTCCTTTGGACTTCTTGATACCGACCCTTAAGGTTGCACAAGAACATCAGTGGACCGGCCATGAATTATCAGCAAGAATAATGGACTTGGAACGATTAGGAGAAATCACGTTGAAAGCAGCAACAGGAATATACGCGGCAAAGAAGCGACAGAAAGCATATTTTGATGCACATGTGAAAGATAAAGGCTTGAAAGAAGGAGATTTAGTTCTAGTATATACGCTAAAACAACACACACAGAAGTTAGAAAAGCGAGGTTATGGACCTATGATCATCAACAGACTCTCGACAAGTGGAGCAGTACAATTAGCCACCTTAGAAGGAGACATAATGCATAATTACATTAATGGCTGTAGAGTCAGGTTATACCAAGAACCTCTTACTGAGGATATGCTTAGACGACTCACGTTGGCAAAGAAGCATAAGGAGGAAGAAAATAGAATACGAGCTGAAGCTCAGGCTGAAGCTATAGAACACATTAAGCGCATGAAACTAAGAAGACAAGTACTAGGGAGAGAACACTATAACCATCCGGAAACAACACCCAGATACCCCATGGCCATGTTTCAAGTAAAGTCAACTACTCATCCTAGCATAGTCGATAGGAGACCATTCATTACAGTCAGGCTAGAGCACGACAATCCTTGCCAAGAGCTCAGGGCTTTAATTGATTCAGGTGCTGTGACTAGTGCGATTAGATGGTCCCACTATAAGGATTCAGGAATAGAAATGCGGCCAATTGAGGCATACCTTATAGGGCTAGGAGGCATGGAAACCCCTTGCATGGGTGAGGTGGACCTTCCTATCCTCATAAACAAAGTGACCTTGACAGTAAAGCTACTAGTGTGCCATGATGACGACCTGATAGAACCCCTAATCCTTGGCCAGGATTGGCTATACGATCACTCGGTGGACCTAAATCTTAGTCAAGGCTCCTTGCAGATTGGAACCTTAGAACAGAAGCCAGTGATACCGCTTGACTTCCCTAATGGCATTCCGACTGAGGTTTGTAACCCTAGACCCTATGAAATGCATGCGACGAAAGACCGGAAGATCTTTGGTCACATCAGTCACGTTACATCTACACCAACCCACTCGGGCTTGGCTATAGACAGTTGTCAGTCAGAAGGACGTCAAGAGATTTTTCCTGGGGCTTCCTGCAAACTAGAAGGGGTAATTGCCCAACAGATTGGGCGAATGGGCACAATCAGCGGACACATGGGCAAAACACCCTACGGTGCCCATCCTTCCACACTTACTGCGGACTGGCCTAGATTAAAAGTACAAAACGGAGCACTTCCTAATGGGTAGGTTTCACAAGTGTTGGACCTCCCTTCTTTTCCAAAGCAGAGTGTCCCTCCGACCTCTCAACCTCAACCACACAGGAGTCAACCACTACAAAGGAACCCAGACCGACGACAATATCAGACGACACAAAGAGGAAAGCAGTCTCAGCAACACAAAGCAAGTGGCACAAGACAAATATGGGTGCCAAAAGGACAGAAAGCACCGACAAATTTCAACAATCTAGATAATGACAAGAAGAAGTCAAGGCAGAAGCAGAATCAGTATCCAACATCCCCTCAACCTTCTTCTACAAGTTCAACCATTCGACAAATCTGGATCGCCAAGAAGTACCTAATGAATCGACCCACACCCACGCAGATTTGGGTACCCAAACCATGTATTATAGCTCAACCCTCAAGCCATGTAAAATACACCCTTCGGAAAGCTTTTTAGCCCTCCATATCACCAAATCCGATATCATCTTTTGTCCCTCCGCAGAGACCTATCACTCGATCACAAACTCTTAGGAAGTGGATACCGAAACATATCCAAAAGTCTTCTCCTAACCCATTGTCTAACATAACTCCCACCCCGACTAATCTACAACCATGTAATAACTCATTCATGACTAAACCTTGTATAAATCCACACACTATAACCCAACATCACTTGTAATAATACCTCATCAAGAAAAGTATGTATCATCTGAATGCATGTAGGTGTCTAGAGACCTGCATTAGCTCTGCAAAAACGATTGCATCAATCACTTCACAACACTTGGCTACACGGGTTACACATCGACTATGGAAAGGGATTGCGGTCTCACCTTAATGGGATCATAATTAATTTCCATACTAATGTGCTAATCTTTTGTAGCAGATCTTTTCCATTAGCACGACAATCATCATGCAAACCGAAGAAGGACCATCAGAAGCAGGCCCCACCACACCTGTAGCACCTATCGGTGTTTTACTCGCAGAGTCCCATCCGATAGCTCCACCGCCAGAATTCCAAGGATTCCCAAGACCCATGCCTATTGACGACCTCCTCGAGGTTATACTGAGAAGATTCATCGTAATTCTCATTGGTTTCAAGGGCTGGCAGGACCATTGGCAGATGCAGAGTTCATATTTGAGGCTAATTTAACTTTTGATGATCGTACATGGGGCAAATATCAATTCTTCTCAAGAGAGTTCGAAGAGCTACAGAACACACAAGACTTAACACGTGTTTGGGCAAGAGCCGGCTTCACAGAGTATTTCAGTGACCCTTTGCCTAAACCTGACTTCTACGGATGCTATTATTTAATCACCACTTTGATGGCTTCGGAGAACAAGGATCTGCCAGGAACTTTTATTTTGCCATCTTTAGTGAACAATCCACCATATAAAAGATTTTATCTTTCTAAAGATGTGATTCGAGCTGCCATCAAGATTCATGGAACCCACACGCCCACAGAGCGAGAAAGGTTAGTTCCTGACCCTATGAAACGTGGGGACGTCACTAAGTGGGAGGAGATTTCAGCGATCACACCTGAGCTTTCAAAACCACTGCGGATATGTATGCAGCATTTTGCTTTCCCCGCTCAGGACAAATTCACAATGCCTCACAAACAAATATGGTTTGGTTTGTATTTATCATGTATGGGACCCCAGACAGTTGATCTAGCTAGCTGGATCATTGATCAGATGTATTTAGCACAACATAGATGGGAAAGAAAGAAAGTCATCAATGGATGTTGCGCCCTCACGCGCATTGTATATATGTGCTTAGCATACGATTTACCTATCGAGCGAGCAATGACAAGTGAAGAGCTGAAAGCGTTTAAAGGAACCACAAAGAAAGCTAGGAAGCCTAGCAAAGGAAGAGCAGGAAAGCGAATGAGAGGAACTATCCCCTGCCTTCAGGTGCCAGAATCACCCTCACCACAACCATCTCTAGAGCAGTCTCCGATAGAAGCCACTCCCACAGTACAACCTATTTATATACGGTTATCAAGACTAGTTGTAACGGAGGGCACTACCAGCACAGTCACTACTCCAACAACCACAGTCCCAGGACCTACCACCACTACAGCAGAAGTTCCCACCACTATTGGTGCGGAAGCTTTCTCTTTCCCGATACCCCAACAGAACAAGCAGGCACCACATATGATTTTGAGATGCAGGACGTATTTTCAAGTGAGTTTTAGTTTTCGGAAGGCCAGATCTTCTCTCAGGAATATGAAAGACCCAGCTACCCTACCACACCCCGAGATCAACCACAAGGGCAAATCGTATCGAGCTCAGATGACGAAAGAACAGCAACAGATGACGACGAAGGAGACGATGAAGTCCGTCAGGGTACACATGACTCCCAAGAACATGTGCAAACAGACGAGCAAGGACAACAAACCGACACCCAAGGTGACACGAGCACACACGAAGAAGAAACCTTTGAAGCTGCAGCTTATATGCTAGCCATAAAAAAAATTATATCGTACTATGGAAAAAGTTTGGGCACACAAGAAGTTGACTGACGAAGAAAGCCAAACAATCATCGAACAAGAACTCGTCTTAGGAGGGTTCGAAGAAGTCTACATCAGAGGTTTCAGAGAGCTTGTCAAATCAATCGGACCTACCGAAGCCTTAAGATATTTATAGAGGAAACCATTACCGCAGTATGACCCCCGACGCGTACGGCTACTATCAAAACCGGGCGAATACATTCGTGTCCCAACAGGAGCACAATCTTTAGAACAGGCCAGAGAAGCACGTCTTGTTCCTGAAAGCTCGTTGGCAGAAGACACCATTATTGTCGACTCACCACCCCGTACTATCGATGTACATACCACCACAGTCGTCGAAGTACCGACCACCCCAACCGCTCCCCCATCACCTCCCATCCATCCAGTCTCCCCCATACATCCCCCTTCTCCCCGAACAACATCTTCCTTCTCCGGCGGAGTAGCAGAAGTCGTCTTTACTCCCACTCAGCCCACAATTCCCGCACCCACTCAACCTAGTCTACCCCCTAACCTATCCACCTTTCTATCCAACCCATTTCTCCATCCATCTTTTCCATCCTTCCCCACACCTCCAAGACCCCTTTTCCCGTTCCCACCTCCATTAACCTTCTCCCCAGTCTCACCTCCCCGACCCACCGTAACCCCTCTTTCCCCTTTCCACCAAGCCGTCCAAGACAACCCCTCTGTAGATTACTCCTCAACCTTTGTAAATCCTGTATTTACACCCACACACTTACCCACGATCACACCACTATTCACAGTCACCGCACTCAACACCACATCCAACGATATGGATATATCACCACCTACCACACCACCACTCACGTCAATGGTGGCACCACAATATTTAAGCACACCACAATTTTCAACAATCACCACAACATCCACTTTCCCACCCCCATTCCCCGTTCCCTTTGCATCTAGACCCACTGCATCTTCACTTAGCACACCATTAATATTAGCACCCACCATAGACACAACATTTCGACAAATGTTCACGTGTATGACGCAAGTAAGAGATGAGTTCACATCTCTTGGAAATAATCATTAGTAGCTACAGAGGACAACCAATGATTTGCAGTCGCAGCTTAACTCATTGTCTATTGAGAATGCCTCACTGAACACCCGATATCAAGAACTACGCGAGGCTTATCACAAGTTGGAACTAGAAAGTGAAGAGAAAGCCAAAGAGGCCACTGTGGATCTTGATAATTTGTTAAGGGCCCAGACAGTTCGCAATGCGACGCTGACTCGGAACATGGGCTTACTCAGAAGGCACCTAGCAGCAGCAAAGGAAGAAAACCAGCGGCTACAAGAGCAGAACAGAGAAAATTTAGAAGCTGCTCTCGATAACCCAGACCAACCATTAAGTCCTAGCCGGTTCAAAGCAGTGCCCTTCGAATCAATGAAAATGTTGCTCGATGATCACATAAGATTGCTCGATGAATACGATCGAATAAACGAAGATATCAGAAGCTGAAAGAAGATCATAAGCTACTCCAGCTCAGAGCACCTACACCACAAGGACTACCAGCAACCCAAGGATTACCATCTCTTGTGGATCCTTCTCCTGACATCCTAGAGGAACTCAACGCATTACAGGCCCAGGTATCCACTCTTGAATCACGGATAACTATATATGAAGCACCACCAAGGCCAGATTCCCCACTAGAGCTCCCAGCCGATGAAGAAAATGTAACCATTCCGGTGGAGGAAACATTTGAAGAAGCCTACGAACCACAACCCATCCCAGGCGGACGAGTCACGATTGAAGGCCAGATGACTTATGAACTTCCAACCCCCGCATGGACGAAGACAGTGGGAGAGCTTGGAACCACCCACTCAGCACGAGTAGAGGCGCAGCTGCACGCAATGGCAATGATTGAGGAAAGAATTTTACAGTCGCCCTACTTCGCTCACTTGGCCCCTCACATATATATATCAGGGCATGAGTTACAGTACAAACCATATTTTATGCTAATGGCCGAGTATCAGTTGGCCATAGAGAAAGAAACAGGCAAGAAACCATCTCACGCTACTCAGTTTGAGCCTGATGATTTGCCACTGGATGCGCAGCAAGGCGAGATTTATCAACCAGAATGGCGTAAAGATATTTTACAAGAGTACCCTGAGATGATGAGTACTTGGGTAAAGGCACACTACATTTGAAATACAACCCATGTTGGGGACCAGTGCCATGTCGCCGCTCCTGGACAGCATTTGCTATTAAAGTACAAAACAACCAGCAGTGCCAGGATTGGTTAAATTACCCATATTTCAAGCCACCCATAGAACTACCGACAGTGGGATACATGATGGCCACGATTTGTCACTGGCTCCCTCGCTTGAAACACATGGACGATATAGCAGCACACATGACTGTCAAAATCTTTGACATGATGCAAATGGTTTTCAAAGTCTTCTGTCGTATAAAGGCACCTCATGTAAACACCCCGGGCTTCGAGCATGGCAATCTAGATCTTGCATACGATATGAGTACAACGCCATCGCTACGGGTGTGTTATGCCTGGCATTGCAGAATTAAATACCTACCAGCGTGCTACAAGCAGACTTTCGAAGAGATGTTCACAACCCGTTTTTGGGAATACCATTCAGAAGTGTTCATCAGCAGGCCCACCCACCTCTTACACTTATTCGCCTGTGAACAAATGGTATATTCCACACATTATTGACTCTCGCCACTCGATGAACCGCAACCAATTGATTGGGAGAAACTCGAGGTAGATTTGGCCCGAGGCATTCGAATATCACAACACACCCTCGCTCAAGACCTCCTACAGAACTACATCCGACAGACCGCACAACAAGGTTCTGTCGAGGACGACAGAAGCAAGAGGGAGGGGGGTGTTGGCAGTAGCTAGAGGCATAAAAGTCTGCTTTCTGAATCTTGGAATGACGTGTGAATCGTATGTAGACTCCTGCTCTATCCTGTAGCAGTTTAGTTTCTGTCGTTTTGCCTTTAGATCATACTGATTCTCCTTCTGCCTTGACTCATCCTTCTTTATGATTGTCCTTTGAGCACGACTTGGGAATCCATATTTGTGTTCAGTCTGACTGGGCGGCTATCACCTTCTTCGGAATCCATACTCTAGCAATTCTTTGTGGACCGTGGTGTTCCCATTGAGTTGCTTGCTTGTTCGATGGTTCGTTCTGATGTCAATAATGTTTTTGTTGTTGAAGATATGCCGACACTTGATCCTTTCATATCCAAGCTTGACTAGTGTAAGGAATGGGGTATATTCTAATAGGTGTAGATTTGCGATGGTCCTGATGACTAGTCTCTCTTGTGCGTGGTTTCTCACTGAGGCTGTTTTTGGATAGAATACTACTCTTGTGACTTGCTAGATTAGAAGATTGTGTGCAAGCGGAGTTCGGTGTATCCTCATATGAAGTACTCGATGAAGGAGTTTCCATAGTGCTAGCAAACATACATTCGTCATCGTGTTCATTAGACTGAGCTCTCGGGTCTATATCCTTGGCTTTGATTGATCGTTCGTCTAACATGCTGAATACCTCACGATGTCCTATCTTGGCAGAGATGTATCCTAGGGCCAATTGAATAGTCACTTCATATTCATATATCCAATCTTGACCTAACACGAGCTCTTCTAATAAGTCTTGATGCCGACATACTACAAGTTTCTGTTCCATTGTGTTGTTTCCGAGATGTAGAGGTAAGGTAACCTCACCTATACATTGAGTAATTTTTCCTCCTATTCCTACCAGCTCTGCCTTTGATGGTCGTAATTCTTCTTTGAGTTTCTGTGTTAATGAAAATTTGATACAGCTTACAGTGGCTCTTGTGTCAACAAGAGCATCCACTAAGTGGTACTCTTTTGTTCCCGCACCCAAATTCAAATAAGGTTGTGTCATTTGTTGACCTAGGTTTTCAGAGGCTCTAAAATTAGCCATTGGGATGAGTTCCTCTCCTAGTCGATATCTCTCGTCTCTCTCTCTCTCATCCACTCTTTTCGTCTCTTGATTCGTTCTAGTGCTTCTTGCCTGGCTTCTTCTCGTATCCTTTCTTCCTCGATGCGTCTATTTTTACCCATTATTAGTCGTGACATTAGCTCTTCTGTCAATGGCTCTAAATATTTTTTTACTCGACATCCATTGATATAGTTTGGTAATACTTCTCCATCTGGGGTTGCTAAACTAATGGCTCCACTGGTCGATATACGATTGATGATTAATGGGCCATAACCTCTTTTTTGCAGTTTCTTTGCGTGTTGTTTCAAAGTATAAACCAAAACTAAATCTCCTTCCTTCAAATTTTTATCTTTAATATGAGCATCAAAATATGCTTTCTGTCGCCTTTTTGCAGCATAAATCCTTGCTACTGCTTGTAACCTAGTTTCATGTAACTTTTCTATTTGATCCAATTGAGTTGATAGTTCATGTCCCGTCCACTCATAAGTTGTTGCTACCCTGAGAGTGGGAATTAAGAAATCAATTGGCAAAATAGCATTCTGTCCATACACTAAGTTAAAAGGAGTAGTTCCTATGGCGGTCTTGTAGCCTACTCTGAATGCCCATAAAGCATGATGTAATTATTTATCCCAATCCGATCTTCCATTGTTAACAATTCTAGTGAGAACTGAGCACAAGATTTTATTTGAACTTTCCGCCTGTCCATTGGCTTGTGGGTTATATGGGGCTGATTTCTTATGAATTACTAAGAATTCATTCAGTATGGCTTCTATCACTTCATTCACAAAATGTGTACCTCTATCACTCACAATTTCTATAGGTAGTCCAAATCTAGTGAAAACGTTCTCAAAGAGAAACTTGGTTGTAGTTCTTGCATCATTTTTCTTGGTTCCTTTGGCTTCAACCCATTTGGTCAAATAGTCTGTGGCTACAATTATGTACTCGGCGTGGGATCCTTTAGCTGGTGGGCTAATAGGTCCTATGAAATCTATTCCCCATTTAGTAAAGGCTCTAGCACTCATCATGGGTTTTAGCGGCATTTCATCTCTTCTAATTGGATATTTCGTTCGTTGACAAGTATCACATCGTGGCACATATGTGGCTGCATCCTGATGTAGAGTTGGCCACCACATTCCTGCAAAGAGAATCATTTTTGCAGTTTTATTTGCAGAGAAATGTCCACCTGCCGCTCCTGTATGTGCCATCTCTAAGACAGCCAGATATTCATCTTCATGAATGCACATTCGTAAATGATTATCTCTTCCTCGCTTAAAGAGTTGTTTTCTTATAAGAGCATAGTCCTTACTTTGTTCTACAAGTGCACATTTCCTTGCTAGAGTGGCTCCTTCTGGGTACTCTTGGGTCTTCAAGAACTTCACCAGAGGCATGCTCCATCTTGGTGCCACTGTGGAGTAGCGTAGAATAGAGTTCTCTTCTGGATTTCGTACTCGACAAGTTGGGCAAGCTGATACATAGTTATGTGTATCCCTTTGCATGGTTGGCCAATATATGCCTAACCTCTTCAGTGTTTGCCATTTTCTGTTCGCATTTAAATGAGTTTTCCATTGATTTACATGTGCTTTTTGAAGCCACATTTCTTGCTGATCAATGAAGAATTTGAATTTGTTGGCCAATAAGTAGTGTTGAAACTTCTTCACTACGCACACCATCCCTAGACCTTCTCTTTCAGTCGTAGTATAATTGTGTTCTGCTTGATTCAATTGTCTACTGGCATAGGCTATAGGATGATCTAATTTTCCTGTATCTGCGGGTTGAGCTAGGATGCAACCAATGGCAAACTTGGAAGCATCTACGTGAATGTGAAATGGTTTGTTCCAATTAGGTACTCGAAGGATTGGGGTTGAACTTAATCGACTCTTTAATTCGTTAAAGGCCGTTTCACATTCTTCAGTCCAATTAAACTGAGACAATAATGCATAAAGAGGTCTAGCAATTATGCCATACATATGTATAAATCTTTGATAGTATCCGCAATGTCCCATAAATGCTTGTACTTCTTTAGCAGTCTTTGGTCTCGGCAAATCCAGAATTACTTTGATTTTGTCTTCATCTGTCGAGATTCCATTCTTAGAGACAATATGTCCTAATATCTTTCCTTGTCGCACCATGAAGTCACACTTTTCTGGATTGAGGCATACTCTATATTGTCGACATTTGGCAAAGATCTTTCCTAGTTCAGGGATATGCTCTGATCCTACAGCTGAATAAGTGCATAAATCATCCACGTATACCTCCATACTCTTTCTCAAGAACTCCTTGAATACATGGCACATCAATCTTTGGAAGGTGGTTGGGGCATTGGTTAGACCAAAAGGCATGACTCTAAAGGCGTATACTCCCCATTCCGTAGCAAAGGCTATTTTATGTTGGTCCTCAGGGGCAATGGCTACCTGATTATACCCTGAAAAGCCGTCTAAGAAACTATAAACTTCTTTCCCTGCCACTCTTTCTAAAAGATGATCGGTGATGGGTAATGGGTAACTATCCCTTATGGTGGCAGCATTTGCCTTTTTCAGGTTTATGCATACTCTTAACTTACCATTCTTTTTTGGTACAACCACCAAAGGTGACACCCATTCCGTGTGTTCGATCTCGTAGATGAACCCAGCATCTAACAACTTATCGATTTCTTCCGCTGAGTAAACATCGTTATATGTGTATGGTCTTTGTTTGGAAGGTTTAGCTTCGGATGTCATAGGGATTCTATGGGCACATATGGAAGGATCCACTCCTTTCAAATCCTTATATGTCCATGCAAAGACATCCCTGTATTCTCGAATGAGTCGTATCAATTCTTGCTCTTCTTCCTTTGAGACATCTTGACCTATAAAAGTACATCGTTCTTCTCCTTCAACTAAAGTTACTATTATTTTCTTGGTCTGCTCTTTGTTGTCATATGCTATTTCTGGCTGTGCTTCTCGTTTTGGCATTTGAATAGCAATTTTCCTCTCTTCTACTTCATATTTTTGGAAGTGGGCAGGCACTTCAAATTGATCTTGTGGCTTGTCTTCTTCATCATCTTTTTCTTTGTCTAATCCAAGCCCTTCTTCATGTGTCCTTCCTTGGTTTACTTCATTAGCTATGCCACTTACTCTCTGATTTTCACTTTCTATTTCCATTTGTTCATGTTCCATTTCAATGCTCTCATAATCGTCCTTCCATTCTTTTTCAATTACTTCCCCTTCTTCAGCTTCTTGGAGAACTACCACATAGAGACTAACATCATATCCTTCCTCGTTAATGCACTCGTTCATGGTTATTACTTCTTCGTTTACACACATGTCGAGAGTGGCTAAAATCTCCATCCAACCATGAGGTTCAAATTCTTCATCTAGGAATATTTGAGGCATGTAAGCTGGATCTTATATGGACCTGGCCACTCCTTGTCTTTGCTGCCATCCTTTCCTTCTATCCTCTTCTTTTTTTGCAGTTTGGCATATCCATAGATGAGTGTCTTCGTTCATCCAAGATTGGTCACTTGAACCCATACTATGAATCGACTCATCATCTTCCTCCTTATGAATCTGATTCCATTGTAAGGGGGGAACATCTTGATATGTATATGTGTGGAGGTTTATTCTTGTGGTGGTTCCTTCATGTTGTAGGTATACCGCATCTTTTCCCCAATCTTGCACTACCTTTAGCTGTCTTAGGAAGGGTCTTCCAAGTATCATTTCATAATTACTAGCCCTTTCAAATTGACATATCGCTAAGGTGTGCTCAAATTCAACTCTGCATGTGGTAAAAAATACTCTTTCCAATAATCCCAAGGGTCGTTCAGTGTGTCCGTCTGCCATTTGTATCTTCATGTGTGTTGGTCTTAAAGCTGGTCTTCCCCATTTCTCCCAGATTTCTTTAGTAGCGATTCCTACTCGAGCTCCAGAATCTAAGATAGCTTTAGTTGTATAACCCCTATAGGTAATTGGAAGGCAAGTATTTCCTTCATCTCCTTCACTAAAATCTCCAACCTTATCTATTGGGATTTTTATTGTGTTTACTTCATCAAACATCTCCTTTTCTTTCGCCTTGATCTCCAGTTGACTAGTTAATTTCTCCTTCAAATGTGGTTTGACCTTCAAAAGTTCTTCTAATGTTAGAGTAGAAGGGATTTTTACCTTTCTCAGATGTTGTATGATGTCCGATGTTTGAATTGATGTGTTCTGTTCTTTTTTTCTTATTGAGGGAATGCAGTATAATTCCGAGTTATGTTCATATTCCCCTGTGTAATTTGGTAAAATCTTTACACTGTCATTTTCTTTTTCACTTTGATCAATGTGTACTAATTCTTCTGAATTCATTTCAGGTATGGAGTCTTCAATTTCACCTTCTGCTTCTAGCTCCGCAAAGGGTGGTTCTATTCCTGCCACCTTCTTCCATCTGTCTTCTTGGACTCTTGCCCACAAGTCTTTAGGCCATTCTCCATCGACTTCGGGGACAATGGATCCTTCCCTTTTATCCTCACAGTGATTTTCGTTATGTGTCTCACCTTCTTTGGTCTTCTCGGGGTCATTAGGGATGACACACTCTTGGAATTCTTTTTCGGGAATTTGTGAATTGGTGGTTGAATAACAGGTTTTTCTAACGTCTGTTGAGCTACTTCAATTAATTTTTTGCATATCTCCAAGCTTTCCTTCTCTAGATCACCTCTATGATATTCTTTTTCATGTTGTTCAATGGTAGCTCCTGCTCTTATTCATACCTTGTACGCCTGAATCCACATGGCTAACTCCTCTAGCATGGGATCTGCTAAAACTGATCCTACCTCTTCTTTTTTAGACTTTCCTTTCTGATTTTCTCCTTCCTCTTCTTGTTTCTCTTTTTGACCTTGTTCATTTTTTTCCTTCTCCATCTGTTGTTGTAATTTCTTTTCCTTTATCCTGTCTCTATTCTTTCAGGCTCTTCCGAGTCTTCAACCACTGAGGTTACAGGTATATTCATTCCTCTGTCACCTTGATTATTTTCTTCAGTTTTTTCTGGGGTCTTTCTAGCTTTAGCTCTTGTTATTGCCTTCAGGGGTACGGTGTACTCCTTATCACTCCCTGATGACTCTATCACTTCTATCACGTTAATCTGCATGTTAGAGTTAACTTTGTTGGGGTTTTTGGGGCAATCTCTGAAAAGGTGTTCTTTACCACAATCACTACAGTATCCTTCCCAAACTCGCTGTGGTGGTGGTGGGTTTGGTAGTGTACATTCTCTGATATAATGATCACCTCCGCATCTATAACACGGTCCTCTAGGTATGGGCGGTCTGTTGATAGGTCGGGGGGGTATGGGTGCTCTGGGAGTTGTGTACATCAATGACACATAATCCTGCTCATATCTGTAAGAATTATTTGGTGCTTCCATGCCATATGTGTATGTTTCATACATTTGTTGTCCATATTCTATCATAGAGCTCTCACAAGTGGAATAATCTCCTTGACTATGGTCATAAGATGGGTCGTATGGTTCATTACTAGTCAAAGGTGTGGCTGGAACGATTGCTCTTTCTAAGTTTTCTTCAGGTTGGGCCACTTTCACTAGGATAACATTCTGAGGATGGGGTGGTTGTTGCCCTAACACCGGTCGTGGTTGAGTGTAACTTTGATAAGCATACGGTCGTGGAACTATTCCCTGCTCTTGATATGTGGGATATCTAAAGGCTTCACCTCCTTGATCTCTCTAAGGGTATCCATAAGGTCTCATGACAGGTTGTACCGGTCTCGATTGCCTATTGTAAGGACAGTTTTCTGTGCTATGATTTGTGTACTTTTGTTCTATGCTGCAATATTGCAGAGGGCCCGGAATAGGTAGTCTATTGTGCGCATAAGCAGGTGGTGCGACTACACCCCTAGTGCACAAATGAGATGGATGATCTCCTCCACAATGCATACATCTTCTAAGCATGGGCACTCTCATTGTGTTGGGGTAGTTCCTCTGTCCTTGAACGTTCAGTTTCTTTGCCACTAAGTTGGCTATTTCCTCTACATTGTTCTTAGGGTTTGATGTGCTGCTGATGGAATCTTCACTTTTAACACTACCTTGAGGTATTTTCAGATCTTCTGCTAGGTTGTCCTCTAGGTCAATACATTCTTTCATACATTCTTGCAAATTTTGAACTCTTTTCACATATACCAAAGATCTTAATGATCCATTCACTAACCCTTCCAAAAACAATGACACCATTTTGTTTTGGGTGGGTCTCTCTTCCACTGGGCATCTATCCACATACTGCTTGAATCTTCTTACTGCCAATCTCACTGATTCTGTTGGAGCTTGCTTAAAGCTATGGATCAATGATGACGAGTTGTTCTTAATTCCAGACTTAGTGAATTCTTCAATCATTTCTTGATAGACTTGTTCCATGTTTTAAAAATTATTAGGGTCCAATGGCTGGAACCAGGCTAAAGCTGTGTCTGTCAAAGTTAGACCAAAAGATTCATATTGGATCAAGAAATCTTCCACTTGTTTAGCTTTGATTACTTGCTTGAATTTAGCTATGTGATTGTAAGGTTCGCTAGAGCCATCATAATGGTTTCACATGCCTTAATCTTCTTCCTGCTTCAGGTAGTCTAGGCATCCCTGGAAAAACTGGTCTTCCTATGGGTATACCTGGTCCTCTTACTACAGGTGGTCTGACTTGGGTAGGAATTCCATTCCTTGGGTCAACAGGTGGCTGAGGCCGATAGTTAGGGTTATTTGCCGGCATAGCAAACTACACATGTGGTCAGACCAGAATGTGTTTTGTTGTGTTTGTCCAAACTGTTGATATGAATTATCTTGAAAAGTTCCCTCAGGGTTTTGTGAAGTAGTGGCTTGATCCCTAGGAGGGAATACTGGAATGTTCTGATATTTCAACCCTGCTCTTTCTAACTCCGTTAGAGGCCAGTACCTCCTATGGTTTTTGTCCAAATATGTGATGATGGTGGGGAGGTCAGGGTCTTGTAACTCATAGACAATAACTGGGTTAGGGGCTACTTCCCATAATGAAGAGTGGGCTCTAAGGAGATGCTCCATTCCATTGATCAAATACACATCCATTAAGGATTCATCTTGGGGAACCAGGTCTCCTCTTCAAACCCTAACAACAGTAGATCTCCCTCTAGGAGTGGTCACTTGCTCTTCATTTCCTTCTCCATTAAGGTTATGAGCATTGTTTTCTCCCCCAAGTTCATTGATGTTTTCAGGGTGTTCTGTAACAACATACTGGATATCCCTTTTGTCCATATAAAATCCTCCTGCATACTTAACCGTTGGCCTAGGCACTATGTAAGCATCTGAAGCTTTCTTCAGTCTGGCCATTGATCGGTTTAGACCATCTAGGTAGATAGGTATCTCATTTTGGTTGGTGTTCACATATTCTAAGGATGTCCGATATTCTCCCTCAAAAATTGACATCATGCCAATCATTGGTATAGTGTTCTGCATATCCTCGGAAGCCATGGGAATTTCTTCCTCTGACTCACTAGAGGTTTTAGAATAATGTGAGTGGCTACTAGGTTCGGCAACACTTCCCACTGAAGAGATTACACTTCTTCGGCTTCCTAGGGTTCTTCCAGATCTCAGGTTCATTCACTTTAAAGTTCTGTTTAGCCTTAGCCAACCTCCAGCTTCTAGAGTTCTTCACTAAGGGTTAGAATTCTAGAGAAAATTTGGTTGGAAAAGGACTGACAGAGAATCCACTACTCACAATACTTGACCCAAACTAATCCACGATACTCGATATTTCACCTAAACAGAGTATGTGACGATACTCGATACCTGACACACTAGAAGGGTACCACGATACTCGACATGTAAACCAGACAATACATGATATTCCAAGAACACGATATACGATACTTGGTGAAAATGATACACGATACTCCAGAACCACGATACACGATAGTTGGCCAATATCGCGTTCCAAACACGATACTCGATACTTGAGGAACTCGATACACGATACTTGACAGGTATCGCAATCAGAGATCTTGCGATACACGATACACGATATTCAATGAGAAAATGTCCATGATACTTGACACACAACAAGTATCGCAAGGAAATTCAAGACGATACTCGATATTCGTCAGGTATCGGGAAAGTTGTCTCCGCGATACACGATACCCGACAAGTATCGCGAGCTGAATTTCACGATACACGATATGCGATATCGGACAAATATCGTGAGAAATTATCAACGATACTCGATACTTGACATGTATCGTCAGACCCAATTCAACGATACCCGACACTTGATAGGTATCGCGAAGGGAGTTCAACGATACACGATACTCAACAAGGTCAAGTATCGTGATACTCAACCACAGGAGATCACGATACTCAGGTATCACGATACTCGACCGCGGGAGAACACGATACTTGACACTTTTTCAATTTTTTGCAAGTGTGTTTTGAATTTAAAATGAATATATGTGTTTCTCAAGCTCTTCTACCCTCTCCTCACCAACTGTATCACAGAAATAAACTTTTCTCACCCCTGGATGACTTTCGCAATACTTACCGCAGATCGTTTCTCTGAAACGCTTAATTTATGTGATAGTGATGAGAGACTTCTCAATCTACTCAATAGAAGTGATTTTCTTGGAGCTTGTGTCTAGTTTCTTGTGAGATTGACTTGTAGACATGCTTACTTGTGTGGATACATTTATTTTTCTTGACTAGTGTGTCATGAGCATGGTTGAAGGTCTTCATACCACTAGATTGACATTATGGAGTTTTTTTACTCATCCTTCATGTGAGCATGAGTTGATTGGAGCTTGGGGTAGGATCTAATGTAACATCCTCTAATAATCTCTCCATTCTATCTCTAAGATACAACCTACAATCACCTTCGGACCTTCACTTACACTCTCCAAGAAGAGTGAGAAGTAGCAAAAAATTTGAACCAAATTTCCATTGCATAGCAACTTAAGCTTCCAAAGGCTCACTACAATCACACAAGCTCCCATGAAGGAAATCACTGTAATAATGGTGCTAGATGTGTTTTATCACATTCTAGATGAGTAGAAAGAAACTTAAAAAGTTCAATCCAAGTCTAGAAATGTTTATAGCTAGAGGCTTGAAGCAAATATGAATGGATGCGTAATGGATACTAATTAGTAATGCATAAGCAACACTCATAACTTTCAGATAGATTGACAAAATTTAATAATCTTTGTATCCTTCTATATCTCTTTTGAGATTCCACAAGGTAATCTATTGAAAGCCCAAAACCATACATTAAATAGATTGGAATAGACTGTTAGCCACATACAAAAAATATACAAGACAAAATAATGCTCAAACAAGTACATAAGATGTCCAAATTGATTCAAACAAGTTCTCGAGGGATGGAATGGGATTAGAAAAGACTCAACCTTCATTCACAATATGTTAAACCCACCAAAGTACTCATAAAATGTAGAAATATAGTAGAAATATGACTTTTGGAGAAACATTCTCTTGGTATTATCCTCTCAAATGACACCCAAAAGTCTTATTAAATAAGGGAGTATATTTTATTATATTCATAATTTTTACATGGATAAATTGTAGCACTTTTTACATGGATAAAATGGATCAATAAGAGCAGTATTAAAACGTTACATAAGAATTTTTCTTTCGTTTTTTGAAATTAACTATATCTATGTACAAGGGTTTTCTCAAAGAAAACAATAATCCACTAAACTTCCCTTAGCAAATGAAAAGGAGAAAAGATTTGGAAGTTTTTAGCGGGCTTCATTCCTTTGCATCCTTATGTTGTGACATAGAAGAAGATCTGTCATTAGCCTCTCCCTTCTGACTAGCAACAAAGGCTTGATTTGCAACATGCATATTAGACATGTTTTGCCTAGGTTGGTCTTATTGCAACAAAAAAAAAAATCTAAGACTTAAAATTCAAAGGCATTTGGGTTGCCTTTCATAATCAATATGAAAAACTTTGGTAAGGTTTAGGTTGTCCATAAAAAAAACTTACAATTGAACTCTCTCAAAAAATTTCATCTATATCAATAAACTACTTCAAATCTTTGATCTTTATGAGAAAAAATGTACATAAGATCACCTTCATTCGTATGATCACTCTCCAATTCTTTTCAAAGGTAAGCAACACAAGCCTCATTTCTTACATGATATAATGAGGCAAGAATATCCTAAGCATCCTTTGTTGTTTTGCATGAGTGAATGTGAGGGTTAATGACATGCTTTGTAGATAAAGAAATTAAGGCATGTGCTTGTGCATCTCTACCATCCCATCACCATTTCTTTGCAATGGCTAGGGGTGCCAGTAGTGAACCTAACATAGTGAAAATTGTCTTAGAAAATATTGATCAAGATTAATAATGCAGCAAAATTGGATCGTTAGGTAGAGTAATGAGAGGCGAAACACACTAGCAAAAATGTACACAGATAGAGAGACAGAGAAAACAAAATCTCTAATTGCAAGCAACAATGTATATACAATGATGATACTATCCGCCAGTGCACTTCCACAATGGAGCTTCAATGGCGATGTAGACATACTCTAGATGAAGAGCTTTATAGTGTGCAAAACTATGATTTCGCCTTAGTAACTAAGCTTGCCTAATCCTCTGATTTAGGCAAGATCTCTAGGACTGCCTAATGTTATGTTTTAGGCATAACCATCGGGATCATCTATAATTTGGAAACATCCCAAATTGCATAATTAACAAACTAAGTAAATCTCTAGACATAACTTAGACCATCAGACAAATCCAGACTACCTAACTGGTCACCGAACTGCCAAATAGGTTGACTACCAAACTAGTCACCATAATTCCAAACAAGCTGACTACCGAACTGGCCATCATAATACGAGATAGATTGACTACCAAGTTGGTCACCGTAATTCTGGAATGGTTGACTACCAAACTATCATACCTCTAGAATTCTAGACAAATCACCATATTTCCAGATTGATTGACTACCAAATTATCATACCTCGAGAATTTTGGTGTGACTAAAGTTTACGCCTTGGCTAGCCTTCTGACTAGACTCACATAGATAATCTAGAACTTTTGCTAATCTCCAATAGACCTCATCACAAATGTCCGGACTCTTATAATGGCTTCTCCTCATAATGGGGGCCATACAACTTAGAGTACCATGGATGATTTGCGGTCACATGCGGGTGGAGTAGTGAGTATACTTAACACCCCCTCAATGTCCACTTGTGGTGAACTACCTTCTCAGTCCAATGCCAAGCTTTGAAATATGTCAATGGAGTTGCTCTCCCCAGAGCCTTGGTGAAAATGTCTGCTCCATTTTCATCTGTTCAACAATAGCTCAGCTCCATAATTCCGTCCTTGATCAACTCTCGCACATAGTGATACTGGATTTCTATGTGCTTAGTACGTGCATCATAAATAGGATCCTTGACGATGGCTATGCAACTCTCATTGTCGCATCTCAACCTTGTAGCCTCCTCTCCTTGAATTCCTATATGCCATAGGATCTCTCTCAACCATACTGCTTCAAAGAGAAACAATATCTAGAAATTAATTTTATAGAATCAATATCCCCTGCCCAACCTGAGTCATAGTATCTAGCCTGAGATGGTCCTTCACTGTAAAGAATACCATACTCAATGGTTCCTTCTATAATAGGGTTGAGGCTAGTACTTAGGTGGATACCTATAGGGTTGTTGATAGGTTTGCCTAATTTCCTATTTATCGCATGGACAATCTTATGCTACATTGTTGGTGTAATTCCTCCCTATCATATACTAATATAAGGTTGGAGTGGTATGTTCTCAATTTTCATGGGACGTCTATTGGCCATGTGATCAACTCCACAAGTGTAGCAACACTTGATTCTGATAACTTTCTAATTTTGCCTATTTTAAAGGTTTCTACCTAGCTTTTGAGCAAGTAAATCAACGAGCTCTTCTACCGATGAAGAGGGTTTTGATTTGGCCCTAGTAGTGAGCCCTTATAGAACTTTGAGAGTTCTAAATCTTTTGCTTTCCTCAATATTGATACACATTCTAACACACTATTCTAGGGTGTTTGGCTCTTACACATATGATCTAAGCTTTTACTCAAGAGACCATTTAGAAACAAATACACTTCCTTTGCCCAAGTAAGTAGTTTTGGGTTGGATATCTCTCAATATACTACTTAAACCTACATCCTACTAGCCTCATAGTCTCTTTGGGAGTCTGCTTGAACTTGTGGATTAAGTATTATGTGTTATGCATAATTCCACTTCTTTAGAACTCACTCATGAATGCGTCTATCAACTGCAACAGCTCTAAGTAGTTCCCTTCATCTAATGCTTGGAACCCTAGTAGGGACATGCCTTTTAAGGTTAATCCAAATGCCTCATATTAAGTTAAAAAGTCTTCTACTTGCTCAACTCCCAATACTTGCTTGAATTTGGCCATGTGATCATGTAGATCTCCTATGCCAAAAAAGTAACTATTCATGGTTTTCACTACCTAGGAGCATCTCAACATTCTGGAGTGTTAACTTTTCCTAGGTAGGGGAAAGTTAGCATTATCTCTCTGTGCTCTATGTCATCTTGGTTGCTCTCTCTAGTAGCCTACTAGTTCCTTGCTCTAATATACTGTCCTAGATTGTTCACAAAACCCACCTCATCGGCTTCTCTTGATTTCTCTTTCTTGGTACCTAAGGGGTTAGATGAACCTAAGCTGGCCTATTTGTGAGATATCATAGGCTTGTGTAAGGGAAATCCATTTTGACCTTGCTAAATATGGGTTTGTTTACTTTAATCCAAAACTAGATACATCCTTTCTGAGTCATGACCTAGATAGTTTGTTTTCCCTGGGCTATTTGGGTTCTTAGAATCATACAATAGGAAGTCATTGGTGTGAAGCTTAGTTCGCCTTTTTGGAGTTTGAGGTCTATCGAAGCATGTGAACAACACAAGGAAGAAGAAGAAGCTTGCAGCACAACACACAATACTAAATGTATTACCAAGAGAATGTACAAAGATAAGTTACCCATTAGGGTTATAGGCATATATACAAGCTAGGGGAAAAACCCTCCTAAAGAAGGAAAAATATGCCTCGACGGTCGTAGTTTGTTCACACACATCACTAGCTAAATATATCAACAAATCCCCCCTAGGAGTGATGCAATGAATGAGGAGCTGGCACTCATGTACAAGGAAATCCCAAGTTATGTGGAGTCAATCCACAAAAGGAAGTAAGCCCAAATCTTCGCGAAAAGCTTCAAACTTCTCCCTAGGGAAAGCCTATGTGAAAAGGTCTACAATGTTCTCCTATGTGGGCACATATGCCGAATTGATTTCTCCAGTAGAGAACCTCTCCTTGACATAATGATAGTGCACCTCAATGTGCTTAGTGCGAGCATGGAGCATAGGGTTCTTCGCAATTGCCAATGCACTCTGATTGTCAGTGAAGATGGTGGTGGCAAAAGACTGACCAAAACCCGAATCATCCATAAGGTGTGTGAGCCACATCCACTCAACAATCGCTGTGAAAGTTTCCCTATACTCGGCCTCACAGCTCAAATTGACCACAATAGGCTGCTTCTTGTTCAACCAAGATATACATGAGCTACCAAGCATGAAGCAAAAGCCACTAGTAGACACACGAGTGTCATAGCACACAGCCCAGTTAGAGTCAAAAAAAGCATGTAAATCCGATGGTAGTGATCCCCCCTTGGGATAAAACAATCCAAGTAGTTGGGTACTACTCAAGTAGTGAAAGATGTGCTTAATTGCTTGCCAATGCTTGACACCTCGGCAATGAATGAATCCGCTCATCTATGAGATAGCAAATTGAATATTTGGCGGAGTAATGAATATGTAAATCAAGCATCCAATAGTCTACTGATAGAGACCAACATCAAATGCATGTCTAGCATCATGAAGACTCAACCATAAAGCTATCTCCATAGGAGTGGTAATAGGTTTATAGTCTTCAAGGCCAAAATGCTCCAATAATGTGTCAATATACTTTGTTTGACATAAAGCTATTCCACCATCAACTTGCATAAATTGAATGCCCAAATAATAATGCAAATGCCCCAAACCGGACTTCTCAAATGAGGCATGCAAGTCAGCATTAAAATCAGCAATATATTTTTCATGAGGATGAGTGAGCAGCATGTCATCAACATAGAACAAAATGATCAAAAGCACATCATTTACATGCTTAACACATAAGGTGCTCTTAGTTGGACTCTGCTCAAAACCATGTGCAATCAGGTAGGCATGTACTTTTTCATACCAAGCACATGGTGCTTGCTTCAAACCATATAATGCCTTTTTCAACTTTTACACTTGCTTCAAACCATATAATGCCTTTTTCAACTTTTACACTTGGTTTTCATGCCCTTTCTGCACAAAGCCATGAAGCTAAAAAAACATACACTTCTTCGTGCAAGTCACCATTCGAAATGTAGTTTTAATGTCCAATTGATATACATTCCAACCACTCTAAGTGCACAGATGCTATGAATTAGTCATTTGGCATGTAGGAGCAAAGGTCTCATCAAAATCAATGCCTCTTTCCTGAGCATAAGCTTTGCAACAACCCTAGCCTTATACCTATCAATTGTTCCATTAGGCTTACACTTCAACTTGTATACCCACTTAGTACCAATTTCCTTTTTGCCAGGAGGCACCATTTCTCATAATAGTCATATTTTTATTGCATAGCAACCATCCAATTTTTTTAATTTTGTGCTTCATCAAATGAAACTAGCTCATTCTCATCACAAAGATTTGAGGCATCCATAGCATAGCAATCTGATGCAAAAGAAGCAATATGAGAGCCTAAACGAGTATGATATGATAGAGGTGCATCTAATTTGCTATCACACAAAGTCTCCACCAGCCATTTTGGTATAGTTTTTGCCTCCTCAATATCAGCTCTCTCATCAACAAGTGCATCATGTGAATTTGCATCAGAAATGGAATGATTTGCATCATCACATGAAACTTGTAAAGGCTAAAATGTTGCCTCATTAGGACTAGCATTAGAATGTCCACCTATAAAACGAGGCAGCAAAATGTCATACATGTCTTTCGAGCTAACTAATATCTCCTTAGTACATGAAAGTAATGGTTGAATAGCATCTTTTACAGAAACAACATCATGGCTAACCAAAATGTGTTTAGTTTGTGGATGGTACAGATAATAGCCTTTTTTTTCATAATTGTACCCAACAAAAATACATTTCATTGCTTTATCATTCAATTTTTGTGCATTTTGTTCAGACACTAATACATATGTCTGACAACCAAAAATATGCAGGTGAGCAACAGATGGCTTACAACCATGCCAAGCCTCATATGGAGTGATAGACTGCAATGCTTTAGTGGGATACCTGTTAAGTACCAATGTTGCACACATAATAGCCTCAAGCCAGAAACTATGGGGTAAAGCCTAACTCTTGATCATACATCCCACCATCTCCATGAGTGACCTATTCTTCCTTTTAGCAACTCTATTCTATTGAGGTGTATATGGCACTGTACACTAATGTTTTATCCCACGTTCAACCAGAAATGTATTAAAATCAAAAGACATATATTCCCTCCCTCGATCAGAATGGAGGGTGCCCATTTTACATGTTGACATATTGTTTATCAAAACTAGAAAATTTTTGAAGCACATAAATACTTTGGACCAAAGCATGCCTAAGAAGGTGTGTTCATAGGACCACAAACATGACTGTGAACAAGCTTCAATTTTTGAGTAGCTTGAACTGAACCATCTTTTGGGAAGCATGAACGTTGCATTGTGCCTAAAATATAGCCTTCACATACATGTTTACCAGGTGCCTCAAGTTTGGGCAAAGAGGACACCATTTCACATTTTTGCAGGCGTAGCAAACTAGCAAAATTCATATGAACAAAGCATGCATGCCAAAGCTTTAACATTTGACGTAGCCTAAGAATCTTGAACTGCACATGCTAAATCATTCAAAGATTTTTCATCATCTATGAGTTTATATAGCCCATGACATAAAATGCCAAAAGCAATAATGATGTCATCATTTGATAGATCATGAACTGTACATTTATCATCAATAAATTTCATGGCCAAGACAATCTTGGCTAATGCTGAAACTAATAACACATTTTTCTTGATCCTTGGGACAAATAAAGCATTTAACAATGTAAAAGAACTACCATCAATAGTAGTCAGACACTATTCATGTGAAGATGGATCATAAGTGCAAACAGTAGTAAATGCACATTCTTCATTCTGTACAAGATTAGAAAACTCTGTTGTGGGTGTAAAGTCCTCTGCAACAACCATTCCAGCCTCTTTGTTCTTTGCCTCTTTTGCAGCTAGTTTTGAACAACTCTTTATGACATGATCATTTCTTTTATAGTATCTCCAAAACAATTTCTGCTTTTCTATTTTCTTCTTGTGTCTATCATCCTTCTTTGATTGTGCAAAATTAGCAAATTTTTGCTTACTAGTAGAAGTGCTCCATTTACCTTTGCCCTTCTAACTAGCTAGGAAAGCTTGACCTGCAACACACATTATGGACTTGTTCTGCCTAGATTGATTTTTCTACAATAGAATAGAGACTAGCTCCTAAAATGTTAAGGCATTTGGATTGCCTTTCACCAGCGGGCGTGGTTTAGCGGATGTGCCTTGTACTCCTAGGCAAATGGCCAGGGTTCAAGTCCCACCTAAGGCTGGATGCATGAGAGTTCCCCAAGATGGGTGCCTTTACCTTACGAGGTCGGGTGTGTGTGTCTTTCCAATTCATTGTACTCTCAAAAAAAAAACTCTAATATGAAGTTGGAAGACCATTCAAAATAGTTTGCTTAAGTGAACCGTCATGCAAGACTTCATCAGCAAGTAGTGGAGGCTAAAAGAGAATCAATCAAAAGGTAGTCAAATCCAAAACCTGAACCCGAAGAGAAGAGTGGCTACTCAAAGTAGTGGAGGAGTTATGGAGAAGAGCTCTCAAGTTCATCATGAGAGCTTGTGGTCATTTGGCTGCAAAAGAGGCAAGGGAGGACACTCAAGAATAGAGGAAGAAGGCGATAGAGTCCCCTTCTAGGTAGTTCATTTTTTTTTAGTCATTTCGTTTTCTATAGTCTCATAGAGTATCTCTAGTTGCATCCTGATTTTTGGGTAGCCTGATTACAAGAGTCATATCCCTCAATGTATGTACTCATTTTTAGAGTTTAAATATTCCTTGGAAATCTTATCTCATGTACTTCCTCTATCTAAAACAGTTTTGTGAGATTTGCCATGCTCTATGATTCATTCACTTTTTAGTGAAGTCCAATCTTTAGCTTAACTGAGTGGATAGACAGCCTATTTTGAGGCAAAGAGTTTCCAAAACAAAACTACTCCAAATTGAGTGGTGGATAGCTCATTCGAAAGCCATTAGTGTCTAGGTTGAGTGACCCAAGTTTCAAATTCATTGTCTTTTTCAGTTGAAACCAGTTTTCATTCTAAGATTTAGCTATAGGTAAAAGTCCTGATCTTGAGAAGGTCTTCTACACCTTCCACTCTGCATCGGAGAGGAATTCTCCAACAGTTGGTATCAGAGCTCAATAATAGAGCATTGGAGTTTGAAGAGGCAAAGCATTGGAACTGAAATAAAGCAAAGGAGATGCTACAAATCAAGGGGGAGCTTCATAAAGTCAAGACAGAGCGCCATAACATAACTGAGGTAAACTTCAAACTTGGAAATCTTCAATGGCTGATTTAGGACAATAAGTTGAGAAGTTAGATAAAGATAAATTTTAGTCTTGGAGGTATAGAATGACAAATTACCTCAAAGGTAAAGGTTTATGGATTCTAGTTACTGGAGATGATGCACAACCAGTGGACCTTCAAGATCCCAACATCACTCTTGCACAAAGGAGACAATTTGTAGATTGGAAAGAGAAGAATCCAAGGATGATGTTCCTCATTTCACAAGTTATTTCTAACACTATGATTGGTCATGTGCAAAGCCTAAAGACAACCAAGGAAATTTGGGAGGCATTGGAGAAGGTATATGCTGCCTCAACTAGGTCTCGAAAGATGCAACTCAACAACGAGCTCAACAACATGAAGAAAAGCTCAAACCAAAGCATTAGTGGGTATATGTTGAAGATAAAGGAGCTTCGAGATCAACTAGCATCAGTTGGATGCAAGATAGAACAGGAAGTCATCGTCCAAAGAGCCCGCAATTGCTTGAGGAATGAAGAGAAGTGGAAGCCCCTCATCACAAAAATTCTTTATAGAGACCATCTACCAACATTCGATGAGATTATACCAAAACTTGTGGTTAAAGAGGTTGCTCAACAATGAGAAGGCAACAAAGGTAAGGAAAACCATAGCCAAATGTTATATGCAAGTCGAGGTAGAGGAAGGAACTCAAGAGGAGGCTCGAGAGGAAGAGGAAGAAGCTACAACAACACAAATTCCAACCAACACAACTTGGAGGACAACAAGGACAGCTCAAATGACAACACACATGGAAGAGGTCAAGGAAGAAATAGAAGAAGAGGTCGAGGTTCATACAATCCTCATAAAGTATAACATGTTATCATTGTGGTAAAATAGGACATTATGCAAATGATTGTGGGCAAAAGAATGGAAGGCTAAATGGAGGCAACCAAAGGAGCCAAAATAACTATGTGAGTACATCAAGTGAAGGAGACAAGCAAACCATGCTTGGCATGAAGCATGAGTACAATAGCCCGAGAAATGATGACCAAAAATGGTTTATAGATTTAGGTTGTAGCAATCATATGATATGCCAAGAAGATTTATTCACAAATCTACAAGCTGCAAGTGGAAAAGGATGTGTGGAAACTGATGATGAAACTCAATGCACAATTGAGCATGTTGGAGAAATCAAGTTTGGAGACAAGAAGGTATTGATTGATGTCATTCATGTTCCTACTCTTGCAAAGATGATTTCACTAGGACAAATGGTAGAGAAAGGATATCATGTTATCTTCAATGAAAAAGGATGCTTTATAAAGAATCCAAAAGAAGGATTCAAGGTAATTGCTTAAGGAAAGAAGGTGGGATGTCCACTTTGGACATTCAACAACCACATGGGAAGGTGATGTATATTTAGTTTGGAAATAAGAGGATTGCTAAAATCGATTTGTGGCACAAAAGTTTTGGGCATATCAACATTCCCGAGCTCAAGGACATGGGCAACCATGAAGTGGTAAGAGGTGTTCCAAGATTCAATGATGCAGGACTACATGAGTTTTGTGAAGCATGTCAACTAGGAAAGAAAACTTGACAACCATTGAAGAAGAGCAACTATGTGGCAAGGAATGTCCTTGACTTGATATGCACGGATGTATGGGCACCATCACAACAACCATCCACTGCTAGTAATAGATATTTTGTCACTTTTATTGATGATCATTCAAGAAAATTATATATTCTGCATAAACAAAAAGGAAATAAGAAAAAAGACTGTACATAAAGACTTTGAGCACAGGTAGAAAAGGAAACAGGATGGTACATAAAGACTTTGAGGTCTAATGGAGGAGGAGAATATTTCTCCAAAGGTTTTTCAAATTTTCTTTATGAAAATGGCATCAAACAACAATTTACATGTAGGTACATGTCTCATCAAAATGGAATTGTTGAAAGGAAAAATAGACATATCACAGAAGTTGCAAGATGCATGCTCAACGAGATGAAGGTGCCACTAAACTATTGGGCTGAAGCAACTAGTATGATTGTTTATTTGATGAACAAGTGCACAACAGCTAGAGTGCATAATTTAACTCCCGAGGAGGTTTATTATGGTAAGAAACTTGATCTTACACATCTCAAAGTTTTTGGATGCATGTGTATGCTCACATTCCTCAAGAACTAAGGACAAAGATGGAGCCAAAGTCGGAAAAATGTATTTTCATTAGATATTCATCAGAGCAAAAAGGATATAGGTGCTACGATCTGGTGAGAAAGGAGCCATGAGTCTCATGAGATGTGGTATTTCATGAGCTAAGACCATGGTTTGGAGACAAAGGGAAAGAGAAGATTCTTGAAGAAGATTATGAAGATGATGGAGGTGCTATCCAAGAAGAATTTCAACAAACAAGCACTCAAATGTCAGGTCCAAAAGCTTCTACATCACATGGAGAAAGCTCAACATGGAAAGGGAGACTAAGGTGTCATTCCTCATCACCAACATCAGGTTATAAAAGAACTGGAGCTCCAAGTGCTGCCCAAAATAGTGATTCAAATGCAAGTGAAGAAGAGTATAAAGAGGTGATTACACCAAAGGTAAAGTTGAACTGGTTGAAGAAGCAATATTCAAAAGGAAATGAAAGGAGGTCTTGAAGAGCAAGGTATCCAATTCAAAGGCTGAGCTATGATAGTTTTATTGCAAATCATTTTGCATATATGAGATAGGTGGTCAAAGACAAAGAATTGGATGCATATGAAGAAGCATGTACACAAAAAGAATGGCAGCAAGCTATTCAAGAAGAGATAAAATCTCTCAAGGACAATCACACATGGGAGCTAGTTTCAAAGGTTGAAGGTACAAAGGCTGTTCCAAATAAATGGGTGTTTAAAATAAAGAGAAATGCTAATGGTTCTCTAGCTAGACATAAAGCTAGACTAGTAGCAAAGGATTCAAGTAGACTCACGACATCGACTATGAAGAGACTTTCAGCCCAGTTGCAAAGATGGGAACAATTAGAACCTTGATTATAGTGAGGAGATGGCCATTTGTACCAACTTGACATAAAAAATACTTTTCTCAATGGAGAACTTCAAGAAGAGGTATGCATGATTCAACCGATTGCATTTGAAGATAAAAAGCATCCAGATTTTGTTTGTAGATTGAGAAAAGCTTTGTATAGGTCGAAGCAAGCACCACGTGCTTGGAACCAAAGATTGGTTGAGTACCTCACAAGGTGTGGGTATAGTCCAAGTAGTGCAAATCCTTCTCTCTACATGAAGAAAGAAGAAGGCAAGCAGGTATACATCTGCATATATGTTGATGATCTCATCATAACAGGAAGTAATGGTGCAGGAATCCAAGAGATAAAAAGAAAACTCAGTAAGGAGTTTCAAATTTCACATCTTGGTGAGCTGAAATATTTTTAGGCATTGAGGTAGTCTATGGCAAAGATGGCATCTACTTGATGCAAAGAAAGTACCTGCTAGATGTTCTTTTCAGATTTGGAATGAGTGAATGCAAATCGCTCACTCAACCTATGGACACAAATGTGAAGCTATGCTCAAATGATGGAGAGAAATTACATGATGTAACTACATATAGGAGTATTATAGATTCATTGATCTATGTTACAATCACAAGATCAGATTTTTGTTATATTGTTGGAGTTCTTTCTCAATTTATGCAAACTCCAACAAGTGAACATTTAAATTCAGCCAAACAAGTGCTAAGATATGTGAAGCACACAGTCAAACATGCCTTGTTTTATAGGTATGATGAAGAATTGCAGGTGAAGGGCTTTAGTGATGCTGATTGGGTTGGTTCAAAGGAAGACAGAAGATCCACTTCAGGTTATGTATTCATGATAGGAAGCAAACCTATCACATGGAGCTGAAAGAAGCAACCTACTATTGCACTATCATCTACAAAAGCTGAATATAGAGGATTAACCTTCGCAACTTGTGAAGCTATGTGGATTAAGAAGCTCTTGGCTGAACTTGATGTGGAGGTAGAGATCATTCCAATTTATGGTCAAAACATGTCAAGTATTCACTTGACAAACAATTCAATGTTTCATGCACAAAGTAAGCACATAGAAGTGCATTATCATTATGTTAGAGAAAAAGTTTTGAGTAAGGATGTGGACATAAAGTTCATTAGAACTAATGACCAGGTTGCAGACATGTTTACAAAGTCCTTAGATGCTTCTAAACTAAAGAGCTTCAAGGATGAAATCAATTTGCAGGATATGGCTGAAGGTGCAAGCTCACATGTGAGCTTGAGGGGGAGTGTTAAAAAATAAAGAAGCAAGGTCATATATATTTTGAGAAAATGATTTTTCTTCAATTAGAAGGAAAATACAAAAATAAAAAATGAAGGCTTTTACTTCAGCAAGTAGTGGAGGCTAAAAGAGAATCAATCAAAAGCGAATCAAATCCAAAAACTAAACCAAAATTAGCTTTAGAACTCGTGTAAGCTTTGTAATCATTTCTTGAGAAATAGAGATCTTCTTGGAGCACTTGCCTCTTGCCTACTTGTGTGTATGCATGCATGCATGTATGTGGTGCCTATGTGTGTGTTTGCCTCTCTCTTGTTGTAGGTGTGTGCAATTCCATCTTGTTGCATACGTTCTTCATAACATTGATTGGTTGCTCCATAGATTGAAAATTCATCATGTGAGGATTTCTCCTACTTGATGTTGGTATGGTGGTTGTGTGTTCAAGCCTATGATCAAATATAGTGCATAATCATTCTATTGCTTAATGTTGGGACCACACACACACACACACATATCCAACATTGCTATCCATCAAATGTGCTTTAAACTATCCATTTGATGGACAGTTGTTATCTCATATCCCTTGCTATCCATTCATCTTGTGCTTTAAACTATCCATCAAATGTTGGATCATATTTATACAGTATTGACTTGCCACTCACTAATCCCCATGATCCTTTTCCCATGGGGTAGTTGCTATCTCTAAATCTCCAAGGTTCATAGTTGCATTTCTCCAGTTTTTCTATATGTGCATTATACTCTAGCAATGAGCTACAATGTGCTCATATAGCTTATTTTGAAGTGTATGGATTCTGTAGAGTATTTGAATGCTGCTTCTTAATCACTTCTTCCTTGGTAAAATTGATTTGTAGATGTCTAATTTCATGTAGCCCCCTTTTGAGCTCTTGGTGACTTTGTTAGCTCCTCTTTTGTGCTCAAGTTGTCTTGATCACTCTAAGTTTTCACCATGAATTCGTTTGATGTATGTAAGATTCTAAATGCTATGAGATCAATGTTGGGAGAAGTTTCAATCATCCCTATGTAGATTTGGAAGGCGGATGCCCTTGAGTAGGCCCTTACACAAAGGTATAGACTCTTTGTTTTGGCATTTTATATACAACTAATCAAAGGCTAAACTTGTGACACTTCAAGTAGAACTTATGATACCACACATGCTTTGAATCAAAGAAACTAGATGTTCCTACTCAGAGTACCATCCACAAAAAGATTGGCTATCTGTTTGCAACATGTTCTGCCTATGTGCAAAGCTATAGGTACACAAACTTGACCATTTCTCATAGTTCACTCAAAAAGAAAATTTGAGAATTTGGAACTTCATTGACTCTATATTAGGAGACAATTTTTTCTTTAATTTAATAAGAATGAATATAATAAGAGTGGAAAATCTACACTAAAATGTGGTACAAGAAAATTGATGAACAACCTACTATACATCAAGATAGAAGATGCCAAACTAGAGAGAAATGAAGCTAAGAAATTAGGAAGGCTTTCTTTGTAGAGTTGACTACTTCATAATGAACGAAGTACAATGAAAGGAACTCATGGGTGCACCCTTTGGTGGACTAAATTTTAAAGTTGAAATTTGATCAATGTTGGTGGAGCTCATTAACTTATTCCTTGATTTTGTATGCTCTCTATTGATTGGTTTATTTGCAAAATATATGAATGAGTCCCTCATTAGTATTAAGGCTTGATTTTTGGTGCAATTACATCATGTTATATGGACATCCAAAGCAACCCATAAGACATCTCTATGAACCTCTCCATTCAATTTTTTATGTGTCCAAATCCTAATTGACTTCTTGATGTTGACATTAAAAGTTGCCAAAAATTACAAATGGATGGGACACAACTCAGCACAAAAATTATATCAAATTGAAAAGATACAAGAAACATGTCTACAAGTAGTAGAATTCAGCATTAAAAAAAGAATAATATGATGCACATCCAAAAGAAAGGGATATAAATTTGGAGATTTGGTGCCACTATAAACATTTAAGCAACATGCTAAGAAGCTTTAGAAGAGAGGGTATCGATCCCTATTAACAAATTGAAACTCATAAAAAAGGGTTATTAGCTTATTCACTCTTGATGGAGAAATCCTACAAAACTTTAATAGTAGGCAGAAAATAAATCTATATAAAGAACCCCTCTCAGACGAAATGTTTGCACATATGCTTCAAGCACAAGAAAAAATTCTACAAGAGGCATGATAACAATCATTTAAAGAATTTAGATGAAAGAAAGGGTGGAAGAAAGATGCACTAGAGTCAAGCAAATCTCTTGGCAAAATATCATGGATAGGTAGAACATAGGAGAAAAAATCAATCCTAGGCCTTACTTAAAGAGAGGCATTGGAAATGATGATGCATCATACTTGATTCCTTAATAGATACTAAAGTGGATCTAAGTAAAATTAGACATCTGAAGTGGTAGAATTTGGCCTAGAAATCGCTCTTATAGCAGCATACATGATTGGTATGGGAGGAAGTTGAATCAAACACTTAGGTCAAATTTCTACTCTAATCCATGGGGGTAACTCTACTATGACAATTACTTTTTTGGTATGTAGCAATAAAGATGTCTTAGAAGACCTTATCATAGGAAAAATTTGTTGAGATATCGAGCTCAGCACATGATGATCCAGGATGACACGTATCACTTTTTCATTTCTCTGACATGTATAGTGATCACGCTAGTATATGTTAGGGATATCTCATTGAGACTTACTAGATTTATCTACCGAGAGTGATGGCACATTTGTTCTTGCCAGCTCACTCATTTGCAGACATTAACATCTTCCTTATGTACTCTTCTTTATATATTGCACTTGTTGTGTTGTTGTTTTAGGTCATTCTTGTACATTTCTTCTATGTAATAGAAGAAGAAGAAGAAGAAGAAGAAGAAGAAGATCATTCTTCCTTTCCTCAATCTGTGCGTGTGAGCTCTCTTCCTTATCTCCTTCCTCATGAAATGGTATTAGATCAAGTGTGGTTGTAGAGAGCTCATGAAGAAGGCCAATGGTGAAGAGTACGCAAGAAGGAGTGGAGAAAGCATGATTCACAAACGACCTCAGATTGCTACAAAAAGTGGAGCCCATAGAAAAACGAGATTAGTTTGCAAGATTGTAACTTGCGTCCTGTTCATCAACACTCACATATTCCAGATCTAGAATTTCAAGAGATTTTGTGTAATGTTCATACACAAAAATTGTGTTTTTTTAAGATCAAATTGTCACGTCATAGTGTGATAGTGTTCAGGCAGAAGTACTGCTTGTAGTGTTTTTGCAGTGTTGTGAATTGCTACATATATGGCAAACAGACATGGAATGAGTCAGCTTATGAGTGATAAGTTGGACAAGAACAACTTCCATGCTTGTAGATTCAGAATGAAGAATTTCTTGATGGGAAAATGCTATTGGAAGTACATCGAAGGAGAGAATGAAAATGCTCCATAGTTACCAGAGAGGAATCCGATTGCACACTAGTTAAGAGCATATGAGGGATGGAATCAAGGAGCACAAAAGATAATGTATTGGCTATCTGTTAGCATACAAGATAACATGATTGGGCACATACAGGATGCCAAGACTGCAAAAGAGGCTTAGAAACATTTGTTCACATTGTATGAGACCAATACAAAGGCATAGAAATTACAATTCAAGAACGATCTACATACACTGGAGAAAAAGGGCATGTCGATAAGCGACTACACCCTGAAAAAAAAAAACGTATGTGAGTCACTTGCATGTTTTTCCATGAATGTAGATGACAATGATAAGGTAGAAGTGTGTCGTCGTGGTTTAGAAGCTATATATATAAGAAGTTTAGAACTTTTGTATAGGTCATAGAAAATATTCCAAATTTTGCTGATCTAGTGTCCATGTTGATTATTGAGGAAGAGAATCTTGGTGAGGACTCAAACTCCCAAGGAAAACCTAGTTCTCAGCAAGTATTCTAATCTAGTCGAGGGAGAGGCAGAGGTAGAGATTTTGGAAGCGGAATAGGAAACAGTAAACAATACCAAGGTCAACAAGAATAACAAAAAGACTATATCTCTTTGCTTATTGATTACGTGGAAGTATTCCAACAATCAACTAAAGAGGATAGGATACTTGCAAAGGATCCACATGGGATTGAGGTAGAGGGCAGCTTTGAGGTAAGGGGCACCAAAGAGGCTGCAAAAAAATTCCAAAGAACTGATTCTGGTAATGGTCATAAAGGATATTGGAATTGTGGTAAACCTAGGCACTTTGAATGTGATTGCAAGTTGAAGAATCAAAATAACAGAAGATAGCAAAACATCTATGCATCCACAAGTGTAGATGATTCTAAAAACCTATTCATGATTCAACATCATATAATGAATACGATGTCTATTAATGTTTCAAAATCGAATGGTAATGTTTTTTATGTTGATTCAAGTGCTTCAAATCACATGACCATTCATGTGAAATGGTTTAGTAGTTTGTAGAAATTTCTAGTTCTTGGATATGTTGAAAGAGGTGATGACACATCACACCCTATCAAGCATATAGGAAACATAGCATTGTCAATGGAAGATGGGAAGGTAAAACATCTTACTAATGTGTTGCATGTTCCAAATATAACAAAGAATCTGGTTCTGTTGGACAAATGGTTGATTAGGGATTACAATTCAGGTTCAATGCTGATAGGTTATATGTAGACGAGTACAAACAGGATGGACGATTCATTGCCAAAGGAAGCAAAGTGGGTAGGATGTTCACCTTAAATGTGAAAATTCATGAAATGAAAGCAGACATGTTTGCAAAAGGTGTAGGAGTTATTGTTGATATAGAGATCTAGCACAAACAAATTGGACATGCAAACTTGTAGACGCTAAAATTGATGCAGTCAAAGCAGATTATCAATGGACTACCAAATTTCAAAGTTGCAGAAATGCAAAAGGTATGTGCAGCATGTCAATTTGGTAAACAGTCAAGAGCATCATTTCTCCATGACAAGCATGTTAGTGATAATGTGCTACATGTAGTACATACAGATGTTTGGGGTCCTACAAAGACCACATCTATGGGTGGTTGTAGGTTTTATGTTAATTTCATTGATGACGATACATGAAAAGTATGGGTATATTTCATGAAAGAGAAGAGTGAGGTGTTCACTCACTTCTAGAATTTTAAAGCTATGGTGGAGAAGGAGATAGGGAAGTATATTCAAACATTAAGATCTGATGGAGGAGGTGAATATATGTCAAATGAGTTCAGCAACTTTCTAAAAAGTCATGGAATTCGACATTAGTTTTTATGCAGGTACATACCACAACATAATGGCATTGTTGAATGCAAAAATAGATATATTTTAGAAATAGCAAGAGCCTTGAGGGTTGAGAAGAATATGCCTCATTGTTATTGGTCAGAACCTATGCACACTACAATATACATCATGAACAGAACTCTGACTGTTGTTGTACATCAAGTTAAACCTCAAGAGAAGTTCACAAGTAAAAAGCCAAACTTATCACATATGAGAGTTTTTGGTTGTATTGCATATGTACATCTTCCAGATGAGTTGAGGACAAATCTTGATCCAAAGGCAAAAAAAAAAGTATCTTCATTGGATACTCCCTTGAGCAAAATGGATGTAAATGTTATAACCCACTCACATGATAGGTGAAGGTAAGCAGAGATGTGGTGTTTGATGAAATGTAAAGATTCTGTGTAGATGCCAAAGATGGACTTAATCTTGAACCAAATGACAAAGACATTGTTGAAAATTCAAGTGCAAAATCTTTGTTTGAGTGGATGGGATGCATGACCAATCAATAGTTACAACTCAAATCCATGGAGTGGAAGATTGTAGAGAAATTTCAATCCAGCAAATTCATCAAATACATCTGTTGACGTTGTAGCATCACAACTCATACTTGTCAAACTAGGAAGCATCTCATGAGACCCAAATGTTTGCGTAGAAGCACTCAGCAGACGTAATGGCGCTTCGTCAACGTATGATTAACAATGTTATCAACAAGAAGATACAACATAAGCATCACGAATGATACACATAATCGTAATCACAAGCATAATAATGATGTAATCATACATCAACGTGTCACAAGCGTTAGACAAGAAGAGAACGAGCACACATGCACATCATGACGACGAGAGAGCAAGAGTCTATCTACAAACTAGCATAATCTCATTACTTCTAAAAAAGCTCTCCCCAAAAGAAGAGGTGGAGACCTCTTTATATACAAAATGGCAAAAAAGCATGCTATGTGGGATTTCTCAACTGAAAGGAGAATGAATCCCACTTATTCTCTAGTGTGGCACTCACACACACCTATACAAGAGTGCGTTATTAACTGAATGAAAGGTAGAAAAATGTACAAACGATGATGAAAATGAAGTGGATCCAAGAAATACATGTTGTATCTTCAACACTCCCCCCCTCCTTGACTTTGTCGTCCTCTACAAAGCTTTTGCAAGTATGGAGCTTTTGTGGAAGAGCGTGTAGGAGTTCCTTTTGATTTGCATGATTGCACCATTGGAGTGCTTTGCTTTATTGCTTTTCTTCATCTTGCTTTTTGTTTGGAGTCGAGTGCTTTAACTTGGTTCTTTTGCCTCATATATATGAATATGCTAGAATGCTTTTTTTTTTTGGGTAATGGATGGATGATGTATGAGAATGATATGACAAAATGAAGATGATATATACAAATAGATGAAATTAATTCATCTCTTCTTAGTCCATATGCATGAGTGGGGACTAAGGGTGCATGGATGGAAAACAAAAAAGTGGCTATGCACGGTCTTGTAATGTGACCCTATCTTATGCATACTCTAAAAATGCATACAACAATAAAAAAAAATGGTGCAGAAATGGATGGGTCTTGAGCAAAGTGCTCAAGGGTGAGGCGATGATGAGGCTTTCTCCAAATGTCCAACTCCAAGAGACGCCTTTTTTCCATCAACCATTTGGAATGGATGATACCTTTGTCCACCATCCTGAAAAAAGAAAAATAAAAAGCAAATTTTTGAAATCTATGTACATGTGCCCTCTTTGTGCCTGGGTTAAACTAAGTGTGCCGAATGCTTGGCCTTGGATGAGGCCCTATTCGTGTTCATACTTGGTGTGCATCTTAAACATATGCTGTGCATTGGGCAAGGTTGGGTCCGACACCCATGGATGGTGCACGAAGAGGTTTTAGGCCGCCAATATATCTTCGCTTTGTTGGTCTTAGCCTTGAGGTTTCTCCTCGGATCCTTTCTAAGTGTTGGCTTTATTGCTTTGGATCCCTTGGTCAAAAGTGGTCGTTCTTGATGATAAGGCATGGTGAATCTAGACCGAAGATTATGAAGTCTAGTGTGAGAGGGTTGAGTTTGTAAAAGAGCTTTCTTTGGTACCCATATCAATGTGCGGTTTGGTTGGGCTCTAAGTAAGTTTTTGGCCACCCAAATTTGCGTTACATTACAAGGGAAATGTGACTTCTTCTTGATGTATGGGTCTTTTGGGCCTTCTATGTGAGTCTTTAGAAAAAATTCATCTTTACATGGGGAGTTCAACAAAGGTTGAGTTTCTTTACATATATCATGCTCATGTAATGGATCATAAGGTTGCGTGTTTTCAGATAGATCTAGAGATTCAGCGATGCATTTATCTGTATTACACATAGAATCTCTAGATATCACTTTATCTTCCATAGAACTCATACAAAATTCGTGAGAAGATTCCAAACTTAGAGCAAGGGAGGGCTCTTCCATATCCTCCAAGCACTTGGAGTCCTCCACTTCATCATTCGTCAAGGTTTCATGTGACTTACTCAAAGAAAGGTTAGATGAAAAAGCATGAGTGGAAAGACTATTTTGTGGATTAAGAGCACAATCTTTGAATAGATGATTATGTCCACAATCCATACAATGAGGATAATCATCAGGATTTCCAAAAGACTCACTAGTGGGGATGGACATAATAGATGGACAAAGTGCTTCAAACCCTTGATGTTCAAAAAACCTTTGAGTGCTTATGACCAAGTCTTCATCTATACCTTCCATAACAAAAAATGTTTCTAAAAATTGCATATCATTCACCACAATCGGCAACACAACTTGACCCAAGCAATCATAATTTTCATCGTTCATGAGGATAGATGAATGAGTGGTTAGTTGAATGTTATCCAAAATAATAGTCACTAAATCAATATGAATTAAACTCCACTCACAATTAGGGTTAACGTAAGCACACATATTTCTATGGTCATGACCAATGAATACATTTACAAAAGTGTTGCTATGTTCCCTAGTTGCAACTATGGAACCCACCCCTTTAGAAATTCCACCAATTTCCTCTACCCCTTGTAATTTTTCTCTATTTGTTTCACCTTGATCATGTGTGATTAATGCATGCATCTCATCTTTTTCTTCCTTCTTTTGTGCAACCTTTTCCCCCTTCCTTCTTTCTTTTGCCTTTTTCTTTCCCATGTTTCGATGAAAACAATTTTTGGTTTTTTGAGTGTTTTTAATATTCGTTTGGTATAAAAGAGTTTTTAGAATTTGTTTAATGTTTTTGTGTGTGTTTTTTGAATGTTTTTTAAGATGTGTAAATAAGTTCTAATGGGGTTCTTCTAACAAAGATGAAGGAGAATCTTTGCCAAATATACATATGTTACATAGATTTGGAAAGGAAATTATATGAAACAGAGATTTTTTTTTTTAATGATAATTATACCACAAGAACACATTGCAAGAAGGTACATGCTCTTTATGAAAATCATACATGTGAAAACATCTCTTCTAATGCAAGGATCAACTCATCGATTAAGTTCAAAGAAGGGCAAATCAATTTCGAATATGCATAAAGAACCAATTTCACATTGGTGTTGGGCGGTAGGCATGTAATCAATATCGTGTGAGTGATTCAAATTCCCAAGCAATCAAAGTCTGACAAATCATACTTGATATGGAATGAGATCCATTCAATAAGCTAAAATAATGAAATATACCTGTGCATAGATTGAAGCCATTCATAAGGACATTCCATATTTTTCAAATCATACAAAAATACTCTTCACAATAGCAAATGCTATCAGGATCTTGGCATAACCTTCCATCTCTAAGATCCATCAATATTCATACCTAGAAGCACCTGTTTTTCACAAAATGCCTTATCTAAGGATGCACTTACATCTTGACCATATGTGAAAACCATACCCTTCCCACTTACCCCAAAGAAATGAACAGTGCTTGAGCGTGGTGTGGCCTACACAAATCAAAGAGGCATTAATTTCTAATTTTTTTCATGTTGCAAAACCCGTTCGATCCTTTTACTTGAGCGAGAGAAAAAAGGAATATTTTTTCTATGTCCTCCATCGTACTCTCAAGACCCATCGTTTACTATACACATCACTTTTGGAGATTTTCTCTTTCACAGCATAACGTTATGCATAACTTTTGGAGCATCTATTGTTTTCTATTTTATGTGCAAAATGCTTTTTCCACGTAGTGCACTAAAATATTTGCCATCGCAATTTGCGTTTGTATGCAATGAACCTATTTTATCCATAAAAAACCACCAAGCGGTTGCTGTTAACTCGAAATCAATGCCACGCATGTCGCTTTAGTTTACAGATGCTGGCAATAGCGACGTAAGGGGACCGCAGGAGTAGCTGAGTTACATGGACCCCAGATCATTGGATGCAAACAGGGCCGCACCTATCGGGATATTTGCGAATTAGTCCTACAAACTCTTTCACGCCGTTTCCTGACATCTTCAGCGATGTGTTTTAGGGTGAACCCCTGACGTTGGTGCGCATCTCCAGCAACCTCAATGAGGTTTAATAGTGGAGAGACTCCAAAAATTCTATGATCAACTGTTATGTAGCACATGTAATGAGCTTGAGGTTTTAATTCAAACAGTCTGCGCATCAGCCACAGTTACGCAATGGCCAAAATTTGAAATGTCAAGATTTGTGGGTTGTTGCAGTAAAATGGGCTGTTGGAGTGAAGTGGGTTGTTACACTCGGGACCAGGGGGTTTTCCAAACCCGTGCTGCAAAGGGAAAATGCGATCAATGATAGCATCATCACAAGAGCATAAATACCTGCTTCTTTGTTTATTTAGTGTTCCACGCCTAAAAATGCTTAGAACTTGCTATAATATGCAGAATGCAGAAAATTCAGCCAAAAGAAGAATAAGGAGTGGACATTGCCATATGCACATAGCATTTCATGAATGGAGCAACATGGTCCCAAAACCTTCAGAGAATTATGGAAAAGCAATCATATCTTAAGTAGCCATTCAAACGCTCGTGCAACATTAAAGATAGTGAAATAGGGATAAGACAAATGCATAGGAAACTCTAGGTGGCTGGAGTCCTCGATGTGCATGCCTTCAGCTATTGAGGCTTGTTCATCGTCAGATTCCATGAATTTCATATCCTACCTTGATGGAGTTGGAGGTTCATCTTGCAGGTGATAGGCCTCCATGGTCATGCCTTCTAACCCACCAGCGTACCTTCATTTTCTACCTTCTCCCCCAAATGTTTAGTCATTCCTTTCTCAGTGCTTGAAAAATAAAGAATCACCTACAGTGGAGTGCCGCCTCCTAGAATATTTTGATATGTTATTCCAAACAACCCTTTCACATGACCCCTCCAAGTATAAGGATTTCCTACTAAGCTGAGTGCACGACCAAGTTCTAACCTGTACTCCCACCTCTCATATGATGACCCAGTAGCATGCATCAAAGCAGCAACCTTGCCAAATAATCAAGGCTTGCTATAACTACCTCTTCGGACTTCAGACAAGAGCTGCACTATTCATGTATAAGGTTCCCATCCCAAGAACTTCTTGAAGCACCAGTTTGAGACCCAGACTGATTGCCCTTGTGCTTCTCGGGTGTCAAACTCCTTAGATTATCCAATAAATCATTCTTTTCCTGAGGTACCATTTTCTGTACTTGGATCCCAACACCGACCCGCTTCTGATTTTCCAATTCCTGTGAGATTGATTCCCGTTTCCACTTTTAAAAGATCGATGTATTTTTTTTTGTCTCTTTACTTAAAGGACCCAGTGACTCCAGGGTGTTCGAGTGACTTCAGGATGTTCGAGTCATCTACCAGCAAATGCATATCAGACCTTATAACCTCAAGAGCTTTCCCTCTTGTTAGATCCCTTTGTGACACTTCTTCAGCAGAGACTTCCAAACTCTTCTGCAAGGAAAGGCCATACTCGGCAATTCTCAAAGAATACCCATATATTGTCGTCTTCTTGGCATCTATAATATCCGAGTAATGTCCAATGGTAGAATCTCTGGTAGATGAGATTGACAATCTGATGAGCTCTCGTTCCTAATGCTTATGGCTTCAGTGAGCTGATAAAAATTACATGCAGTCTTGTTTCCATGCTCATCATTCCTCTTGTGCTTCTTGCTATACATCCTATCATTGAATTCTTTCCATGTCTAGGAGCCATTGTGTATACAATGTTAATTGTGGCTCTTGGAATCTGAATATGCACCAGTAGTCATCTCTTCTCTGAATCTGAATCTTAGGTGTTCTGCAGCTCGTACATTCCACAAGTTCTCCTAACCTTTCCTCACATAATTCTCTCTCCTAATCATCCATCGTAAGCTGAACTATCATTTTTTACTCCATAGCCATGAGGAATGAATGTTGTCCTATGAATGGGCCTCGCACCATGTGATAAAAGAGAACTAGTGCATGAATGTTCGCCTGATAAGCTATCTACTTCTTTGAGATCTTTGTCTTTCTCCGACTTCTCATGAGAATGTTGGCTTTGTCCCATTCAGTTTAATCCATCAGTCATTGCACCATCTGTGGTGCACCATCTGTGGCCACCTTAGTTCTTCTTTGCAGAAGGATGCTGTTGTGATCATCCCTCTTTTATTTACCTTTTTTCCAGCCTAGGCCCTACGGTCTAATGAACTTTTAACTTTTTCTATAACAGCTATTGCCTATGGAATTTCTATTCTTCTTTGTGGGACATTCATTAATCCATAAGTACCTCTACATGACTACGCCACCACCTTTTCATGAACCTTCTCCCATAGAGGGACTACGGACATCAGAGTTCAATTCTCATATTTGCATAGAGGGAGCTAATGGTTTATCCTTCTACAAATTAGATCCTGAGTCATTCTGAGATTTATCCTAGAGCTTATAGAATTATGCTTCAGATATGTAGAGTCAGTACAGTAATCCATCAATAACCTTGTGCAACTAGATATTTGGGACCCTAAATCTGTGTTCTAAGTTGAGTTCCTATTGCGATTGAGAACAACGCTTGTCCATCAAGTCCTTCAAGGGAAGACTTCTATACATACCTTCTAGATTGTTCATGAGAGAAAGAAAGGAGATAGTATGATCTTAGCAGAAAGTAGCTTTTTCGGTTGCCCAAGGAAAAATGAGAGTACATCATCACCACATCAGCCCCCCAAAAGGTGTATGTATCTGTGCATAAAAACCACAAGGTCATACCTTTGTATTTCAAGTGTAGCACACTCCTTGTGACTCCTTCTTCCCAAAGCTTGTTGATGAAGATGACGTGCCAAAACCCCCTTGAAACTTGTAGAAGAACCCCAATATATGTTTAATTACACATAATTAATGGAAAATCAACAATGTTAATGGAAAAAATCAACAAATGACAAAAAGATTTCTAAAAACTACTCCTATCCTACTCATGACTTGAAGAATCACCACACATGATGGATTAGTCACCCAAAAAAGGGGATCGTCATCACACCAAAAGTGGCTCATCTCAACAAGTTATTATGAATCTTGCAAGCCGCAAATGCTCACAAGAGCGTCGCAAAATGAAGAACTCAAAAAAATCGTCATGAAAAACTTGCGTACACGTCTCTTTCACTCCAAAAACCATCACGTAAGTGACAAGAGAACGCTCCCCAGCAACGGCGCCAAACGTTGTTGACATTGTAGCATCACAACTCATACTTGTCAAACCAGGAAGCATCTCATGAGACCCAAATGTTTGCGTAGAAGCACTCAGCAGACGTAATGGCGCTTCGTCAACGTATGATTAACAACGTTATCAACAAGAAAATACAACATAAGCATCACGAATGATACACCTAATCGTAATCACAAGCATAATAACGACGTAATCATACATCAACGTGTCACAAGCGTTAGACAAGAAGAGAACAAGCACGCATGCACATCATGACGACGAGAGAGCAATAGTCTATCTACAAACTAGCATGATCTCATTACTTCTAAAAAAGCTCTCCCCAAAAGAAGAGGTGGAGACCTCTTTATATACAAAATGACAAAAAAGCATGCTATGTGGGATTTCTCAACTGAAAGGAGAATGAATCCCACTTATTCTCTAGTGTGGCACTCACACACACCTATACAAGAGTGCGTTATTAACTGAATGAAAGGTAGAAAAAGGTACAAACGATGATGAAAATGAAGTGGATCCAAGAAATACATGTTGTATCTTCAACAACATCCAAGAAAGGTAAAAAAAATCTTTCTATTGTTAGTAAAACACCTATAGGTTTTGAAGACATTGATGGAGATTCAAGCGGTTCAAAAAAGAGCCTTGACAAGGAACTTGGATTGCCCTGTGTGAAGACTTCGGACGAAGAAAATCTCGGAGGATGTGGAATTCAATGCAACAATTGACATATGATATTTACATGGCTCTTCATTGTCCCTACATGAAAAAGGTAATACAAGATATTGAACCCTCTTGTTTTGAAGATGTGATTGGAAATGCAGATTGAAAATAATCTATGGATGAGGAGATGGCTGCACTTTATGCAAATGATACATGGAAGCGGGTTCCATTGCCAGAAGGTAAGAAACCCATAGGGTGCAAGTGGGTTTACAAGGTAAAGCACAATGTTGATGGTAGCATAAGTAGGTACAAATCACGATTGGTAGCAAAAGGATGTGCATATACATATGGCTTTGATTATGAGGAAATGTCTAGCCCTATAGCTAAAATGTCTACTGTTAGAACACTCGTTGCAATAACTACAACAAAAGGATGGACTTTGCATCAGATGGACATGAAGAATGCTTTCCTACATGGTGTGTTACATGAAGAAGCATACCTGGACCAGCCACAAGGATATGAAGATTCAAAGCATCCAAGATATGTTTACAGGTTGCAAAAGGATTTGTATGGACTTAAGCAAGCCCCTCGTGATTGTCATGCAAGGATTGTTGACTACTTAACCACCATTGGATTTTCTATGTGTGAGTACATCATTCATTATATGCAAGGAAGGGTTATAGTGGCATCACGATTGTGGCTACTTATGTTGATGACTTGATTATAGGTGGTGATAATGAAGAAAGCATTTAACACTAGTTTTGTACTAGGACACTTGAGTGTCCTAGGACACTTAAGTGTCCTGCTTTTAGACCAAATTGATTGATTTTTCTTGATGACACACTTGAGGCTTTGATGACATACTCACTTGGATTTGATAGCCCACACCATGTACTTTTTGAGAAAAATATAATCTTTAACATTTTACATCTTCACATGGGTTATTAAATGAAGACAAAAATGGGAATTTTTTAAAACGCAATTTTTAGCATAACTTAAAAAATAACACAATTCAAACATTTTGACAAATTGGATATGGTTTAGGAAATGGAAAGCTGTCCATGGACTTTGGCAGTGTAAATCAAGTTTCTAGGGATCTTTGGAGAAGGTTGAACACTTCCATAAGTCATAAACATGGACTCAAAACTCTTCTTCTCTACATCATTGCCATTTATTGCACCTTTTAGAGAATGGCTCACTATAATTTGTGTGTAAGTGAGATTGAAGAGAATTGGCAGGTTATCAATGGATAACCTTCATACTAACTGAATGCATATTTTCATTCAAAGTTAGAAGGCCTCTGCTTTGAACTAGTAGCCATTGCATTTGGTGCTGACTTTCATGTTGAATTGGCAAAGCATATAATTCTATGTTCATGAAAAGAACATAGCTCCAAAGGTGGAATAAAAAATTATGATGAAAAATAAAAATTATTTAATTGCTATTCTAAGTATTAAACCTTCCAAAATATGTTTTCATGCCATGTTTCATTCTTAGTCTCATCAAATAATATGTGATCCGCAATGATGGTTGTGATAAGAATGATAAAAATTGACATACACATTTCATTTAACAAAAAGAAGATGGCATCCATGATAGAAATCATGAAATGTTTTCAAATGATCCTTATCATCCTATGATATCGAAGATTATATCAAAGAATTTTGAGTATTATTTTTAGTATGTGTTGACGTGTGAAAGGGATTGTGTGTTTATGCATATAACAACTATCAAAAAAATATTTTTACTAAATATGTTAGAACTATATATTCTTTTCATTCTATATGTACATGACTCTTGTTTCTTGGTAGGAACTAGTTTATTTTCTTGGATATCAAGCTAAATGTTTGTAATTTGGCATTATTCCAATTGGATGTTAATATTTGTATGTGGATATATTGGTTGGTGTCCACACATATATCTACTTTGTTTGGTGTACATCGATCTAAAAAACTTGGTTGATTTTTAGAGATTGGTAGTTCTCTTATGTGTACACCCTTGTTTGATGTCTTATTTTCTTTCTTCATGTGAAGAAACTAGATCTCTTCCATAACTATACATGCTTTGTTATGTGTTTACAAACTATTCATGATTGTATATGTAGAATTTGGTTGATGCCCACACAACAAAAGATTCTTGCTTGTGTCCAAAGACGTGAAAATTTTGGTGGATTTCAATAAATTATTTAGCCTCGTATATGTAAGCTTTGGTTTGTTATGTCACACATTTCTACTTGGTAACTTAAATGTGTACATCCTCAATGATGTCCATAAATTCTTTTGAGTCATATATGTAGGCTTTAGTTTTTTGTTTTTGGTGACTAGAGCCATAGCAGTTGATTTTATATGTGTATACCTTGGTTGTTGTCTTCATACCTTGTTTGATTGTTGGCATATTTGTACAGCTCTGTGGATTCCCATAAGTTTGTTTGAACCATGTTTAGAACTAGTTGCTATTTTTGGTGTACAAAGCCAAAATAATTGAATTTATTTTAATTGAAATGATTTTTCTAAGTGAGTTTGAGGTTCATACTATCTGACCAATGTTTCAAGGAATGTGTATAATTTTTTCTTTCATATGATGAATTTTTTTCTTTTGATAAAAATACATTTGATTAGGAATTTTTATCTTGTTCACTACCATAGCATCTTGAGAGACTATTTACATGAACATAAAACATGATTTATTGTGTTTTATGATTTTGGATTAACCTTCAAATTGTAAGACAATAGTTACGCAATATAACACAGGAGCAGTAGCAGAGAAGATAACAGATATAGGAAAATCTCCACAATTTTCTACTAACAACAAGTACAAAGATCATGGCTTCGTCCACCCGTGCGCTCTCAAGGTAGAGCTTAAATGGTGATCTAGACAACTCTAGATCGGGAGATACAAGGTAGAGGTATGTTGGCTCAACTCGATGTCTCAGGTAGTGCAGAAGTCATGTATATATAGGATCATGGGTGGCCTTCCATGGACTGCTATACATGGGTGGTAGAGCGTGGGCGGCCACCACCCGCGTAATTGCCATACATGGCTTAGACCAGTTGAACCGACCTAACAAATGATTTTTGACTCCTAGAGGGAATATTCCATGGAATATTCCCTTTACCATCACGCCGGGGGCACTGCCCCCGGACCCCACAATTGGGGAGCCTCGTAACTCCCTTTCCTTACAATTCCTTACATGGTCCAATATGACCTTCATCCAACATGCAAGTTGGGATTCCCATCAATTGGGTAATGCACGCTTGGCTTCTCCTCATAATGGGGGCCTTATAAAATGTGCATACAATCATGAGAGGTAGACATCGATCATATACTAACACCCCCCTCAATGTTTACCGATGATAAATCAAGTAGGTCTTAGTCCTATGCCCATCTGTTGAAGATTCCAGTTGAGCTGCTCTCTTCCAAATGCTTTAGTGAATATGTCAGCACAATTTGCCTCTGTTGGGCAATATTCTAGCTCCACAATTTCATCTTCAATTAGCTCATGAATGTAATGGTAATGTACTTCTATGTGCTTGGTGCGAGCATGAAATACTGGGTTCTTTGCAATAGCCATACAACTTTGATTATCACACTTGAGTACAATCTCCATATTTGATGGAAATCCTAGATCTGCAAGAATTCTCCTTAATGAGACTGCCTCACAAGAAGCAAAACAAGTTGCTTTGTACTCTGCTTCAGTTGAGGAGAGTGCGAGAGTTGGTTGCTTCCTACTTACCCAAGAAAATATTCCTAAACCAAGTGAGAAACAATATCCAGAAACTGATTTTCTAGAATCACAATCTCCAAGCCAATCTGAATCACAATATCCTTGAAGTGTATCACTTGTGGTATACAAAATACCGAAATCCAAGGTTCCTGCAATATACCTTAGAATTCGCATTCCAGCATTCCAGTGACTCTCCTTAAGTTTGTTGGAAACCTTCTTAATACTCCAACAGCATAGCAAATGTCTGGTCTAGTGTTGCACACAAAAATAAGACTTCCAACGAGCTTCCTATACTTCTTAGCATCTACATCTGGCATGTTATCATCCATAGATAGCTTATGATTTACCTCCATAGGTGTGCTAGTTGGTTTGCAGTCCATCATTCCAAATGCCTTGAGAATTTCTTTGGCATATTTTTGTTGTGAGATGAAAATGCCATCCTTCCTTTGCCATACTTCAATTCCGAGACAAAAATGGAGAAGACCTAAGTCTGTCATTTCAAACTCAGTTCCCAAGCTGATCCGAGTTTGATTGATGAGTTCCTGATGATCTCCTGTAATGATCAAATCATCTATATATACAATGACAACAACTAGTCTGCTATCCCTTTTCGTTACATACAAGCTAGCATTAGAAGTACTTCTTTCAAAACTCATATTTTTGAAAAAAATATCTATCAGTTGCTACCAAGCCCATAGAGCTTGCTTAAGTCCATACAAAGCTTTCTTCAACTTGCAAACTTTATTTTCTGAATTGGGCACCTCAAAACCTAGTGGTTGAGATACATATACCTCCTCCTTGAGGTGACCATTCAAAAATGCCAGTAGCTCCGAATAGTTGTCATGCGTGCTGTTGGCGCAAAAGTTTCTTGAACATCAAATCCTTTGATCTGTGAAAAACCTTGTGAAACTAATCTTGCCTTATACTTTTCTAATGTTCCATCTGCTTTATACTTAGCTTTCCAAATCCATTTAGTACCTATTACCTTCTTCTTTGGCGGCAAGTCGACTAGATCCCATGTATCATTTTTTAGTATACTACCATACTCCGACTGCATTGCCACTCTCCAACCTGGATCATCAAGGGCTTCTGCAATGGTGGTAGGTTCCTTTATCGAGCCCATGATATCTGCCATTAGAGCCATGTTAACAATGTGTTATGAGGCTCTTCTTTGCTCCTCTATTCTCTTTGATATTCATAATCCATCCGATGATGATTCTGGTACATCTACATGTGGATTTTGATCATCAAAGAGCTAATGTGCCCACTTTGATAGTGGCTTACGTTGTGCAGCTACAACTGGTTGACTTTTTATTGAGGAAATTTCTCCATCATATGTTTCCTCCTCCTCAACTTTAACCAGTCTTTTGATAGGCACAAGGTGAGATATTTCTCCGTTTGATGAGATAGTAGATTTACCTTTATCTTCTACTAAGTGTGGTCGTTCATCAAACACCACATCTTGGTTGACAAAAATCTTCCTTGCCTCAGGATCCCACAACCTATATGCTTTAGACTCTTTAGTATACCCTAGGAAGACACACTTTTTGCTTTTTGAATCCAACTTTGATCTTGTTGAATCAGGAATATGTGCATAACAGAAACAACCAAAAATTTTGAAATGCAAAACTGAAGGCTTTTTACCAGAATATGCTTCTTGAGGAGTCATCCCCTTCAGTGCTTTTTTGTAGCTTCAATTGAGGATGTAGACTGCTGTATTGACTGCTTCTGCCTAGAATGAATCAGCCATGTCTTGAGCCTTTAACATACAACAAGCCATTTCAACTACTGTCCTATTCCTGCGCTCAACAACGCCATTTTGTTGAGGTGTATGAGCTGTGGTAAGTTGCCTTTTCACACCATGCTCCTTACAATAATTGTTGAATTCTTTTGATAATAATTCACCTCCTCTATCTGTTCTAAATTTCTTCAGTTTCCTTCCTAATTCATTTTCTACACACTTATGCCACATTTTAATTTTTTCAAAAGCATCAGCCTTCTCTTGAATGAAATAAACCCACATCTTTCTACTATAATCGTCGACTAACAGCAAAAAGTAGAAAGATCCTCCTAAAGCAGGTGTAGACATTTTACCGCAGAGATCAGCATGTACCAACTCTAGAGGAGCTTGAGATCGATTGCTCGTCTATCTTGGAAATGCCTTTCGTTGTTGCTTGCCCATCATACAAGCTTCACAAGGTTCTTGCAACTCTAAAAATGCAGGCAAATGAGCAACCATCCCTGTTCTTTGCATCTCCTTCAAAACTGCAAATCCGAGATGCCCAAATCGTTGGTGCATAACTTGCTTACATCTATATCTTTTGTAGCAATTAAAGCACTTAACTCATACAAGTTATCCCGCCGTATGCCTTTACCTACAACATTACCTGATGAATCCATGATTTCTGCACCACTCTTATTGAAGTGAACTTCGAGTCCACAATCTGTTATTGCAGAAACTGACAAAAAATTTCTTCTCAAATTCTCTTTGTACAAGGTGTGTGATTTTTTGGAAAATTGTCAAAAAAGGACACTTAAGTGTCTTGTTTTGGTACCAAACTAGTGTTAAAGATGTAAAGCAACTCCTTATGCAAGAATTTAATATGAAAGATCTTGGTGTGTTGCACTATTTCTTGAGCATTGAGTTTATACATACAAAAATGGGTATATGGATGTCACAAAGGCAATATGCCTTGAGTATGTTGCAAAAGTATGGTATGGATGATTGTAAGCCAATTTCTGTACCATTAAATCAAAATTTGAAGTTGGATACTACATCTAGTGAAGAATAGGAAAATGCTACTTTGTATAAGAAAATTGTGGGAAGTTTGATATATCTCACAATTACAAGGCCTGATCTAAGCTACACTATTGGACCTGAAAGTCAATTTATGCAAGTTCCCTAGAAGCCGTATTTAGATGCTCTGAGGCACACTCTACATTATGTGAATGCTACTTTGGACGATGCATTGTTTTATGAAGCTAGTGTAGATTTGCATGTTGATGGATACACTGATGCATATTAGGTTGGTAGTATTCGCTTTGAATAAAGAAGTTGAAGATAGAGTTTGAAATATAGAGAGAGGAGTGCAAGCTAGTAACGAGTAGTGTCAATGTAGACTAAGGTGAAAGTGACTAGTTGGACTTGAAGGAAGGTGTCACAAGGACTCTTCCATTACTTCCTATAGATGAAGAGTGATTGAATTGGGATACTCTCGTGGTGGTGGCTAATCCCAATCATCATATCACCAAAATGCAGTTCAATAGATTTGGTGGTAAAGTGGATGATGAGCTTGATGTGCATGTTAAGTTATTTGACACACAATATGGGTTTTTAGAAGGAGGAAAAGATGATGCCCAAGAATGCCAAGTTTCTTGGGTGTCCTTAGGTGGTGAGATGATGACATGGCTTACAAATTTTGCTCCAAATAAGTTCAGCACTTACACAACCCTGTGTGATGCTTTTTTTGTGCCAAATTCAGAATTCAATGACTACTACATAGTTGTTTATTACATTAGAGTGCATAGTTAATAGCCTAGTTAGACAATGATGGACCATGCTTCTCTATGTAGAACCAACTTGAAATAGTTTTCAAATCAAAGACATCCTCCATCAGATGTCGTGCATGGTTAGTTCATAGATGGACTAATCCAATCCAAAAGGAAAAGATTTGCCTATATGCTTTGGATGACACTTGAACTTCAGACCGAATCATCGATGCCATGGAACTTGAAGATGGAAAATCCCTATATGCAATGGTCTCTTGATAATATGATCCTTACTTCAGTATCACCTAATGTGGTATTAGATTTTTTAAAGAAATTTTGTTGTACTAAATATCAAAATGTGGGTCATATTGCTACCAACTGTGGTCCAAACCAATTGTATTGTGTTATTTGTAATTTAGTGGACCATAGTATAGAGCTCTGCATATCTAATGCTTGAAACATAATTGTAGTCTCATATTTGCAAGTGTGGAGTGTGGTACCAAGCACTATATGTAGGTATTATCTAACATTACATGGGTCCTTTTAGATTAAGGAGTAATAAGGGATGGACCAATGAGAAGAGGTTGATGGACATAGTCTAGTCTCTTAATCACATAGGCTAGGCATAGGCTTCCCTTGTGTTTGTGTGGTCAAAGAGGAGAAAACTAGCTAGTACTCATGGTTTTGATAATTTGAATGGTTTTGAAAGCCTTCCAAATGCATTATGGCCCTTGGATTGGTGCAAAGATCCAAAGCATAAGGTTGAACTACAAAAGTCAAGGAATCCTTCCATTTGGAACCTTGGATTGGGAATGCTTTCAATGGCTAAGATGTGAGAGAGCATAAAAAGGGCACCTTTCAATTAAGGTCGTTGGATAAAATCTCAAATCGAATGGCTCTAGCTTAATTTAGGAGATGAAAGGCACCTTGAATATAGACCATTGGATCTCTCCAATATTTGATGGTGGAGATTGAAGACCCACATCATGAGGGAAAACTCCCATGATCTAACATCATTCTCTCTTTAGAAACTTATATATCTCAATCTTCACCATTGAACTCACACATCCAATGGCTCATAAAATTCCAAATTCGATAATTCAAATATAAAAATTATGAAATTATATTTTACTTGAGAATGCCACTAGTGTATTTCTATGTTACGTTAATCTCCTTGATTAAGCATTTTAATTCAGAAAAAATAGGAATCGTTACAAGGCAAATGTAGGGCTAATTTCTTCCCTAGTGACCTACAGACAATGATCATAATAGAAGATCAAGTGGTATTAGAAATTCACCATCATCGAGAAAACATGCTCAAAATTATCAAGGTAATGATTGAGTATGGAAGCCCTCAATTGCAACCAAAGAGAGGGAAGTAATTACCAAACGCATCACAAAGGACCAAAGTGTTTCTTTAGCCTTGAGTTTGGACACGTTGGTCTAATTTTTTGGAAGCACAATATTATGATCGGAGAAAGAAAGAGGAAAAATTAAAAGTGTTGATGAATAATATGCTCACACTTTCATATGAGGAGCTACTAGTAAATGGTAATTACTCAGTCTGGGAAGCAAGTTGAACCCCAAGGTCTTGTTTTGGAACTCAATGTCCAAGTGCTAGTAGCAGAATATGTACAACTACGCATTAGGTTGGGTTGCTCAAGTGCCTCCACACTTCACTATCCATGAGCTCTATTTTAGAGCATATACTCCCTAAATAGGTTACAATCCAAAATGAGGGACCAATTGACATGACACCAATACCTAGCAAGCAGGATGTTCAATGGACTAATTTTGTTCAATCAAAGCAATCTAGTAAACATAACCTTTCCTTTAAGGTTTTAAGCAGACTCATGCTGATTATTGTGAAAATCTACTATCCAAATGTAGTTAGGTGAACTTTTGGCTTTAGCTTTCAAGCAAACATTATTTGCCAAATTTAGTTTGAAGTGTAATATTAGGAAAAAATAAACCTTGCATGGGCCTTTTAGATAAAGGAGTGATTAGGGATGGACCAATGCAAAGAAGGTGGTGGAAAACAATCTAGTCCCTTAATCACATAGGCTAGATATAGGCTTCCATGGTTTTTTTGTGGTCAAAAAGGACAAAACGTCCTTGAACTAGTGGTTTTAGTTGTGTGAATGGTTTTGGAAGGCTTAGGAATGAATTAGAGCCCTTGGATTGGCTCAAGGATCCAAAGGCTAATATTGAGTTGCAAAATTCAAGGCATCTATGAACGTGAGCCCTTGGATTCAAGAGAAGGGAAGGGTTCTGATGTAGCTAATCCTAGAAAATATGCCTTTTCCTATAAGCCCTTGGATTTCATATTGCATCAAACAGCTTTGGTTTGAATTTTCCCCATTTTGGGAACTTGAATTTCACACCATTGGATCAAGGATCATCTAATGGTTGAGATTGAGATGCCAAAAGGAAAGAGCACCTTTTCACCTACAACATTGGATCAAGGCCTCATTGGATGTTCCATGTCTTCCATGACTTTGTGGTCAACCCAAAATGAGGATTACAATCCAGATCACCTTTCATCGGATGGAGGAGATAAAACTTGTCATCAGCCCCAAATGCGGCCAACTGTCCAATTTACCTTCATTTAAGGCTCAAGAATCTTCCAGAGAGTGTGAGAAAAACTCGTGAAAGATTCTCTCTCTACTCTGTCATCCCATGCATGTCTAAACCTTTGTCTCTCTGTTTTTTATCCCTTTCAATCTTAGCCATTAAATAAAACCATCCAAAGGCCACAAAAATTCTTTTTTAATATTCAAATACACATGCCTATCCAACATTATTATATTTGGAAATACCACTAGTGGTTTTCTATGGCCCTTAATCTCCTAGATTAATATTTTTAATCCCTAAAATTTAGGAATCCTTACAACACCCATGCAAGGCTCAAATTAGGAATTCTTACAAGGCCCATGCAGGGCTCATCTTTTCCCCCAATGATCTTTAGCACCACAGTTTCCAGATCTTTAGCACCAAAGTTTCTAGCACCTAATATAACTATACCTATGAATCACATAGATGTTTCTGAAGATAGTCTTCAACAACGCCATTTTGTTGAGGTGTATGAGCTGTGGTAAGTTGCCTTTTCACACCATGCTCCTTACAATAATTGTTGAATTCTTTTGATAATAATTCACCTCCTCTATCTGTTCTAAATTTCTTCAGTTTCCTTCCTGATTCATTTTCTACACACTTATGCCACATTTTAATTTTTTCAAAAGCATCAGCCTTCTCTTGAATGAAATAAACCCACATCTTTCTACTATAATCGTCGACTAACAGCAAAAAGTAGAAAGATCCTCCTAAAGCAGGTGTAGACATTTTACCGCAGAGATCAGCATGTACCAACTCTAGAGGAGCTTGAGATCGATTGCTCGTCTATCTTGGAAATGCCTTTCGTTGTTGCTTGCCCATCATACAAGCTTCACAAGGTTCTTGCAACTCTAAAAATGCAGGCAAATGAGCAACCATCCCTGTTCTTTGCATCTCCTTCAAAACTGCAAATCCGAGATGCCCAAATCGTTGGTGCCATAACTTGCTTACATCTATATCTTTTGTAGCAATTAAAGCACTTAACTCATACAAGTTATCCCGCCGTATGCCTTTACCTACAACATTACCTGATGAATCCATGATTTCTGCACCACTCTTATTGAAGTGAACTTCGAGTCCACAATCTGTTATTGCAGAAACTGACAAAAAATTTCTTTTGAGTGTAGGTACATAGAGAACATCGGATAACTTTTTCTCAACACCTGGAGACGTGATAAAAGAGATGGTTCTAGTTCCTTCGGCTGGACACGTGGAGTCATTTCCCACCACTACATTGATGGATTCCCAGAGAGGCACTAGGGAACTATACCAATCCTTTTTACTGCTCATATGGCGAGAAGCTCCACTATCTAAAATCCATGGTTCATCAACACGAGCTTGAGCAGATGAACATACCTCTTCAATAGCTACCCAAAGCTCCAGCTCTGTGTTGTTTGTAGACTCTTTGTTCTTCCACGATGATTTTACAATCCCATTCCATTCATCAGCTTGCTTCTTTCTGCAATCCTTGATGGCATGGCCTTTCTTTCCACAATAGAAGCAACTTCCTGTGAACTTTTTCTTCTTTGGCTTCTTCTTTGATACATCAGAAGAGCCGTTGCTAAAAATGCAGCATCACTTGTACTTTGTCGATTCCTCAACCGCATCTCTTCTTCTAAAAGCATAGCACAAAACTCTTCAAATGTGAGGGGAGTTGGTCTTACCTGAGTGTTGAGGGTTGTTACTAATCCATCATACTTTGCTGGAAGAACACGTACACATCTTTGAGCCAGCTCTTCTGGTGTTATAACAACACCAACTGCAGCTAATTGGTCTTGAAGATGTTTTATCCGTTTGATAAAATCTTCAGCCTTTTCAGAATCAGAATGTTTTTCATTTGCCAACTGATTTTCTAAATTCTGTATCCTAGTGTGGTTCTTGGTCTCATATTGTCAAGCCAATATGCCCCAAGCCTCATGTGCTTTAGTAGTATGTTGAACTAAAGTAAGCACAAAATCACTTACACTAGTGACAATTGCACATAATGCATCAGTATTCTACCTCTTCCAAGCTCATAGAAGATTTGGATCTGGCTGAGTCATCAATCTTGAATTAGCTGGATCTTCAACTCGTATAGGCTCTGGATCCAATCCCATCGGTCTCATGACAGTGTCAAGTAATTCATAGGAGTCCAAAATTGCAGAAATCTTGAACTTCGAGAGTGTATAGTTGCATCCATCTAGCTTCCCTTCAGTGAATGCAGGTGGACGAATTCGAATAGGTGCAGCATTAACATTAGCTAAAGCACCAAGACTAGTGTTCGATGATGAAGCCATCATGTAATCACTCGAATAATCTACTGATATTCTAGTCTGCTAGGAGGCTAAAATAGTGATACTTCTCAAGCTATTCGAACCTTGCGGCTCTGATACCATGTAAGACAATAGTTATGCAATATAACACAGGAGCAGTAGTAGAGAAGATAATAGATATAGGAGAATCTCAACACTTTTCTACTAACAACAAGTACAAAGATGATGGTGTTGTCCACGTGCGCTCTCAAGGTAGAGCTTAAATGGTGATCTAGACAACTCTAGATAGGGAGATACAAGGTAGAGGTATGTTGGCTCAACTCGATGTCTCAGGTAGTGTAGAAGTCATGTATATATAGGATCATGGGTGGCCTTCCGTGGACAACTATACATGGGCGGTAGAGCGTGGGCGGCCACCGCCCACGTAATTGCCATACACGGCTTAGACCAGTTGAACCGACCTAACAAATATAAATGATTTTTGACTCCTAGAGGGAATATTCCATGGAATATTCCCTTTACCTTTGCGCCGTGGGTGCTGCCCCCGAACCCCCACCAAGGGGTCCGCTGCATACAATCATGAGAGGTAGACATTGATCATATACTAACACAAATTATATTTAATATGTGTGTTAAAGGATTTCCTCAAATTCTCTTTGTACAAGGTGTGTGATTTTTTGGAAAATTGTCAAAAAAGGACACTTAAGTGTCTTGTTTTGGTACCAAACTAGTGTTAAAGATGTAAAGCAACTCCTTATGCAAGAATTTAATATGAAAGATCTTGGTGTGTTGCACTATTTCTTGAGCATTGAGTTTATACATACAAAAATGGGTATATGGATGTCACAAAGGCAATATGCCTTGAGTATGTTGCAAAAGTATGGTATGGATGATTGTAAGCCAATTTCTGTACCATTAAATCAAAATTTGAAGTTGGATACTACATCTAGTGAAGAATAGGAAAATGCTACTTTGTATAAGAAAATTGTGGGAAGTTTGATATATCTCACAATTACAAGGCCTGATCTAAGCTACACTATTGGACCTGAAAGTCAATTTATGCAAGTTCCCTAGAAGCCGTATTTAGATGCTCTGAGGCACACTCTACATTATGTGAATGCTACTTTGGACGATGCATTGTTTTATGAAGCTAGTGTAGATTTGCATGTTGATGGATACACTGATGCATATTAGGTTGGTAGTATTCGCTTTGAATAAAGAAGTTGAAGATAGAGTTTGAAATATAGAGAGAGGAGTGCAAGCTAGTAACGAGTAGTGTCAATGTAGACTAAGGTGAAAGTGACTAGTTGGACTTGAAGGAAGGTGTCACAAGGACTCTTCCATTACTTCCTATAGATGAAGAGTGATTGAATTGGGATACTCTCGTGGTGGTGGCTAATCCCAATCATCATATCACCAAAATGCAGTTCAATAGATTTGGTGGTAAAGTGGATGATGAGCTTGATGTGCATGTTTAAGTTATTTGACACACAATATGGGTTTTTAGAAGGAGGAAAAGATGATGCCCAAGAATGCCAAGTTTCTTGGGTGTCCTTAGGTGGTGAGATGATGACATGGCTTACAAATTTTGCTCCAAATAAGTTCAGCACTTACACAACCCTGTGTGATGCTTTATTTGTGCCAAATTCAGAATTCAATGACTACTACATAGTTGTTTATTACATTAGAGTGCATAGTTAATAGCCTAGTTAGACAATGATGGACCATGCTTCTCTATGTAGAACCAACTTGAAATAGTTTTCAAATCAAAGACATCCTCCATCAGATGTCGTGCATGGTTAGTTCATAGATGGACTAATCCAATCCAAAAGGAAAAGATTTGCCTATATGCTTTGGATGACACTTGAACTTCAGACCGAATCATCGATGCCATGGAACTTGAAGATGGAAAATCCCTATATGCAATGGTCTCTTGATAATATGATCCTTACTTCAGTATCACCTAATGTGGTATTAGATTTTTTAAAGAAATTTTGTTGTACTAAATATCAAAATGTGGGTCATATTGCTACCAACTGTGGTCCAAACCAATTGTATTGTGTTATTTGTAATTTAGTGGACCATAGTATAGAGCTCTGCATATCTAATGCTTGAAACATAATTGTAGTCTCATATTTGCAAGTGTGGAGTGTGGTACCAAGCACTATATGTAGGTATTATCTAACATTACATGGGTCCTTTTAGATTAAGGAGTAATAAGGGATGGACCAATGAGAAGAGGTTGATGGACATAGTCTAGTCTCTTAATCACATAGGCTAGGCATAGGCTTCCCTTGTGTTTGTGTGGTCAAAGAGGAGAAAACTAGCTAGTACTCATGGTTTTGATAATTTGAATGGTTTTGAAAGCCTTCCAAATGCATTATGGCCCTTGGATTGGTGCAAAGATCCAAAGCATAAGGTTGAACTACAAAAGTCAAGGAATCCTTCCATTTGGAACCTTGGATTGGGAATGCTTTCAATGGCTAAGATGTGAGAGAGCATAAAAAGGGCACCTTTCAATTAAGGTCGTTGGATAAAATCTCAAATCGGATGGCTCTAGCTTAATTTAGGAGATGAAAGGCACCTTGAATATAGACCATTGGATCTCTCCAATATTTGATGGAGGAGATTGAAGACCCACATCATGAGGGAAAACTCCCATGATCTAACATCATTCTCTCTTTAGAAACTTATATATCTCAATCTTCACCATTGAACTCACACATCCAATGGCTCATAAAATTCCAAATGCGATAATTCAAATATAAAAATTATGAAATTATATTTTACTTGAGAATGCCACTAGTGTATTTCTATGTTACGTTAATCTCCTTGATTAAGCATTTTAATTCAGAAAAAATAGGAATCGTTACAAGGCAAATGTAGGGCTAATTTCTTCCCTAGTGACCTACAGACAATGATCATAATAGAAGATCAAGTGGTATTAGAAATTCACCATCATCGAGAAAACATGCTCAAAATTATCAAGGTAATGATTGAGTATGGAAGCCCTCAATTGCAACCAAAGAGAGGGAAGTAATTACCAAACGCATCACAAAGGACCAAAGTGTTTCTTTAGCCTTGAGTTTGGACACGTTGGTCTAATTTTTTGGAAGCACAATATTATGATCGGAGAAAGAAAGAGGAAAAATTAAAAGTGTTGATGAATAATATGCTCACACTTTCATATGAGGAGCTACTAGTAAATGGTAATTACTCAGTCTGGGAAGCAAGTTGAACCCCAAGGTCTTGTTTTGGAACTCAATGTCCAAGTGCTAGTAGCAGAATATGTACAACTACGCATTAGGTTGGGTTGCTCAAGTGCCTCCACACTTCACTATCCATGAGCTCTATTTTAGAGCATATACTCCCTAAATAGGTTACAATCCAAAATGAGGGACCAATTGACATGACACCAATACCTAGCAAGCAGGATGTTCAATGGACTAATTTTGTTCAATCAAAGCAATCTAGTAAACATAACCTTTCCTTTAATGTTTTAAGCAGACTCATGCTGATTATTGTGAAAATCTACTATCCAAATGTAGTTAGGTGAACTTTTGGCTTTATCTTTAGCTTTCAAGCAAACATTATTTGCCAAATTTAGTTTGAAGTGTAATATTAGGAAAAAATAAACCTTGCATGGGCCTTTTAGATAAAGGAGTGATTAGGGATGGACCAATGCAAAGAAGGTGGTGGAAAACAATCTAGTCCCTTAATCACATAGGCTAGATATAGGCTTCCATGGTTTTTGTGTGGTCAAAAAGGACAAAACCTCCTTGAACTAGTGGTTTTAGTTGTGTGAATGGTTTTGGAAGGCTTAGGAATGAATTAGAGCCCTTGGATTGGCTCAAGGATCCAAAGGCTAATATTGAGTTGCAAAATTCAAGGCATCTATGAACGTGAGCCCTTGGATTCAAGAGAAGGGAAGGGTTCTGATGTAGCTAATCCTAGAAAATATGCCTTTTCCTATAAGCCCTTGGATTTCATATTGCATCAAACAGCTTTGGTTTGAATTTTCCCCATTTTGGGAACTTGAATTTCACACCATTGGATCAAGGATCATCTAATGGTTGAGATTGAGATGCCAAAAGGAAAGAGCACCTTTTCACCTACAACATTGGATCAAGGCCTCATTGGATGTTCCATGTCTTCCATGACTTTGTGGTCAACCCAAAATGAGGATTACAATCCAGATCACCTTTCATCGGATGGAGGAGATAAAACTTGTCATCAGCCCCAAATGCAGCCAACTGTCCAATTTACCTTCATTTAAGGCTCAAGAATCTTCCAGAGAGTGTGAGAAAAACTCGTGAAAGATTCTCTCTCTACTCTGTCATCCCATGCATGTCTAAACCTTTGTCTCTCTGTTTTTTATCCCTTTCAATCTTAGCCATTAAATAAAACCATCCAAAGGCCACAAAAATTCTTTTTTAATATTCAAATACACATGCCTATCCAACATTATTATATTTGGAAATACCACTAGTGGTTTTCTATGGCCCTTAATCTCCTAGATTAATATTTTTAATCCCTAAAATTTAGGAATCCTTACAACACCCATGCAAGGCTCAAATTAGGAATTCTTACAAGGCCCATGCAGGGCTCATCTTTTCCCCCAATGATCTTTAGCACCACAGTTTCCAGATCTTTAGCACCAAAGTTTCTAGCACCTAATATAATACCTATGAATCACATAGATGTTTCTGAAGATAGTCTTCAAGACTATGGAGTCCATTGATTAAAGTGTGGTATAAATCTATGCTGATATCTAGAGTCTTAATTGATGGTGGATCTATAGAAAATATTACGACATTACCAAAGTGTAGCTTTTAGCATCGGAGTTGACAGCATCTGAGACAACCATACCTATGAATCATGGAGATGTTGTTGAAGATAGTCTTGTAGACTATGTAGTCCATTGATTACATTATGGTACAAACCTATGCCAATTTCTAGAGTCTTAATTGATGGTGGCTCTATAAAAATTATGACATTACCAATCTACCAACTGATGGGATGGATGGATATCCAACTTGGCCCTTTCTACATTCAAATGGCTAATCAATCATGGGTTCAACATGTTACTTTGATGTAGACTTTGTAGTCCATTGATTACATTATGTTACAAGCTTAGGACAATCTCTAGATTCTTAATTGATGGTGTCTCTATATAAAATATTATGACATTACCGATTTTCCAACTGATGGGGTGGATGGCTATCCAAGTTGGCCCTTTCTACATTGAAATGGCTAATCAATCGTGGCTTCAACCTATTATTTTGATCATTGATATTCCCGTAAATACAAAAAGTCACTTTCTACATTATCGTTGTGGTAATTGAGCTTTTAGGAAAGCGCAATGACTACAATCTTCTTTATGAATGTCCCTTGCTAAAACATGTCAAAGTCCAACACAATTGGGGATCTCACGCAATGACATTTCACAAAGGTCATAAAAGATGTGTGGTATTCCTTAATGATATGCATACCTATTCAAAAAGTCAGCTGCTGATGATTGTAGATCCTCCAAATATGTTAGAAGCTTTGGAAGAGGATAACGAGGTTGAATTTTTAGAAGCAAATAAGGACCTCTATTCGGTCGGAACTATTGATATTCCAAAAAATATGGCTCATTATCACTCAACGGACTAGTAATAGCTACAATCCAACTAGAGAAACTTTTTTATGAAGTGTTGGATGAACATTTGCTAGTGAAAATGGATGACCAATTAGAATAGACTAGCATACATGTTGAGGCGGATCAGATGGGATCATCTAATCTTGTTTCCCCAGTAAAACCACAATTTATTAAAGTTTGTACAGACTTACCTATTGTCTTCTGGAGCAACTTTATTGCACTCTTGTAGGAGTTCAAAGATATTTTTACATGGGACTATTCTAACATGAAAGGTCTCAAACCTTGGTTATACTAGCACTAGATCCACCCAGAATCAAAAGCATCACCAGTAATCTAGGAATTTTAAAGGGGTGCATTATTTAATGGAGTATTTCTTTTTTATTAAATACGTTAGGGAAAGTTCAGGAACCTCTTTCCCACACACATACATATATACATACATGCATACATAAATCCACACACACACATACATACATGCATTCATATATACGCACATATATACCTAAAATTTTAATAATATTATTCATTTAGATATTCCCCTTATCTTACATACTACCTTTCGTTGTAAAAAAACTGTTAATGTCTCACATATGATTGAGTAGCATTCGGGTACTAATTGTTGTTGCACCCTTGAAACGTGCTCCTAGAGATCTCACCGTCGTTAGAATCAAAGACACTAACTTAGTCATAAAGTAAAGAAATTGTTGATGTCTCACGAACGATTGAGTAGAATACGGTTCCTAACTGTTGTTGTACCCTAAAAACATGTCCCTAGAGATCTCACCATCGTTAGAATCAATGAATACGCCTTTCGAGTAGTGTCATTGAGTTCATTGTAGAGCAAGCATACAGGACATGAGATATTCCTTTTTTTTATAAAGAGGAATTTCGATCACCCTTATAGCTTCGATTGTTTGAAAAAAAAATTATATAGGTGAATGGGTATAATACCCATGGGACCTCCTTATATCTCACAAAGCAAAGGTTACATACTTTCCGAAGGTGACACTGAAAAAGAAGTGACCCAAAGCCCCCACCTCAAAAAGGGCCCAAGCACACAACCTTGCGTCCATGGACACATAAGATATCTTTTCGTTTCTTGGAACCGTCCTCGTATTCATACTTGAGGAGGGCAAACGATGCCAAACCTCTCCCCGCTCGATACATAGAAACTCATTGCACACCACGGAGATTCTCTTTTTCTTCTGTGCATCAGATGGATGCGATCTATTGCCATCGTGTCTTGGACCTCTGTAGTTTATTGATGAACGTGCCGAACTTGGTAGTGGTGTTTGTTTCATTCACCTATAGTCGATGGTGAGGACATTGGTTTTTCCAATGTGACTTTCTTACGATAATGATAAGTACTCTGCAGATATGAGAGTACTTCTCTCCTTATGTGTATGCATGTATGTGTATTTGTATGTATATGTGTGTATGCATATGTATGTGAGTATGTGTATGTGAGTATGCATGTGTATGTGTATATGCCTATATGTGTATGTGTGTGCATGTGTGTATGCATGTGTATGTGTATGCATATATGTGTGTATGCATGTGTATGTGTGTATGCATGTAGATGTGCATGTGCATGTGTATGTGCATGTGCATGTGTATGTGTATGTGTATGTGTATGTATGTGTATGTGCATGTGCATGTGTATGTGTATGTGTGCATATGTGTGTGTCTGTCTATGAGTGTGTATGTGTATATGTGCATATGTGTATATTTGTATATGTTTTTGTGCTTGTATGTATATGTATACATATGTGTATGTGTGTATGTGTGCATATGCATGTGTATGTATATTGCATATGTGTGTGTATGCATGTGTGTAGGTAAGCATGTGAGTGTATGTGTGTGTGTGTGTATATTATTACCATTAGTGTCCATGTGAAAGGCCAAATGGCCACCGAACACTTCTGTATATGTTCTTTAATAAAACATATAGTGGCCTCATCAGCTACAAACTGTAAGTTCAAACATCCAAGAAGTGTGTGTTCATGCTCCCTAGGTACTATGTTTTTCTGCATATTATGTACCCTCTGTACGGAGTCCCGTGTGTGGCACTTGGAGCTCGGTTTTCTACTCTGAGGATATCATCGTGGAGCTCTCAAGAAGGAGAGTGCACTCTAGTGAATCACCGTCGAAATGTATCAAAGCATTTTGATGCAAAAGCTTTGTCCCGTTTGTGCGAGCTAAGTGAGCACCCACCCAAGGCTTTCTCCAAGGCTTTTGACTAAGCTGGCAACCAAGGCATAGGCCTTGGCATACCTTGTCATCCGAGTCACTGAAGTCACCGTTGGTTATGTGCGAGGGAGGACCTTAACGATCAAAAGAAGGTAGAGATTCCCGATACTTCTTGGGAGGTCACCCATCCCAATACTATTGCCCCCGAAGCTCGCTTAACCGTGGCAATCTCTTGCCACTAAGCTACACTCTTGTGGTGCTTGAAGAAGGGGAAAGACTAAAGTTGACATTATCTTCAACAAGTTTTGGGTCCTCAATGCTTCATTCTTTGTCTTCAAGGCCTATTTTTGAAGCATATTTGGGGTCTTTTTGGAGCCATTTTGGAGTAATTTCGTGGATAGTTCTCTTCACAAAGGTCCAAGAACATGAAGAAGAGTGCTCTTTCTATTTGTCAGCAATGAATGTTCACCTTTTGGGGCTGTATTTTCAGCCACACTAGTTAATCCACAGGTTTCTTGAAAGGTTTTAGTTATGGTGGGAGTAGCCACTACAAGTCTATGTAGGTTTTTCGAGTCTAAAAAACAGAGTTCACAACCACTTGCAGGTGTTGTTGGCCAATGTTTGAGCAGTGAATTCAACCTTTCCGTGCCATTTTACTGCATATATTGAGCACATACACACAATGTGTGCTTCTATGGATATCGCTTATGTACGTCCATGTGTTCATTGATATAGAAGTTATGTTTCTGCATATTAAAGCCTTTTATATTTGATAAAGAGGTTCGTGGTGATGTTTTCTTAGCTAGGAGACACCTAGATGTCGGAGTTTCTTCGATGATCTAGGTGGAAGACTTACCCAACCTCGCCATAGGAGATGTATGATAGTTGTTCATAGGTGCTTGATAAGCTTAGTTGGCTTCTTTTGGGTAACTAATTATATGCAATGGAGTCAATGATTCACTGTGCAAGTAAACATGTCAATACTTGCAATTTCATGAGATTTTGACAGTGTTCATATGCTCATTTTGCAGAGGATACTCTCGCAGAATGTTTCTAGAATTTTGGTCTTGTCAACTATATAGTGGTAATTTACTCCTTGATACACTTATTGGTGTGAGCATATTTATTCTCACATACTCCTTTTGGTTGGTCATTACAGTTCATTAATTCATTTTTTTGAAAAGACTATTGAATTCTCTCCTAGAACCTGACACTTGGTCATCCTTCTTTGAGCCTTAGTGGGGTTTGGACTCTTCAATAGCTCCATTATCATTCTATTCAGCTCTCTACCATCATGGCATCAAAGGTCTCAGACACATCTACTGGATCAGGGTCTAGTGTTAGTGTTTTGAGGAGGAGCTATAACTTGCAGGGTAAAGACCATTTTGAGATCCAAAAAATTGATGGCACAAACTTTTCTCTATGGAAGAATCAGATTAAAGATGTGCTAACTCAAAGCAGGTAATGGAAGCAAGTAAATGGAATCTCAAAGTAGCCTGCTGACATGGATGAAGATGATTGGGATGAGTTAGATGAAATGGCCAAGTCTGCCATTCGATTGCACCTTGCAATTAATGTTTACTTTACAGTATTGGACAATGAAAGTGCAGAGGAACTTTGGAAGAAGTTATGCAATACATATGAAAAAGAAATGCCATCAAACAAAGTGTACCTAATGTGACATTGAGTGTCATTGAGTTCATTATAGAGCAAGCATACAGGACATGAGATATCCCTTTTTTTATAAAGAGGAATTTCGATCACCCTTATAGCTTGGATTGTTTGAAAAAACAACTATACAGGTGAATGGGCATAGTACCCATGCAACCCCCCTATATCTCACAAAGCAAAGGTTACATACTTTCCGAAGGTGACACTGAAAAAAATTGACCCAAAGCCCCCACCTCGAAAAGAGAAGGGCCTAAGCACACAACCTAGCATCCATGGACACATAAGATATCTTTTCATTTCTTGGGATTTTCCTCGTATTCATACTTGAGGAGGGCAAATGAGGCCAAACCTCTCCCCGCTCAATACATAGAAACTCATTGCACACCCCCGAGATTCTCTTTTTCTTTGCATCAGATGGATGCGATCTATTGACATCGTGCCTTGGACCTCTGTAGTTTATTGATGAACGTGCCGAACTTGGTAGTGGTGTTTGTTTCATTCACCTATAGTCGATGGTGAGGACATTGGTTTTTCCAGTGTGACTTTCTTACGATAATGATAATTACTCTGCAAATATGAGAGTACTTCTCTCCTTATGTGTATGCATGTATGTGTATTTGTATGTATATGTGTGTATGCATATGTATGTGAGTATGCATGTGTATGTGTATATGCCTATATGTGTATGTGTGTGCATGTGTGTATGCATGTGTGTACATGTGTGTATGCATGTGTGTATGCATGTGTATGTGTATGCATGTATGTGTGTATGCATGTATGTGTGTATGCATGTATGTGTGTATGCATGTGTATGTGTGTATGCATGTAGGTGTATGTGTGTGCATGTGTGTATGCGTGTACATGTGTGTTTATGTGCATTTATGTATATGTGTGCATATGTGTGTATGTGTATGTGAGTGTATGTGTGTATTTATGTGTGATTGTATATGTTTATGTGTGTGTATATGTATGTGTGTGTATGTATATGTTTGTGTTTTTTATGTATGTGTATGTATTTGATGTTTTTGTATCTGTGTATGTGTTTGTGTGTATGTGTGTATATGTATATGTGTGTGTATGTGTATGTGTATGTTTATGTGTATGTGTATGTGTGCATATATGTATGTGTATGTGTGTGTCTACATGGTGCTTGTATGTGTGTGTGCATGTGTGTGTATGTATATGTATGTGTGTATGTGTGTATGTGTGTGTACACATGTGTATGTATATACGTGTATGTGAGTTCATGTGTTTATGTGTGTATGTGTGTATGTGTGTATGTGTGTATTTGTGTATGCATGTTCGCCTCCCTGCAACAAGAAAAAGAGAGAGAGAGAGAGAGAGAAGAGAGGACGGAAGGGACGTCGCCATGCATGTCCAAGAACAAGAACGTACAAAACTATAACTAACACACTAGAAGAAACAAGAAAACACAAGAAACACGTCACTTTCCATGAGAGTGGCGACGCAACAAGAGAGAGGTATTTCATTAGACAAATGCCATATTTATACAAAAAGGTGGCCTTTAAGGCTCTTCCCACTCAATCTCTATCTCACCCTCCAATCCAACCTTAGTACATAAATGAAGATGTGCCCTTGACAATATGTGTGTATTTGTGTATGCATGTGTATGTATATACATGTATGTGAGTGTATGTGTGCAAATATGTGTATGTTTGTATGCATATTTGTATATGTGTATGTGTATGTGTATGTGTATGTGTATGTGTATGTGTATGTGTATGTGCATGTGCATGTCCATGTGCATGTGCATGTGCATGTGAATGTGCATGTGCATGTGCATGTGCATGTGCATGAGCATGTGCATGTGCATGTGCATGTGCATGTTCATGTGCATGTGCATGTGCATGTTCATGTGCATGTGCATGTGCATGTGCATGTGCATGTGTGTATATGTATGTGTGTGTCTATCTATGTGTGTGTATATGTATATTTGTATACATGTATGTGTATGTGTTTGTGTTTGTATGTATATGTATACATACACTACAACATATAAGGGGCATACCGACGCTGCATATACCGACGGTCATAGTCGGCGTCGGTATAAACCTCGGGAAATCTCACTAAGAGATACCGACGGTCAAGTGACCGTCGGTATGACCGTTTTAAATGGATCGTCGGTGTGGCCCGCAACCGCTGGTATAAGCGTTAGTATAGGCGTCAGTATATGCATCGGTATGAGCGTCGGTAAATTACTGGCAACTACCGATGCGTATATTGACGCCCATACCGGCGGCGAATTTTTAAACATACCGCGAACCCGAGAGCAAAACTTCACATTTCTGCGCGTGTTTGAGTACTGTCGGTCTACTGTCGAACTTGCGCGCGCGAACCTGCATTGTCTTGTGCACACACACACACACGGATCTATCTCTCTACACACACACACACTCTCTCTCGGCTTAGCTCTCACATATTGGTAAGTGCTGCGCGTACTGTTAGCATTTGTGTTTCTCTATGCTTTAGGGTTTCTAATTTCTCTTTTCATTGATTTTGCAGAAGTTCGTTGGCGTCGATTGTTTGGAATTGGACGAGAGACGACCTACATTATGCTTTGACGACAACGATTCAAAAAGAGATATACTTGTAAGTGATTCTTTTATTCGCTATTGATAGAGAGAGAAGGAGAGAGAGAGAGAGGGAGATGAAGGAGAGAGAGAGAGGGGGAGAAGGAGAGAAAGAGAGAAAGAAAGAGAGAGAGAAGAGAAAGGAAGATACACATTAATTTACACATGCATACATACACACATACATGTACACACATGCATGCGTACATACACACACCTATACACACATGCATGCTTACATACACACACATATACACACATGCATGCTTACATACACACACACATATACACATATGCATGCATACACACACACATAAATTTACACACATGCATACATACACACACATGCATACACACATACATACACACACATATATACACATATGCATACATACACATACACACACACACACATATACACACATACATACACACGCATATATACACACATATACACACATGCATGCATACATACACACACATATACCAGCATGCATGCATACACACATATATACACACATGTATACATACACACATATACACACATGCATGTATACATACACACACATGTATATGCATGCATACACATACACACACATACACATACATGCATGCCTACATACACACACGTACACACACATGCACACACATGCATGCCTACATACACACACATACACATACACACACATGTATACACATGTATACATACACACACACATGTACACATGCATACATACACACACATATATACACACATGCATACATACACACATATAATCCTATTTTTATTTTGAAGTTTTTGTTTTACATCAAATATATAAAAATAGGATTAGGGTTTTAGGGTTAAATATTTAAGATTAGAGTTTTAGGGTTTTAAATAGGATTAGGGTTTTAGGGTTAAATATTTAAGATTAGGGTTTTAGGGTTTTAGGTCTAGATATTTAAGATTAAGGTTTAAGGGTTTAGTATTTCAGATTTAAGTCTAAGTCTTTCTGATTAGGGTTTTAGGATTTTAATACGTAGATAACATATATACACAAGCACACATATACATATAATACATACATACATGTAGATACACATGCATACAAAAATATACATATTTTAGATTTAAATCTTTAAGACTAGGGTTTTAGGGTTAAAACACCTACATAAGATATATGCACACATACACATGCACATGTAATACATATATACATGTATATACACATGTATACAGAAATATACATATTTTAGGTCTACATATTTAAGATTAGGGTTTTAGGGTTTAGTATTTCATATTTAAGTCTAAGTCTTTCTGATTAGGGTTTTAGGATTTTAATACGCAGATTACATATATACACAAACACACATATACATATAATACATACATACATGTAGATACACATGCATACAAAAATATACATAGAATTTTAAGATTAGGGTTTTAATTAAATATATATAATTAAATATATAAAATTAAATATATAAAAATAGGATTACGTAAGGAAAAAAAACTGAATATATAAATAAATATATATATAAAATAAGATAATTATATACATAAATAAATGTAAAAAGAACTAGTGTTTTAAATAATTTAATTAAATATATATAATTAAATATATAAAATTAAATATATAAAAATAGGATTACGTAAGGAAAAAAAATCTGAATATATAAATAAATACGTAGATAACATATATACACAAGCACACATATACATATAATACATACATACATGTAGATACACATGCATACAAAAATATACATATTTTATATTTAAATCTTTAAGACTAGGGTTTTAGGGTTATAACACCTACATAAGATATATGCACACATACACATGCACATGTAATACATGTATATACACATGTATACAGAAACATACATATTTTAGGTCTACATATTTAAGATTAGGGTTTTAGGGTTTAGTATTTCAGATTTAAGTCTAAGTCTTTCTGATTAGGGTTTTAGGATTTTAATACGTAGATTACATATATACACATACACATACACATATAATACATATATACATGTATATACACATGTGTATAGAAATATACATAATTTAGGTCCAGATCTTTAAAATTAGGGTTTTAGGGTGTAGGCATACATATAACTTAATTAAGAGAAAAAAATCTGAATAAATAGATAAATATATATATAAAATAGGATCAATCAAGAAAAAATTTGAATATATAGATAAAATAGGATAGCTATATAGATTAGGGTTTTAAAACTAGGATTTTAAGTTTTTTTAGGTATTTAAGTATTTAGGTCTTTAAGAGTTAGATTTTTAGGTTTAATAAAAAAAGAAATGTTCTAAAATGTCCATATTGTAGCAGATGGCTTCTTTGGATCCTGAAGAGAGAATGGCATGTCCTTGCACACAGTGCAAGTATTAAATTTATCGGAAACGACGGATTTGTACTGCACATGTTAGAGAGTATGGATCCTTTGATAGGAGTCGACTGGAAAACCTATGCTATCATTCGCATGGTCCCCTAGGTGAGCGGATGGATCCAAACGACATTGCACCAGTAACATCTCGTGGACAAAAGAGAGCAAAAAAGCACTTAGACGTAGAAGCAAGCACTAATAATATTACACAGAATGAACATATGGAAGAGATGCTTGAAGCTTTTTATGAGATGGACGAAGACCATGATGGTGAAGTTGCAATAGCAGGAACTGTCCATAGTTGATGGATGTTCTTCTAAGAGTGCTTTATGAAGACATTAAAAGGGAACTTTTGAATAAAAGACTTGTACGTACTAATTTTTGGTTTTTTTTTTTGTTTATTCCCTATATTATTTTTCTTATCGCATGATATTTATTTGAGTTCTTTTATTACAGAGCACGATGGGAGACAATCCTCCAGTCACTCCACAGTCCATGATAGAGGAGCAGTTTTTGGAGTTCATCTCTCAGGTTCCTCCTGCGTATATGGCCGCTGCATCACAGTATTGGATCGCTCGTGGTAGCACTCCTCCCGGCCTCACTCCTGGTGGCCTTACTCCTGCCGGCCTCACTCCCGCTGGCCTCACTCCCACCGATGTCACTCCCGCCGGTGTCACTCCTGCCGGTGTCACTCCTAAGGGTAGTGCTACTCCTGTAGGAGGTATGTCTCCTAGCTTTGTGACTCCACCACGACCATCTTTGCAGCCATCTCCTACTAGATCTACTAGTAGACATGTGCATTCGACACCTCAGTGCGATACAGGGTCTGGCCCGTCTCGTAGATTGAGGTCACGCTCTGGAGCAGGAGATTCTAGGTGTGGATCTACAGGTAGGTCTGGAGGTGGAGGAGGCGGTTGTTGTGGAGGCAGTGCGACGGACGTTGTGTCGCCCGCTTCTACTCCTAGGACGAGTACCTCAGATGTATGTACGCCACGCAGTACACCACGTACACCTTGGGGTGCTCATGACCATGATGAGTCCAAGGTGTATAGTATCCGAGATGGAGCTCCGGTGATGGATGCGGCTGGCAAAGCAATGCGTGCACGCATACGATATCTTTGCTCCATCCAGTTTGGACACTCCATCATGCGGAAATGGAGTGAACTGGATAAAGATCGGAAGAATTATCTCACATAGACGATTTACCTGGAGTTTCGACCAGCCGATGAACAGTCGATTATCAGTTCAAAGTGGATTCTGCATATCGCACGTGAGGTCATGTCGCATCAATGATCCGAGGCTCGTGATGCATTCAGAGAAGGCTTACCAAAGCCTGTGTGGTTAGATGCTGAGGAGTGGGACATGACTCGTGATGAGCAGCAACAGACTCCTGATCGATATCGCCAGCAGCGAAATGTCGTAGCCACACGTCTAGACACGATTGGACCGTCACATTGGGGCAGCGGCTGATATGATACGATGCGTCATGAGTTTGTAAGTACCATTTCATTTATAGAATTTATTTGTGTTAAATTTCTCATATATATTTCTCTAATCTTTTTATATTTGTTTCAGGAGCTGGCAATGGGTCGTCCTCCAACACGATCGGAGGAGTCTTATGGATATAGTCATGGGTTGACTGCACTATTGCAGGACTTGGAGGGACGCGGTGCGGTAGTTTCATGGGAGCGTTTGCGATGAGGTAATTAATTTATAAACTTGGTTTTTACTTGTTTGTAATTTTCATGTGAATTTATCTCATTCCATTATTGTTCTTTGTTGCAGGACTGTTGATATGGAACGTTCTTTGCATGTATGGCAGTGGAAGACCAATATTTTGTATTTGATTTCCATATGGCAATACATTGTTTTGCCACATTTTGTAAAAGCGTCATATATGACAATGGTTTGCCACACTCTTGTACATGCTTCATTATTGAAATATATAACTTCTTTTGTACATGGTTCATTGTTTATTCTGATTATCGATCTCTTTTGTGTACAATAATACTCTATTTCATGAAATCATATTTCGGTTGTCATTAGAGTACACATCACATGTACTCGGTTTTTTTTGGGCAGAGTGTATTGTCTTTTGTTCAGCAACATCATGGTAATGTTGATGTAGCAAAAGACAAAACATTCTACCCAAAAAATTTTTTGCAAGTATGGTCGTCGGTATAAGCGACGGTACTCCTAGTAGTGTCATCGGAATAACCGTTGGTACATCCAGGAGGCTATGCAGCAGAAACCAATTACCGACGTGTATACCGACGTTTATACCTGCGCATATACCGACGCATATACCGACGCTTTTACCGACATCTAGACCGACGCCTATACCAACTCTTTGATACCGACGCGGAGACCGACCTTTACACCGGCGTCGCGGCAAATAAAGCCGCGTTCATTTGCCTCGGTAAAAACCTCGGTATACCATCGATCTGTTGTAGTGATATGTGTATGTGTGTATGTATATGTATGTATGTGAGTGTATATGTGTGTATGTTTGTATGTGTGTATGTGTATGTGTATGTGTATGTGTGTATGTGTGTTTATGCATATGTGTGTGTATGCATGTGTGTATGTATACATGCAGCATGTGTGTATGTAAGCATGTGAGTGTATGTGTGTGTGTATATTGTTACCATTATTGTCCATGTGAAAGGCCAAATGGCCACCAGACACTTTTGTATATGTTCTTTAATAAAACATATAGTGGCCTAGTCAGCTACAAACTGTAAGTTCGACCGCATTTGTAACATCCAAGAACTGTGTGTTCCTGCTCCCTAGTTACTGTGTTTTTCTGCATATTATGTAGCCTCTATGCGGAGTATCATGTGCAGCACTTGGAGCTCGGTTTTCTACTCTGAAGATATCATTGTGGAGCTCTCAAGAAGGAGAGTGAACTCTAGTGAATCACCATCGAAATACTTCACTGGTTTCAAAGCATTTTGATGCAAAAGCTTTGTCCCTTTTGTGTGAGTGAAGCAAGCACCCACCCAAGGCTTTCTCCAAGGCTTCTGACTAAGGTGGCAACCAAGGCATAGGCCTTGGCATACCTTCTCATCCGAGTCATTGACTTCACCGTTGGCTGTGTGTGAGGGAGGACCTCAATGATCAAAAGAAGATAGAGGTTCCCGATACTTCTTGGGAGGTCACCCATCCCAGTACTATTGCCCCCGAAGCTCGCTTAACCATGGCAATCTCTTGCCACTAAGCTACACTCTTGTGGTGCTTGAAGAAGGGGAAAGACTACAGTTGACATTATCTCCAACACATTTTGGGTCCTCAAAGCTTCATTCTTTGTCTTCAAAGCCTATTTTGAAGCATGTTTGGGGTCTTTTTGGAGCCATTTTGGAGTACCTTCATGGATAGTTCTCTTCACAAAGGTCCAAGAACATGAAGAAGAGTGTTCTTTCTATTTTTCAACAATGAATGTTCACCTTTTGGGGCTGTATTTTCAGCCACTCTAGTTAATCCACAGGTTTCTTGAAAGGTTTTAGTTATGGTGGGAGCAGCCACTACAAGTCTATGCAAGTTTTTTGAGTCTAAAAAACAAAGTTCATAGCCACTTGCAAGTGTTGTTGGCCAATGTTTGAGCAGTGAATTCAGCCTTTCAGTGCCAATTTACTGCATATATTGAGCACATACACACTATGTACGCTTCTATGGATACCGCTTATGTACATCCATGTGTTCATTGATATAGTAGTTACGTTTTTGCATATCAAAGCCTTCTATATTTGATAAAGAGGTTCGTGGTGAGGTTTTCTTAACTAGGAGACACCGAGATGTTGGAGTTTCTTCGATGATCCAGGTGGAAGACTTACCCAACCTCGCCATAGGAGATGTATGATAGTTGTCCATAGGTGCTCGATAAGCATAGTTGGCTTCTTTCGGGTAACTAATTATATGCAATGGAGTCAGTGATTCACTATGCAAGTAAACATGTCAATACTTGCAATTTTATGAGATTTTGAAAGTGGTCATATGCTCATTTTGCAGAGGATACTCTGGCAAAATTTTTCCAAAATTTTGGTCTTGTCAACTATATAGTGGTCGATTTACTCCTTGATACACTTATTGGTGTGAGCATATTTATTCTCACATATTCCTTTTGGTTGGTCATTACTATTCATTAATTCATTTCTTTGAAAAGGCTGTTGAATTCTCTCCTAGAACGTGACACTTGGTCATCCTTCTTTGAGCCTTAGTGGGGTTTGGACTCTTCAATAGTTCCATTATCATTCTATTCAGCTCTCTACCATCATGGTATCAAGGCACATCTACTGGATCAGGGTCTAGTGTCAGTGTTCCGAGGAGGAGCTATAACTTGCAGGGTAAAGCCCATTTTGAGATCCAAAAATTTGATGGCACAAACTTTGCTCTATGGAAGAATCAGATTAAAGATGTGCTAATTTAGAGCAGGCAATGGAAGCCAGTAAATGGAATCTCAAAGAAGCCTGCTAACATGGATGAAGATGATTGGGATGAGTTAGATGAAATGGCCAAGTCTGCCATTCGATTGCACCTTGAAGATAATGTTTACTTTATAGTATTGGACAATGAAAGTGCAGAGGAACTTTGGAAGAAGTTATGCAATACATATGAAAAAGAAATGGCATCACAAAAAGTGTACTTGATGAGAAAATTATATGATCTTTGCATGAAGGATACAAACCATTTCGATGCTCATCTGAATGAATTTGATGCTATGTTCTCATAGTTATAGGCTTAGAAAATGGACATGGATAATTAAATGAAAGGAGTTTTGTTGCTATGCACCTTGCCATCATCATGGGATACATTTGCTTAGCTTTTAGCTATATATAGTGCAGCTGGTTGTAAACTCGTTTATGATGACATATGTGGGGCACTCTTGAGTGAGGAGATTTGTAGAAAATCTATGTTTGACACTTAGAGTGGAGATGCATATAATGTTGGTGATTCTTACCAATGAAAGAATCAACAACATGGAAAGAGCAAGAACAAGGAAAAGAATGTTCAACGGAATAAGAGTAGAAGTAAATCAAGGAAGAATAGTCAGTGATCAAAAGTAGTGATGTGATTTTCAATGAGTCTAAGATGCATAAACAGCCCATTAAGGAGGTTGAAGTGAGAAGGGTGGTGTTTCAGGGTACTAGTCCTCTAGTTAGCATGCATAAAAATATTGCATGTAGGGACTTTTAAGATAATGTCTGATTAGATCACTCTGCAAATGTTCTTGTTCAACCATCATTGAGACGCTCTACACGTGTCTCACATTCACCTGATAGATATGTTCCAAGTTTAGATCTTGTTATGCTAACAAATGCCAGTGAGACTTCTTGCTACAAAGAGGCTATGTAGACAAAGGATCATGTCAAGTGGGAGTGTGTCATGAAGAGTGAGTTAGATTCTATTCACAAGAATGGTACTTGGGATTTATTACCTTTGCCAAAGGGTATGAATGTGCTACCATGTAAATGGGTATATAAGCTAAAATTCACATTAGATAATGCTTCTCCAAAGTATAAAGTGCAACTTGTTGCAATGGGTTTTAAGCCACAACATGGTTTTGATTTCGAGGAAGTCTTTTCTCTAGTGGTCAAGATGACTACCCTGTGCATGTTTCTTGGATTCATTCCAATGGAGGACTTCGAGCTACTCCAAATGGATGTGAAAACTACTTTCTTGCATGGAGATCTTACAGATGAGATCTATATGGAACAACCAAAGGGTTATGTAGTTCCTAGCAAGGAAAGTCTAGTTTGTAAGCTCAAGAAGAGCTTTTATGGACTTAAATAGTCCCCTAGGCAATGGTACCATAAGTTTGATACTTTTATGAAGTCTCAAGTCTATCCTTGAAGCAATGAGGATCATTGCCTCTACACAAAGAGATGCTCAAACGGTAGCCTAATATGCTTGATACTTTATGTCGATGATATGTTGATTGCTGGGAATTCCTCTTATCACTTGTCAATTGTCAAAAAGAAGTTGAGTTAGACATTTGATATGAAGGATTTGGGGGATGCCAAACATATTCTTGGCATGCACATTACTCGTGATAGGAGTAAAAGATGCATATACTTATCTCAAAATGAGTACATATCCAAAGTACTTCATAGGTTCAATCTGCAAGGTGGAAAGGCATTGAGTACACCTTTATCCACATATGTGAAATTGAGCAAGGATGATTGCCCCAAATCAGATGAGGAATAGGAATTCATGACCAAAATTCCTTATCAGTCTGTTGTTGACAATCTCATGTATGCTATGGTAGCTACGAGATCAAACATTGCATTTGCAATGGGAGTTGTCAGCATATATATGTTTAATCTTGGAAAGAAACATTGGGAAGCGGTCAATATGATTTTGAGATATCTAAGTGGCACTAAGGACAAGTGTCTATGCTTAGATAGAGGGAAAGCATCCATTATTGGTTACACAGATTTTGACTATGCTCGTTGTGTAGACATTTGTAAGCCTACATCAGGGTACATTTTTCATTTTGCTAGAGGTGTTGTCTCTTGGAGATCTCATCTTCAAGAATGTATAGTTGTTTCCACCACAGAAGCAAAGTATGCTGCAACAAGTCCCTCAACATGTACCTCGTTTGCTCAGTGATAGTCAGAGTGCCATTGCTTTGGCTAAGAATCTGGTCTATCATCCAAAGACCAAGCACATTCAGGTGAGATATCACTTCATTAGAGATTTCTTAGCCAGTGAGCGCCTTATTCTTGAGAAGGTTCATACTCGAGATAATGTTGTAGATGCTTTGGCTAAAGCTCTACCACAGGATAGCTTTCGACATTGTTGTCACTTGATAGGGGTTACTTGATTCATGATCTTACACAGTCACTTGTATACCATGTAACATGCCCATCAGGTGGGAGGAATAGTTTGCATACTTACGTTGAGGTATTCTTTATCATTGTTCATTTTTCTCCCATAGTTACTTTGGCCATATTGACCTTTAGTGGATTATTGTTATGTGAAAGGCCAAATGGCCATCAGACACTTTTGTATATGTTCTTTAATACAACCTATAGTGGCTTGGTCAGCTACAGACTATAATTTCGACTGCATTTGTAACATCCAAGAAGTGTGTGTTCGTGCTCCTTGGGTACTGTGCTTTTTTGCATATTCTACAGCATCTATGCAAAGTACCGTGTGCAACGGTTGGAGCTCCGTTTTCTACTCTGAGGATATCATCGTGGAGCTCTCAAGAAGAAGAGCCCACTATGGTGCATCGCCATCGAAATACTTTACATATGTGTATGTGTGTGTATGTGTGTATATGTGTATGTGTATGTGTATGTGTGTATGTGTATGTGTGTATGTGTGTATGTGTATGTGTATGGGTGTGTATGTGTGTATATGTGTGTGTATATGCGTGTATGTGTGTGCATGTGTGTGTATGTATGTGTATGTGCATGTATATGTGTATATGTGTATATGTGTATATGTGTATATGTGTATATGTGTATATGTGTATATGTGTATATGTGTATATGTGTATATGTGTATGTGTATGTGTATGTGTGTGTATGCATGTGTATGTATATGTTTGTATGTTTATATGTGTGTATGCATGTGTATGTATATGTGTATGTGAGTGTATGTGTTGGTGTATATGTGTATGTGTATGCATATGTGTGTATGTGTATGCATGTGTATGTATGTATGCGTATGCATTTGTGTGTATGTATGCATATGTGTGTATGTATGCATGTGTGTGTATGTATCCATGTGCGTGTATGTGTGTGTGTATATGTGTATGTGTGTGTGTCTATATATGTGTGTATGTATATGTGTGTGCATGTGTATGTATGTGTGTGTATGTGTGTGTATGTGTGTGTATGTGTGTGTATGTATATGTGTGTATGCATGTGTATGTATATGTGTGTATGTATATGTGTGTATGTGAGTGTATGTGTGTGTGTATGTGTATGTCTAGGTGTGTGTATGCATGTGTATGTATATGTGTGTATGCGATTGTATGTGTGTGTGTGTGTGTTTATATGTGTACATGTGTATGTGTGTATATGTATTTGTATGATAGCATATGTGTGTGTATGTGTAGTGTATGTGTATGTGTGTGTCTGCATGTGTGTATGTATGTATGCATATGCATGTGTGTGTATGTATGTATGTGTGTGTATGTATGTATGCATGTGAGTGTATGTGTATGTGTATGTGTATATGTATATGTGTATGTGTATATGAGTATGTGTGTGTGTCTGCATGTGTATATGTATGTGTGTATGTATATGTGTGTATGTGTATGTGTGTATGTATATGTGTTTATGTGTGTGTATGCATGTGTATGTATATGTGTGTATGTGACTATATGTGTGTGTGTGTATTTGTATGTGTATTTGTGTATGCGTGTAAATGAATGTGTTCATATGCATGTGTATGCATGTATGTGTATGTGTGTATGTGTGCATGTGATTGTATGTATGTGTGTATGTGTATGTGTATGTGTTTGTATGTGTGAGTATGTATATGTGTGTGTATTTGTGTGTATTTGTGTACATGTGTAGGTATATGTGTGTATGTGACTGTATATGTGTGTATGTGTGTGTATACATATGTGTGTATGCATATGTGTGTATGTGTATATGTGTGTATGTATGTATGTATGCATATGCATGTGTATGCATATGCATACACATGCATGTGTATGCATGTGTGTGTATGTATGCATGTGTGTGTATGTATGCATGTGAGTGTATGTGTGTGTATATGTGCATGTGTGTGTATGTATGTGTGTGTATGCATATGTGTGTGTATGTATGTGTGTGTATGTATGTGTGTGTATGCATATGTGTACGTATGTATGCATATGCATGTGTATACATGTGTGTGTATGTATGCATGTGTATGTATGTATGCATGTGTGTGCATGTATGCATGTGAGTGTATGTGTGTGTATATGTGTATGTGTGTGTGTGTGTGTATGTGTGTATGCATGTGTGTGTATGTGTGTGCATGTATATGTGTATGTATGTGTATGCATGTGTATGTATATGTGTGCATGTGTGTGTATATGTGTATGTGTGTGTATGTATGTGTGTGTGTATGCATATGTGTGTATGTATATGAGTGTTAATGTATGTATGCATATGCATGTGTGTGTATGTATGCATGTGTGTGTATGTATGCATGTGAGTGCATGTATGTACCTGCCTATCTATTTATGCTCTCTCTCTCTCTCGTGTGCGTGCATGTGTCCATGGAATCATGTAACTTTGTTGTATGATCTCGTTTGTTGTTGGACATTTTAGTCCATGCATTGCCTTTTATTGCAAATTTTTTCATCCATAAATGATCATATTTTACAAGATATAAATATCTCACACGTACCCTTACCTTCTTATGTAGGGATTAAATTATATTTTCCATGTTATACTTTACTGATGCTATATATGAAATGAGGTATTATACCTGAAAGCTTTGAGTTAAGTGATATAATTTAGGATATTTTGTTAAGAATATTTGAAGGTGGTCAAATGAATTTAGGTGTCATTGTTTTCTATTCTGCTTCATACGTACAACTATAACATTGCACTTTCAATCATTTACAAAGAAATTTCGTGAAGTTTATTTTGCATTCTTTAAATGAACATTGTACCTTATACGGTATAAAGTGTATAGTAGCTGTGTAAAAGGGGAAAGCGATAGCAATATATTGATTCTCTTACTGTTGCGGTAGTAGGTTTTGGTATCGCAGGGCTAAGAATATTCAAACACGAGATGTACATGGGATGATAATTAATCAATATTTTATAAGCTGTGTATAATTGTAGTAATATTGTTGATCCAATTGCTAAGAATATTCAGACACGAGATATACACTGGATGATAATTAAGCAACCTTTTATAAGCTGTCTATAATTGTAGTAGTATTGGATATCAAGTGATCCAAAATAGTGGTATTACGGAGGCTCAGGGTGGTCCATCCTATTTCTTTCCGCATGCAGTAGCTCATACGATGGACCACCGAAATTTTGAGGTGAAAAAGTTTGATTTCTATTGCTACTCGTGAGTTAAGTACACTAGGCAATCGCAGAAGGGTGGATAAACCGTGTCCCACTATTGGATCTCCATAAATTATATCTGCGCGCTTTCTTTTCTCACCACCAGATATCTGAAAAATTTTATTTACTTATTTATTATTATTATTATTTGGCAAGGGTCAGCAAATATTGTGGCCGATGCCTGAAGGGGGGGATTTCTGAGATTTCTTACAGTTATTGATTCTTTTGGCAAGGAGGAACAATGATTTCTCAATTGATCACTCTTTGGGGGAGTCACCAAAGTTATATGCACATCAAGTGCTCCTTCTGATCGACAACAAACTCAAATCCAAGTGGGCCCTGCATGAGAGTGATGAGAGGCTGATTAACCTTCTTTGTAATGCCATCTAAACTCCATAAAATCTACCCCTGCTTTGTGGAATTCGGGGGGTCCCATGGGCACTAGTCCCCTTCACTTGTACTTTTCTTTTTTAATTATTACAAGTCCGGGAGAGTAGGCTAAGGCTGAACTATTCCTTTATAAAAAAAAAATATTGTGGTGGATCAATCCTTTTGCATCAGCTCAATTGGTTTTGGTTAGGGTGAATTTACAGAGGTGGCACTGTTTTGCTGAGTCAATATGAGTGCCGTCCTCTTGAACTCACACAGAGAGTGATGACTTTTCTTGAAAATATATGAATATGCGTAAACTTATTGGCTGAATGATAAAGTGGACCAATGAAATTCCATTGTCAAAATAGCACAAAAATATACCGAGAGGGAAGATCGTCTCAAGAAATTATGGAGCCAGAACAGTTGCTTTTTATTAATGAAATGCTTACATTTGAAATGAGAATTTATGTCTCTACTTCGTGTAAACTTAGTCTTAATCTCTTTGCTTCTCAAGATAAGGATGGGGATTCAACCCATAGGGCTATAGCTCTGATTCCCATCTTCACTTGAGTGCTGAGTTGTTAAGACCAGCTTCTTTGAGGAATCGTTGAGTCTTGAGGTTAGCTTTTTTCAAACCAATTATCTCTTCGAACACTCTTTTTCAATTCAGTTATCTTGTGTAATTTTAAGATAGTTTTTCTTTTTATGTCTATTTTAACGAGCTTTTAGCTTTGTATTTTACTAGTTCTTAGACATCTAACCTCTACTTTCTCATGGGTGCGATGCTCATTTTTCATTGTATTTTTAATTAGTTCAACCTAATCCGAAATCCGAAAGAGTAGATCTCAATGATCGAACTTTCTTTTAAAAAAACAATTGTGAGGATCTGAAAGTGAAAGTGAGAGACGTCTCTATGCATACAATGGGAGCGGCTGTACAATATAACCATTGAACTTGCGTGAAGGGGTCAAGGATGGCTGGTTGCACCACACAAAATGCGTGCCTTATCCACCACCATACTTTTGCAGACTTACAGTGCATCGCCTACGCCTGCGCACGCCGATGCACACAGTGATACAAAGCTTTGCTTTGAGAAGGCGTAGATATAAATCATGGCCCTCTCAATGCCATTCGCAGAACAGAAATAGAGAGTAAGAACAGAAGTGTGAGAGAGAGAGAGAGAGGGAGAGAGGGGGCATACGTAAGACCATGAGCACCATGAGGATCTCCTTTACGGTGATACCATACTTGGTGGTGGCTGTCTTCATTTCCACAGTCATGATAGAAACGAAGGTATCTGAAGCGCAAGGTGACCCATGCAGCGGAGTAATGCAGCAGCTCAGTGCATGCGCACCCTTCATTACCACTTCTGCAAGCGCTACCCCAGAAACCTCCTCAGATTGTTGCGTATCCTTGCAGAGCGTGGATGTGAACTGCATGTGTCAGGTCTTCAATGGCCCTACCATTCCTAACCTTGATAGATCCAAGGCTCTCTCTCTTCCACAAACCTGCAACCTCCCGAACACGGTTTCTTGCAGCTAGAAGACGGATGGATGTTTTCGACATGCCCTTCTGCAAAAATGAGGTAGGTGCTTGACTGCGCAGCACTATGTATTGATGCATCGACCCTACAGATCCGTACAAGAAAGAGATAGAGGTACATACGCCATTGATAGCTTAATGTGTTGCAGACACGCGTAAGCATAGGAGAAAGAATGCCGCTGATAAGAGATGGCGTGAGAGCTAAACATTTGAATAAATCATGACAAAAGTTCATGCCGTTGTCGTTGCCGTTGTGTCTGTTATGCAGGTTGAAAGGAGCTGAACGGGATGATTCTGCTGAAGAGGCAAGAAGCTTATAACATATCTAAATAAGTTAACGGGACCCTTCTGTTATAGCAGATGCCATTGATCATGAAAATAGTATATCCGCTTCAACGTGATTAGTCGTCTTTATCAATCAATCATAAGTGAATGTAAACGCTAACTCATAAATAAAGGGATTTGCCATCTCTCTCTCTCTCTCTCTCTCTCTCTCTCTCTCTCTCTCTCTCACACACACACACACCAATTTTTATGAAGACTCATAAATGCGTCTATGTGGAAATTGAAAAATGAAAGAGTTATGAGACTTGTTTTTGTATCTAACATAAAGATGGCTTATGCCACAAATATTAAATTTTCGTTTTGGGTGCATACTGCTTGGAAGAATGATTTGGTCCACACAGATATGTTCATCACGTTTTACTTCATCGGAAACATAACTACAAACTAAAGTTATAAGTAGTGATATGGGAAATTCTCGATGTATTGGGGCATCCATGGAGAATTGACATGAAGAAAAGTATAAAATCAGAGCACTTATCTCACATTAGAGGAAGACTTGTTCTTTCATCTTTTGAAGATTTTTTTACTAGGATACTGATTCCAATGGAATGCATATATGAATAAAATCTTTAATGAGTTTTTGTTGAACAAATAATGGACATGTTGCACCAAAGTGGAGGATTCCAATGCTTTGTTTCCATAGTTTTTGCCCATTTGTTGATATATAGTCAACACAAAATCAACAACTGGTTCACAGTCTGCATCCCGTTGTTCTAGTGGTTGAGTCTTTGGTCTCTTGAGGTGGAGGTTTAGAGTTCAATCCAGAGGCTGGACATGTAATGGATTTGGCCTATCTAAACCAATTGAAACAAGTTGTAAATTTGCCTAACCCCTACTTTTTTGGGATGCAGAGGATCCTAGGAGTACTATGTCATTCACTTGTACAATTGTTCTTTCAAAGTTATATGTATACGAAATTCCAATTATCATAGCTTTTGGAAAACTTTTAGATTACTAAAAACCTATTTTAGATCATTTGAGGTTTCCTTACTATTCTTGAGGTTTTGCGAAACTTGAGTGGGTCAACCCACATTTTAAGCTTAAGGTTGGATGCTTTGTGTTATGAAAAAAGAATCAAGCTCGAACGGTCCTTGACATATGCTTGCAAAAATTTATGAATGGTACGAAGAAATATATAAATATTTTCCATTATCTATCTCAAATCCTCCCGCGTACCCTGACCAAGAGGACACAGGTGCACTATGCAACCATGAACAATTCAACTACCGTTCTCTCCCCTACTAGTGTTGAAGTGCTCAACTTCAAAAAAAAAGGAAAAACAAAGAGAGACTCTCCAACAGAACATTTATTGCAACAAAGAGATAGAGAGATATGCAACAACGAAAAAAGACATACTTCAAAGCTCTTAAAAAACCAAAACGCATCTTTGAAAAATGTGATCTTCCGTCTGAAGTGGCATCCAATCCTTCTCTAGTGGTCTCCCATCTCTTTGACACACTCTAAAGTTCTTAACAAATTAAAAAACATCTTTGACTAATGTGCACCACCACGAATCAACTTCAAGAACTTTCCTTGAAGTAAATTCCATTGAAAGGTGTCCTCCTTCCCCTCCTTCATGTGCTTCAACTAGCACTACTCTTTGCTCATAACTTAGTACACATCTACATAAGATTTGATCAATACCTTTCATGTAAAATACAACTATAAGTACCACAAATGACTTCGAATGCAATGCTAACTACTTCCTCTTGTCTGCATTCTCATACTTAGCAAGTACGCCTGTAGTGAGAAAATCTAGCATATCAACATACCGTGCATCTTGTAAAGCTTCCTATTGTGCTCCAAACAACAATGCATCCGATAAGTCAAGACACTACTCAACAAGTATATCACCTCTTTGTAGTCAACTAAGATAATCTACAACGGCATATTCACTTCTTGGTCTATAAACTACCATATAATCAAACTCTTGCATAACCAAGAACCATCTTGCCAATCTCCTAGCCCAATGTGGTTTTTTCACCAAATAAATAAGGGTTTGATGATGCACATGAATAATTACCTCGTTGGCCAGTAAGCAATGTCTGAACCTGTGTAACCCAAACACGATGCCAAGACAATCTCTTTTTTTTAATTGTATAGTTTTTTTTCAATAGTACTAAGAATCTACTTGCATGATAGATAGGCTTTTACAAGAATTTTTGTACTTATTTCTTCTTTTTTCTACACCATTTTGCTCAGGTGTACACCTCGATTTAATCTTTGTCTTGATACCCTTTTCTTGCAAGGAGTCAAACTCATGGGAGAATTATAGTTCCCCTCCATCATACCTTAGCTTCTTCAATGTTCTACCTATTTGATCCTCTGCAAGTGTAAGGTTCTTCATAAAACAAGAAAACACTTCATCCTTATGCTTCATGAAATAGAGTATAGTCCATATGCTACAATCATCAATAAAAGACACAGAGTACCTTGACCCTGAGATAGATGGTTCCTTTCTTGGTTCCCAAACATCAATGTGGAAAAGCTCCAAGATGACTCCATGTATTTATCCCGTCTTTGTGAAACTTATGAGACTTTTCAAATTGGCATGCACTGCATTTATAAAACATAAGTTGCTTTAAGAGATTAGGTAGTTGAATTACAGTTTGGTCTTTCCTAATTTGTTTCAAGGTCCTCTCTCTAATGTGAGCCAACCTTTTGTGCTGATAGGTTTTGTGTGCCATAATTCAAGAATGCTATGTTTCTTGTGTCTTTGAGTTCAAAGGTGAATAGCCTACCTAACTTTTCAACTTTGCCTATCTTCTTGAATCCTTGGTAT